>CM040176.1:6912500-7512500 GCA_022606695.1 Vaccinium macrocarpon | reverse complement strand
CCCTCTTATTTTCTCTGCTTTCCCTCCTCCCCCTAAACTTCAATAATTATACAGTGTCTTGGGCCACTGCCACATGATTTTGGCCGTTATCCACCATACATTTTTGTGAGGCCCAGAACTTAGTGTATAGACCAAAGAAATTGTGTAGTAGATAATGGTGTTGAGACACCAATTAAGTAGCGGTGTCGTAAGACTACCAATTTTCCCCCCATACATTCTACCAATAATTTTGTTGTATGCTATATAATTTGAATTACATATTTTTTAAATTCTTTTTTTATAACCAGGTGGCCGGATTTATGCGCAACTCGATTGAATTCGGAATAATGAAATTAATAACAGGACAAATCTTTAGTATCTCCAATAAATTCGGCCCTGCCTTGGTTGTCGCATGTCCAATACTCAGCCAAACCCTTTTGGTTGATTCAATTCCGAAAGAAAATCATGAAAAGAAATACAGAGACTTTTGTTAGAGAAGCTTGTTCATTCATTCTACCACTAATTTCGTGGTTTACGCTGCCTGGTTCGAATTATATGTTGTTTTTTGTTTTCTAATTTATACTGATCCGAACAATTAAGATACTGTAATTAAACCAAGACAAAACTAGCATATAGTATAAATTTGTGCAATAGTACCCATAGAATATAAAATCGAGTATATGTAATATAATCTCTCTCTGTAAGAAAACAAAAGGCAATAAATTTGAACAAATAAAGAATCCCTCACAATCGCTCCACAGATATACTAGTATAATACTCCTATAACAATCTCATACTACTCCATCGCATGTGTACATTGTATGATATTCGCATTAATTGGGGTCTACTGCTTCGCGAGTGCGATAAGAGACAGAATCAACGATGAGAACAGGATCGCTCCGGGGATCGGCAATGAGTAAGCGGATCCGGTGTCTGTTGACGGCGCCGGTGCCGGTGCAACCTCGACGCCTTGTACTGATGCGGTTGTGGCGGAAAAGACGGCGAGGACGACGAAGAGGACAGTTAGAGCCTTGGACAACGAGCTCAATTGCGCCATTATTGCAGATGGAAGAAATCTGTTTGGAGAGAGAAGTTTTGAGAGAGATTAAGAAAACAAACAGAAAGCAAGAGAGGCAGAGGAAGTGAAATGGATGGTTCTAATCTGATGGGAGCCATGAGGTATATATAGGATCTTTTGATTGGGTCATTCGCGCGTGGGCCCACAAAGAAACGTGGACAGCTGGACATGTAGATTTAAAACGTTACCAAACGGGTGGTTTTGCTAAATACAAAAAAAAATTAGTTTTTTGGTTTTTTTGATTTTGTTTTTATTCATTTTTTTTGCATTTGTTAGTTTTCGGTCAATTTTTTATGATTTGTTGGCTTGTCTCGACGAGAGGAATCTAAAAAGTATAAAATTATTAGCCAAACTTAAAGTTTTGTGAATAAAGACGAAAAAATAAACCAAAAAAAATCGGTTTTTTGCATAACTTTTCGTCTTTATTCGCAAAATTTTAAGTTTGCTTAATAATTTTATACTTTTTAGATTCCTCTCGTCGAGAGACAAACCAAGAAATCACAAAAAATCGACCAAAACTAACAAAAAAAAAAAAAAAAAAAATTGAATCAGGACGAAAATCAAAAAACTAGTTTTTTGTATTTAATCAAAGGAGGCCTAAAAAAGTCTTTCATTTTTTCTTTTTTTTTTAAAGGGCGGCTGGGTTGTTTTGCAAGATTTTCACACTTTTAATTTGAACAAGTTTGCGTTTTTTTTCTTTTTTTTTGAACAGCAATTTGTGCAAGTTTGCCTGAGTTACCATTTTCTTCCTTTCAAACGAAGTTGCCATTTCAACTTCATGGGACTAGTGGACGGTGCACGTTTATTAAAACAAAATCGCCTTCTAAAAAACTCTGAAGCGGATGACGGATTTTTTCATCCCCGCTCCAGATCTCTGAATAAAAAATATGATCAAATGGACGAGGGTGCACAACACTCCCCTGGCCCCCTGGATTTCCCGAATCCCCTATCAACCTCCGTCCCCAATCCTTTCCCCAAATAGGGAATCCCTTCCGCCCTCCATCCCTACTTTCCATTAAGGACGGGATACCCGCCCGGATCTACATGTAGAGAGTTCAACACAAATAAACAAAGCTGAATTTTACTGACACATGTTAACAGACACTTAAATTGCATACAACAACACACACTATCACTCACACATGGAAGACTCTCACACACAAAGTTATGACACACACAATCTAAGAAGACACTTTTTAACTTTTATACACAAAACACTTTAAGATTGGACACCCTCACACTTAGACACCTCACTCAACTTGGAGTATTCCTCAGACCTTACTAGGACTCTCTCTCTCTTGCATTCACACAAATGAAGACTCTATCCTCATTTATAAAAGACCATGGATTGTTTCTGTAAGACTCACTACCCATGGCTCTAGATGCTAAGTTTCCATCATATTCCTAATATTCTCAGGAACATCCGTAGTTCTAGCTACGGCCCATATTATTCCGTAACATTCTAAGTAATCCTTAATCGTTCTAGTATACCTCCATAACATTCCTGGAAAAGTTCGGAAGATTCTAAAGATATCTTAGGCGATTAGGGCGCATTCTAGAAGTCTAGATATTTAGGAAATAAATTTCGGAAGTTTCCGGCGACGTCCGGAAGACTCCGGAAAATTCAAGAGAGATGGTGATAATCTTTTAACAATCTATACAACATATTTGATATCCAAACTGAATAATGAGAAACATGACAATAAATTTTAAATTTTCCACTAAATGCCAACTAGATAAATAAATTAAGTTATAGTCACACATTAGATAACCTATATTCGTCACTATGGGTGCTTTGGGTAAAAAACTAAAAACCAAAAAATCACTTCTGTCCTTATTCAAATTTTTTTTTTTTTTTTTGCATTCGTTTGTTTTGTATCAAGATTTTGTGGTTTATGGATTTCTCTCGACGAGACAAATCTAACAAGTATAAAATTATGGCCAAAACTCAATTTTTTAATAAAGCCAAAATAAGTGGATTATTGGCTAATAATCCACCTATTTGAGTATCTATACTTTGGTTAAATGGGTGTAATAACACATTGTTCTACGAGGAACCCCTCCGACCAGTTCCCCAAACTTTTTATTTTTGTTTATTTTATGTTTTACCTTCAAATTCTATTCAATCCCGAAAAAAATCCCATAAATTCCAACCGGAACAGAGCGGATAACAAATTGGATTAGATTTAATTGTCCTTCGCAGGTCAAGTGCGAGTAAATTTGTGTGAACATTCGTTTACCAAAATGAAAATTCTAAGATAAATTTTGTAGTAATTCATATATAACCAAGATATAAAGAGATCATTCTTTGTTTAGAGATCATTCTTTTGATTAGATGTGGATGTTCGCCACTGTTGTTGAGTTTTTTTAATTTTTTTATCTAACTTGAAAAGACTTGATTCGATTAAGCAAATGATTCATTGTGCAATTATGTACTCCTTCCATCCTATAAAGTTTGGTTTCTACAAAATTACGTGTAATTTTCAAGCTAAAAAATAATGTGGTTACGATAATAATTTTTGAGTTAATATGGATCTTGTTTGATAGATCTCATCGAGAACTTTAATGCGGTGCGAAAAAAATTCAAAAATTATTTTGATAAATACATTATTTTTTAGTTTAAAAATTGCACGTAGTTTCGTAGGAACCAAACTTCATGGACCGGAGGGAGTAGAAATCTAAGCTTTCATTGTCGATGAGAACTTCAAAGCAGGTCCCACTTTACATTGTTGATGAGAACTTCAAAGCAGGTCCCACTTTACGTATGAGCCTAATAGAAAAAAAACAAAACAAAAATTATGAAGGGAAGAGAAATGGAAATTAGGATTAGGATCACCTCCATCCTTCAATCCAAAGTCTTAAATAACGGTTTTGTGATATTGTGATATGTAACAGTAATAGTTTGAATGTAACAATTTCGATAATATTGAGCGTTAGCTAATGAGAATCGGGTGTAGTGGTTGTGAATTTTTTAAAATTATTTTCTATTGAAAAATGATATGGATCTGTACGGAATGGAAACCAGGCAATACGCAACCGATACGTAACGGTTGTGAATCGGTCATGAATCGCATACCAGGGTGTAACGGTATTATAGCGACCAAAACTGTTTTGTAACCATGCTTCAATCCACTAATAAAACTTTCTTCGGTCTCACACATTTCTTAACCTGACCAGTACTCCTTTAGAAAATCTCGCAATGAAAAGTAAAAATTGGGGGCAAAAAAAAAAGAATCAAACTTATAGTTTGATTGAGTAAAAATTGCCACACGAATGTAAGAATCTATTGTTTATAATATGGTACCATTTAAATAAATTTTTATGCAAAAAGTTTCCGGAGGAGGATCTACTAGATGAACGGTTTCTATCATTACGTTATACTTTGCGTGGGAAAAAATTAAAAAGAAATTTTCTCTGAATGGTGAGGTTAACACAAACTTTATTTTTTTGTCAGAAGGTTAACACAAACTGGTCATATCTACACAAAATTATACAATCCAAACACGCCCTGTGACCCTCAACGTCGGTAGGTCGAGTCATGACTCATTGAGTGTTCATCGCTGGCACGTTTCTTTAGTATCCCTCCACGTGTCACAGTTTTTTTTTTTTTTTGAACTGCAGTGTCACAGTTTGTTCAACAAAACTAATTAAAACTGTATTAGGAGTACTATGCCTTACCGACGAAGAATAACCAACCCGTTTTGCTTCTTCGACTCGACTCGACTCGGCCTCCCCATTTCCCCAACTCACTGTGCATTCTCCCCGAGCCATCTGTCCACGCTTTCTATGGGCTCCACTCCACACGCCTAAACACCCACACATACGTGCATCCACAGTCACCTCTTCTATTTTTTCTCTTTTTTTTTATATATATACTTCATGTGTCCGGATCAACTTACGCACACCTTCACCATGAAACTAACCTCCGGTCCAATATCGGGATCTCCAATTACGTGGCTTCGAAGGAATAGATAACACTTGAGTTATTTCCAACTCGACAGAAAATTATGGGTACAGATGGTTACCCATGTGGCACATCTGGGTGGTCCAAAAATTCAACCAACTGTCCTGATTGAAATGCCGGGCAAATTTTCATTTTTGGCTGCCCAAATGTGCCGCACGGGAGCACCAGATATTTGTATTAAGTGACTTCGAATGAATAAATAACAACTGTCACTTGATATGTTTCAAACTTAAAAAATTAATAAAGTACAACAAATTCTTAAATTTCAAGCCTTACACACCAGGCGAACGTGAGCATTTGGGTTTTATACTTTATACACAGTCAACTCACATCCCCTGTATATATACACCCTCCTCCAAACTGATGAGAGCACACATTCTTCTCTGAAATTCTTTGGATTCTCCCTCTCTCTCTCTCTCTCTCTCTCTAGATCACCAGATTTTTCTTTCCATACCAACCTCTGTCTTTGCAGTGCAATGGCAAACATGAGGTCATTCAAGGCTTTTGCTGTCCTCTTCGTTGTGGCCATCTTCTCCGCTGCTGTTGCAACAGCGCAGGACTTGGCTCCGACGCCAGCGCCGGCTAGCGGGTCCGCGTACTCGTTGCCGATCTCTGGAGTCATTGTTTGCTCGTCTGTGGCTTTGTCTTTGCTCGCGATTATGAAGCATTAGATGGATCCATTTTAGTGCATTGATTGCCTGGGGATATGTATACAGATACCATACGTACATCCTTCCGTATCCGCTGTGTTCTTTTCTTTTCTTTTCTTTTTTTTTTGTTGAAAATTTGTTGTTGTCGAGTATGTGAGGGATTCCTTTTGTATTGAAATTTGTTTTCAATTCTTGTTCCTCCTATTTTTGTGATGTTTCTTTGATAATTACTGTGTTGAGAGTGATTACACATTTACTTGTTTATGACGTACGTGGATTTTCTTGTTAGCATATTGGTGTATACATATTGGTTCTCCATCATTTATTTACTTGAAGGATTCCTCAACTTCTTAATTCATCTTGGTACTGATTTTTTGATTTGCAAATTTTTTTTATATATCGCGAAGCTATAATATAAATCCAGTACAATAAGAAAAGAAATACACTAAGAAAGCTTGGAAAAGTGAAACACGACTCTCTTATTTTTGTAGCTCACGAAGTCTCAACTTATGTCTCAATGATTTAGCCTCTCGATTTTTTTTTTTTAACAAAAAACAAAAAATAATAAAACAAACAACACCACACGAAATAATAGTTGACAAGATGCCAACTATTAGTGTTGAGTATTGGTGATCAACATATTGTTCTTGTTTTCTGCTCGGGGAGAAAGCCAATATTGGTAATTGCAGTTAACGAGGTTTGAACTATAATCAACTGCGTAAGAGTATATAATGTCTACCATTGCGATTGAATGATTGTTTCGGTGATAAGTAATTAATCAGCAAGCGTCCAGACTAATTCAACGTTTTTAATTTAATCCCCTTTTTGTATTGTTAGCCTAACACAAATGTAAAAAGTCTATTAGACTGGGTTTTATAGGCTTTGTTTTATTTTGACAAATAAATCGAACCAAACTGATCTCTATGTCCCAATTAACCGAGGTCGGCTAGCTACCTGAATCTTTTTTTCTTTTTCTTTTTTTCCATTGAGCTCTATTCTCGTAATCATGTAAAGATCCATGTCATAAGATTTAACGGGGGTTTTAATTACATGGTTCGTCAGCTACCTAACGCATCACCCCTCTATTCTGATCGATTTGGGATCGGCTAGGAGAAAGACAAATCTTTAGGCAAGACGCAGACGGGGTTTTTATTGTGACAAATATTGTCTATAACTTGACAAGCCCTTCAATTGTAATGGCATTTGTAAAACCAACACGAAATCAATATTCTCTCACAGCTTATTCTCTTTTTAATATTTCCGCCTTTCCCTTTCCAAGTTTTCAATTTCTGTTTTTTTTTTTTTTTTTTTAATTTTTTTTATGCGTATGTGTACAATCAAGCAAATTATTCTAACCAAACTTATTTTGACAACACGACACGTGTCTTAGGGAACCCTGGCTACCACTAACAAAGGCTTTAGAGTTTAGACTATGCGTTGAGCTAAGAACTCGTTGGCGTTTTCCGTCTCTTTAGTTAATTGGAACCAGAGCAAAATACTCGCTCAAAACGTTAATTATTTGTGGCTATTACCCAATTACTAAAAATACAACAAAGAGAAAATTTCCCGTTCTATTCCAAAAATAGGGCAAGCCAACCCTATAAAATGGCCACCCTCCGCCACCTTCAAACCACCACAAAGGCAAACAAGCAAAGGCGTGATCCGGCGAAATACTCTCCCATTCTTCAAGTTTCGAATCCCCGCCCGATCACGCCACCTCCAACCGTAAACATGGAGATGAAGAAGATTGTTTGCGCCGCCCTTGTGGCTGCTGCCTCCGTGAGCGCCGTCTTGGCTCAAGAAGCACCAGCTCCGGCACCAAGCGCCGCCTGCGCTGCCTTGCCGGTCGTCGGTTCTTTGGTCGGAGCCTCCTTCTTGTCCTTCTTTGCCTATTACATGCACTAACTTGTAAATGAAATGAAGAAAGAAAGGGTTCGAAAAAGAAGGGATTTAGGATGTTACAATTCTCTCTTCTTTTTTTTAAGGATCTATTCTCTTTCTTGTTTATGGGCATGTAATTAAGGACCAATCTTTCGAATCAATAAAAGAGCATTTTTAGCTCAACTGTTATGTACATATTGTGTTCATGAGCTTGATTTCCTTATTTCTTTCTTAATTACCTAGTTTTTTTTTACAACTTAACCGTTCCTTATCATCGTTGACATTCAAGGGAGGAGTCAGGATTCAAGTTCGGGGTGTTGACCAAAATACATAGATCATCCTCTAATAATAAAATGCTAGTATATGTGACATTCGGAAAAAGATGTACACATGTCCCAATACACATGGTCTAACGTTTATCATTCATCACCGTATAACAAAATAGTTTACCGCTTTATCAAAATAAAACTTAGCTTTCTTTCAACGTGATTTTTTTCTTCTTGATTTTTGGTTGTTTTAGACTTTTATGACATAAAGAAGAAATAAGACGGGAGAGTAGACAAAGATGAAAGAGGGTCGACACAATTAGGTAATTAAATTTATTTATTTTTAAAACCAGATACCCGGCGCCACGTGCCCCCTCTTATTTCTAGTTGTTGTGAGAATAGAACTTCTTTTCGGACTGAGATCACCTGTGTCTGATTTTCTCTATGCCTCTGTGTTGAGGAGCTTCTGGCCGTTGAATCACTTAAAAAAAAAATCAAAAAACAAAAACACACAATCCTGTGGTCCAAACTCCCTCGGCACAGAGACACAGGGAGTTTGGCCACATGTGATCTCACACCCTTCTTTTCTCCCATAATTATGCACACGAGTTATTTATGAGTATTTAATTCCCAAACTGAAAATAAAATACTGAAGGTATGGGACAGAGGAAATACAGTTGTGTTTGGTTTGGTTTTGGGTTTTAGTTTTTGTAATGATTAGAGGGAGAAATAGGGGTAATAATTAAAAAATAGGTATTAATGATTAGAGAGAGATAGAGAGAAAAATAAGAATAATATTTAAAAATAGGGGTAATAATTGAATAATGATGTTAGAAATCGGTTCTTGAGAACCTTTCCAAACTATACTCCCTCCGTTCCAAATTTCTTAATCACTTTCACTATTTACAACACCTCAAATTATTGTTCATATATAGTTTCAAAATGTATAATTATATATATAATCATTATTAATATCATTTGTTAGTTCTCGATGAGTCCAATCAAGAAATTTGGGATGGAGGGAGTACTCCGCAAGACAATTGATTGCAGCTAGGGGGCTAACGGAGATTTGATGAAAAGAAAATAGATTCGTGAAAAAAAAATTCGTTTGTTATTATTATTTTTTTTACCTTTTTTTCCTCCACTTATATATTTCCAACAAATTCAATTTGAACACATCATCTGAGATTCACTCGTCTACGTATGGAACACAGAATGGACTCCAAAAAATCAAAATACGACAGATGGAGTATATACTTCATGTCCGTATATTACAACGGTTGAGTTGTGTAAGGTGAATATTTAGTAGTAGAAATTACTATAAAGCATGATAAAATTACTCAATTTAATAGAAGATTAAAAAAAATTCTACTCCATTACCATAATTTCCCGAATAATTTTTTTTTGTTTTTAGCATAATTATTAAAAGTATTTTTAAACATCACCAAGACCTATACAAAATTTGGGGTTGCCGATTGACTCCAGCTAGCTCCACCAAATTTTCAATGACAAAGCTTTACAATCTTGTTCAATTAGTTTAACATACTCCCACTGTCCCACAGGACCGGCCCTGAGGTGAAGCCAGAGGTGTGGCGACTTTAGGCCCATAATTTTAGCAAAAAAATGGGGGCTCATTTTCAGTTGAACTCTTTATCATAATATATTTAAACTATAGCTTTTGTAACATAACATATATATAACTCTTGAATCACTTGTATTAGTATAAATTAATGTCGTAGATGTCTCTCAAGTCCAAGGTTTAAATATTTTGCACCCCATATTTTGATAAGTTTTTTTTTAAAAATCTTCATTTATTAATTTTAATACTATGTTTGATTTTTAATATCAAATTTACAAATAACTAACTTAACAAATATACGAAAATAATTTATTTTGAATCAACAAACTTCAATAGAAAATGCTGAAAACTACTAATTTTTTGTTGTTAAAAATAATATTCTTGCAATTACAAATAATATCATGATTAATTAGAAAAATGCATTTTATGATTGGTACTTCGAAAAAAAATTCTCTAGTGGTATAAAAAATTTAAAAGTTTATATTCGTTAAATTACAAAGCTAAAATACAATGTTAATTCTTTTTACCTTTTATAGTCGCCTATATGGAATTTTTATTGATAAAAAACCTAGGGCCCTATTTTTCAAATTCGCTTTAAGCCTTCCAAATATCAGGTCCGGCCCTACGTCCCAAAATAGTATTCTCATTTCAAAAAACTTGTAAATTTAGGATAAAAAGTTAGGAGTACTTTTACATATGATTTTTCAAGTTTCTTTGCACCAAATTAAAATCTCAATTACTTAATCCTATTTAATTTGGTACGACAAGATTCAAAAATAATTAACAGAAGTACTTAGGTTTTTTTTCCCAAAAAAATGCAATTTTTTCTTTTAGGGGACTATCATTTTGAGACTGATAAAATAATATATAATAAATTAAACTCTGTTTGAGTAATCATGGAGTGCGTGATGGGACTAGTGAATAAATTACTCATAGTGCATAATCTCTTTATCTCTTATACGTAGTAGATGCCTTCTTTTGTGAAGTTGGTCTGGAATTTTTATTTGTAATCTGTCTAATTTTGTTCAGATACTGGAATGCAAATCCCTGGTTTGACGGCAGTGGTGGTGCTAATTCATAAGAAAATAAAAAAATTAAGATGGTCTTAGTTTCACTCCATTTGCAATGGTCCCTATATATGAAGAATTTGAGGATTAATTTTCAGTAATCCCTTGAAAAAAAATTGTGATGATCAACACTTTGTAAGAGAGCTTCTTGGTTGAGTCAATATTCAAGGAGAATAACATGAATGAGTTGAAGAGATAAGAATAATCAACGGTAGAGATGAAGAGAATGGAGTGATGTACAAGAAGGATGAAGAATATAGCAGGTGCGTAAAGAAAAAGACTAAAGCAGTGAAGCTCTTAGTCTAATCCATGGAGGTTCCCAAGTGATCTAGAGAATAGGAAGATATCACTAGAGATAATTAGTGACTGCTCACTTTCTTTCTCTAGAATGACACACTTTATCAATGAAATCACCTCTGAAAATTGTGAAATGAATGCCTCATATATATAGTTACTCTAAGCCAATGATTTGCGATAGCTTGTCTCCCTATAGTATGAAGATAGTTGCCTTTTCCATATACCTTGGACTGCACATGTGACATCACCCACTGCGGGGTTGACCTTGCGGTTACTCATGTGTGCTACTCCACCCTTGTGAGGAGAAACTCTTTTGCTTTTGTAGAATGACACCCTTTATCAATGAAATCACCTCTGAAAATTGTGAAAGGAATGCCTCATATATATAGTTACTCTTAGCCAATGATTTGCGATAGCTTGTCTCCCTATAATATGAAGATAGTTGCCTTTTCCATATACCTTGGACTGCACATGTGACATCACCCACTGCGGGGTTGACCTTGCGGTTACTCGTGTGTGCTACTCCACCCTTGTGCGGAGAAACTCTTTTGCACCTTGGGTCCTGCCTTAGATCGGAGCAAGCATTTTGCCTAGGCCAAACATCAATAACTAGATTTTTGCGTTCTTGCCCATGTCTTTGGGCTGCACTAGTATTGCTCATGAGTTTTTCTCCATTATTGGATGGCCCATAGCTATTATATACTAAGGCTTAGTTTGGCTAACTTGTCAAAAATGGTTTATTGGTTTATTTAGTTTTGTCCTTATTCAATTTTTTTTTTTTTTTGTATTTGTTAGTTTTAGATTCGATTTTTTTTGAAGTTTAACTTTGGTTTTATGCCGGCGAGAGAGGAATCTAAAAAGTATAAAATTATTTACCAAACTTAAAGTTTTTGTGAATAAAGGCGAAAAATTTAGTCAAAAAAAAGGTTTTTGGATTATTCTTCGCCTTTATTCACAAAACTTTAAAGTTTGATTTTTAATAATTTTATCTTTTTAGATTTCTCTCTCCGGCGAGACAAAAAACCTCAAAAAATCGACCGAAAACTAACAAATGCAAAAAAAATTTGAATAAGGACAAAACCAAATAAACCAATAAACCATTTTTCTCAATTTAGTCAAACAAAGCCTAAGTGCCCTCTTATTTGGCTTTAGTAGAGTGCATGCTAGGTTCTTACTCGAGGGTTCTATGCTAGTACCAGACGTGTAGGGTGACCCGCAAACACAACTGACCCAAGCGCCTTAGCTATGTGTTGTGCTACCGATGGAGACACTTGTCACTTTATGAGTGGCTAGTCAACATTGGCTTATGTCAACATTTTTTTGAACGCTGACCTTCCCTACACACTTCATACTTGGATTTTTAAATCTATGATCAACTGAATTAATTTTTTTGTAATAGCACCCGCAGCAGAAAATTTCAAATATTAGTTGGGAGTATCAATGACCCCCTTTTTGGTGCTTTAACCAAAAGGTTAAATGAGATGTCCACGTCTTGGCAGGCATTTGAAGCTAGGAGGTATCTATCAAATTTGACGGTAAAAATCATTATTGTTTTAAACCAAAATATGAAAAAAATTATAAAGATACCACTGAAACTAAATAAAAAATAAAAGATCAAAACATATGAAAGTTGAAAATATATTAATAAATTTCAAATCTGAAACTCTAATTGAAGAGAGACCTTTGGGAATATTGATGCTAACTTTTAGCATGTCAATTTGTGATGTCACACTTCAAAAAATTTGACATCTCTATTTCTAAAGCATGCTACAAGATTCTCTAACATCCAACTAAATTTGTGGTAACCAAATTGTAGTACTCGCCAACATGATATGCCCGAACAAAGTATGCCCAAATTAACCGTTTATGTTGTAGTTATGAGCCTCACATCGAGCATATTTATTTGACAATCATACAAAATTCAAAAACTTTTATTTGACGTAAGAGGTAGCATTGCCAAGACCTTCCTAGGTGAAGTGACATAAATTGTCCTAACTTAATGATATTCCAATTTGTAAATTCAACCTTAGGTAAAATAACTTTTATAACATATACTCACAAAAGTCGAACAAAAAAATAAGGAAAAATAAATTTACTCTCAAATCCACCTCAAAAAAAATATTTTGTGATCTTACATCACAACACTTAATGATCACACAATGTTGTGTGAACTCAATGAAGTACTTCCTTTGTCCATTTTTAAGTTATCACTATCGAAATACATGCAATTTCAAATCTCTAAAAAACATACTCCCTCCGTCCTAATTTTTTGGTCCTTCTTTTCATTTTGGGATGTCCCAAAATATTTGTCCCACTTCTAAAAATATCCATCAAAATTGGGTTATTTTCCAATTTTACGCTTAAAAAATACTTTTCTCATCTTAATTGGCTAGCCAACTATCTTTTATTTTATAACGGTTTTTATGATTTTGAAAATTTTGTATAATAAAACTAATTGATATCTATCAAACAAGATCCGTATTGAATATGTTTTGTCTTTCATATAATAAATTAGCCTCACAAATTTGGTCACAGTAATATTAACTGAATTTAGTGGCAAAATAGAAAAATCAATACAAAGTTTTCACACCCCTTAAAAACCCACTTCCCCAAAAGGGGCCAAGAAATTGGGACGGAGGGAGTATTTGTTTATATAATTTTTTAATTTTTTATACCGAATTAAAGTATTCATTGAGTACTTTAATTTGGCAGAAAAAATATTTAAAAATATGTTACGGAAGTGTATTTTTTAACGGCTACAAAAATACACATTTCCTAAAGATATTATTTAAAAAGGGACAGAGGGAGTATATAAATCTTATAGAAGAGCCAATCTTATAGAAGAGCCCTTGTGTATTAATTTTATTGGGTTACGTTTGTATAGAGCTTTGCTCTGCCTATAAAATCTTATAGAAGAGCTCTCAGTTATTAATTTTATTGGGTTACGTTTGAAAGCTCTGCTTATAAGAGATGGTTTCTCGTCTTTTTTTTTTAAATGCTAACATCCCATCTTTTCATATACATCAACTGTTTTTAACACTTTAAGTTATTTTAAGATTTCACTAGTTTGGCTTAAAAGTGGTTTTTAGATTATTGGTTTTTTCGTTTTGTTTTTATTCAAATTTTTTTTCATTTGTTAGTTTCTCGTCAAGATTTTGTGGTTTCTGAATTCCTCTCGGCGAGACGAATCTAATGAGTATAAAATTATGGCCAAAACTCAAATTTTTTTTAATAAAGCCAAAATAGGTGAATTATTGGCGAATTTTTTTTTTAATATAAATTCGGGCTCTAAGTTGGTTTATTTTGGCTTTATTCAAAAAAATTTGAGTTTTGGCCATAAATTTATATTTGTTAGATTCGTCTCGCCGAGAGGAATTCAGAAACCACAAAATGTTGACGAGAAACTAACAAATGAAAAAAAAAAATTGAATAAAAACAAAACGAAAAAATCAATAATCCAAAAATCACTTTTAAGCCAAACTAAGCTGTTCTTATTTTTAAGCAGTTTTTTCCGAATCTCAAGACCATTCTCTCGCAATACGTACATTAATAAATAAATAAATAAAAATCAATAAACCAACTTAGAGCCCGAATCAAGTGTGAAGCGTTAATGGAAGAAACACAAGCCAAGTTGCCACGTAACATCAGGAAGAAGCAAAGATCAACTGAATGACCCCGTATGATATGATATGATCTCACGAGTAGGACTTTTTCTCCCGTGATGACGACGACATTAGTCGATGTGGTGGTGGGACCCGCTAATGGGGGGTTTGGCCATCAGAATCTTTTAGCCGGCGGGTAGTGGACGCGGAAACAGGCGAAGAAGAAACGAACGAGAGGAGCAGGGGGATGCTGGAAAAGTGTGGTGGACACATGTGACGGACACGTGTACGCCACGGCCAAGGTGATGACAGTGATTCGTTATAGTAGTGCGTTCCTAGCTTGCTTCGGACTTATTTGTTTCGAGTTTTAAGCCCCGTTTTTCTCAATTATTATTCATATTTTCAAATATAATTTTCATTTTTCTCTTTATTTCTCTCTAATTGTTAATCTCTATTTTTTAATTATTATCACTATATATCCCTCTAATCATTAGCAAAATTCAAAATTCAAACCAAACACAACCTCCGTTTTTGTCAGAAAGTAGAACAGTGGGTATAGATCTTCTACACATTATGAATTCGATGAAAAAGTCCTTGCTTGTTTTGATTTATAATACATCCTTCTTTTAAAAACTACTAAAACAAGAAAGCTCTGAGCGAAAGTTATGATCACAAATAGATTTCTCAAATGTGACATTGACTAAATTTGAGCTGCTTTTGGATGAGAAAATGTAGAAAGTAAAACTTTACGGTCTAGCCTAATAAATATCGGGAAAAGGTAAAAATCTACTATATATTCAACTTATTTTTGTCTTCGTGAAATTTTTAACTTTTAATACTAACAAAAATTACTTCTTGTCAAGATGAATAAATAATTTTTAAAAATAAAGTAAAGCCTTGCTCTCCAATAGATTTTAGGTATATTGTATGAAAATATCATAAAATGAATTTTGATAGATGAGTAAAAAAATGGAGTTTTTTCCCAACTGATAAAATGTAGTGGTTTTCCTATAGATTTTAGGAGGATTTTATAAAAATCTCATAAAATCACTTTTACATTTTATGTGTTGAGATTGGAGTGTCAAAAAATGTGAGATTTTTTTAGAAGAACGAAGCCTAAAACTAAATAAATAAAAAAACTTAAAACATTAAAAAGAAAAACCAAAACAAATGGAGTAGTTCAAGTATTTTCTTTTTTCTTTTTTGATCATCATAAACATTAGATGTAGTATTTTATTTCAGCGGTCAGATACGGCGGCTCAAAGCTGTGGGTGACAAAATTGGTCTTATCATCTTTACCCGGGGACAGCAGGATGGTCTTATCATCTCTACCCGGGGGCAGCAGGATCCCCCCGACCCCTTTGAGATTTCCCAAATTGCCATCAAAGACTAAAAAGGCGCCGTACACAATACTATAACTAGAGATGCAATTTAAGGAGTATTTTTTAAATAGGGTATGGTAATTGGAATATTCAATTCTTCTATGTCATTAATTTATTGCCATTATTGATTTGCTTACATGCTTAACTTTGATTTTTTTAACCATCTATATCAACCATCGATTATTTTTGATATGGCACATACAAAGATTGTCCACTTTATTCAAAGAATTCGTAAACATTTCGTTTCGTTTCACGCTTTCTATTTAAAATTAATGTTAATGCTTGACTAAATGGTAGACGGAGATTATATTTTGAAGGGGCAAATGAAAAATTCCAATCATTTTCTAACACGCACGCAATCTAAAAAGTTTAATTAATTCATTTTCTCTATATCGATGACTATTTCTTGATCATTCATTTCTCTCCTTAAATCTCACTTGTTTCGTAAAAAGTTTAATCTATGCTATTACTTATAGTTGACAAAGTTTTCTATCATTATCTTCTAGCTAACCACCTTAACCACTTACTTTTAATACATGCGCCAAAATACAATTCTTCATATTTTACCATATTCAAAAAAAAATTATTATAAAAGTAACACAACCTCAATAATTAGTCTCGATACAACTAATGCATCGCCACGTGGTATCTTAATATATTCAACACAACACAGGAAAAAATGTGTTTTTCCTTGTTTTGTTACCCACCTCAACCGTGTACTTTAAAATTGTGCGGCAAAATATAATTCTTTATGTTTCATCATATTCGCAAAAATATCATGCATTCTATATTATCTGCAAGCACAACTTATTAAAAAAATGACACAACCTCTTGTCATCGAGTAATTAGTCTCGATACAAATTTAATGCATCGCCAGGTTGTCTCCTAATACAATGTTCAACTCCATAGATGAAAAAACGAGTTTTTCCTTGTTTTATTGCGGTGCGCTTAATCGTGACCATTAAGCAATGCAGACGTCAATTTCAATATACAGCCACACACACAAAAAAAAAAAAAGAATACGAGAAAAGTCGCGAGGGCATTTTCGTAAACGCGAAAAGCAAAATGCCTCATACGCGTCTCTACGAGGTCCATATTCCCTCGCCTTTTACCGACCTCTCTCTCTC
Source organism: Vaccinium macrocarpon (assembly GCA_022606695.1). NCBI lineage: Eukaryota > Viridiplantae > Streptophyta > Magnoliopsida > Ericales > Ericaceae > Vaccinium > Vaccinium macrocarpon. Next base: position 7,495,628 of record CM040176.1, on the reverse strand, counting down.
TCCTCTTTCTCTCTCTCTCTCCTCAATAAAACTCCACCCCCTCCATTCTCCCAACCCCTCAATTATCTCCCAACCAAAACCAGACCCAATCTCTCTCTCTCTCTCTCTCTCTCTCTAAAATTTTCATCGATTTGTCTTCAAATTTGTCACTATGGCTCAAAGGACCGAGAAGGAGGAGACGGAATTCAAGGTCGTACCGGCCGACTCCACAACGATAATCCTCTGCGTCAACAACTGCGGCGTCATCGCCAACCCCTCCACCAACAATATGTGCCAGAACTGCTTCAACGCCACCACCTCCTCAGCCGTGGCGTCACAGAAGCCTAGATCTATATCCTCGCGCTCGCCGAAACGTTCAGCCTCCAGCCGGGCCGAGACCTTCCCGATCCCGACCGCGCGGGATCTGACCGACGGATCTGAGACGACGCCGGTTGTTGCGGCGGCGAAAAGGGAGGTGAGCCGGTGCTCGGGGTGCCGGAGGAAGGTAGGGCTGACGGGATTCCGGTGTCGGTGCGGGGATCTGTTCTGCGCCGATCACCGGTACTCCGACCGCCACGACTGCAGCTACGATTATAAAGCTGCTGGACGGGAGGCGATCGCGAGGGAGAATCCGGTCGTCAAGGCGGCGAAGATCGTCAGAGTTTGAAGTGAAATTTAAATGAAATGAAATGAAATTCGAAATGGAATTTAGAGATCCGAGAGGCCTCTTTCCTCTGTGTCTCGCAGACGAATCTGCAGCAGATGTAGGAGAAAACGAAGAAAAGAGAGATTGTTCGAGTCATGTGAAGATTATTTATGATGGAAGTTCTCTTTTGTGTGGTGTAATTTTCAATCTTTGTGTCTATAATTTGTCTTTTCTCTCTCTCTCTCTCTCTCTCTCTCTCTGTTTGTGTTATTTGCTTTTTAATCAAAGTGAATTGTAGCCGACGACGATGATATCTGCTTTTCCGTTCATCCTTTTTCTTTTTCTCTTTTGATTTTTTTCGTGTGCTCTGTTTGGTTGTTGAGAAAATGGTGAAAATAAAAGGGTTTTTCCGATGATTTTAATTATGTACGTGACGGGGTTTCCGATGGAAATGAAATCCAGGGAAAAGTCAATTGAGCTTGAAGCAATCAGCTGGTGGTTAGCTGGTAGAATTTTTCTATTGGGGTTAGAGCAAATGACTCAAATTTTTCTAAATTTTTCTCTAAAATAATAGTATACAGTACACATTTTTTATTTTACCAATCAATATTTTCAATAATTCTTTCTTACCCTCCTTATTTTTAATAAAATATGATATCTGAAGGTGAAGTAAGAGAGAGAATATAAAATAAAAAAAGAAAGCTACGGCAAAGAGGGGAAGGGAGAGAGGATAAAAAAAGGGTATAAGATAAATAGTGCCTCCCTAAGAGTAAGTGCAACAATGTCCTTCATTTCCCTCCCATCCTTATTTTAGAGAGCCAAATCTCAAAATTAGGCTCTAAGAGACTCCCTAAACTTTTCCCTAAAATACAAAAATGAATAGTACCTCCCTAAAATCTCCCCATTTAAGGAGGTACCATTCACTCTCAACCCATTTTTTAATTTTCTCTCTCCTTCCCCCTCTTTGTTGTTTTTTCTCTCTTTTTTTTTTCTTTTTTTTATTCTCTCTCTCTCGTCTCTCTCTAACTTTCCCCCCATATATTATATTTTATTAAAAATAGGGAGGGTAATAGAGAGGATTGTTGGAAACATGAATTGGTAAAATGAAAAATGTGCACTGTTCACTACTTTTTTTAGAGAAAAATTTCAGTCATCTATTGGGGTTGCTCTAAATGGGGGGATTTAAGGGAGGTACTATTCACTTTTGTATTTTAGGGAGGGGTTTAGGAAGTCTCTTGGAAGCTAGTTTTGGGGTTTGGCTCTCTAAAATAGGGATATGAGGGGAATAGAAAAGCATCATTGGGGATGCTCTTAGGAAAATTCTAAAAGGCATATTTGGTATTTTTTTAATGGTTGTCTATTTTTTGATATTTTTGGTGATCGTCAGTGAAGAATGAAGAAAGCGACTGGTGAATGGCGCGTGTTTGTTTATTACTCCCTCTGTCCCAAAAATATAGTCTCTTTTGAAAGTTTGTGTCACTTTTTAATGTAATATATCTTATAATCTATAATGTTTTAGGTGATTTTAAAAACTTTGTATTTTAGATTTAATTGAGATCTATCAAACAAGATCCATATTGTATATGAAATATATTATCGATTGAAAGATATAATCGATTTTTTATCCAGTTAGAATGGAATAGGGGACTATATTTTTGGGATGGAGGGAGTAGTATTATGCAAAGGCTTAGGAATCAGGAAGCGGGAGAGGGGAGAGAGGAAAGACTCGGCCACCAAAAAGTGTTTTGAACAGTTGTTTTGAATAGTCGGATTGGATGCTCAAGATGCTCAGACCCTGAAACCAATTAAAAAGTGTTTTGAACTGTCGGATTGGATGCTCAGACCTTGAAACCAAAACGTGGTGTCAGTTCGGCACCCAAACTTTTTTATTTGGGGAGATTTCTTCTCTTTCAAAATGAGTTAACCTGTTTGGTCAATATTTTTAAACAAGTTGGATTTTTTTAATGTTTCGAAACTTATCAAGTCTTATTCGCAAGCTCCCGCTTTAATCAAACTCTTTATAGATGGGTGGCAGGGTTGAATCCCTTGAATTAGTAGACTCTTTGTAGATGGGTGGCGAGGTTGAATCCCTCGAATTAGTCGATGTGCATGTATAAGATTTAAAATAGTAAGGGTAAATTATATTGACCTCCTTTAAGGTTTATAACTTATACACTGACCACCCTACTTTATCTGAAATAGCACTAGTCTCCCCTAAGTTTTATATTTTAGTATCAAAAGCACCCTTCTGTTACTAAAATAGCACTGACCTCCCCTGAGTTTTATATTTTAGTATCAAAAGCACCCTTTTGTTACTTGGCCTTCAGTGACAGTATCGAGAATTGATGAGGTAAGCCATTAACCTTTGTTGAATTTCCAAAATAGCCCTTGACACTAGTTTTGGATTACAATAATACAGTAGAAAATTTGTCATTTTGTACATTACAACACTATAAGTAGTAGAATTTTTTACGTCACAAATTTTCTTCTGTATTCATAGAAAATTCAGTATTTAAGTGATGCAAAACAACTAAAAATGATTTACTTATACTCTTATTTGATGTATTTTATGAACAATGACACATCCATTTGTTAAACAAAAAATTGAATTAAAAGACATGTATATTTGGTAGCATTCCCATGTTTTGTCATGTTGGTTTCATTTTTTTTTTTTTTAAATGACATTTTTTTTAGCAGCAAAAGCCAAACGGGGAATTCGTTTCTTTTTTCTTTATAGAAATTGTCCACCAATAAATTATATTCTAAGTATTCATACAAGATCATTATTTAGAAAGAAAAAAAAGAGTCTTTTGCATTTAGATTGTAACGGGTGTCAATGGCTATTTTGGAAATTCAACAAAGGTTAGTGACTTATCTCATCAATTCTCGTTACTGTCACTGATGCCCAAGTAATAGAAGAGTGCTTTTGATACTAAAATATAAAATTTAGGGGTGGTCAGTGTTATTTCAGTAACAGAAGAGTGCTTTTGATCATAAAATATAAAACTCAGGAGAAGTTAGTGCTATTTCAGATAAGGTAGAGGTGGTTAATGTGCAAGTCAGAAATCTCAGGGGAGGTCAGTGTAATTTACCCAAATTATACCTCCTTCGTCCCGCAAAGTTTGACACTTTCACTATTCCAGTCCTATGAAAAAATTGATTATTTCTTTTAATTTGTAATGTTTTATATAAGCATAATGGATTTCGTTTGATAGATTTCAATTAGTTCTTTTGAACAATATTTTGAAAATCACATAAAACGCTATGAATTGAAAGATATATGCAATTTAAAAATGACACATACTCTCAAAAGTGTCAAACTTTGCAGGACGGAGGAGGTAATTAAAAAAGAAGGAGACTTCTTTTCTTTTGTTATATCGGTGTCACTTCATTGATGGGGACGGGTTCTAAAGTAGCGGTGGGTCCCGGTTTTGCTAGTGGCGTTCTTCTTATGGTTACCAAAAAAAAAAAATGTTTTTTCAACAATAGGAAATGTAGAACCGTACATGTGAGTGTTGGTGAGGTCTTGGCCTAATAAGTTGGTTGATTTATTTGATTTTTTTTCATTTTTTTTAAGTTTTTCATTAACTTTTTTGTGTATTATTGGTTTATCTCGGTGAGATAAATAAAAAAATTAAAAAATTATGAATAAATCTTAAATTTTTTTGAATAAAGATAAAAATAAGTCAAAAAGTCAATTTTTTACACTTTTTTCGATTTAATTCTAAAAATTGAGGATTCTAATTATAATCTCTTACTTTTTTGGATTTCTTTCATCGAGATAAACCAATAATACTAAAAAAATCGATGCAAAACTAACAAACGCAAAAAAAAAAAAATCAAATAAAGATGAAAAAAAAAATTTAGCTAATTTATTTAGCCAAACCTAGCTGTAGTATCTTTCGTGGACTATTCGAGACATGCCAATATAAAAAAAAAATACCACTAGCTATTTGTATGTTGTGTAAATTGTTCAATTATTTCTTTTCATAAAATTAAGGACTTAACGGAAATGCTAATGGGTGTCATAGTGTACTCATTAAGAATACAAAAAAAATTTAAAAGTACGCTTATCATTTAACATACAAGCGTACTTTTGAAGCGTACTTTTTGTACAAGTGAAATCCACAAATTGTACTTTTTGTACTCTTAACGGACATAACCCTAAACCTAAAACTGACTTATGGAAATAAACTGATATTATAAATTATTTATGAAAGTAAAATTTTAAAAATTCGCACAATTTTTTCTTTAACTTTTCAAATAAGACTAATATTTTGATAAGAAGGGCCGTGTATTGGTTTTTAGAGGACTAAAAATACGAGATAGAGGAAGTCTTAACTCACCCATTAAACTAATCATTTGATGGGAAGGGGTGAGTATTATTTTTATACTCCTTTCGTCCTAATTTAACTGCTCTCTACAGTTATGCGTGTCTTTTTAAAATTCTTGTAGTTTTCATTCTATAATATATTTTATATGTAATATGAATCTTATTTGATAAATCTCAATTAGTTTTATTAAACAAAATTTTTAAAAACTTTGAAAATATTACAAATAAAAAGATATAAACGTTTGAAAATAACAATGATATTCGTAGGGAGTATTTAAAATGAAATAGAGGGAGTAGTATTTTCAACGACGAAAGAGTACCAAAATTTTGATAATTATACTTTAATATTTTTCTGTTTGTGTTCATCATACGTTTATTTTCAACATTAAAAAAATAAATATGAAATATGAAAGTTATAAAAAAAAACGGAGTGCTAAAATCAGTTACCGTCTCAAAATTTCTTCATGTATAAGATCCTTCCACATGTAGAAAAGTACAAATTACTATGGTTCATAGCACGGGTATGATTACTTTACTAAACCACTTTTGTGGTAGCTTTTGCAATCATTTTGGTGAGGCCAATAATATGGACCGCACATTATTAATACTAACTGCCTGAGTTTCCTCATTATAATTTCATTTGCTTTTTTCAAATGCCTCTCCCCCAACAACTGAAACCAAACATGGGAGAAACGATTCAGTGCTCCTGCAAATGCATCATCACATCCATCAAGTTTTTTTTTTTTTTGAAATGCTAAAGGGTTGGAGGGGACCAGCATAACAATCCTTCTTGGTGTGACCAAAGAGTTTCTAACCCACTGTGGAATGTGTTGTTTGAGTCATAATTGGTTTTCGAAAAGACAAGCCGTCACAAGTAACGTACAAGATAGTAAGTGACACTCACTCTACAAAAACATATATCAGGAGCGAGACTCGAAACAGAATAATATATGAGGAGTAGGATACATCTTACCATCAAGCATATCACCCGGTGGTATCATCATTCATCACTTCTATCTAGTTAAACAAATTCGGAGAAGCCTATCATAGCTCCACATTAGCACACATCTTAAACTTCAGCACATGTGTACTTTATTTGTCGTATTTAATTGGTTAACAACAATGATACATATACAACAAAAGTTTTCAACATGTTTCAAACAAACTTATATAGTGTGTGGAGCTCACACAAACTTTAGTGTGAAATGTGTCTGAGCTCCACACAGCATGTGAATGGACACATAGGTGATATTGTGTGATGTCACGTATTCAAGTCGGTCAGTGGCAAAGTTAGAATTTTCACTCTGGGGCCCGATTAAGAGAAGTATTTTCATTGTATCTCATCTAATTTTTGTGCAACAATACTATATTGTACATGCTATTATTTTACGTTTTCCAACAATTACGACATCCGTATGTGATTATTTTCATCTGAGTGAAATTAAGAAAATTTTACATGACAATGTAAAATTATTCTTACTTTTTGAGTAGATCAAATTGAAATTATCAATTTCCATTTGGGAAGAATAATAATGTTTTGTATAATATTACTGTAGTAAAATTCTGTACTTCCACTTTCAAAGTTTATTGAACGACGTTGACCTGTTGTAATAATCTTATTCTACTAACATCTCGCATAAAAATGTGTCAAATTTGAGAGAGAGAGAGAGAGAGAGAGAGAGAGAGAGAGTGAGAACAATGTGAAGAGTGGTTCAATGTTAAAAATTAACAAGATTCTACTTTCTTTCTTTTTTGGTGAAATAACAAGATACTACTGTCTCAACCTACTCAAAACAAATGTTGGTATTTGAAAGTTGTGTTAGATGAAGGGGCTAGATGAAGGTTTTCTTGGACATACCAGTAGCACCGAATAAATCATCCAAAAAGGGATGGATACACCAACAGACAGGCAAACAAAATTATGAATGAGACACACTTTGATGAATGCCCACATTTTGAGGGAAAGAAGAAACACAACACTGCTATTTTATATAGTTCTAAAAATATACCACGACTGTCCATTGTGGAAGAGGATTCCCTTCCATTGTGTCTGCTAAATATTCTCTTCTCCATCACTCTGTGATTAAAAAGAATTCTCTTTTTTCTACTCATGATTAAGGCAACCAAAAAAAAAAACAGAGATTAGAAATTAAATTCAATCATGAAGTAGTTGTACAATATTTGAATGGTTTGGTTTCCAGTTGGGCATTGAAAGGGATGGAACCAATGGATTTGAGCATAGAGGAGTATTTATATATATTTTTAGGATAAACTTCTAGTCCGGACTTTTAATTTCCGGACTTTTTATACAAATTTTTTTTTGACGATCCGATCCGTCCAATGTGTTCAGAAGGTGTTTTCAAGGGCCCTTGCGGAAAATTTTCAAAAAAAAACACCGGGAAGGGCTTGATCCAAGTTTTTTAAAAAATATATAAATCAGTTTTTTTTGTAAAACTGCTTCGGATCAACTTCCTGTATTTTTTTTGAAGATTGCGCTCATTGACCCTAGAAAACACCTTCTGAACACATTGGACGGATCGGATTTTTCAAAAAAAATTTGCAACACAAAAAAACCCTATTTTTTCCTTAAATCCGGGAGTGTGGACTAGAAAATCCACCTATATATATATAACTCCCTGTCTCGGCCAACTTATGCACACTCGACTAATTCCAGGAAACTAATTTCACCGTTCACTGGCGGCGGAGACGCCATTTAAAGCCAGAGCAAATCTCCTTATGAACTGATCCAAATGAGTTAATAGCACCTAAGATGTTTTAAAACTAAAATCTTAAAAAGGAACAAACTTTTAAGTTCCGAGTCTTCACCACTAGGCCTAGCCTTTGGTATTTTGCTTATATGGAAACCTCTTTTGCTACTAAACAAATACAGAAGTAGATAGCTGCTTTGTCCTCTTCACCTTCTCCTTGGATTTTAGCACTTTCTTTCTCAGTGCCCTCGAAACGAATAATTTACAATGTGACTCAATGGACGAAGAATCTAAGGGCCTCACAACGATCTGTCAACTTTTTCATTTTCTTACCCAAATCCTCGAGTGATTATTCAGTGCCCCAATTGCACGGCCACATGATTCTCCGCCCTCACCGCCACATGATTTTCCTGATTATTCAAGTCAGGAAAATAGGTTGTCCAAAAATGTGGCAAGGCTACTTGCACTTGGCCCTTTCCAATGAATCACCCAAGGGGCAGTTTAACATCCTCAGAAAACCACAAGCAACGCTAGCTAATCAGTGCACCTGTTTACTTTAAAATGTGCATTTTTCTAACCACTCAAATAGAGCAACCGGAATAGTCAACATAGTACACTATGGATAAGAGGCAAATTCCAGTTCACAAATAGCTTGCGTAATCAAGACCTGTGAAAATCAAATTCATATCCAAGGGGCATCCTAACATCTCTTACCGGCCAGTTCAAACAAAAGAACCATGCTACATGACATCTAGTAATATTCCAGACGCAGATAACGGGCGCAGAAGTAGAAAAACATACAAACTTCCTACAATATCGATCGAATTTGGGCTATCGTAAGCCAAGTGACAACAACTGAAGAAACTAGTTTTAGGGCAGGTAGGAGAAAAGGTTCCGATATATTTAGGCCCCATCTGCCAGGAGAAAAGGATTAGGAATCTCATCTGTTCCATCGGTTGGTGATACAAGCATTACTGCAGTATGACAAAATTTGGTGATCTAACTTCATATAAATGAGGGCCATGTATTTTCAATCCAACCCATTTTAAATGACGCACCTACCAGTTAGATGTTCGGAGAAGCTTATGAATGCTCAACCTTTGAGTCCATGCATAAGATTTGAAGGACCCAGGCCCGGCCTTGTGGGGTGGCGGGGAAGGCCCGGGCCTGGAGCCCACAAAAAATGGACCAATTTTGGGGCTCCCAAGTATATAGGTATGGGTTTGCATAAAATGTTTAATAAATTGATCCAAAAGGCCCACCAAAATCACTTGAGCCTTATTTTATTTTTTGAGGCCCATTTTATTGTTAGAGGCCCACCAAAATTGAAACTATTTTTTGAGGCCCATTTTATTGCTAGACCCCATTTTATTTATTTGTTTTTTCTAGACCCATTTTTGTGAAAGACTTGAGACTTCAGTACTTCACTTAAGTCATTCAGTGAAAGAGAAAAAGGAAAAAGAAAAAAAAATTCCTAAGTTACTTTACCAAAATGTCTCTCTCTCTCTGATTCTATCTGCCAGTTACTTTACCAAAATCATTGTGTGGACATTGATGCCCTCCTCAGCAAGCTTACAAACGGCAACACCATTGAAGACCAACGACAACGGACTGCTGCAGGTTTGGATTGTGATAAAGTACCCTTTTTGCTAAAAACATCATTATACAGTATATTTTTGTCATTGATTGTTGAAATACCGAAAGTTATACCTTGAAATCAATTAAAGACTTGTTTAATCTTTTTTCTCGTGCAGTAAGAATTTAACAGTAGTTGTCGGTATTTTTGAGTTCTTCTGAAGAGTAAAGTTTTAACTTGGTACACAACATAATACTGTAAATATTTTATCTTCCTTATTATTTTATTGATCATTATTTTATTTTGCAGACGCAGAATGACAGCAAAATCTCGAAAGACCCGAAGAGCCCACCAAAATCACTTTAGTCTTTAACTTTTTAGGAAGGTATTAAGGTAAACTACTAGACTTTTCTTGTTTTGTCTTATTGTCTACAGTTTAATAGTTTAATCTTTGACTCTTTATGGGAATCGATTGATTGTGTGATTGTTTTTTGTATTCTAGATCCAACTCCAGGGACCACCGACCACTAGTTTAATTGTTTAATTGTGTTAAAGTTTATTGTCTGAATGTGTTAAAGTTTAGTGTCTATTTTTAAGGAGAATTTGAAAGAAGGTCTCACACTCAAACCGTTGTCACAAACGCGTTGGGAAAGTCGCATTGAATGTATTAAACTATTGAGGTGTCATGCTCCAAAAATACGAAATGCTTTAGTTGAATTGGCAAATATCAAGAATGTTGAGGGAATGGCAAAAAGTGAAATGAAGTCCCTAGTACAATTCTCACTTGAGAATTTCGAGTTCTTATTCAGTGTTGTTATTTGACACAATATATTGTTTGTTGTTAACTTTATCAACAAGTTCCTTCAAACAAAGTGAAAACATGCAAATAGATATTGCTGTTGTAATATCCCAAATTTTCAAAAATAAAATTTGTGATATTTGTAAATACTATTTTTCCTAATTTAATTTTTTTTTACCCAATTTTGACTTTAGTTGACTATTTGCGGGTCTCTTATTTATTTATTTAGTTATTTATTTTTACTTTAGACGAGTTTAGTACTTTCGAACAGACGGAATGATTTGTAGAACTTGTCATGGGTGGGACCAGGACAAACGCACTGGAATAATGTCATGAATGCGAGGAGGATGATTTTTGAGCTACACGGATGACACTAGCAGACGACTACTACGGTAGCCATGAGATCCGAGTCAACCGTGAGAATCACGGTCACTGGCGGTAGCGATAAGAATGCGTGTTCTACTTTCAAGATTTTTCCAAACGATTCTGAGCACACGGTGACGTTGCCCACGATTTTCCAAGTTCACATGAATATTTAGGTAATTTTCTCAGACCGAAACCCGGACGGTTCGAGGCAACACCGCCGGAGTAAATTCAGACAGATGCCGCTTGTCATCGCGTTCAGCGAGCCCCCTCCAAATTATTCCCACACTCCACCAACCACATTTCCCTCCACCACTCATCTCACCTACTCCCACACTCCACCTACAATACTTCACTCCCACCACTTATCCCACCTACCACCAACCATTTCCCCTACATAACTCATCACCCAACCCCCTCATAATTTTCGGCAGAGAAGAGAAGGAGAGATTGAGAAATGCTGGAAAAGAGGAAGAAAGGAAGAGAAGAAAAGAAAAAGAGGAGAGAGGTCACCACCATGTTTTCCAATTCACGTCCGTATCACGTACCCATTTTTACAGCCATTTTGCTCATAGTAAAAGTCATTTTTAGGATTAGGTTTCTTGATAGAAGTTGTAGAGGGCGTCTAGAACTTCGATTTCGACACAAGAATCATCCAAATCGGTTGAGTTTTGAGTGAGTTATAGCCTTCCAAAGTTCAGCAAAAATCTCGGGTACCTTTTTCCAGACAGCTCTCTGTTCCTCTGTAAATCTCCATTTTTCTCCTCGTTAAAGTGGATTTCGGGTTTAGATTCCTTCACAAAGATTGTAGATCACTTCAAGCTCTTCGTTTTAGGTTCAAGAATCACTCATAACCGTTGAGAAATGACCACGTTATTGCAGCCCGAAGTTTCTAGTCTATTCAACCCGAGTAGCTTACTGACCCTTTACAAATCTTCGTTTTTCTCATTGTTAGAGTACGTTTTAGGCTTAGACTTCTTCATCAACGTTGTAGAGCACTTCGAGAGCTTCATTTTAGACACAAGAATCGCTGGAAACGGATGAGGATTAAGCCCGATATCGCAGCCCAAAGATTCTGTTTGCCACTCGTAATACCGCCGGACTTTACCGTCGAGCTTTTCGTCCGGACCAAAGGTAGAAACTCGTACCCACCCTATTCCAAGCTTTTCAATGAGTTATAATAGTCTAGGAGTAATTTAGAGTTGATGGGTTAAAGCCCCAACTCAAGGGTTTCACAAAACCCGAGCCAAAACGCAATGTACGCGAAACATTATTTTCTTGCTTAGTAAACTCTAGATCCATCATGGTTCATGTTGTTAATTATTCCAAGCATGTTTAATACTTTAATAACTGTTTATATGAGTTTCTCCATAAATTTATTGTGCTTAACCTTGTTATGGATCGTTGTGTTTAAGTTAGGGGTTCAAAGTGCAATTTAGTGAAAATTGGCGTGCGTACTATGTATCATTTACGAAACATACTTTTATCAACTAGATGTCACTAATGAAAATTTAGGAGTTTAACGAAATGACCAAAATTCCCTTCGGGTGTAAAATGACCATTTTGCCCTTGTGTGTGTAAATTACATAATGTATAGTTTTATACTTAGTAAGAAAATCAAGGAATTGTGTTTTGTGACAAGTTAGGACTTTATTAGCCAAAATAAAGTATTTTTACGTATTTACCCTTGTCGATGGCAAAATTACATTTTTGCCCTTGTATTATGTTATTTTACAAAAAGACCCCCAGAGTTTGTTAAAATTACACTAAGGACCCTAGATTCGTGAAATTATGTTGGACAACCTTGTACTTACTTAAAATGACGTTGGCGACCCTTACTTCCTTTAAATTACATTTTGACCCCAATAGTTAGTAAATTACGTTTTGACCCCTATAGATTGAATTTATTACGTTTAGACCCTTGGTATTCGATTACTTGAATGTCGTGAACTTGTGAATTGAGATATTTGGTTGTGACCCTTGAGATATTGTTATCGCTTTTAGCCTCACAATTAAGTGCACTTTCCAAAAACGTGTTGAATGTTAGAATGGACAACTAGGTTCCCGGGTTGGGTGATCGTACACTGATATCACATAGACGATAAGGTTAGTGGAAAAGTGAAAGGGAATTGATTATGGGGAGTCACCCCAAGATTTGTTAAATGGCAGTCAGCCAAGTGATGAATTGATTATGGGGAGTCACCCCAAGATTTGTTGAATGGCAGTCAACCAAGTGATGAATTGATTATGGGGAGTCACCCCGAGATTTGTTGAATGGCAGTCAGCCAAGTGATTTTGTTTTGGAGGAATATTTGGCAGACTGCCAGGATTTCGAAACCTTAGGGTATGACACTTTGTGATTTGCTTCATTTGAATTCTGAGGCGTTAAAAGGATGGATGTATTATTGACCGAGTCACGGCTATATAGCTACAAAGAGGCGGCGGTTGTCACTTGTAGCCCGATGATGTCTGATCGGTCCACAGGGGAAATTCATCCTTGTGGAAAGGCCGGTTGGATTAAGTAAGTAAGCTTATACCTTACGGCGGGGCTCCCGGTCGGGGCAAAAGCGGGGAGTATATCCTGATTTGGTCATATTCCTTAGTGGTTAACCGGGAGGAAAGTTCTCTAGGTTGAGAACTTAGATGAACATGTAAGTTAATGGCTAGTAATGAAATCAGCTACGTGTTTAATTTCTGTCTTACGATTTATTTCATGTTTATCTCTTTAATTACTGCTTTTCAATCATGTATGTTGTACGTGTATGTTAAGCAAGGGTTGGGTGGGTTAGAGTAGCTATTGAGTGATTTATCGCTTACGGTGTTACACTTTGTGTGACCCTGGTATAATACTATGATGTTGCTTTGCGACTCGGACGTATTATGCTAGACTTTGGAGATGAACAGGAGAAGCACTACAGTTTGAAGGTCTACGGAGCTAAAGAGGACACCGCCAGAGTTGACGACCATACCACAGAGTAGAGATAACCCTAGCATACCTAGTAGTGAATAATTGTACTTGGCAAGGAGATTAATGTATTTTTACTTGGTGAAATATTGTTGTAAAACTTTATTATTTCTTTTAATAAATTTAACGTACCCAAAAATCGGGGTCGTTACAGCTGTGAAGCAATTGCAAGGCCTTCTTACCTATTTTGATAGGTATAGAGAAGAGGGTTTTCTGGAGTCAATGGTTGAAGCTAAAGAAATGGCAAGTGAAATGGGAATTGAATTTATATTTGTTGAAAAGCGTATCATTTGTAGAAAGAAGCAATTTGACGTGATTGTTGATCAAGACATGTGACTCTATCCCTAGAAGAATCCTTCAGAGTTAATTACTTCTTGTATATTATCGATCAAGCTCACTCTTCACTCAAGAATAGGTTCGAACAATTCAAAGAATATGAGGAAAACTTTAGCTTTTTGTTTGACTTAAAAAAGTCCAATGGTGAATGTTTGAGGAAGTGTTGTGTCAAACTTGAGGAATGCTTAAAACATGCTGGAGTTTCTGATATTGATGGAAGGGATCTATTTATACAGTTGAAAGTCTTGAAAGATATATTGCCACAAGAAGTAAGCAAACTAATTGAAGTGCTCAATAATTTGAGGGGCATTGAAGATATTTTACCCTAATGCATGGATTGCTTATACAATTCTTTTGCCTATTCCGGTTATTGTTGCCCCTGGGGAAAGAAGTTTTTCTAAGTTGAAAATGATCAAGTCTTACCTTCGATCAACCATGTCACAATAGAAGTTGAATGGATTAGCGATGTTGTCTATTGAAAATGATTTTGCGGGAATGCTAGATTATGGAAGTTTAATGGATAAATTTGCCTCTAAAAATGCAAGAAGAGTGGTGTTCAAGTGATACATTTGAGTTCTAGTAATGATAATTGCTTTTTGTGTATAGCCAATGGAACTAATATATGTGGTTAGGTATCTATTGGTAAATCGTCAATGCATGGTTGTCCACTTTTGTTTATGGGATTATAGCTTTTTGTGTATCAGATTATGTATATTTTGGTGCATCGAAGTAATAGACTTGTATGTGTATTCCCAGTTCCGAACTTTGGTTGAAATTTACATGAGATGTTGATCTTTGTTGCAATAATAGTCTTGTTTACTCTTACAGAGAATTTTTTTTTTTTTGATGGGCCTCAAATTGAGGATAGAGTTAAGGTCTCGACAAACATAGGGTCGGGCCTGGAAGGACCTAACACTTCACTAATATGAAATGATAAAAAATCCAATTCTCACTAGGTAAAAACATAAAAGATAAGATTTCCCTTCGATGAATAGGTAAAGGAGGACGGGATTAAAAGAAATTTGAGTTCGAAAGAATTGGACCCCTGTTGGATTTCACAAAATAAAACTAGACCATTATGTGGAAAGGAAATTCAAAATTGATGACGACAAATGGGTCTGGCTATGGTGCCCCAAAGTGGTATTGGGGCACCGGTGCTCCAATTTTACTTACAACGAACACTAGGTCTATAAACTACAAAAACAAATCACACTTACCATAATTATAGGATTTACTTATCACATTGTATAGCCTATACATGTGGTAAGTAATACATGTGGTAAGTAAAGTCTATGTTAGTAAGTACAATTGCGCGAGAAAACAGTAAAATCACCCTTTTTCTTGTGGTGATATTCATCAAACGACTTAAATTTATCTATTTTTTTATCTAATGACTTAGATTTAGTGGGGCACCATAGAAATATTCGGTGTTATAGGGAACATATAATTAAGCCAAGCTGCACATAAGAAGATAATGATTTATGAGACCCGGTTTTACTTATATGTAGATGCGCTAGGACTGTAATGTTTACAGAACCGATGCAAAACAAAAAAGAACTTTAAATATAGTACAGCAGTACGAAGAAGATGAAACAGAATGACTCTGTTCGTTTTCCAGTTTAGTTTTAGTTTCCAGTTTAGTTTCATTTAAAATACTTTTAAATGATCAGGATGCGCTCTACAACATGCGTTTTAGGATCCCCGAATTCGTAGCTAGGAGTGCAAAAACAGAGAGGTGAGATAAGAGTGAACCAAATTCATCTTTAAAAAATCACGGCATGGTGCACTATACGAAACAGTTGGACACAAAGGGTTAACTGGGGCCGGCGGGTTTCATTTTCCAAGTACTTGTACCACTCACGTAGCCCACAGTCTAAATTAGATGGGCTTCTTCATTGAGGCGAAAGGCTCCTAACATTGTCGGGCAGCCTTCTAACTTTTTTGGGCTTTCTACCAGCCCTACTGCAAAGTTTTGGTGACCACTTTGCCTACCTAGGGCCCTATTAATATTTTATTTTAGACTTTATTGCTTCACTAGCCTTTTATTTATCTGTAAATTTACAAAGGGTGTTTCTACTTTAGTCTTTAGGTTTGGTTATATAGAATCAACACTAGTCTTTGGTCATTCATAGGCTCTTTTCTACTGCAAATTTTCATAGCTCAGCGTTTTCGGATCAATTTACGCGCAACTCGACTATGTCTATGCTTTTGTTTGGCTAATAAAACCATTTTTCGTTTTTCCGTTTGTCCTTATTCAATTTTTTTTTTTGAATTTGATAGTTTTACATCAATTTTTTGTGGTTTCTTTTATCTCCTCTCGACGAGAGAAATCTAAAAAGTATAAAATTATTAACCAAATTTTAAGTTTTGTGAATAAAGACAAAAAAAATATCCAAAAAAGTGATTTTTGGTTTATTTTTCGTTTTTATTCACAAAACTTTAAGTTTGTCTAATAATTTTATACTTTTAAGATTCCTCTCGTAGAGAAGAACCAAGAAACCACAAAAAATCGACTAAAAAGTAGGGATGGCCAGCTCGGCCGACTCGCCCCGATCCAACCCGTCCCCTCCCCAAATGGGTAGGGGATTCGGGGATTTTTTTCTAGGGCCGGGTAAGGAATGAGGATTATTTTAAAAAAAATTCAGGGATCAGGTAGGAGATCATATTGTTAGTCTCCTACCAGATCCCCTCCCCTCCCCTACTCGTTCCCCTCCTCTCCCTGCATAATATCTATGGTCAGGCTTTGTTTTATCTCTCGGCATTAGAAATGTTGAAGCTAACTACTATTATTCCTGAGTTTGGTGTTGGGGTTACCAAAGTGAAACCCATTAACAAGGATTTCACGGGTAAAGTCACTCAACCCTTGCCAAGCTTTCTTTATTTCATCTTTGAAATTGTTTTTTGTACTTTCCAAATGAGTTTATTGATCATTCCCTCACTCAACCCTTGCCCAGCTAACTACTTTCCTCACTCCCTCCTCTCTCTGATTTGGGCTCCAAATTGATAACAAAGTTGATTTAAGAAATGTTGAAGGCAAGTGTTTGCAAAAGGAACGTTATACAAAGCTAAATATAAATAGTATTTGCAAAAGGAACGTAATATGCAGTGTAGTAATTTAATCCGATGGAGGTAGTAGTATCCACCTCCATGCCCATCCCAACCAAAAACTAGCAACTACAAGAAAAAAAAATTGAATAAGGATAAAACAAAAAAACCATTTTGATTTTTTACCCAAAATAGACCTGTATGTGTGGATTAGTTTACGCACAACTCGATTACTCTCGCACACCAGTAAAGGAACCGTCAATAGGCTATCGTGAGCCAGTACAACGGGATGAGGCCCACTAGAATTCACTTAAATTGAACATTTAAGTAGCAAGTGATCACATGGGAACGTGCATTTGCCGGGAAAAATACTTTGACCTCTGTCTCTCTCTAGCTGTCTTCATTTATTTCTTTGCCAAACCTTGCGTATCAGTATTTAAGGCGCAGAATAACGGGGCTGCCTCATTTATATCCGTGTTCAAAAAGTTTAGCTCATTTAATTGGTTCCACTATTATAATTTTCTACTCCGTATTTTCATAGCGGAGACCAATAGTGCTCCAAAACACTGCAGAGTTGTAGTCTCACAATCTTAGTCGTTCGTTTGACAATCAATGGTCTGAAATATCTCCACATTATCTTTCCGTAAAAATAAGTATTTACATGTAAAATAATCTAGACCGTTAATTGATAAACGGACAACTGTGATTGGAAACTATAACTTTATAGTGTCTTGGGGCACTACAGGGTCTCCGAATCAAGCAATTTCATACTCTAGAATATAATACGAATAACCTATTGGGTATAGCGTGCTGCTGTGATATCTTAATGGCCTATGCTAATTTCAAATCCGAAAAAATTATCTAGATTATTTATCTTGCAGACCTTGACCCGTAGAATAGCCAATTCAACAAATCAAGTTGGTCGAACTGTGATAACCTAGTAAATGAATCACATTTAACTAATTTGATACGACCGTTGAATTACTGGTGCCTAATTAATTCAAAAATGCTAACAACCATTTACAATCCCCTCACATACACGTGGGACCCACATAGGTGTGGGCTCCACGTGTATATATGTGAGGTGGTTGTAAATGGTTAGAGTCGAAGTCGTTATGCATACTTTATCTTTTAACAAAGCATTATACCTGTTCGTGTCTACAAACTAAACAATTCAGTTGATGTCTACGAACTGAACGATTCAAATATCGCATCTGGACTCAGAATCGGGCCCATTAAAAGGGCCATAAGAAGCTCCGATTTCTAATTATATTGATTCCCCCCGTATGCTAGTTATAAAAAATGTAGTTTTACTGAGAGATTAAAAAGGGCTCCATATTAATCTTGCCATAAGCCACCTTGCTGAAAATGACCATCATGCCATAAAGGCATAAAGTTTAGGATGTTAATCTTGTTGTAGTGGGCGGAATACTCTGTACTTTCTTCTTCCAAGCAAACTCTCACTTAACAGTCAAAGTGTCTTTCTCGCCACCTTCTTGCTGGGTTTGACACTAATGTCAAGTGTTGCTTGTTGCAGGAGGATTAAGGGTTCAGGTGCGCGAGTTTACTCAGGAGGGTTAAGGGTTCGACGAGGCTTCCAAATTGACGGTTAGCGCACTTGCCAATCTCCAAAATTTAGGAGAATGGCAAGATTAAAATAAAGGTTTTTCTTTTTCTTGTTGAAATATACTTCAATTTTTTTCATATTACTGTAAATTTCTCGTAACTACCTTTATGTACTTTAGCGGAACAAAAACATGATGTGCAAGTTTCAATTTGTAAAAACATTTCAAGCTGCTTGTGTTCAATTTTTAACACCATTTTTTCTCCAGTGTTCCCACTTTTATGGTAATGATAACTTTTGTAAGGATGCATGCATGCTTCAAATAAAATGCTTATTACCCGCTAAGTCTTTGATTATGTTATTTTTCCAATAATACTTTAGGATTGGGGGCCCAAAGGTGAGCAAGCTCACTACAGCCCTGTATGGCAATCATGGCCGTCTATTTGGCAATTAACAGTCTAGATTATTTTACATAAAAGATAAATGTCTTACAAGTAGGATAAATACATTTAATCTTGACATTGATTATTGAACGGACGATTATAATTGTTTTTTACTCAGCCCTAAAAGGAGATTAATTGAAGTGCAAAGAAGCAGGGGCGGAGCCAAGGGGGGTCAATCGAGGAAACTTGACCCCACTGAGATGTCAAATTTTAATAGGATAGGTATAATATTTTTGTAGAATTTTGTATTTTTGCCCCCTTGTATATGGTGTTTTTGTCCAACTACTTGTCCTCCTCCTTACCATTAACCAATCACGCTAAATAATTTTTCTTGTAACTCTCTAATTCTCTTCACAACTATTTGTCCTCCTCACCACACTCAATCGTGTTGAGTTGTTTTATATTGTCATAGATATGCAACTCCAAGAGCTAAATAATTGTTTTAATGAGGTAAATACCGAGTTGCTTCTTTG
Organism: Vaccinium macrocarpon; assembly: GCA_022606695.1. Classification (NCBI taxonomy): domain Eukaryota; kingdom Viridiplantae; phylum Streptophyta; class Magnoliopsida; order Ericales; family Ericaceae; genus Vaccinium; species Vaccinium macrocarpon. Next base: position 7,476,398 of record CM040176.1, on the reverse strand, counting down.
TGTTGCACGTCTAAGTCCATCCAATTGATCATTTGCAAGTTTTGAAAACAAAAGTTAAATTACTAGGCTGAATTTTGCCCTAAAAACTTCTCCGGTACTGAGTTTTTTGCACTTTTCGGATCAATTTGAGAATTTCATCATTGATATACGGTCTAGTGTCAAATTTCAAACTTGAAAGGAATTGGTGATGTTTCTTGAGACCCGAAAAGAATAAGGTATCCATTGGTTTTCAGGCTTTGACTTTGACTCTAGTTTTACTTGTTGCGACAGCTAGAGTAGAAAGAGTTTTTTCTGCTATGGAGATTGTGAAGAATCGACATCGTAACCGAATGGATGATCAATGGTTACATAATAGCTTGATTGCGTATATTGAAAGAGAGATTTTTAATAGTATCACAAATGAGACTATTATGCTACGATTTCAAGTGTAGTATTTACATTTTTCCCTTTTTTGCCAAGAAGCTGGCCTACACACCATGTGTATCAAACAAAAAAACGAAACACATGAGAAAGTACTACTCCTACTAAAGTCGACTGTTTGATTTACTTGCACAGATTTTCACGTGCATTCCACTTCCTTTTACTACGCTCATCCCAACTCCAAATGCCAATTATCTTCATACAATTGCACAACAATAATCAAATTACACATAAAACACAACCCAGGTCAAATAATTATCAAATTTGATCGATCTCTATCAAATGCTTACGCAGATTTTCACGTGCATGCAACTTCCTTTTTACTTCGTCCTTCCCAACCCAGGTTAATTACTTAAATAAAACTTAATATATTAAAACAAATCAAATTACACGTAAAACATTAATTAAATTACAATTGAACCACATTAATCAGATCGTTGTCTTAACAAGTTCGTAACGGCATCCCACAAAGGCAATCATTGCCCACAAACGACGACGCTTCGAGGTGATCGAACGCCGAGCTAGCCGGAATCGGGCCACACAGATGGTTATGGCTCATATCCATGTGCCCGATATAACTCACCGCCGTTATCGATTTCGGTATCGAACCCTTCAAGTTATTAAACGACAAATCTAACGACGTGAAGTACGATTTCGGACAGAAAACGTCCGGTATGAACCCCTCTAAGTTGTTTCGGCTCAGATTTACGATACTCAAACCGGTGTTTCTTAACAAACTGGCCGGAATGGAACCGGAGATCTGGTTGCTATCGAGCTTTAGCGTCGAGAGGACCCGCATTTGGCCGATTTGGGCCGGGATTGAACCGGAGATCTTGTTCATGGAGAGATCTAAGTCGGCGAGTCGGTAGATATTGGCGAGTGAAGCCGGGATTGGCCCGGTGAGTTGGTTCCGACTCAGCAAGGCCCGGCTCATCATCTTGAGGTTTCCTAAATCGGCCGGGATTGAACCGGAGAGTTTGTTGTTGCTCAGATCGAGGTGCATTAGGCTCTGGAGGTTCACGATGGACGGCGGGATTTGGCCGGAGATGAGATTATCTGCGACATTGAGAACAGTGAGTCGACTCAGCTGGCCGATGTCGGCAGGAAGCTCGCCGGAGATCTGGTTCCCTATCACGTCGAGAATTCGCAGGTTAGGCAGGGAGCTGACGCACGCCGGGATCTCGCCTGTGATTCCCTTCCAGTCGGCAACGACGAGGGTCGTTAGCCGGTCGAGCTGGCAGAGGGAGGGGGAGAGTGAACCGGTCATGAACCCGGTCCGGCCGGCTTTGAGGAAGATCGGGTCTTCAGACTCGCCGCGGAGGGAAATGTCGGCGACTCGGTTGGTGGACTGGTCGCAGCTGACGCCGTACCAGTTTTGGCAGCAGTCGGTGCCGGTCCATGACTCGAGGATTCCCAAGTAAGGTTCGTTGAGAGCGGCTTTGAAGGACAAGAGAGCTGCCCTGTCCGACGGCGGGCAGGAGGTCACGGCGGACGTGACGGCGAGTACGATGAGAGGGATGAAAAGGATGCCCATCGTACAGTGTGGCATGGTACGACTGTTGTTTTTGCGTTTGGGTGTGCAGTGTGCTTGGGAGGTGACAGTATTTATTGATGGGAGAAGGGTGGTAGGCAATGAAGAATGGCAGGGGAAGTTCTAATACATACCCTCCTCTTTTCTCAATACCCACACCAAAAAATCTCAAGAAAGTGTGAGGCTCACATTTTTTTTTTAATAACCGGATATCCTCCAGATTATGAAGATTTCCAACTAATTTGTGTTCTCTGGGAATAACCTGGGACATAATCTACAGTACTAAAAAAAGTTTATGTTTGAAAGAAATTCCAAGTTCCCCAAGCAATCTACCTTTGTCATTAACTCCTAAGGTTGCGTAAGGCTCACATTCAAATCACTTTAATAATTCAAACGGTCTATTTTGTACCATAAAATAATGTGTATATTACTCGCATAAATGATAAAGTCAATCGAATATTTATAAGTGTTTGAGTTGTCTTCAAAACAATGGACAGTTAAAAGATTCAATTGTTCATTCTTTTCAATAGAAATGAGAAACTTATTGATAACTGATCAACTTAAGATTTTGCAAGTGTAATTTATACTTCCTTTTTTTTTTTATAATGAAATTGGTGGTTTGGACGATTGAGGTGGGGCCAAGGTGAGTTCCACGCGCCTTCTTAAGTTTTTGTGTGTGGGTATTGAGAAAAGAGGAGGTGAAAGTAGAATTTCCCTGAAGAATGGCAGAGTGTTTGGACGAAAATACCCTGTTATCTTGAAAGGTGGTTGGCGATTGTTAATTGATTTATGCAGTTTGCAGGGGTAGAGCCATGAAAAGTTACATTGGCCTTAGTTTTAGTTTTAATTTTGATTACATCATCATTTTCTTTATTTCTTTTCTATTTTCTACACTCATTTACAAATTTAACATCTTCAAAATTAAACTAAATTATCTAACCAAACACAGTCATTTAATTTTGTATAGTTATTAATGTATAGTAGATGTCACGTGATGAGACTGATACTTCAGTGATCATCACTGGCATAAAGCCATGAACAAAATTTCTTGGTCTTGTTCGTTTTTCTGTTTATTTTTAATTTTAGTTTTGATGACATTATCATTTTTTTCATTTATCTTTTTATCTCTCTCCACTCATTACACCTACTGACATCATAAAAATTAAACTAAATTATCTAACAAAAACAGCGCTTATCTTTTTCTTTTTTGAATTCTTGCAATGTACTAGTATGTTTTTGACATATTATATTATATTCAAAATGTGTTATTTTATAAAATATTTAGGAGCCAGAATATGTTTTGGAATAAGAATAATGTTTGACAGGTATGGACAACACCATCCTGTTCCGTCTTTTATGTTAACTAAAATAGAAAAAAGGAGATATATAACAAATTGAAAACGAACTCATCTCTCCTTTTTTCTTCCTTTTATTCTCTAACATTAAAAAAAAAAAAAAAAAAACGATGGGTGTGAATATCAAACACCCGCACATTGAAAATGTAAAAATGAAATGAAAAATAGTACACAAACACCCCTCTCAGGATACTTGATTGGTAAATAGAAATTGATATATTTTTTAAATTGGTTATAGAAATTGATAGTTGTTGAATTTGTAATCACCTCCACTATATGAATCCACTTTTGCCCTTCTTCGGGTCTTGTTTTGATCGATTTTAATGACTTCGATCAAATATTTAGGTCCTGTTTCATTTTTTTATTTTTGTTTTTATTTTTAACTTTTCACAATAATGAGACAATTCATTCTCCACACATAAGTTCAAAAACCCCAAAAGTCAAAGTCAGTAGAACTAAGTTCATAATTTTTTAAATTTCATAGAAAACTTATATAATCTAAAGGTTTTCAATTCCAACCCAAATTTTTTCGAGAAAGTTTGTCAAAAACATATAATCATAAAGGTTATCAAAAAATCCGAACTTAATTTTTTTTTCCGAAAAACCTACAGGTATAGAGAGATTTGCACAGAATGCTCTCGGAGATTCACTTTTTGGTCCCACACGAGTGATCCAAACCGTTCATTATTCTTAGAACATTTTTCTGAAAGACCCAACAAAATTTTAGCTCAATCGAACGGTTGAAGTGCTTCAACCAAAGTCCCGCCGTTTCAACCAATTTTTTTTTATTGAAACGGTGGAACTTTGGTTCAAGTACGTCTAATCGTCCAATTGAGCTGAAATTTTGTAAGGCCCCTAGGAAAAATGTTCTAAAAATAATAAACGGTTTTGATCACTCATGTGAGACCCAAAAGTAGATCTCCGAGAGCGCTCTTTGCAAATCTCTCTGTACCCGTAGCATTTTTTTTTTTTTTTTTGTCAATCCTTATAATCTATTCTATGGCAAGGGACAAGGACATCAGTTCACATCACAAGAACCCTAGTCTCCATTAAGAGAGGCTTTGGATCATACCATTGAGCTAGAAGCTCGTTGCTATTTAAACAAGATTTACGTGGGAATTTTTGTCTATTGGTAAATGACATTTTAAATGGAAACAAGATGGGATGAACATCCCAGCGGAAACAGGGTGTATACTGACCCAATCTGGGTAGTCCGTTTTCGGCAATCAATGAGTTAGATTTACTCAGACCTAAACATATTTTGTACAGTTCATTACCGAATTGATCTACACATTAATCGCCGAGCATTGATGATCCAAATCGGGTCAGCACACAAACACCCCTGTCCCTTCTCAGCGGCCAAAGCCTTGATTGGACTCTTTACTCCACTGGGTTTTCCAGCTAGTTAATGGGCTTCTTTCTTTTCTCTAATAATGTCGTATCCTTGTGCTCTGGATCATGAGAAATATTGAAAGAGATTGCAAAAATGGACAAATCCAAGTGCTTGACCCCACCAAACAGCCACAGAAAAACATGGAAGATGGGTCCTCCCAATGATGATTTAAATCAGTCGGTCAATTACAGTTGATTTTCTTCATAACTTTAATGTACTCTCTTCGTCCGAATTTGTTAGTTCACAAACATATTTTTTCAAGTCTTAAAATATTTGTCCATTTTCAAAAGTCAAAGTATAAAGTATGAACAATTTACTTCTTTGCCATTTTTCTAAAACTTAAAATATCAACACAAAAACTAATTTTTTAAAATAATGTGTTTACATTTTTTAATTTTTTTTTGCACCGTATTAAAGTTCTGAATGAGATTTATCAAACAAGATCCATATTGATAAAAAAAAATCATTTTTGCAACTATATTATTTTTGAGTTTGAAAATTGCACGTATTCTGTAGTTGACTATCAAATTGGAATGGATGAAGTATTAAATGAAGGGATTGAGGATAAAATAGAAAATTAAGAAACTCAAAATGTAATGGAAAAAAAATTAGAATCTCCAAAACGGACCAACAAATCCGGACGGAGGGAGTAATAAACTGATGGCTATCAGTTATTAAAGCCTTGTTCTAAATTTGAATTTTCAATTTTATGTCTTTTTATGGTTTCTGAGACAAGTCGTCTCTTTATGTACATTAATTAAAAAAAAAAAAAAAGAAGTTCTCTTTATGTACATTAATTTTAAAAAAAAAGTTCGACAAGTTAAAATAGTGAAAGGCCTTAATTGTTGAACTTTTTTGGTCTATATCGAAAATCAAAATGAGGGACAGAGTAGTTGAAGTAATATGCATTAATCATTTGGAAATGGGCATAAATGTATTCAAATGAAATCCTCGTGATCTGTTTATTTGACAGCTAATGATGAAGTGATATCTAATTTTACGGTATATATAATATGCACGCATAAGATAGTACTTATCAATTATGCAATCTGGGGAAAGGATGGACACATGATTTACCATCAGCGCGTCAAAAATCTACGGCATATACTTCGTTTGTTTAAGTCTGACGGTCCTCTATGAAAGTAGGTTTTTCAGATAAAAAATTAAAGAACTTTTGGATACAATTTTTTCGAGTTTCGTACTAAATAAATTAAAGATCTCGATTAGTTCTTTAATTTGGTGAGAAAATTTAAAAATTATGAACTAAATGAAATACCTTTTTTGTTGTCTGAAAATTGAACGTCTTTTTTTTAGGGACAATCAAAGTGGGATAGAGAGTACAATAGAATACTAAAGCAAAAGAGATCTATTCACTAGGTACAAGCAAAATGCAGTATGGTGTGTTATTTGGGGCAATGAAAGAGAGGGAGAGAGAGAGAAAGAGGGGAGTTAAAATATAATGGGAGCACAAAAAAGAAAAAAAAAAAAAAATACTCCTATATGCTATGCTTTTGTGAATGAGAGGATAAATGTGTTAAAAATGGGTGGCACATAAAAAGGGAAAAGTTTAGGGAGATTGGTGAACTATTTGGACAAAGTAGTGAATATTTCATGCTACTTGGGCCAAAATCTAGAAAATGCATATAAGGTATCGAGGCAAAATTACCAAAATGTCTAAAAATATATGTACATTTTTGTAGGAAATTTTAATCCAATAGCGTCAGGTGACCCCCTTGCCCATTGGTGTGCATGCCCTTGATCTGGGGGTTGCTATTCGGGGTACTAGGCAGGCCCTCCCAAACACCATTCAAGTCGTCCAAACGTGTTTTGGAGGATCCAAATTTGAGGATGCATACCAAAAAATGTTTTGGGTATTTTACATGGTAATGTACCCATCTCAAATTTGAGCCCTCCAAACATGCTTAGCAGGGCTTGCCGAGCACCCCACACAGCAGGCCCCGTGGGTTCATCAATTATATCACACTCTCCTTTGTATTGTAAACCTCACATTTTCTTATGAATTTTATATATCCGAGACATGTTTAAATCGAATCGTAAATATTTTAATCCAATAGCAAATAATATTTGAGTTAGTTTAACCTTGGGAGCACTTACCCTCTTCTTAATATTTGAATAGTACATGCTTATTTATATAGATTTATGATTGTGTATATGCTTAATTAGAGTTTGAAGGTTGCTACTCATGTAACAAATTTGTAGAAAGAAGATGGATTTAAAGGTTTAGTTAAATTGGTTTGGTGTTTGCTATTTCTGCTGGAGCACTTAAAACTTGTCAACAGATTTGGTATTTGTAAACTCTGATAGTTACCAATACTCTTATGTTTCACTTTTTTGATTGACCAAACGTTTCAAAATTCCTTGAGCTACTACCTTTTTATTCATTATATCTTAAGTATAATTTGGCAAGATTATGTCCACTTTGACTGATTACATGCTGTCAAATTAACGACTGGTCAAATCTCCATTGGTTCCGAATTAAGTTTAGAACATAAAATTTAGCCTTTGTGAGATATGACTTTGCAACCCATTAAGGACCAAGCCAATTTGGTTGCTATCTCATTCCTCTCAACCAAACCACTTTGGTTGTTCTTGAGCTACTACTGATTGGGGAGTGTAGAGGGTGTACTTTACTTTTTGCCCTTTTCATTTTCACGTTTTCCAATTGCAGGTTCTTAGTTGTCCTTCCCCAAAAATGAATTCTATGAAAATGTATCCACGTTTTTTTTAAAAAAAATTTATGTTAGAGACAAAAAGGAAAAGTATTAGGAGATAAGCTTTTAGACAAAAAGAAAAAAAAAATCACATGGAGAGCCATGTGACATGAAGCTCGATGACACTTTTGATATGAACAAAAAGGGTGACGATTGTTGTACAATGTTTGTGTAGGAGGAAACCCGAAAATGCATGAAAACATGGAGAGCGGATCTGTTGTCTCGAAAATTTTGTCCCAATTTGATGTTTCAATCATTCAAGCAATCGACGGCTCAAATTCATAGATGAACATAGATGACTCAATTTTTTTTGGGTTGATATGGAAATCCGAGCCATTGATTGCTCGGATAAATGATTCCCTTTCTTTCATTGGAACTGCTCCGAGACTAATCGATTACTACTAGGTTGGATAGGCTCACAGAACAATCGTAATGCCCTTTTTAAGTTAATATCATAAGGCTTGGATGGAGAAGATAAGGAGTTGAGACGGAGAATTCGAGACAGCAAATTCACTAGCGAAAACATGAACATGGGTCACGGACTCACGGGCTACGTTGTCTCGATTACAACATTCGTCAGTTTTACTCACGTGAAAGGGACCCCCCTAGACATGGAATATTCATTCAAAAGTGTTTTTGTTTTAATATTGTTTACAGAAGTGGTTACTAATCGGATAAAGGTTGCTGGTCGGTGGACATGAACTGAATTTAACTCAGTAACTGCATTTCTATTATTAAATCCGATAACGCATTAAGTTGATTAATTTCCATAAGTTAAGTACGTGCATCTTTGCATATATGTTGCATCAGAAATTTTCTAGTCCACACCCTCCCGAAAATAAGAAAAAATGATTTTTTTTTGTGTTGCAAATTATTTTTGGAAAATTCAAGCCGTCCAATGTGTTCAGAAGGTGTTTTCAAAGGTTCACGCGAGAAATCTTTAAAAAAAAATACCGGGAAGAGCTTCATCCAAGTAGTCTTCGCAAAAACTGTAAATATAAATTTTTTGCGAAAACTGCTTGGATCAAGCCCTTCCCGATATTTGTTTTTGAAAATTTCTCGCATGCATCATTGAAAACACCTTCTGAACACATTAGATGGCTCGGATCGTCAAAAAAATGCTCGGATCATGGTGTCCTGGAGTCCCGGATCCCAGATGTGAAGGGGACCGTATGTTGCATATCTACATGGGTGTGCCATTTTTTTCGAATTACCAAAAAAAAAAAAAAAAATCATACAAAAGGATAAGGATATACTCATTTTGAAGGCCAACAAAAGTTTTGAACTTGATACCGAACGGCCCATGTTCGAGGGTGGAGATTGTTGTCGGCCATTATAGCTGAACCTGAAAGGCCCATAATTCTACAACACATCGAACCATTTGGGCCCAATAACTACGATGAATGTGGGCCGTGTAAGGGAAGAGTATAGAGGCTTAAATTTAGGCCCAAAAACTTTGAACAAGGCCAGTTGTCTGTTCTGTACCTTGTTAAGGTCTGGATAAGGCCATTTCCCCCTGAAAATTAGGGACGGACAGCCCATAACCCAATTTTTTTTTAAAAAAAAACACCTAAAAATAGTTTTCAAAAACAAAAGGATTCTACAACTGCTATAAGAGCATCATCACCTGGCTTGCTAAGTGTTAATTTTAGGTAAAATAGCTACTGAAAACCGAGTTAATGTTTATTTATTTACTACTCTTTAATTTAGGTATTAATTTACAAGGAATTCTTATTCCTCGCCGTAGGTTTTCTACTTTTCTTTCCTGGTTACTATAGCCTTTGGAAGGGTGGGTTGTGCTTGTGGGTTGTCTTTCTATACACTCAAAAAAATGAATAGCTAAACTACAGAAGGTGGCTTTTAAGTATAATTTGGCTCAATTTTATTGAGCCTGATATTAATGCTCTAAAAGCAGGCGGGATTTGGAGATATCTCCTTCGGATAGATGAAAATATTACAATCAAAATATTGTATTTGTATTGTAAAAGTGGTTTGGAAGGAAATCTAATTCCAACCCAATACTCTATTTCTTCATTTTTAAAAGTCACTCCAAACCTCAAAACTTCATAACTTTTCCTACAAAACACAAATTACAGTATCATTTTTTCTAATTTTATAAATAAATAAAAAAAATAGTCAACATTTGCCTTATTTTAAAGATATTGTAAACATCTTTTCATTGGTACTAATTTTATTTAAAAATAAATGTATCAAAACAAATTCGATGAATAAATTGGAATTTGTATAAGGTGAATAATGAAATCAAGGAGATCCTTCAATTTATTTATTTTTAGTCCCATTCTCCAAATTTGGAGTATCAAACTTTATACTCTCAAATGGTGAAGAAAATAGAGGATCGGTTGTCGTTGCAATTCCCTTTAAAAATGGTCATCTCATACTTAAGGGTAGGCTGAGGATGCCCTAAACAGACTTTAATTCGAATTCTTTCTTCTTCTTTTTTAATTTTTAGCTAACATTCCAGACATCGGTAGAGAGTTAGTAGAAATTAATCTTAAAGATACTTTGGCGTCTTTCTATACACTCAATCCTCAAACCTAGGGGGACAATCGTAGAGTCACACTACTAATTGACCTTTTCTGGGAAGAAATTATGGGCATATTCTTGTCGGTAGTCACATTGCCATCTCTCCACTTTCCACTTATAGCAGCAAAGGTGATGTGTGGAAATCCTACCCGCCAAAAGGAATCTTATCATACCCATTCTAAGAATCTATTTACAAGATGAAGATGCCACCAAATCTATCCTAACATCCTTTAGGAATCCGTTAAAAGCAAATATTTACAAATCTCTTGAAATAGAAAGGTCACCTCTTTTTTGTTTTTTGGAAAGGGGAAATAGAAAGGTCACTCAGAAATGTGAAAAATACGTTTAACAATACTGTTATTCTTATGCCAAAGTTTGCAATAATATACCACGCCAGCCTACGCAAAGTGTGATGGGTTCTGACCCCACTTTTACAGCTTTAAAAAATTTTGAAATTCGTAATCAAAAGAAATGGGCTTTAGACGTCGCGGGGAGAGCAAGAGAGAGAGAGAGAGAGAGAGAGAGAGAGGCGACAATTCCCACCACCACATTTATGCACAAGTGTACTAAGTTCAACAGTCAAAATAATAACAGTTGCACGTGTTACAAAATTATAAACTCACTGTTGAGATTGTTGAATTCACAAAATTTCTGAGACCATTTTGAATCGCAGCCTTAATTTTTTTGTATCTGCTGCATTTTATATATAATAAAAAAAATCACAAGTTCACTTTAACATGGAATCCTAATTTTTGTAAATAAAATCCCCAATCTCTACAAACTGAAACAAGTTCAGAGAGAGAGAGAGAGAGAGAGAGAGAGAGATCTTGGTGGTTGGTATAGTGTCGGGCATTAAGGCGGGGGAGTTGGGCATCGCCGGCTAGAGCCTGTCTTCTCCTCTCCCGTTTGCATCTTTGGTTCGAATCTCATTGATCCCCTTCTCTCTCTTTCTCTTTGAGGTTAATTTGTCGCCCTCTCTCTCTCTCCCTCCCCACCTCTATTCATCATTTAAAATCCCGTTTCTTTTGATTTTGAATTTTTAAGCTATAAATCTGGCAGTGGGGCCAGCGGTTACGTGTCACACTACGTAGGCTGCTATTGTGTCTTGTTGTTGTGTATGTAGCATTATTGTTTGATAAATTAACCTTGCATGTGTAGAATTGGGGCTTTGACTTGGATTGGTTATTGCTTCGGTCACTGGCAGATCCAACAAGGGCCTGGGTTCTGTCTATTGGATTTTTTTATAACTAATTCGTATTTTATATTTCATTCATCCGATAAAAAACTTATGTTAGTGTAGTTTTTTCTTAAGGGAATGTTAGTTCAGTTAAGTGTATGAACTTAATAAATTAAACGACAACAAATTTTGCAGTTACTATTTCGCACGTTTAGTATGACATTACATTCTTGGATGCTCGTTTTATATGTTTAAGCACCACCACCAACAAAAACAACAGCAGCAACAATAATAATAATAATAATAATTTGTGATTTTCAAAAAAATAAACATACGACTTTTAATTTTTAGAAAATCATGTTGCTTAATTGGGAGAATCTTATTCGAAGTTTACCATCAATGACTAGTGCTAGCTCAAGTTTAGTTTTCCTTGGATAATAATAAATGCATGGCTATTGGGTTTCAAAAAGATACCAGTATATATACAGAGAAAAAAAAAAGGGATTGGTTTGCCACTCGATTTCGCACTAAATTTACATTGTTCATGGAAGTGATATTGACACCCCTTTTTCTCAATTGGCACTCTTTTTTTTTTTTTTGGGTGTCTCTATTAGGTAAAATTACTCTTACACTTTGTAAATGAAGATAAAGACAAAAGAGGGAGTGCCAATAAAGAAAATGGGAGTGCCAATATCAATTCCATTCACCTTAATGTCAAAATACAACTTGCTTTCACTAAAAATATCAATTATGTCTCTCTAAATTAGCTGTTGGTATTGTTTTTTTTTTATATAATTTTTTGTTAAGTTTTTCATTTTAGTTTTTTTGGATTAATCATTCTCCTCAACGAGAGGAATAAAAAATATAAGAAATGTGAACCGAAGTTGGAAAAAGTTTATATAAGACAAAAAAAAAAAAACCCAAAATAATACTCCCTCTGTCCCAATTTTTTTGCTCAATACGAAACTACGTGCAATTTTCAAACTAAAACATAATGTACTTACAAAAATAATTTTCTAATCAATATGGATCTTGTTTAATGGATCTCATTGAGAACTTTAATACGATGTCAAAAAAATTTAAAAATTATTTTGATAAATACATTATTTTTTAGTTTGAAAATTACACGTACTTTCGTAGTGAACAAACAAATTGGGACAGATGGAGTAAAATAATAGTTGTCTGGATTTTTTCATCGTTTTTGAACTTTTATTTTATTTTGGTCATAATTTTTTATATTCATTTCATCAAGAAGAATGATTATTTTTTACAAAAAAAAAAAATGTAACGTGAACCTAATAAAATTTAGAAAAGACAATCTTTTGGTTTATTTAATTAGGAGACATGACTTGTTTTCTAGTAATTAAGTGCAAAAATATGTCATTTATTAGTCTGTTTAGGACATTTTAGTCAATAGTGTGAACTTTCACTAAGTTTGATGATCTATTAAAATACTATTAAAGATTGGCACAGAGGATTAGTCCAGTTTGTCAAGGGTTTGCTATCCTCACAATTGATTAGGACTCTGCGGGAAATGAGGGACAAAAAGAAATGCCATCAAAGAGATAACTCGTCTTTAATTGTACCTGAAAGAAAATTAATCGAGATGTGAGTAAGTTGCCCCAACCATTTTGACCGTCAAACCAACGAAAAGTAATAAAGATTATAATATTTTTTTTGTCGACAATAAAGATTTATAAAGTTGTGAGACAATTACCACATCTGCATTAATTATTAAATATCGGGTGATTCGGTTTAGACACATCATGTCGTGCAGATTTTCCAACATATCTTTACTTTATTGATTGGTTTGCCATTTAAAAACTTCACAAAAGAAAAAATTCCCCTAAAAAACATACTCTTTCTTTTTCTTATTTCTAAGTTGCTTGAACTTTAAGCCTAAGAAATAGAAGAAATTTTATCGAAGCAAATGCAAATTCACGTGTCGTTGTTTCCGTCCACACAAACAAGTAATCTAATCACCTTTATTGGAATTTTAACGTCAAAGCTTTAAATTTGTCTTGTCATTTTCATTATCCACTCTTTCTGGCTACAATGAAGAAATTAAAATTGGAATGAAACACTTAGGCTATGTTTGGTAACACTTTTGTTTTTTGTTTTTGTTTTCTAATTTTTGTTTTTCGTAAAAAGGAAGTGAAAACAAAAAATATGTTTGTGTGAAATTATTTTTAAACAAAAAAAAAGAAGTAAAAACATAATTATGAATCGGTTGGAGGTGGTGTGTGGTGGTGGGTGGTGGCCATGATGGTTGGTGGTGGCTGGAGGTGGTAGGTGGTGGGCGGTGGCGGTGATGGATGGTGGGTGGTGTTGGTGCATGGTGGCGAGAGGTGGTGGTTGGCAGTGATGGTGGGTGGGGTGGTGGTGGTGGTGCGTGGTGGCTAGAGGTGGAGGTGGGGTGGCTAGAGGTGGCGGTGATGGATGGTGGGTGGTGTTGGTGCATGGTGGCGAGAGGTGGTGGTTGGCAGTGATGGTGGGTGGGGTGGTGGTGGTGGTGGTGCGTGGTGGCTAGAGGTGGAGGTGGGGTGGTGGTGGGTGGTGACGGTGATGGTAGGTGGTGGGTGGGGTGGTGACTGGAGGTGGTGGCTGAGAGTGGGAAAACAAAAACAAAAAATGAAAGTTGAGAAGTAAAATTTGAAAGTGAAAGTAGTACACAAACAACATTGCTCTCTTAAAATTGTGAAAATTCTAAAAACAAAAACAAAAAACAAAAGTGCCACCAAACAAGGCCTTATTGTTTCTCTTCCCCACGCGAGCGATTGAGACTAGGTTTTTTGGATTTTTACGATCTACAAAACATGTCATTTAATTAGAGTATGTTTTACGTTGACTTCAGCAAATTTTTAGAATGGCAAAGATGATTTTGTTGATGGCTTCATTGGTTTTCCTCTAAAATAGTATTTCTCTAGGAAGATTAAAATAAAAAAAAAATGGCCCAAATAGACAAACACAGTAATCCAATAATTATAAATCACCCACGACGAAAGCTAAATGCATAGGAGTATTAGTAGATTTTTTTAGTTGAAAAATGCTAACCTCAACTTAAACGGGAAAAATCTCTAATTTCTAAAATTCGTGAGAGCTAAAAATTGAAAAAAGAAAAAGAAAAAAAAAGGGCTGAGCGAAAATTGGAATTAAAAGGACAGGACGAAGAATTTATGTGACTTTAAGGTCAGAAGGGCACCTCCAAAGTTGACCTAGAACAGTTTTGGGGTTGGGACAGACGACAGTTCACATGTTGTCACTTCCAGCAAAAGATAATCAATTTTAATTTTTTGCTTTTTAAATTAATTTCCGAAACCAATAATCGGAAGGTAGAGAAAACAATGTTATTAAAGGATTCATCTATTAAACTATGGATAGTTTTAATCCATCGTGTGTACTTATGCTAATTATTTATGCATATAGGAGTATGTAGTAATATTTATAACAAGCACAGAGACTTTATAAAAGAAACTTTATACTTTTAGTTCCGGATCAACTCCTGGTTATTATTGAAACAGATAGATGTCTAGAGCGAGAGAGAGTTTTCATAGTATAAAGGTTTTTTTTTTTTTTGGCACATTCCATTGAGAATTTTCTCTCGTCAATTCTCCGGTTCGAATTTAAATTAGTTCAAACACCTCTTACCACTAAAGCAAATAAAGGTGATAAAGTAAAAAAAATCATTCAGGGCATTGTTTAAAACACTCACGAGACTGCCTGAGTGGTGCCTATGTGAAGTGTTTGAAATCCATGCCCCTTAATTTGGCTGATGGCTTTTTGCATTTTATGCTACTCCTTTTTTATTTTTGAGTGTTTGGCTGCTAAATGCCCAAACACTTTATGACAAACACATTTTCAAATTTTGACATTGGATGCAAGAAGTGAAAAGGAGCTCTGGAAGAGCTTTTTGACTTCTTGTTTTTGGCTGCTAAATGCCAAAACACGTTTTCAGATTTTGACATTGGACGCAAGAAGTGAAAAGGAACTCTGGAAGAGCTTTTTGACTTCTTGTTTTTGGCTGCTAAATGCCAAAACACATTTTTAGATTTTGACATTGGACACAAGAAGTGAAAAGGAGCTTTGGAAGAGCTTTTTGACTTCTTGTTTTTTACTTTTCTCATTTTGTTTAACAAAAAAACATACAAAATGTATTATGCACGTATCTCCCATTACTAATTCTATTGCAAAATATATTTTGCACACTTTTTTCAAACACTTCTACCATATTCAAGACACATTTTGATCATAATTCAAAAATTCAAAAAATTGAAAACAAAAAACTAAAAATGAAACTTCAAAACACCCCTAACTATATTGGGTCATGTCTCAGCATGAGAGCTATGATTATTGGTTAGAAAAGCTCTACCAATGTCCGCATTGTTTCCAGCATTTTTTGTGTGAACCACAATTATTCAATACTGATGGTGCATGTGAAATTTGTTGTATTAATGGTATTTTGCGTGTATTGCAATAGAAAAAGCGATTACAATTACTTTAATGTGCCAAATAATGATGTTAAAAGTTGACCTAAAGTGGTGTCGTGTGGCCGCAACCAAACGTAACTGTAGGAGTAGGACAGTATTGTTTCTTTTTTTCCTGACGGTTAGGGTAAAGGCCCGCGCCGGGTTTACGCCAAGACTTCAACCAATCTCTTTTCGGCCCTACCAAGCAAATGATCCATGCCAAAACTAATGTGTCACAAGAAATTAATTTCTTGCGATCTAGCTCCAAGAATCTAACCCTGTTCAATTGTGTGTGAAGCAAATCCACCAATTAATTGGGCTAATCCTTGAAACTGGACGGTGTTGATTCAAAAACTCTGAATGTACAACTATCATTTTCAACCTAGCAGTAGTTGGGAAGGTGAAAAATAATGAGAAGACTCAGAAAGATTTAGTCGTAGGCAATGACTCTATCTCTACACATGCTGCAAAACCCTAGTGTGGTCCATTGATCAGAGTCAACTTTAGGTGATTTGGACCCTTTGGTAAATAAAATTATTGGTTGGCCCTTGGGCTTGATTCTAGGCCGTTAGTTTCTTGTCCATATATACGGAGTAGATTGGGGTCAGGCTCAAGCTCAAACTCGAGCTTGCTAACGGATTCTTATGTATGGTATTCTGTTCGAGAGTGCTAACAGATTCTTCTTATGTGTTGTATGTATATATATAACAATATGACACACACATATATATATATATATATATGTCATATTGTTTGACCTGTCAAGGCCTTTATTTTATTCTCTCATAAAAAAGATAAAAGCTCACAAGTTCAAAAAAATATAAGAAGAAATCTTTCGGTTACAACACCATTCCAAATGGAAAATTTTCAATTAATGAATAAGTTTCTTTGGCTTACATTGGGTTCAAATCATAGGAAGTATTTGCCCCATCACCGTCTTCAAATAAAGTATTTTTCACGGTAAGTGTTGAGAGTTGCCAATAGGAAGTCGAATACTCCACCCAGTTCCAAAAAAAGATTTTTTATTTATTTATTTACACTTCAATTTTTGGTTACTAAAACAACAAAGAATTTCTCTAAGAATCGCCTGTTTATCGTATCTCGTTTTTGTAGCAAACCAAGGAAAAAAATTTACTCCAACCATTTCATTTTCCTCTTCATTTTCATTTCCTTTTGGTTAATTTTCCACATCAGAATGTCGTATTCCAACAAAGGAAAGTGGATTTCTTCATAGACTTTCGTGGTCAAAGAAGTATTGGTGACAAAAATTAGAGGAGACTATTGACTTTTGGAGAAAAGTCAAACATTCCAATGGGTAATAATTGGGATAAGCATCCAAAGTTAACGTATCACTTTGATTAAGTTCATATTTATATAGTTCTACTTGATGTTGAAATGAAGTTACTTCACTTTCACAACCAGCTAAACCAAAGCATTGGTTACCCATCAAAATAAGAACGGTAAATCGAGAGGAACCAATGGGGTGTACCGATCATTTACCAACCGACCTTAGAAATTCACTTGTGGTGGATTCTAAATATATGATCCAAACTATTCATTCATTTTAGAATGATTTCCCAAGGGACGCCATGAGAAATCAACTCCATCAAACGTGCATAAATGATTGACCCAAAATTCTTCCATTTCATTCATAACCCCATTTGTACCAATAGCAGCGTCGAAATAAAAATGTTAGGATCACTTCTTGGTTTCTCAAGTACTAACAACTTTTGATAATTCAGTGATGAATAAGACATTATTAAGGAAAATCCTATGGGTATAACAATTTTATGTACACCAAATGTACACCGCTTTTATGGGATCCAATTGGGGTCTCACATAAATAATCAGAACCTTTCAATATTCTTAAAACAATTTTTTAAGGGTCACTTTAAAAAATTAGCTCATTTTAACATCTGTAAGGACTCAATTGATTCTACGCCAAATTTACTTACAAGAAAATGGGCAAATATTCAGTCAAAGTCTTATCGATGTTAAAATGAGCTAATTTTGTATAGTGGCTCTTAAAAAGTGTTTTACAAATATTGAGTGGCTCCGATCATTTGTGTGGGACTCCACAACAGTCCCACAAAACCAGTATACATATGGGGTACACAAAAGTGTTGTACCCCTAGCAAGACTGCATTGTTAATTACTATGAAACCTTGTTCTACTAAGTGGATGATTGTCTTTTCATGCTTTACGAGACATATTATTTTTATCACATGCATCAACTAAAAAAAGTCCAAAAAACCTAAAAGCTAGCTTAATGGAACATGCATAATCACGGAAAAAACTCAAAGTGAGTGATTTCATACCCGTTCATAAAGTCTTACTTATGAGTTTATTTTGCTTAATTGTTTTTATTCTGAATCTTTGTTTATTTTGGTTTTTGCTTCACACAAAATTAGCAAAGAAAATGGGTTAAAATAATTACGTACGTAAAGGAAACTAACATGCCCTTTCAAAACCAATATGACGGGGTCGTGAGTGAAGTTTTCAAAAGAAGGCTATCCAACTGTTTTGCGTAACTAATTTCAACAAAACAAAATTATTCCAAAAGAGAGGCTTCTTCATACTATATCACAAATATCCACATAGTCTTTTAATTTACACAATAGGGTTACTTAAGCACCTAGAGAAGAGGAAGAAAGGGTGTACTCCCTTCATTCCAAATTGCTGGTTGCTTTTGGGATTACGTAGACATGCAATAACTGTATTCACATAAAACAAATTTATTAATTTTCAACAATGCCCTTATATTTCAACTTTTGAATGAAATGATTATTATTGGTAAATGAGATATTTTAGAAGATTGAATATATTTGTTTTGACTTTTCAAAGAATAACAATTTAGAATATCTCAAAATAGTATAAGTGACAAGCAATTTGGAATGGAGGGAGTATTATAATGCACTTCTTGTAATGAAGGCGTCAAAGTGAAAAGAAGTCAAAAACTGGCATCAACAGTTAGGGTTAGAAGTTGTGTTGGATCTAGGGTTTCTTGCGTGCAAGGTATTGTCGACCATCTCAACCCTTTACTTTGTGATTTCTGTGTGGGTCTCTTTGTTGAGAGTATGATTGTGATACCTTCTCTGTATTTTTTGTTGCTATGTTTTTTAAACTGCAGGTCCTTACTTAGCTTTGATTTCTCTATTGCTTGAGGCAGTGTTATTCTGCTTGAGTTCTCTAGTATTGTAAAATCATGCCTAAAAATCAGGGTGAGTCCTCTGAAAAAGTCTGGAAACGACCCCGTGAACCCAAAAATGTTTGGAAATTCTTTATCTCTACTCATGCTAAACGTGTGTATGACACTGTGTTGGCTAACAACGGTGTTTCTATGATTGAGCGCGATGTTCTTATTGATGAACTCGCAACTGTTGGTCTTACTGCTTAGTTTGTCTCTAAAGGTTGGATTAATGTATGTGTTGGCTGGATTCCTTCTCACCCTGAGTTGGTTAAAGAATTTTTCGCTAACATTACATCATGTAATGCTGAAAGTCAGTCACTCACGTCTATTGTACGGGGGAAAGAGATTGTGTTTTCTGTAGCCACTGTCCATGCTAAGCTCAAACTCCTGGTTGTTAACAATCCTCAATGGCCCCCTCCTCCATCCCTTATTCCCACATGTAGTGAGATAGTGAGAGAGCTGACTGGTGGTGTTTTCTCTGAGTTAGATAAGCTTCGGTTGGGTTTTATGACTCCTCAATATCGCTTGTTGTTGAAAATCATATGTTCTTTCATAGAACCGTGCACACATACCTCTGATGCTACACCGGATCAAGCTATATTGATGTATGGTCTTGGTAGGGGTTACTCCTACGACCTTGCGACCAAGATTTGGAATGATGTATATGGTTACCATCTTCACCCTCCAGGCACCTCGTCCATACCTTTCGCCTCACTTATCACCCGCTTCTTACTTGGCCAACATGTCTATGTTACTCCCGGCGAGCCTTTTGTACTCCTTCCTCCTCCCATTGGGAAGCTCACCTTGGAAAATAGCGACAAACCCATCATCATACCTAAGGGACACTTGGTTCCCTCTTCTCCACCCGCACCAAACCATCCTCCCATCATCCCTCGCTATAGCTCACTTCACGTTCCACCTACCTTCAAGTTTCCTTGGGTTGTTCCCGTTGGTGGTTTTTCCGCTTCTACTTCGGTTCCTGTTGGTGGTCATACTACTACTACTTCGCCTCCTGTGTCCACTTCTCTTCCACCCACTCAACGTGACATCAATCTTATGGGTCTTATTGAGGATTTCGTGCTTCGTGTGAGCATTATTGAGGATGTTCTTCAAATTAAGACTAAATGTGCTAATTGTGTGTCCTCATATGTTACCGATGCTATGGAGATGTTATCCGCTTTGACTCTTGCATATCAAAATCTCCTTAAGAAAGTTTCTAGTGATGGTGACAAAAGTGTTTAGGTAGATAAAGTTGATACTACTTTGGGTGATGCTTCAGGGGTTGTCGTCGATGGTGATACTGTGATAACGGATGATTGAGCTCTTTGCTTCTCGACCTCTTCTCTTGTTTTTGGTGTACTTCCCTTTGTTTCCGAGACAAAAAGGGGGAGTAGTATAGTGGTGGTTTCTTGAGAGGAGTTTCTACTTGGGTGAGGTGATTATGTAATCTCTTTTTTGCTACTTGTCACATCACTTGCTTGGCTACTTAGTACTTGGTTTGGTTTACCTGTGGTTAGGGTTTTGACTTGCTACTTGATAGGTCATATGCTTGCTTAGTACTTGGATGATAGGTATCTTTGTGTTTTGTCTTTCGTTGTGCTTGTTATTGGTACCATATTCCATATATATGTATGCATGTGTGGGATGAGCTTCTTTTGCCGGTTTGTAGCAAGTGCCCATGTTTGGGGCAAACATGGAAATCATAAATACAGGATATTTCATGCCCATGTTGGGTGCAAACATGGAACTAGCAAACGTAAGACACTTTATGCCCATGTTTGGGGCAAGCATGGTTTTGATTTGTGTAGCCTACTGCTCTTACATTGAATATGTTGCAATCATGTGGGTATTTTGGCATATGTTTTGTGTTGAAGTGTCTTGGCAGGTACCTGAAAGTTTTTATTTCTAGTTGACTCAAGTTTTTGGAAAGTTCTTGAGTTAGTTAGGATTTGTTTCCTTGTTATGTTTCTTGTTATGAAAGGTTTTGTCCCGGAAAAGCCAAAAGGGAAGATTGTTAGGTTTATTGGCATTTTTCAGGTTATGTCAAGCCTTTCGGAGTCTGTAATTCGGTTATTGGGGTTTGGGAGTTAGAGTGCTTAGGGGTTGAGTCTAGATGCTCCATTCGAGAATTTCAAGCTTCATGATCAAGCCATAGCCAAGTCAAGTGCTTCTAAGCTCAATCCAATGAGGTATATCCTTGCATATCATTTGTGCATTTAGGCCATTCAAAATAACATGTTTTAATGTGCATTAGGTTCGCTTATTAATGCTTTGTTCGGATCTTACATTTCAAATGAGTTAGGCATTAGGTTTTAGCTTTGAGCTTATTGCATCTGCACGCGTCTGGCTTTGACTGTTAAGATTGTGCCAAGTGTCTAAATCTCGACAGAGCGTCTGCGCGCGTCTACACGGGGCTGGCAGACTCTTTAAGTGGCCTAGTGTCTTATTTTGATTGGTTGAATTGGGGAGCACGAAAATGTGACCTATAAAAGGCATTTTTTACTCATTTTTACATAACCACTTGAGAGAACATCAGCCATTTTTAGAGAGAGAAAGTGCTCCCCATTTACACTCTTTTCCCCTTGTTGGGTTTCTCTCTTCTTGAGATGATTTAGGTATCTCCCAATCATCTTTCCTTCTTCTAGTGCTTTCTTTTCCATGGATCAGTTCTAGAGGGAGGTAGTCATCCAAAAACTTTTCCAAAAATTCAATCTTTATCATTTAGTCATGATTGCATGACTTGGAATCTACTTGGCCGGGTGAACCGGAGCCGTATTGAAGCGGAGATCGAGATGGTGACTCTCGTGGTGTCCATGGAATAAAGAAGGAGCACAGGGTGCTACATCAAGAGTTGGAGCTAGGAAAAGCTAGGAGTTTTGTGTAAATTCCTTATATTTCATCTCTTGTAAACGTTTTGATTTGTGGAATAGAAGTAGTGTAATGCCGTGGTTTTATGCTTAGGGTATTAGACCCTAAGTAGTTTCCATGTATATCGTGTGTCCTTTGTTCTTGCCTTTAATTTGCTCCATTGATCTTGTTGGTTTGCATGCTTTGTCATGGAATTTGGATGACAAGTCATCACTTTGTGTTGCTTGATTTTTAGTTGGTAGTCCTATTCACCCCCAAAGACTTGTAGTTCATTTGTATAATTTCAGTGAGGAAAGATAATTCTATCGCCAAATCTTAGCTTTTTGACATGGAAAGATAAATTTCCTCGTTAATCTTAGCCTTTGGGCAAGGAAATATAATTTCGTCGTCGAATGGGTGCCCTTTAACGAGGAAATAAATATTTCCTTGCTAAATTTTAACTTTTTGGCGATGAAAGATAATACATAAAGTACTATTTGCCGATGAAATTGATTTCCATGCCGTAAAGACCCATTTGGCAAGAAAATTTGAATTTCGTCGCCATATATAGTTTTTATTGTAGTGTTTTAAATAAGTGTCCACTACGAAAGTCATGACATTTTTTAAATATAAAAAGTTAAGTAATTTCGCGTATCGTTTTTCGAATTTTTAGAAGTACTTAGTTTTATTTAAAAAAAGGACAAGAGAGAGAGTGTGAGACACTTATTTTACTAAGAACAGTTTAACGACACTTATTTCGAAACGGAAAGACTAACATTTATTATAATTTTTAAAGTAAAATCTGGTATCACTGCTTGAGAATTTGGATAAGGGAAAATTTCAAAAAATCCCCCAAACTTTGACCTGAATATCAAAAATACTCCCATACTTTCAATTTTTTCAATCGTACTCCCAAATTTTCATTCGTAATCAAAATTGCTCCCACCGTCTGCATTCGTCAGCTCACTAACGAGAATTGCTTACCTAGAAACTAACGGACCCAAAAAACCGTTAAGTGGCCCAAAACGATATCGTTTTGGTCCTTTTTTAAAATTAAAAAAAATCTCTTTCTTCCTCCTCCCACAACCACCTGAACCACCACCATCAGTACCAAAATCACCTGAGAAATCACCCACCGTAGCTCTAGCACCACCGCCGCCAACACCCATCAACCCTTGACCATGTTTCTTACCTTTATGCTAGTAACAGTTCCAGATCTGACCCCCTTGCCAAAATCTTGGCTTTCCTAGGCCTACAGAGTCTTCACGGACACCATCGCTCACCACCGCTCCGGTTTGGGTATTTGGGTCGACCGCTGCTGCTCCCACCGTCGTTTTAAGTGGCGGTGTAGACTCCTCCGCCCTTTCTTCGCCGTCATTACCGCTCAATATGGCCGCGGGTGGCCTTATCTCGCACAAATCGACCATGGAAGCTCACCAACAGATTGAAATCAAGCCAAAATCGAGTGGGTAGCGAGAAAATCAATCTTAGAGTTTGTACATCTGAATTTTTTTGGACCATAAATGGTGTAGGCCGGTATGGGTTATGATGAAATCGTGAGAGAGAGAGAGAGAGAGAGAGAGAAGGCCAACAGTGGAGAGAGAGACGGGCCAACGGTGGGAGGAAGAAGGAGATTTGTTTTAATTTAAAAAAAGCCCAAAACGACGTCGTTTTGAGCCACTTAACGGTTTTTGGGTCTGTAAGTGTCCAGGTAAGCAATTCCTGTTAGTGAGCTTACGGATGCAGACAGTGGGAGTAATTTTGATTACGGAATGAAAGTTTAGGAGTACGATTGAAAAAATTGAACGTTTAAAAGTATTTTTGATATTCAGGTCAAAGTTTGGGGGTTGTTTGAAATTTTCCCTTTGGATAATCATCCTTGATTCCACGTCACTGACATGACGGTCGAGAAACTCCGCTCTCGAATGGCATCCCCCGTAAATAACAGCATGAGAATGGGGTAATCTGAGGAAATTAGCTCAATGAATGGGATATCATAAGCCCACAAATCCACAATTGAATACAGCAAGCACCAGATAAAGCTTCCCTCTTCCTTTTCCTACGATTCTACTGAAAATAGCAACAAATTTTACTCTCTCTCCTCTCTCTAGATTTCAGTGCTTTTCGATCTTCAAACTCTCAAAAAGCTCGATTGGAACCCTATCACTTAAGGGTATTTTCCACTGATTCTCAATCCAATCACTCTGTTTTCAGCTCAACTGATACAGTTGGAATTCGTCTCTGTTGAATTCTAGCCATGTATGGTACGATGTCGAGAGACACGAATCTCTCGTTTTCCTCGACTTTTAAGCAAACTGATGGAGAACTCGTGAAGAACAGGGAATCAATAAGCACAGATCTGTATCAACAGCAGCAGCAGCAGCAGAACCAGAACGGCTCTGGCTTGATGCGGTACCGTTCAGCTCCGAGCTCGTTCTTTTCCGACCTCATGAACAGCGGCGGCTGTGGGGACCCAGAATCGGAAGTCATTTTCATGTCAACTGGTGGGTCCGGTGGGGATTCTGACCAGCCACAGGACCTAGGGTTTCCGACGGGTGTGATAAAGCACGAGACGACGTCGGACCAGAACAACAACCAGTATTCTAGTGCTGCGAATTCGACGCCGATGGTTTACCAAGGTTCGGTGGATCACAATCCTTTTTCGAATCACAGTAATTCGGATGTAAGTCTGAATGGTTCAGTAACGGGGAGTACTCCGGTGCGGGTAAAGACGAGTGGTGGAAACTGCTCGAGTCTTTTACGGCAGAGTAGCTCTCCGGCGGGGTTATTTTCTAACTTGACGGTTGAAAATGGTATGGTACTTTATTTCCTGCTTTTGAACTTTTTATCTGTCCTGCTTTTGAACTAGATTCTATGTTTATGATTTGTGTTATACAGACAAAAAACTGTTTTTTCTAGACACCGGGAAAGATGTCATTCTCTCACAGTACATTAAATAAAAAATCATGAAAACCAGTGTATTAAAAAAACTGGGTGAGTGGAACACCCGTTTATTTGTCGGTACAAAATAGATTTTATTAAGCTAGAAAGTATTAAGAAAATTTTAAGGTCCAAAATAGTTGCCAGAAAGTGAAATCATAGTTAGCTAGAAAGTGAAATCATTATCACGGATTCACTCTTACCCAGAAAATTACCTCAGAAAAGTCAACAGAAAATTACCCCAGACTAGTTGACTTTTCTGGGGAATTATTATGGTTACCTAGCACTGCTCAAAAGTAAAGGATAGTTGGAACTTATCTTCGCCAAGAATAGTTGACTTCTATGTTATTTGAGGAAAAAGGTAGAGGTCTGAGTGTAAGTATAAGAAATACTTTTAAAGGATTATTTCCTATTAAGTGACAAAATAAAGTGGATACAAAGGTTATTTCTAACGGCCTCCCATGTGGGGCGGGTCCCTTGTATGCTTAGGTTTCATTTCACATGGTAAGAGTGTTGCAAATAACTGTTGTAGCTAAATTTTTCTCAAACTTGTGCATTTTAGTACGTATAGTGAATGAGGACCGAAGGCTTCATCCCACCTCCTCCTTGTTAAGAACCCTTAGGCGGTGGATGTCCTTTGTGTCTGGTTTATGACAATATTCCTTTTTATATTGTACCATATCTGGCATATGAAAAGCAAATAGATGCTCCTATGGCTTGTCTTACATCTTGTTTACTGTATTGTAGAATCCGCCGTGTCATTTTAATCAAGAAAAGCTCCTTAATGTTAGGTTTAAATTAGACAGTCTTGAAGTTCATCATTGTATTGTATTTCTGGAGCTCTTGTTTGCACGTAGCATAAGTATCTCAAGCAATTCTCTCAGGGAAATTTTTTATAAAATCCCCCAAACTTCGACCCAAATATCAAAAATACTCCCAAACTTACAATTTTTTCATCTGCACTCCCAAACTTCACTCCTGTTATTCAAACATAATCCCACTGTCTAGATCTGTTATCTCACTAACGAGGAATGCTGAGTTGGAACTTAACATACCCCAAAAACCGTTAAGTGGCCCAAAACAACGTCATTTTGGACCTATTTTTATTATTTTTCTTTTTTTTAAAAATGGCTCTCTCCTTCCTCCCCAATTCACACACACACACACACACACACACACACACACACACACACACACACACACACATGGACCAATCCGCTGTGGGTTAGGTCATGGTGCAAGCAACTGGTTTCAGGGCAAACAAATACCCGTTTGCTCACCTCCGGCGACTCCCGCTTTAGAAGCTTCCACGGCAACTTGTGGCGTCACCGGTGCATTTGGAGGTTCCGGTCCTATTGGAACCCCTGGTTGCATATCTCGCATTTGTGTTGGTTTGATTCTTGCCGCATCCGGATCCACAATCACCATCATCATTTGTATAGATAGATAATTCAGATGTTGAGATCTAGGATCATCATACTTTAATGGAAATCGTCCATCCCAATAGGTGTTGTTTGATTTTATAAGAAATTGTCCATCCCACACGAACACAAAGATTTATTGGTTTCAATTCTTTCTCCTGTGATCCGAATTCACTTTATGGCCACTCGGAATAGAGCCTAAGTTCAGGAGATCTTAGAGTCCCCTTATGCCGACCTGTTATATATATATAGGTGGATTTTCTAGTCCACACCTCCCAGAAATAAGAAAAACATGGCTTTTTTGTGTTGCAAATTATTTTTGGAAAATCCGATTCGTCCAATGTGTTCAGAAGGTGTTTTCAAGGGTCGCGAGAAATTTTCAAAAACAAATACAGGGAAGGGTTTGATCTAAGCAATTTTCGCAAAAACTGTAAATATAAAAAATTTGCGAAAACTGCTTGGATCAAGCCTTTCCCGGTTTTTTTTTTGAAGATTTCTCGCTAGGACCTTTGAAAACACCTTCTGAACACATTAGACAGATCAGATCGTCAAAAAAATGTTTGGATCATGAGGTCCGGAAACGGGAAGACCAGACTAGAAGCTTTGCCTATATATATATATATATATATATATATATATATATATATATATATATATATATATATATATATATATATATATATATATATATACCCACACAAGGAGAGAGAGAGAGGTACCAGCTGGGTGCCTTTTGCGTTCGTTGGAAATTCCATTTTATGAGTTACCGAGGCATCAAAAGATGAAGAATTGGGAGGAAGTGAGGTAGTGGTGGTGGTGGTGGTGTCAAACATGAGTTGGATTGGTCTCTCTCTCTCTCTCTCTATGTGAATTGAGGCGGAAGGAGAGAGCCTTTTTTTTAAATAAAAAAAAACTAATAAATAGGCCCTAAACGACGTCGTTTTGGGCCACTTAACAGTTTTTGGATCTGTTGAGTTCCAACTCAGCATTTCCCGTTAGTGAGGTAACAAATCCAGACGGTAGGAGTATGTTTGAATAACGGAAGTGAAGTTTGGGAGTGCAGATGAAAAAATTGTAAG
Source organism: Vaccinium macrocarpon (assembly GCA_022606695.1). Lineage (NCBI taxonomy): Eukaryota > Viridiplantae > Streptophyta > Magnoliopsida > Ericales > Ericaceae > Vaccinium > Vaccinium macrocarpon. The sequence goes on along the minus strand of CM040176.1, from coordinate 7,449,303 downwards.
TTTGGGAGTATTTTTGATATTTGGGTCAAAGTTTTGGGGGTTTCTGAAATTTTCCCATTCTCTTACCAGCTGTTATTAACGAGAATCGTAGTTGCAATAAATTGTGTACTTCGGTCACAGTATTGATGTTGAAGAGTGGTGAATTGTGATAAATGGCAGGATTTGCTGTTATGGGTGATGTGGCAAACTTTAGAGTTAGCAATGGAAAAGCCAGTCCAACGAAAAGATTGAATGGTCATATAAACTTCTCATCCGGGACGTCAAGATTCATGCCGCAGATCACTGAAAATGGAAATGAGAGCAGTAGTCCGGATAATGAGAACTTGGGGAATGATAATAGCAGCAATGGGTTTTATGTACCCAGTTTCCCTAATGATTCCTGGAATGATTCAGGGTTCACAGGCATAAAGAGGAACAGAGATGGTGAAGAGAAGTTTTCTGGTTTCAATGCATTAGAAAGTCAGGTAGCGTTTGCAGTTAATTTTTGTAATTGTTGTTTGTTGCAATTTTGCTTCTTTGTTTTTAATGTTGCTTCCTTATCAGCATAGGGACTCCAGAAATTACTCTTCTGGTTTGACTCACCATTTGAGCTTGCCAAAAACTTCTGCTGAGATGGCTGCCGTAGAAAAGTTTTTGCAATTTCAACAAGATTCTGTCCCTTGTAAGATCAGGGCCAAAAGAGGTTTCGCAACACACCCACGAAGCATTGCAGAGAGGGTAAATTCCTCAACTATATTTCTGAAAGGAATAATTTCTAATGGGGTTATTATTGTATCTGTGTCGTCATCGAATTAAATGTTTGTTATGGCTTTTTGGTTTGTATTCAGATGAGAAGAACACGCATTAGTGAAAGAATGAGAAAACTGCAAGAGCTTTTCCCAAACATGGACAAGGTAGGTTTTAAGATTCCTGTTTCCATGTTCATTTGCTTTGAAAGTATACAGAGAAACTCAAAACTCATTCTGTTTTCCATTTTCAGCAAACAAACACGGCGGATATGTTAGATTTGGCTGTTGAGTACATTAAAGACCTTCAGAAACAGGTGAAGGTATACCCAAACAAGTTCTCCAGATTGAACCAAATGAATTTCCAACCAAATTTATCTTCCCTCGTCTAATTTCTTGCTTTTGATGGCAGATTCTCGAAGACATTAAGGCAAAGTGCACCTGTTCAAGTAAGCAGAAACAATTGTCAAATCCTACTGGTTGACTTGCTCTTCGCTGATGGTAACAGTGAGGAGAAGATGGACAGGAAACAGATAGCAAAGCTAACTAATCTTTTTTAATGCATGATATATGGCAATGAAACAGAAATTTGGTACTTCACCGAATCCCTCAGATAATAAAGCTTGTTTAGCAATAAACCTAGCCCATGCTCATATTGTAACTTATTTTTGTAGAATTTACCCCGGTAGTTGAGAGGTTCAACCAAGTTTAGATGATACTACTTGGCTCGAAGCGTAAATGTGTGCTGATTGTACTTGTAAGATCAAACTGAAACAATAGTTATGGGTAGGAGGTGCGGATCAGAGTTGGAAACATGATCTGGGATCATGTCATTTGTGGAAATTAAGTTGTGCATGTATATGGGAATGGATGGCTACGCGAATCTTGTTTTTTAGGAGTATTTTGTATGCTTTCTGCTACCGTTAACTGCATTAACCTTTGTTTCATCTGGATATTGCCCGAATTCGATTCTATACTGCATTTCGGTGCCTACCCTTTTGGAAATAACATGTACTAGGAAATTGGATACTTAAAACATGTAAATTGGATACTGTAAACAGAGAACTACATAAGAATTTATTTATGTTCATTAACTGGTTTTGTGGACGAAAAGGGGAAAAAGCAAGGAACACCACATGAGGCTCATGAATCACGTCACCATGATACTTAGCTTATTGAATCGGCATCATATATTTGTTCTATCTAGTTCCATGCCGTGAGGACAAAGTTTGATTAGCAAAAGCTAATCAAATAATCGGCTCCTTTGCATGTAAAAGTGCTCGTTGGATCATCATAAGCATAGGTATAGGCCGAGGGACAGGAATCCTTGAAGAATTTTGAGTAGCTCGACGGCTTGCAAGTGTTAGGATCGTCATAAGTACCAGTGCAACAATACTCGGGTTGGTTGAAAGCCATACATGCGTTTTTACATGCCACAACCTGGCCGTTCTTCTTTACTTGCAGTTTGCTGGGGCAGTGCAGGTTCAAGTCTGGAAGACACGTGACTGGTTTGCAATCCCCTGATCCACCGGAAGGGACTATGGAAACTGGAATGTTGAATCCCGCGAGGAGGCTAATGGCGTAGGAATCAAATTGTTCGTCTAGCATGAAATCCGCGAAAGTGGCTGGTGGTGGACCGTCAGTTGCAGTACCGCATTCCTCTATGCCTCCGTCACAGTTGCCCGTAGAACAGTTCATTCCCCCGGCTTGGTCTAAGGAGCATCCGGTGCGGGCCCACACCATGCCAAACCACCCTGCTGGGGCGGTGACTTTGATGGTTTGGCCTGGGTTCAACGCGGCTCCATCGCCTATGAGTTCAGGATATCCAGGCTCCGCTAAGCTACCTGGCCAAATCGGGGCTGTGCATCTGTTTTGTAACGTTATGACAGCCGCATCGCCACCTGGAAAAATCATCCTGCAACGTTAGCTTTTTTTGGTACATGAGGATATTGTAGTATCGGAAAGGAAGATTGTGCGTATGACAACTTCGAACCTTCGATGTTTCCAGTGAGAAATAAGCTAGCTAGAGTGCAACTGTTAAAAGAGTTGTTTAAGCGTTCGCAGGGGGCGGAGGTATTTAGACAATTAGGATAATAAATCTCTGAAAATCTAAATTGTTTTGATTTGATATAGTTAAAAATTAAAATAAGTCTATACTGTCATGTAAAATTTTCTCAAGTTCTTTCATAGACGCAGTTAATTATACATGGGTGTTGTAATTATCGATCAAAAAACAAAATAATGTCATATACAGTAATGTAATACACAATCTATACGATACCCTATGTACATTTTTGTTTGAAATAGTGTTTATAAGTCTACCCCACAGTTAAAATCCTCGCTCTGCCACTTGAGTGTTAGTCCGTGTGCTTTAAAACTTAAGTTTCTATCTGAGCAATCTGATTCAATCCCAGAACCCATGTGGAACACTAAAGCCCAGTTTTTCAAAAAAATTTAGCACTCAGGTGCTAAAATCATGATATTTCAAATGAAAAATGAAGTGGTTCCGTGTATCGTTTTTCGATTTTTTTTGCACCAAATTAAAGTACTCCTCATGTACTTTAATTTGGTGCGAAAAAAATTAAAAAATGATACGCAGAACCACTTCTTTTTTTGATTTAAAATATCTTGATTTTAGCACCTGGGTACTAAAATCTTTTGGAAAACTAGGCCTCAACATCAAAAATAGTTAAGTCTATCCAAAAAATGAAGAGAAAATGAGAAATAGCAGGTAAAGATGAAATGATGGGACGAAATTCTTTACCCAAGAAAGTGGAAAGTAGGAGAAGAGGAAGAAGGAATAATGCCATTTTGATGAGTGATTTGCTGTTGAACTACAAAGGGAGCAGAGACCTATATATAGGAGCAATTCAATTGCACGCCCTTGACATGGGGTTGCAGTTGGAGGAAAAGAAGCTGAGATGAGTGAGTTTGCTAAAGCTATGCCTCCGATAAAACTTGAGAAAAAAAGGGAATATGCGTTAATGTGATACCGGGTTATTAATGGTACTTGATATTACGGAAAGTTAGCCTGTATAAATATATAAATCCGGACATAGATGTATTTGGAACTGGACAATGCAGGCAAGTCCGACAAAATAATTAGGGTTTTTTTTGTGCATCGAATGGTTTTAGAGACATCTGTAGCCAGATAAATATTTGTGTTTGTATCATTACTCTTCATATAGCCTTCCGACAATGAGTTATAATCCATATGGGTAAGAGGGTAAGATGTATCTCAAATTTTCAATAAGCAGATTTGATAGTTACCAGATTATGTTTAAATTGGTAGGTAACTAGGATAATTCATTAATTGGTTAGGCAGAGTAATATTTTGATGGGAAAAGAGAGAATAATAGAGAGGATTGTTGAAGTCTGTATGTGAAAAGTGTCCGGATAAAATAGAGATTGAACTTTTTAACAATGTAGTTTACCTTATATTGATGTGGATGTTCTGATGTGGTAATTTCCTATTGATTAGTGTTACCCACTTGCTTGAAATTCTAGCTACAACACTTCATCTAATGACTTATAGCAGGACAATACGCAAAGTAGTTTGCAACAACATTCCAACCAGGAAAGGGTTATGACTTTCAAACCCCTTTTTCATCCTTTTTTGCTATTTTAGTGAGAAAATTATACATATAAATTCACTATAAAAAAAGGGGTGCATTTATAAGGGAAGATTGTGAAAATCATTTTCTTTGTTAAAAGCAAATTACAATAAGAAAACACGCGTATGCGACACCGACACAATTATGCAATGTTTAGAAAAACTTCAAGCGACATGGCAACATGAGTATATGCAATGTACCAAGCAAACTAGCTAGGGTTTTTGGTTTGTTTCAGTTCAGTTTTGTGGCTAGAATCTTGAGCAAGAAGATGGCCTAGATGAGAAGTTTATCCCTCGGTGGATCAGTCCTATTATTTGGTCCTATTCTGGTTTCGATTTTCTCTAAACAAAATTTCCGTATTGGTGGTACAAATGCTCCGAAACCAGCCAAACCGGATCACAACGGACTTTTTTCACTTTTCACCCCTAATTGTAGGGATGGGCATGGGGATAGAACGGGGCCGGAGAGTACTATCTCCACCCCCAATTCCCAAACCCCTTCTCCATATCCATCCCCTACCTGATCCCCAACGGCACTTTATTTTCATCCTCCATCCCTACTCCAAATGGGGAACGGGGATCCCCACAGAAATTTGGGAATCCAATCATTTTTATTTATTTTTTAAAATTACTAAAAATCTAGAACCTCAGTTACAAATTAAATGTTAAAATCAACTTACAAGTAGAGGTGTCGAATGGGCCGGGTCGGCACATGCATGGTACGTTTATCATTGGCACAGTATCCATGTGTAAGTGTAAGTGGTTACCAGCTTCAATTCAAGTTGTATCAAGTATCAACTAGATTTCTAATTTGAAAATTAAAGGAACCACAAGCAAGATATCATATTATGGTATCCATCAAACATTAGAAACAATTAAGTGGATCGCGTATCAGTAGATATTTAATCGGATGAAAAGTATCATTAAAAAAACAAAAATTGGGTCCCGATCGACAAGCTTTCTAAACTCGATTGAGAAAAAAAATTTACACAATTGATTTCATCAATAAGAACAAAATCAACGGCTCGATTGGAAAAAGATTGTTTTTAATTTTTATTTTTTGTGTTTATTTTAAGAAATGCATATGATTGATAGTTGAATAGATGTCAACTTAGTTGGGATGCATTCAAATTATAGTGATGCATTTCTTATTTAATCACATTTATTGTATTACAAAGATCAATTATAATAAAATTTTTGGAGAAAATTGTGTGACCTCATCTGTTTAGAGAAAATTTAGTGGGACTTAAAAGTTTCATAACTCATGAATAGACCCCTATATTTGGGGACGGGGCGGATTGGGGCGAGGATGGATTGGGAAACGGATTCGGAGCGGATTCAAGGCAGGGACATGCCTATCTCCACCCCCCACCCGATCCCCAAACATTTTCAAAAAAAAATTCTTATATCCTATCCAATTTCCAGACAGATCTCCATATTGCCGATTCGTACAGATCAGGGATCGGATCGGATTCGAACGGGTAGGAGGAAATGGCCAACCCTACCTAATTGTGAGCAAACACATCTTTGATTTTGCAGTTCACCACCAGGCCAAATAATACCTCGTTCGACATACTCAATGTTGGTACAAAATTAGTGACAATTGGGGGCCATTTTCAATGTCTTGAAAACAAAGTTCAATTCACAAAAGCTGATCAAGTAATCCGCTGCTTTGCATGTAAAAAAGCTACTCGGATCATCATGCGGGTAAATAAAAGCCTGCTGCGGGACAAGAATCCTTGAAGAATTGTGAGTAACTCGGTGTCTTGCATGCGTCAGGGCTACCATAAGCACCAGGGCAAGAATACTCGGATCATCATGTGGGTAAGTAAAAATGAATTGAGTGTATGGAACTCTAATCATGTTCAACTTGTTAAATGTTCTCAATATCAAGTTATGGACAAAAAAATGAAAATTTGGACGCATTTTAAAGTGCATTTATCTTTTGAGTTCACTCAATAGGCTTAAATGCACTCTCGACACATAAAATCTTAGTTACTTGAGCTTGGCTTGATAGCAATTCTTCCTCCGTTTTGATTAAAACTCGTTTGTTACTTGTTCGAAATCTAAACAAGGGGGTCCTAAAATTTCTTGAAGCTCTAAACGCATTTACTGATTCACCTTTCCAAGCTATTTCCGACATATTCGTACTGGATATATAGAACTATATACGTATTTATGAAGGCAAGTATATTGATTTCGTGGATGAATCACTTCTCCATGATACAAGAGAACACAACATTAATGCCTATGAATCACGTCTCCATGATATTACTCGGCTTATTGTTGCTCGTTTTCAGGTCGACGAAGTTTGATTAACAAAATCTAATCAAATAATCAGCTCCTGTGCATGTAAAATGGCTCCTCGGATCATAGTAACCGTAGGTAAAGGCCGAGGGACAAGAATCCTTGAAGAATTTAGAGTAACTTGACGGCTTGCAAGTGTCAGGATTGGTACCAATGCAACAGTCCTCGGGTAGTTGGGAAGTCCAACACGCGCTCTTACACCCCACAACCTGGTCATTCCTCCTTACCTGCAGTTTACTGGGGCAGTGTAAGTTCAAGTCCGTAAGACACCTGACTGGTTTACACTCCCCTGACCCTCCAGAAGGGACTATGGAAAGTGGAATGTTGAAACCGCCAAGGAGGCTGATAAAATAGGAATCAAACTGGTCATCCAGCATGAACATGGCGGAAGTGGTTGGTGGTGGACCATCAGTTATGGTACCACATTCCTCTATGCCGCGGTCACAGTAGCCAGTGGCACAATTTACTCCCCCAGCGTGGTCAAAAGAGCATTCGGTGTGGGCCCACACCTCTCCAGACCATCCTGCTGGGGGGCTGATGTTGAGCGTTTGGCCTGGGTTCAATGCTACTCCATCTCCCGTGAGGTCTGGTTTTCCATGCCCGGATATGCTGCTCCTTGGCCAGAGAGTGGCGGTGCATCTGTTTTGTAATGTTATGACAGTCGCATCACCACCTGGAAAAAAAAATCCACATTGCAATGTCAGTATTTTTGTTCTTGGTTCATGATATTGTAGTCAAGGAAAGGGAGATTTTGACAAGACTCCGAACCCTTGACCAATCTTTGAACCCATGTAACACTAACATCGTCAACATTAGTTAGCACGAGCATGTAAAATAGAATTCTAAGCTATCTTCCTTTATTATCTTGAAGTTCGTTAAGAAATTCCTGCTTTGAGTATCTATTCCACCCGGCCATTCCTGACCTGAGGAAAGAATGGAGTAACTGGTGACCTTCTTTGAGTTTGAGTTAATGTAACTATTCCCCTCTATCTAGATAATGAAGAGAAAATTAGAAATATCAGGTTTAGATCGAAATGAAATGATGGGACCCAAAATTCTTTACCTAAGAAAGTGGAAACTAGGAGAAGAGAAAGAAGGAATAATGCCATGTTGATGGGTAATTTGGGTTTGGTTAACAAAGGATGTAGAGAGGTATATAAAAGGGATGGTTGAATTGCACACATCATTGATATGGGGTGGCAGTTGGAGCAAAAAGAGCTGAGATATTGGGGTTGCCGAAGTTACTCCTCCGATAGAACGTGAGAAAAAAAGGAATACAAATTAATGTGATACTGGATTGTTAATGATCCTAGATACTTAAAGTACTCAGACATTTGTGTATTGTACGATGCACGTGGTCTCACAAAATAAGTAACGAGGGTTTCACATGTATTGAACGGTTCTAGAGCTATCTATGACCAAATTTTTACACAACTGCCTCTTGATATTACCATCTACAGTGGGTCAGTATATATAATTCATCCACAGGGAACAAAATCTGGAAAAACTTTTAGGCGGTGTTTCGTTAGATAGTTTAGTTTAGTTTTGATGATGTCAGCAAGTGTAATTAGTGGAGAGAGAGAGAGAGAGAGAGAGAGAGAGAGAGATGAGGAAAATGATGAATGTCATCAAAACTAAAACTAAATAGGGAAACAAACAAGGCCTCAACGGTTTTTCGTGTGATTTTCTACTTGAATGGTAAAAATTATTTTTGGAGGCAAAACTTTATCCGAATGTTGTAGCATTTTCTATGAGAATTGGAGATTCCAGGACCACCTTATGACCTTGGATTGGATTTCTTTCCAAAATTATGCATAGATATAAGTGAAGATGATTTCTTTATTTTCTTCACTCTCGATAACCGAATCATGGGTAACAAAAAAAAACAAAAAAAAAATAATGTTTTCCCATAATTTCGGTGCCATACGATACTATAAATTAACCATCATAATGGCAGACAGAGATATGAACAAGATGGAACTTGCTCAAATCCATGTTGACAAGTTACGTTCTGGGGATGTACCCTGATAGAAGCTCAGGACTGATATATGTGGATTCTACGTTACGACAATTCTAATGGAAAACTGCGTTTGAATCTTTTATTTGACAAAGGAAACGAGAGACGAAAACAACAGAACATAGTAACGTAGAAAAGCTGATGTTTTTGGTTGGGTTTAAATCAGGCATTTCTTAAGAAGAGGATGATCAGGTACAAGAAAAGTTATCCCGAAAACGTCTACGATAGAGAAATGAATGGTTCAGGTTCACATCATTGCCAATTTGAACGGTTCATTTTTCTTTCATGAACGTTTTCGGGATAACTTTTCCTGAATCCCAACATTTTTATAAAACTTCAGCTTCTTGTTTGGTTACTGTAACCAGATTGGTGGCATATGTTACTGTGAACACCATTAATCCCAACCAACTCCCAACCACCGTGACCCAATCACGAATTCGAAAGTCATAACCATCACCCATCTTTTCATAACCAAATAACAAGAAAAATAAACAAAACAAAATCATGAATCTGAATCTTTTTCCACAGGAAAACTTCTAAAATTGATTAGAAAATGATCAGCTCAACGATAAACTCTCAAATTTTGCTGGTTGAAACAATTTTCATCTTGCATTTGTACCAACAATGTCCATATAATGATAAAGAAACTGTAACTAACAAAAGCTAATCGAGTAATCGGCTCCTTTGCAGGTAACAATGCTGCTGGAATCATCGTACGCGTAGCTGTAAGCCGTGGGACAAGAATCTTTGAACACTCTCGAGTAACTTGACGGTTTGCAAGTGTTGGGATTATTATAAGTACCGGTGCAGCAATACTCGGGTTGGTTAAAAGCCAAACACGCGCTCTTACACGCCACGACCTGTCCGTTCCTCCTCACTTCTAGCCCATTAGGGCAGAGCTGGTTCAAGTCCGCAAGACACCTGACAGCCCTACAGTCTCCTGATCCGCTGGAGGGGACTATGGAAACAGGAACGTTGAATCCATCAACGAGGCTAACATCGTAGAAATCGAGCGGGCTGTCAAGGGTGAACTCGGCCAGTGTAGCCGGTGGTGCGCCGCCTGTTCCAGCACATTGCTCCATGCCACTGCCACAATCACCGGTGGCACAGTTACCTCTACCGTATTGGTCGAAGGAGCATTCGGTGCGGCCCCACACGCGGCCTGACCACCCTGTTGTGGCATTGATGTTGATTGTTTGGCCTGGACTTAGCACAAGTCCACCGTTCATGAGTTGGGGGTGTCCTGCTCCGGCTAGAATCCCCGGCCAGATAGTGGTGTTGCATCTGTTTTCCAACGTAAAGACCGCAGCATCGGTACCTGAAAAAGGAAAGAAAAGAATGCACACCATTAGTGAAGACAGAAATAACTGCAACATTAGTGAAGCAAGAGAAAAAGAAAATGCAGATTGTGGATAAGGGGGCAAGGAAAAGAAAAGTAAATATACAGGGGTAAGAATGATTAGAATTGGAAGTATTTTTATACCTAAGAAAGAGGAAATTAGGAGAAGGGAAAGATGCAATAAAGCCATGGATGGATTTGGTTATTGGAGTCTTCAACAAGGACTGGAGAGGTACATTTATAAGGGCGGTTCAGTTGCACACTCTTTTCATGGGGTGGCAGTTGAAGCCAAAAAGAATGTGATGAGTTTGTCAAAGCTGTCCCATCCTGGAACACCTGTAAAAATTGAATATTAAGGTGATAATACTAAATTGTTCTCATGGCGCACCACCACGCGATGCTCAGGTCCTTTTACCCCATATATTATGATGGGATTCATATACTTTGTCTTGGACCCACCACAATCCGTGCCACAGGGGCAATGAATAATTTTTCTTCCATACGGGAGTTGGGGGCCCTGCTATGCCAACCAAATAGGTCTCGTTGGAAGTCCGAAATGTGATCCGAGCTGTTAATTCGTAGAAATTAATCAATGAGTAGAATAACCCAGTTAGTTACTAAGTTTTTTTTATTTTTTTTATGATAACGTAGTTATTAATATCGGATCAATGTGATTTTCTATAGGCTCGAAATGAGGCCCATTTAGATGACACGACAACCTATGTGGTGATATGATCTAACAATACATAGTTATACTGTAAGTATGATGAATTCCACTATGCAATTCTGATTGTTCGATGTAGTAGTTAAATTTGAACGTGACATTTAAAATAGTAGTTTATTATTAAATGGTGATTCTATACGTTAAATTTATAGCTTAATCACTATGTACCGATTAAATTTAATATTGATGAAGCATTTTCATCCTCTAGCAGCTTGGCCTGGCTTCATTGCCAGAGATAGTAGTGGAACGGCTCAAGTTTGGCGTTTTGGTAGAGTGGTTGCGTCTTCGGCTATTTTCACTGAAGCTTGAGCTTTGATAATAGCCTTTGTAGTTGCTATTGAATTGAAATGGGAAAACGTTGTTTTTGAATCAGATTGTTTGGTTCTAATCAACTGCTTCAATGACCCGCTCGAGCAAGGATCATGGGAGATCAAAGCTTTGGTAGAAGGATACTATCAAGAACTGGGCAGTATCGAGGAAATGGGAATTCGCATGGTGTGGTAGAAAGAGGAACATGGCTGCTCACTGATTGGCGTCGAGCTGCCTTCACAGGAAAATCATGTTTCATTCGGGTTGTATTCCGCCCGAGCTAGATTCTGTTCTTGTTAGGGACTTTCCTCTGTAGCTTTGTTTTGTTATATTAATGATCTCATCAAAAAACAAAAAACTATGTACTGAACAAGGACAAAGGGTTCCCGTAGGACTCCAAGGCACTACAGGATTTAAGGCACCTCAACGTACTTAATTAAAACAATTTCATTGCGATAGGAATGGTACATCTATACCAAAAATCAAGTTAATCGTTCAGTTTGTCTCACAGTATATTTTTGGGATTATACTGACCATCCATCTATTTTTGTATAACTAATGTTATCTGACGACTTCTTGTGGAATTATACATGTAAACCAAAACTTGTGGTTACCTCGGAGCCCTTTACTACTGACTAACTTGAAAATTAAATCAAGGACGCTACAGTTAATAGTCCTAAAAAAACTTGCCCATGTTCTGAGCCTGTTACTATATATAATTTACTTAGATCTGTAGAGCTAATACACGCAAGTGAATTTCAACCACACATTTGGAATTCGAGAATGATTCCAGGGAAACAAAATATGAGACCATAGACTACTTGTTTTTCTATTTTATTCATCTGGTTAGTTGATGGAGATCAGAGAGCATGGCGTGAATCTGTACAAGAAAGAACCATTGGCAATAGAAGCCAGTTTCTAAAGATATCGCCCGTCCCCATGCTGAGGAGTTCATAACTCCCCGAGTTCTCCTGCCTGCTTGAGAATGAGTAATGCAAGACATTGCGCAGTCAAAGTTTAGATCGTTCACAGTAGTACTCGAAATTTATCTACTCATGTTTGGTAGGAGTCAATCACGAGTATCAAGCAGGCAGAGATACAAAAAGATGACCCGTGTATATCATCTTCGTTTGAAGAAGTGTTAAATGTGCTGTGCATTGTGCATCACCGTTCTTCTGTTACTCAATAAACTTATGCAGAAAATGAATACTATTTGACAGTGACACAAGACAAGCGATTGATGGTTTATATTGAAAAGAGAATACAAGAATACATAGAGAGCAAAAAGAACCCAAATAACAGAAGCCCAAATTAACAGGATTTGGCACCAAACTTAACATTTCCACTTATTATTAGCACCGTAGGAATTCACATCACATTAAGGACAGGCTCTCCCTATAGCTATCAGTACACTCTTTATTGATAAGCATTTCCCCAGGCTCTGGCTAGTAGTTTTACTTCCCGATACCACCTGCGCCGAAGAAAAGATAAAACAAATTCAGTGCAAAGAAGCACATATTATTGGAAGAATGACGAATTGAATCAAGACATAATGTGCTTTCATGAATTTCTCTTGAATTCTTTCCTCGCCAATCAGAAGATCTCCATTAGGTCTTGCATACAGAGTTTCCAAAATCATCTAGAAATTATAAATCTAAGATTATGCTCGCAATTTTGAGATGCCTGAAATAGGGAAAATGGACAAACAAATATGGGAAGGAGAGAGTAATTTGCTTGTTGGCAGCCCAAAAAGAGGTTAGAATGACCAAGGAACCAGTAAAAGGGATGGTCAATGAGATATCAATTAAGTTTAACATTCAACCCTAGATCAGGTCCTCAAAGGGGGAAGAGAGAGAGAGAGAGAGAGAGAGAGAGAGAGAGAGAGAGAGAGAGAGAGGGAGGGTGTGTTACATGATTCGAAGTTAACGGTGCACTTGTCGGGGAGCTGCATGGCCATGTTCCGATCGACACCAGTGATGGGAGGGCCATTTACAAGGACACACAAGCAAGGCTGGCCTAGAGTTTTGATGGCATTGCAGCAAGCTGCACTCGGCGGAAGGGGGTTAAACGGCGCAACTGCAGCCCTGCAAGGAATTAACTGAACCAGTGATGAGAAGAAAGTGCTAGCACAAGTCTGGGCCTTGCCTTGCTCTACCAAACCTGCAACCACCACCATAATCACCAACACTGTCAGTGACTTTGAGTGAAAATGCATCATGTTTGAATGAATAATTAATCCTCAGTATTTCAGCCTGGGGCTTTTTGGTACAAGGAAATGGAACTTACTATGGTATACATATATAGCAGGTGAAAAACCATGCCCATGTGTGCCGCTCTCCTAACCCTACATTACGGTTAACTCATGTTATTTTCATGGCAGCTCTGCCATTGAGCTGATTCGTACCCAAGAGATGATGATCATAAGGTCATAACATTAGGCACGTAGGCAAAGCAGTTTGCAGTGTCAAATTTTGTGACCATGTATCTCCAAAAACATAAATAGTGGTGATGTAATGTGGACAGTGGAACATTTAGGTTTACAAGAGTTAAAGTTTTAGGGCACACAAATCTAGCCAGGAAATTGTAGAACTATACCTTTAGTTCACTGGCCAATTCTACTCATTTTAAAACTGACAACTGGCAGAGTGAAGATGCAGCCTTCGATCAGCATTTAAACAATAAACACTTTTCAAAATGTTCATGTAACTATTTACCTACGGCTACGTGTATGCATAGAAAGTCGATCATGGACCGCATGGTCAAATTCTCTACAAGAACATACACATCAAATTCTCTACAAGAACATATGCATTTGTCATCCTTAGCAAACTTTTGGACAGAGTAATAGTTACTATGATTTTTCATTTAGCCAGCCAAACTTCCAACAGTACAATGGGAAATACTTGATTCCTCGTAGGTTTTTGTCTTTCTCCAACAAAAATGGATTCCTTTCGTTTGAACAACTAGAAATCGAAGATGCCAACCATTTTGGCTATAACAGACTAGTAAAATGGCATCTTCGATTTCTAGTCATTCAAATGAATCATGATACTTCGACCTGGAAAACAGTAAGAAAACCAGTATTGTTTCCATTTATCTTGATTGTTGAAATTACATGATTTGGGAACAAATAATGTGTCATTGATACGGTGAAAGCTGCAGCATGTGCCTAGGTTACAACTAGGCACGCGCTAAATGGTTCAATATTTGATTTGTCCCATGCTCTTTCAAGTCAGTTTCTAATAGAAACCAGGCAATCAACTTAACCCAGTACTCAATATGCTCTACCCTGCTTCATGTCTGAATGAGACGCCATCATATATAGCCTCAATTCCACCTTCTGTTCATTCCTTAGCCAAAAATTTAGACCCTCTGCCATGATTTGAAATGAAGTTTTGGTCATATTCATATCCTGCAACAACAGTGCCCTCCTGAAAGATCATGTCCATTGGAGCGAGTAGATCTGGCTACCACTTAGCCAAAAAAAAAAAAAAGAGTAGATCTGGCTACCAATGGTCAAGGGGACAGACATTAAACTACAAAAACTGATAAATACTACGATGATCATATTTTCGTAACCATATGACTTGTCACCATTATATCGGTATAATGTGTCCCATTTGTTATGTTGGGGAGCACATGTTGTGCCGAAACCCGAAGTAGAGAATATAAACACAACCAACAAGAAAATAAGAGACAAGGATTTACGTGGTTCCCACCAAGCACAGAGCTCTAGAGGTACGTCCACGGGGAAAGTGCAAGATGATTCACTAACAATGGGGTGTAATACACAGAGCCGGCTTTACCCGTAACTCTCACTTGAAGCATCCACACAATATCTAAGGACAAATCTCTGAGGCGCGACCTATAGAGCATCAAACGTCTCACACACACGAAAGAGACACACACAAACTCTAGATATCTCAAATCTTAACTCAAGACCAAACCCTAGAAGGCCACAAGGCTCCTATTTATAAGAAAGTACAAAAAAATTAGGTCAAAACCTTTTTAAAACACGCAGCCACACACATTCGCGTAACGGTGGTTCGGACGGGGATTTGGTGGTCTGGACGGGGATTTCGGTGGTCCGGACTACCGAGACGGAATGTCCAAAAACGTCCCAAAATCTACTGGTCCAGACCATAGGTCCAGAAAACGACTTTTCGCACCAAATTTTGCACTTTTCTTCGACCGCCTTGAATTCAAGGCATATCTCCAACAATCTTCACCTTGACTTGAATTCCCTTCCAAGCCAACAACATAGTGCAATCCTCTCAACACTTGTTCTTCCCCACAACGCCCCTCTCAGGGCAACCCCACACGGGGTTCACATCAATGAAACCAACAAACAAAGCGCAAGCACCTCTGCTTGACCTTGTTTCCACTACTGAGTAAATCCAGCCACACGTGCCTCCACAAGCTCCACCTTGAGCTTAACACCACAACTCCCCTTCGGAGTTAATCATCAATGAGCAACCATCTTCCACCAACTGTCGACCACATGCATCCATTACTGATGCCAAAGAAGGTGTGCTCAAACTCCACCCGGAGTTGACAAACTCTACCGCAGAGTCTTGTATGCTCTCGTGCATAATCCCAATAGTTGAACCTAAATTCCTCTCAATAGATGAAAACTCCAACGATGGAGCACCCACAATCGTACTACCATCAAGCACAAAGAGGTTACCCAATTTCTGACCCTTCACGAAAACCCGAGTACCTAACGACGCACTCAAGACTCCACCTTCAGCAATGTACATCCAACCCATGGAGTCGGAGAGCCCCAAAGAGACAAGGTTTCTCCTCAATTCTGGTACATGTCGAACACCAAGCAATGTCCTCACAATCCCATCGTACATCCTGACCTTGACTATTCCAACCCCAACAATTCTACAAGGCATGTTATTCCCCATAAGAACTGTATCACCGTGAATTGCCTCATATGTATCAAACCAATCTCTACGTGGACACATGTGGTAGGAGCATCCAAAGTCAAGAATCCACATGTTTTCACAACAGACATCGACATCACTTACTGCCAAAGCAATGGTAGCCTCAAACCCTTCTAAATCATCTTCGACGCAACCAACAACACCCTTCTCTACACACTTGTCCTTCACCCTCGGACAATTTTTCACCATGTGCCGAATTTCTTACAATAAAAACACTGTATTCCATCCATATATGTGGTTTTAAAGCTGGAAATCCCTCTACTACCCGAATCCCTCCCACCAGTCTTTCCCCGCACCACCAAAGCTTGATCATCATGAACATTACTCTCACCAGATACCTTTTTCCTCAATTCTTTAGAATACAAACTAGACTTTACGTCCTCCATGAAAATCGTATCCCTCCCATATAACATAGTAGTCACAAAGTGTTCATATGATGCAGGTAAAGAACATAACACAATAAGGGCTTGATCTTCATCATCAATCATAACCTCAATATTTTTTAAATCCATAATAATTCAGTTCAACTCATCTAAATGGTCTTTTATGGGCGTACCTTCCTTCATACGAAAAGTATAAAGGTGTTGCTTCAAGTACAACTGGTTGGTTAGTGACTTTGTCATTTAGATGCTCTCCAACTTCAACCAAATACCGGCTGCCGAATCTTCCTCCCCAACCTCGCGAAACACATTATCAGCTAGACACAATTGTATTGAACTGAGTGCCTTCGCATCAAGATCCTCAAACAGACTATCCTGCATATCAACAGGTTTCTTCGACACCCCCAACAAAGCCTTGCTCGTTCCTTGTTGCACCAACAAAGTCTTCATCTTGATACGCCACAAACTGAAAGAAGCGCTTTGCCCATCAAACTTCTCAACGTCAAAGTGAGTCACCATTGAAAACGACCCCAAATACACAAACGCAGCGGAAAACAAAAGCCTCGGTTTGAACCCGGAGCTCTGATACCAATTTGTTGTGCCGAAACCCGAAGTAGAGAATATAAACACAACCAAAAAGAAAACAAAAGACAAGAATTTACGTGGTTCCTCCCAAGCATAGAGCTCTAGAGGTACGTCCACGGGGAAAAAACAAAAGGATTCAATAACAATGGGGAGTAAAACACAAAACCTGTTATACTCATAACTCTCACTTGAAGTATCCACACAATATCTAGGGACAAATCTCTTAGGCTCAACCTACAAAGCATCAAATGTCTCACACACATGAAAGAGACACATACAAACCCTAAATATCTCAAATCTCAACTCAAGACCAAACCCTAGAAGGCCACAAGGCTCCTATTTATAAGAAAGTACAAAAAAAATTAAGTCAAAACCTTTTTAAAACGCGCAGCCGCACACATTAGTGTGACGGTGGTCTGGACGGAGATTTCGGTGGTCCAGACTACCGAGGCAAAATGTCAAAAAATGTCCCAAAATCCACTGGTCCGGATGGGGCTTTCCTTGGTCCGGACCATAGGTCCAGAAAATGACTTTTTCACACCAAATTCTGCACCTTTCTTCGACCGTCTTGAATTCAAGGCATATCTCTAACAGTACATTCTACCAATATTGACCGATAATGGTATTTGTTTTTCAAGGGACCAATACCGATACTGACCGATATACGGTCTTATACAGGCTGCTGATATTTGTCTATATCACCAATACCGTTTACGTATCCCAATACCGCTATTTAAAACTTATCCCATTTGTTATGTTGGGGAGCACAATCTACCAATGCATTAGTAAGCCATCACATAGTATAAAAAATGTGGTCACCAAAGTATTAGTGAACAAGTAAAAAACTGTTATATTAGATATTCAAAAGTGCTAAAGTTGGGATATTGGTCTTCACTCTCTAAGAACTTAGAAGAGTACCAAAAGCATTTCCATCCCCCCCAAAAAAAAAAAAAAAAAAAAAAGAAGCAAATTTACTCTCATTGAGTCTCTGCATTCTCCTTTCCCCAACACTCAACATTAATGGCAAGGGTAGTACCTTCTAGGGGAAATTCTTATCATCAGTATTCGCAAATTCATTGAGACTCACCCATAGCAAATGAAAGACGACGTGAGACCAATTCTTTTGGGTTACAACGAACCCCCATAAATAGAAGCCTTCAGGGTCTGTTATATGGTAAGTAGATGAATTCGACAAACAAACCTGTCGTACAGTAGGACAGATGATGAACAACAAATGGGTACTGAAAATGGCGAATAGATTAAATCCAAAGACAGTGTGTGAAAAAAGCACAGGCAAGGAATCTGAATTATAATATGAAATTTGAACAATACCCAGATCGATATGGATATGATTTTGCTAATGTAAATTTCTATTTTATAATATCATTTCTCAAAAAAATAAAGAAGAATGAAAAAAGAAACCGATTTTGGGCTCTTTTTTATGGAGACACTCCAAAATTTAATGAAGTTATTGATGCTCTCCTAACACAAAAATGAACCAAAACTCCTCTTCGTTAGCAGGGAACTTCAAACAGCATCGAAGGATCAACAAATTACAAAACAGCTATGAAAAGCTCCCGTCATCTACTGGACTTTTGAGCACCATCTATTCCATCTAAATTTTTTTACGCAAACATCGATCCTAAGAAATTTCAACCAACAACAAAGTAGGAACCTCCATATTCAAGCCTCATCAGGAACAACTCATGCAAAGGTTTAAATACTAGCTTAAAAAAATAACTAATAATCCAAACTAATAATTCTCCATATTCTAGCTTCACACCGCTTTGCACCAAAAAAAAAAAAAACTAAACATTGCTAGAATTCTCCGAAATAAACAACAAACAAGGGAAAATATTGATGCTGCAAAATCTTCATAACGGTTGCGACATAAGATCTTCAAACTTTCGGACAAAGATGACTATCAAAAATCAATAAAAAGTACAAATGAGTGAGCAAAAAAGAGATGATATATAAAGAAATGGGTTGGTTTTATGTAAAGCTCCAAAGAGATTATTTGTAAAGCACAAGTATGAATGGGTCGGTTATATGTAAAGAAACCCAATTCATCGACTTGAAAGAGATAATTTTCTTGCCACGTGTAAAGGAAATCAGAATGCATAGTCACACCTCATGCAACAAAGAGATCTAAAATCTATAACCTGATGCAAGCGAAAGGCGACGATGGGGAGCAGCTACTGACAACGAAAGGTAATGGAAAGCGTCATTTGATGGCTAGGGTTTGGGTGGGCTTCCATTTTTGCTTCTTCCATTAACAGAGAAGGCAGAGGAGAAGAGTAAAAAAAAGAAATTGGTGCGCCTAAAGTAAAATTTGGAAGTTGCAAAAGGGTAGTTTTGGAAAACCACTGTAGCTTGGAATGTCTGCATCAATTTTTGGAGTGCAATTATCAATTCCCGTGAAAATTATCTTTTTTTTTTTTTTTTTTTGCAATGACTAGTTTTTGCAAGCAAAACAATATAATTGACAAGGTTCTTATAGTAAGAATTTTCATTTTTATTTATTTATTACAAAGTAAATATAAATTAGTAAATTTATAAAACGCATAAATACTTACATAGATTCAATCAGATATAACTAAAAATCATTTGAAGGCTTAAACTAATGCCATTGGAGTAAACTTAGCAGAATAAGGGAATCTTGGTAATAGTTTGTGAATCAAGAGAGGTTAGTGTAATTATTAAATCTCAGAGGAGATCTTTGCAATTGGCAAAAACCGCAGGGGAGTTTAGTGAAATTTACCCTTTTCCCTTGGATGCTAGTATTAATCTCTCACAATTCACAAACTCTGGTTAAATTTCACTTGAATGCTATTAATCTCTCACAATTCATAAAACTCAGAGAGTAACCTCGCCTTGAGCTAATAAAATTGATACCCAAAAAAACAATTATAAGTTAAATGAATATGGCAAAAGACATGCATACACAAATAGACAAACACTTACATAAAGAACAAAAAGTGAGCACGGATAGTATTATATACAATACATAACTTGATAAAACTTCGGCCCGGAGGGTTGTTTGAAATTTTTGCCCAAGTCCAAACCAATTTGAACACCAAGTTTTTTTCCAAGACCGAACTTGGGCTAAAATTTATGTTACTAAAGCCCTAATTTTTTGCGACTTTGATTCAGGTTTACCCAGGTCAAGTCATAGTTTTAGCCATGATCTAAGTCCATAATGTGTGTGAATGAATGAGAGCGCGAACGCAAAAATAAAATTTACTGAAATTCACAAAAAATGTAAATTAAGAGAGCGAGTGTAGAGCGACGATTGAGAGGGAACTACAGTAGGAGAACCCTTTGTCTTTTATGCCACTTAAATTAGATTATTAATGAGGCTTCTAAGTTGTGGTAAAGTGAGGAAGTTGAAGGAGAATTGTAATCAGATAGAAACCCAAATGATGGGAAGAAATCAACTCATTAGTGGCGGCTCCAAAAAATTGGAAAAGGATGTTCAAGATTTATCGTACCTCTATTAGTTGTATTAACTAATCATAGATACACCATTATTCATTTATTAGTGTGAATAATATAGCGCAATTTTTGCCCCAATCATATTTTTTGTCTCAATTGTCATACTCTATTAATTTTTTCCCTCTCTACCAACTCAATCCCTCTCTCCCTCTCCACCCTCCACCGACCCACCAAACCAAACCCAAAATTTTAAATGACATTCTTTCTTTCTCCCCTTTTCGAACTTCAAACCACATTCTCTCTCCCTACCTCTTCTCCTTCCCCCTCTCTGAAATTCGAAGGACCATAAAAAATGGGTATAGACACAAGTGTCGATTGCTCAAGTCATGCCTTTAGGCACAGGCACATGCATGCACTTAATAATCTACATAAGATCTCACAATTGATTTTGGTGAATTCTATATTTTGGGCCAAGCAAAATAAAAAAGTATTTAATGTAGGAAATTGTGTTAGGAATAAGTTCGCACAGATCTTTTTGAACGCATGTTCTTGTTTTATGGGATATATAGTTGATTGTCGCTTATAGAGAAACCATATATGCTTTTTTCACTCTCTATTTTCCTAAGTTTTGTCACTAAATGTGTGTATTTTGTTTTGAATTAATGTATTAGATGTTTAATTGTGAATTATCTGGACTGATATGTCCATAGTATATAGAACTAAGTGTTCAGATTAAACCAAGATACAACTATTACATGTTAAAAGATAAAAACCTACAGGGTATTTATTTGACAATATGGAGCTGCTATAATTGGGTTCTTTGTATTGGATTGATTTGCGGGCTAATTTTTTAGGTTTAGCATGCAAATATTTTTGGTTTGTGTGTACAAATATTTCTGAGTAAGTGTTCATGAATGAATGGCTAAACTAATACAAAACTAAAAAAATTACATGAATTGTAACAAAAAATATTTTTTGGAGATGTTCAAGTGACCACTCTTTACCAAGGGTGGAGCTGTCTTGCAACTCCTCTTCCTCTTGTGATTCTCATCAGATTGTGATAAGTGAATAATTAAATTTTTTCCTAGCAAGTATTTAGTTGCCATAACCATAATCAATTCGATCACTAAAAACTAGAACAATGGAAGAAACAAAAGCATTGGATTGAAATCCTAAGCTCTAATATTAGTTTGTTATGAGAACACGAATATAGAAGAACAAACAAGAGAGCAAACTATACAAGAACACAAAAATTTACTTGGTTCCACTTAAGCACAACGCAAAAGCATACTCCACAGGCGAGGAATGACGATGATTCATTGTGAACGCAAGAGATTACAAAGAGCCAGTAATAATCTGTACTTAATAGAGGTCGCAATACGAGAGGAATAACAATTTTTTTAAACCCTAGAATCTCCTTATGTATAGTATATAATTAGCTTTAATACCAGTTGTAAGTACTTTCCGTGTCTATCTATCCGGCATGAGATCAGTCTAGACAAAAAATATAGGGTCAACATTCTCTGTTTCAGTCAAAATCTGAACTATAGAACTTGTAGAGATTGAATTCAAGGCACTTTCCAAAAAAAAAAATTATGACACATTGATATATCTTAATATCTTCTAATAAAAAATTAACATATTATGACACAATGTTTTATTTAATTATCCTAAAATCTAAAAAAAAAAAACTACTGTTGAGACTCCGAAGCATGACTGATATAGACTAATACAAACCTATATTTGAGCCGATACATACCGGTATTTGAGCCAAGTTACGGTTGACAGGTTCCGAAATTTTGGTTTTACAGTTTTACTTATCCAGGGAAAAAAAGAAAAAAAGAACAAGTTAACATGTATACCTTTTCAGTCGGTCATGAAATACTGTAGATTTTTGCTCAATTAAAACTTTAAAGTACGAAGGCCTCATCATATACAGAAGCAAGCAAAAATAGCAAAAAACCAATACAGACCTAATAGGCCCAAGCCCAGTAAAGTTTGGGTTCATCGTATTTCATTCAGTTGTACTCTCTCTTTTTTTCTCGAAAAAAAAAACTGCGCAATCCAAAAATATAGGGGGCCGAATTCCGCCGTCCCTCAGCCACTTCCCTTCTCCCCTTCTTCTCTCTAAAACCCCACCCGCCTCTCCTCCTCCGCGCCTCTCTCTCTAAAATCAACTATATCTATAATCTAACTCACTCGTATCCTTACGGATTCTATCATATCTACGATGCTCATATAATCAAACATCTGGAGTGCGATTGTAGCATTTATTTATTGGTAATCCCACTTACAGTTTTCTTCATTACTCACAGCCGCCACATGCTTATACGTGTAATCATGCTCGCCCAAGCACATATGTTATCTACAAGGTTTATGTTTATTTGTCGCTATTCACCGATGCTTGATCAAACTCATGGATTATAATTGACTCTTATTTTTGCTGGTGATTAATTTGTGTATCTTAACTTTGAACTTCATTTGTTACTGGGTACTCACTTTGAAACGGATAGGGTGGAGATTCCAAGGGTATTTTGTGTTTTTCCTTCGTGTGTTTAGGTCCTTCAGGAATTGTTTTTAAGCTTTTCCCGTTTATAATTGCCCTCGTGCCATTGTTGGTTATCTTTAATCTGGAAGAGAAGAGTGTATACTGGGGTAGGAGTTGGGTATATACTGGTTCTGCTTACCTTTGGGATATGACATAAGTAAAACTAAGGATGAAGTTTTGTCATTTGTGCCGGCATATATGCAGAAGTACCAATACCCTTTATGTAGCTGCGTACAATTTGTTTCTTGAAGTTGCCATCTGTCATAATTATGGAAAATAAGGTTTTTCTACGCTTGGTATGAGCTTTTAGTTTATCTGGAAACTATTTGCCATTCTTAGGTATTTTTGTGGTGTGCTATTGGTGTAAAGAGAAAGAAATGGCGGGAAAATCGAACAAGGGGAGGAATCGAAGAGGGTATCATAATGTACGAACTTCTTCGGAAGCGGCTGATGCATCTGATGTTCCTTTGAAAGACAATCTAAGCTTATCAAAGTCATCCCAATCCGACGCTAATGGTGATGTGAATGTCATGGAATCAACTGGCATCGAGCCAGAGTTAAAGCAGTCGGAAACTGCAAGTTCAGAGAGTCAGTCCAAGCAAGGTGATGTTAATATAAGCATACAACTTCGGCTATGATCTTCATTTTTTTTTTTTTTTTTTACTTTTGTGCCTTTTATTGCTTTTTTGATAAGTGGATTGAAATTACCTGTAAATTAGCTCGTACTGATAAATCAAGTACCTCAATATGATATGTAGAAAGAAAAAGTAAAATAGGCTTGATGAGAGTCTAACTAGGGTGCAAAAGCTCCAAATGACCCTGCTTTGGAATTGCATTAATCCCCATCGCACTTCTCTTCTTTAAATTGTTTGTACCTCCAGGGTCTAATAAATTGCATCACTGTGACTGACAAAATGGACAACTATTTTACTATTAGGCTATTAGCACTATGTCCTTTTGATAATCATAGTTCTAAGATCTTTTATGTGAATATTATTATTGTTTATGTACTTGAGCATGAATGCTATCATATCAGTTGTTGTGTAGCATTAGTAATTCTCCACATATGCATTTACTCAACAATTCAGTACTTGTAGTTCTCAGAAGAATTTATAGAGAAAGTAAAGTGTTTGATTGTTAAAGTCATTGACTTTGGGACAATGTAGTGTATAATCTGATACGTTGATGGATGAATTTTATAAGCTGATATACTTTTGCTACTATGGAGGTGCACCTTTAGCTTAAAAAAAGGGCTCTCGCTAATGCCTAACCAAAAGGAGCTTTCTTGTGAATGGAAAGTGGGTCTCTTTTGGTTTTGCCTTAGGTAGCATGGTCCAGTGTATAACTATATGTCTTGGTGCCTTCAAAATTGTTCGTAGTGGATATTGATTTTAAATCATTCAAGTATTATCGGGCAAATTGTGTGTAAATCCTCGTTCTTCGTGGTCATGACTCGGAAATTTGATCGTAGCCCACGTTTTTTGGTTATGGGATTTTGTCTGAGATGCCATGCGAATAATTAGCTTCGGACAGTCTTCTCAATGCATCAGTCATGGTCCTAGATGTACTAGACATATATTGACTGCATATTTCTAATTTCTTCGGAGATATATCCCTTTAGCATGCATTTAACTGTTCAAAGTCTTTAGTTGCTTTACCATTCAGGCACTCACTGTGGCGGTTTCACAGATGAAGTAATACAGTTCTAGAATTTCAGTGGTAAATTTTGGAGCATCATTGGGACAACTAGAGAACAAGGTTGAATCTTTATTTTTGGCGACATATCTCGGGGCTGAATATGTGTTCAGTAACGGATAGGCGAAGACTCCAAAGTCTTTTCTTTGTCTAAAACATATTATGTCTGTTTTCCATCTGGCATCAAAGAATCCCAGCAATCAGCAGTCATTAACCCCTTTAGATGTTTTTATCGTTGGAAAGAAAAATAAAAAGACGAGTCGTTCTGAATTAGAAAGTATTGTATAGCAGACTTGCAGTTCTTATTTTCTATTTCCCTCTAACAACCAGTCATGTTACTTTTCTTTTCCAAATTGATAACCCAGCCTAAACTCAACGCAACAAAACTACGTTACCATGCCCTAACACTATCTGGATTATTTTTGTGAAGGACTATTGACCATAGTTGTGGAATTGGTTTTCAAGCCTTTTAACATAGTACTAGAGTTTCAGGCACAGGACTAATATGGGATTTTTTCTGGATGCCATTACTCAGAGTTCAGACACAGGACTAATCAGGGAATTTATTCTGGATGCAGGTGAAGTTCATCTTTATACTGTTTCTGTCGAAACACAAGGTGGTGAGAAGCTTGATCTACAAGTGAGCTAACTATATTAAGTTTTCCATTTCTTGTGTCGTAAACCTTATTTAATTGCTCGCAGAGTTTGTCCAATATATGAGTTTATTAGCTTCTTGTCTGCCTTTGATATTCCATTCCTTCTTGTTACTGCAAACGTTCTGGACACTCTCTTCCCTTCTTGTCTGTTATTTTTAATATCATGCCCTTAAGATTGCATTTGGTTGGATGATCTTACTAATTATGTTGAATTATCTTAACGGAAATCAATTCTACGTATAGTTTTTGGCATATTTTATAATCTCATAAATATTAAGTTATATATGGATATATCCATTTCCTGTCAAACTGGATTTCATATTGAATTCATAATTCATAGGAATTTCTTAAATGATTTTCAATGGCAGTTAAGCCCTGGAGATTCTGTTATGGATGTGAGGCAATTCCTCCTTGATGCTCCAGAGACGTGTTTCTTCACATGCTATGATCTATTACTGCACACAAAAGATGGTTCGGTTCATCAACTAGAAGACTATAACGAAATTTCTGAAGTTGCTGACATCACAACTGGTGATTGCTCCTTGGAGATGGTTGCTGGTATGTTGGTTCTATGCTTGGTTTTGTTTATAAGTGATAGGTGCAATACGAAGGTTAATGCTTTTCACAGTCACTATTTTCCTTTGTGCATTAAAAAATGGTGTATTAGCTACTCATTTTATGCACAATATGGCAGGAAACAAAAAGAGGTGCCAAATTGGTGAACCTTCTCTGAGTTTTATGTATTTACCTAGTATTTTGGGATGTGTGCTCTAACTAAAGAATAATGTCTGCAGCGTTATACGATGATAGATCCATCAGGGCTCATGTTCACCGAACGAGAGAACTGCTTTCTCTTTCCTCACTGCATTCCTCATTGTCAACATCACTTGCTTTACAGCACGAAACCAGGAAAAGTCCACCTGCAAATTCAGGAGGTTTCGAATTTTGAGTCCACAGTATTTTTGTTTCATGGCTTTATGTCCTTATAAACAGTTATATTCAGTTTGGGGTGTAGTCACAACAGCCTTGATTCTTGAATTTTGATGTGATGTAGATTCTGCAAAAACTGAGGTCCCAGAGCTTGATAGTTTGGGTTTCATGGACGATGTGACTGGTTCACTGACCAATTTGTTGTCATCACCTCCTAAAGAGATCAAATGTGTTGAGTCTATAGTGTTCTCTTCATTTAATCCACCTCCAAGCTATAGGAGGTTAGTTTTCTCACGCTTTGGCACTCATTTAATGTTTTAGATTAAAATTATGGTTTTGTTAATGCGTGTTCTTTATGTTTTCTCCAGGCTTGTTGGGGATTTGATTTATCTGGATGTGGTAACATTGGAAGGAAATAAATTTTGTATTACCGGAACCACAAAGATGTTTTATGTCAACTCAAGCATGGGAAATGTCCTTGACCCGAGGCCAACTAAAGCTGCTTCTGAATCAGCCACCCTTATTGGACTCATGCAAAAGATTACCCCTAAATTCAAGAAAGGTAAAATAGCATGGCTAGGGAGCAGTGGTTTTCATATTCTTTACAGAATCTAATTAGTCCTTGTACCAGGGTTTTTATTATTTATTTTGATCGGGTTGTATCAGTTTAGTTTCTAATGCTGGTTAACACTATTGAAGCTTTTCGGGAAATTTTGGAGCGAAAAGCTTCTGCGCATCCGTTCGAGAATGTCCAATCTCTGTTACCACCAAATTCCTGGCTTGGACTGTATCCTCTGCCAGGTGAGTTCAATATTAAAGAACTTTGTCTGAAATACTTGCCATGGTGATGGACTTTCAGCTCGCTTAGTTGCAAAAGTTTGGGAGGTTGAGGTTTTTTCCTCGTATTGTATGAGTTACATGTTGATAATGTTTGCTGATAAGCTTGTTGGCTGGTTATTTAAACTCTGAGAAGTGGAAATAATTCCCTAGTTCACAATTTACAACTTCTCTTGGTAGGGATCATTGCAGTGGAGAGTCGTTCTTTGATGCAGTTAACTTGAGGGTTAGAAATTGAAAAAGCGAGTAGAGGAGATATGAACTGTGAACTCTAAAAATTTGACACAAAACGTGGTGGTTCTGTACCTTATTGCTGTGGAGCGTGCCACCCATCAAATCTTACTTTCTTTTAAAGGACCTGTAAAAACAATACAGGACCCAATAGAATTCTTTCCAGAGTGTGGTCTGAGAGTTCATTTTGAAAACTGTCCAACTAAGGGTCATAATTTTAAATTTTATGTTCCCTTCGCGGTTTTTGTGGGTATCCGGAGGACCATTGTCCCATGGCACTCACCTCTGTATTCATGAGCTCCTCACATTATGCAAGCACCTCCATATGAGGATCCCCTCCAGAGGGGTAATCCTCCGATAGTAACCCTCCGTGGTGCCCTCCATAGATTCTTGAAAACACCTCGATGCCTCACAATAAACAAGGCTTCATTGAGCCTGGCGACTCTTCACAAGACCCTAGGTGGGAGCAGGGCCTAAGTACCTCGTTTGGAAGCATAGGAAGTATGTGGCATCGAGGCTAGAGCAATGGGACTTGTCGAGGTCATCCTCCACAAGGATAGCCGCTTGACCGGTCATAGAGAGAGAGGGGCATCAACCATCTTCATCATTACTAATTTACTACAAACCCTCATTCCTACCACAACCACCCCGACACCCTCTTCATCCTTCTATCCATCCTTCTGGCCTCTCTATCCCCTAGCCTCTCCATCCCTCTTGGCATGTCCATCTCACAGACCTTCATATAAGGATGGTTGTCACACCACCAACATAGATGCACAACATCCAATACCTAATACACTTGCTCTCCGGTTCATTGCTCTTTGCTCTCCACTGGCATCCCTCCCTCCCTCTCCCTCTCCCTCTCTCTCTCTCTCTCTCTCTCTCTCTAAGGCTGCCCGGAGCTCTCTCCTCCACCTCCGGTGGTCCTGAACACTGTTGTAATGCCAACATATTCGCAGAGGGACAACCTCAGGCACTCTTCCCATACCTCTCACCCATAGTTTTATACCTTAAGGAATGAGGTTTTGGTTCATTGCAATTCCCTACATTTATGAAATACTGGTTTATAACGTTGTGAAGGTTTCGCTGTTGGAGTCGAATAATTTGAATATTGTTGGGCTTCTCCTGTACTTAGTGGTATAAGTACTTTAGTAGAGACAATATGTTTGCTTCAAATACCAAACACCTCGAGCCATCATGCACTCAAGGGAGAGGGAAATGGGCAAGAACTGTGTGGCTGCAAGGTTGTGCTGTTCAATATATTGTGCCTGCTAAGTAATCTGCAGTGTGGTCGGTGCAGTTTTGCTATTTCTTGATGCAGTTCATATTTTGTCCAGAAGAGCCAGAAATTTTGTTTTCAGATCTATATCTAGTATATTGTTTGACGTCATATTTGGGATTCAGATCACAAACGTAATGCTGCTAGAGCAGAGAGTGCACTGACACTT
The DNA here is from genome assembly GCA_022606695.1 of Vaccinium macrocarpon. Taxonomy (NCBI): domain Eukaryota; kingdom Viridiplantae; phylum Streptophyta; class Magnoliopsida; order Ericales; family Ericaceae; genus Vaccinium; species Vaccinium macrocarpon. Next base: position 7,420,572 of record CM040176.1, on the reverse strand, counting down.
TCGTTTGGAAGTGAGCTAATCGGCATGCAGAGGGATTGGAATGAAGAATTGCAGTCTTGTCGGGAGTTTCCCCGCACAAATCCTCAAGAAAGGTGTATTTTGCTCTGTGTGTGTTATAGTCTCTTCATTTTCTTCTTCCATAATTTGAGTTAATAGAACACTTGGTTAAGTTTGTTCAGTTGTGGCATCGTCTCGATCACTTACATGGGAAGTTCCGTTGCAGGATTTTGCGGGATAGGGCGCTTTACAAAGTGACATCTGATTTTGTTGATGCAGCAATTAGTGGTGCTATTGGAGTCATCAGCAGATGTATACCACCAATTAACCCAACTGATCCAGAGTGCTTTCACATGTAAGTAGGACTTGGAAACCCTGACTAATATTTCATCCGACTGACTGACTGATTTATACTTTTTAATTGACCGTCAAAAAAACTGATTTATGTACTGCCTTCTGGATTTTAACTTCTGCCTTGGGCTTTAGTTTCTGAAAACGATCACATTATCCTTTACCTTATTTTCTTTGGTCTCAATGAGAATTACTCTCTACTTCTTTACGGGTAATCTGCTTACTGGGCCTTGACATGTGAGCAAGTGTGGATAATTCTCTCTCTCTCTCTCTCTCTCTCTCGGAAATTGTTTTAGTATATTTCTAGTTGAAAATGATGTATCTGTGAGTTGGTATGTAGAATTTGTAAGTTCATGGTAGTATATTAATCTGTTTTGGATTTTAATTCGCTCCTCTGTTGAATTTGTTTTCTTTATTTTTCTGTAACATCAACTTATACGCACTTCGTATTTTATTTTAAATTGCTTTCTTTGGGTGGGAATACAACCTCGTTTGCTTCTGACTTCCACCAGCCCATCGGAAACATGAAACCCAAAGAAAGACGGTGTTAATTGTGGTGGCCACTATCGATCACATGCATGTTTTTACCCCCAAAACATTTATCAAATATGTTGAAAATCCAGTTAGAATGGGTTGCTTTTATGCGATTTCTAATCATTATTGTACACCTTTTCAGCTACATACTTTCCTCTCTTTCCTTTTCTTTCAAATGGAAATATCCGGCGACTTGGTGAGCATGAATGCACATACTTTTGTGGATACAGAAGTTAAGAACGTTGACTAGAAGTCTACAACGTAGAATTGGTTACATATGCATGTCGAGAAAATCTGTTGCTTTAGTACTTTTGTTGAATGCTCCTTGTATGTGCGGTCTCTGCTGGCTTTGACATCTTTTTCTGCTCCAATTTCCAGGTATGTTCACAACAACATATTCTTCAGTTTTGCTGTGGATGCGGACCTTGAGCAGCTATCCAGGAAACGCATCGCTGATAAAAATCTAAAGAGTGAGAGCACTAGCTCAGCAAGCAATTCATCTGAGAAGACTTCCAATAAGTTGCCACATTCAGCTGCTAGAGTTCCCAGTGGGGACAAATCCAATGGCACAAGTACAGAGGATATTGGTTGTTCCATGGTTCCGGTGTCTGATGTTCCTTCTGAGACACAGCTGGCTGAAAGTGAGCAAGCCACATATGCTTCGGCAAATAATGATCTGAAAGGCACCAAGGCCTACCAAGAAGTTGATGTATCTGGTCTGTATAATCTTGCTATGGCCATTATTGACTACAGGGGTCACAGGGTAGTGGCACAGGTTCGTTTTCAATCTGAAATAATCTTTTTTTTTTCCTTACTGAAATCATCTTTATCCTGAATAGAAGGCTGATATTGGCTATGATGTCTTGATGGAGGTTTATAAGAGTATAAAGAAGTAGTAGAGATGTGGTATGAACATGTGCTATTCTTTCGTTGAATTTTGAATGGAGGATGGGGGTTGACCACTATGTGTTTGAAATCCCTAAATTCCTACTGAAGTGATTGAGCGATTGCTGCATCTGGAGCTACCTACCTAGCAAAAATGTGCAGTCTACTAGAGGATGAAGTCTCAGAAGAAGGAAATGGAAACTAGAGGATGACGCATGTGCAAAAACAAAAAATGCTCTTTTGAACTCAAATATAGCTCTTAGGGACGCTAAACCCATAGGACCCATATTTCGATTGTCCCCATTCCCCAAATATATTGAGGAACAGAGGTAACATACTGGATGAAACAATCTTCATCAGTGCGCCCCTAATCATCCAGAACTTTGTTCGCCTCCTTCAGCAATGAGAAACCAACGATTTCAAGCCTGTCAACATTGCCCTGATTTTCTCAATCTCTAAAGTCTAAACTCTTGACAAATATGCCAAGGAAAATTCAAACATGAGTGATGATAGCCGGTGTATCCTTTGAATCAGATATAGTCAGTATATCCTTCAAATCATATACAATATGCACAAGGACAAAACCGAAACCGAAACCGAAACCATGGTCAACACAGTTGAATACCAAATATGAAAGTATCATCCTCAGCTTCGAAATTAGTACGAATGTCCCTAACAATACCACTGCCGCCACTCCGTCCTGGCTTTTTACAGCTGTTAATCTCTTAAACCATTTTTAATTGACTTTCTTCACGGTGTGCATGTTTTATTGTTTGAACTTTGAAATTTGACAGTAGTCTCTAACAAAGTGGAGATTTGACTGGTTAAATGCATCCTCATTTGTCAACTATTTGGTTATTTTATGTGATGGCTATCTGCACTTTCAGTATCTTTAAGCAAATGTTTCTTATTCAGTTTCCACGGATATTTTCTACTTTTTCCAATTTCTTCTTTTTATGTTTTAGACTTGGTGATGCTGTTTCTTTTGCTAATTCTTGTCTTCCTAATCTTTTTCCCCCACCTTGCTGTCTATTATAGAGTGTTTTACCGGGCATCCTTCAAGGTGATAAATCAGACTCCCTTCTCTACGGTTCTGTTGACAATGGGAAGAAGATTTGTTGGAAGGACGATTTTCACTCCAAGGTGAGGATGACTATTGTTTTTGTCTCGTTATGCTTTATCTCCTAGTATTGCATTTGTTTTAGTCATTTCTGCATCCAAATAACTGTTGGCTTTTCATGACAGAAAGTCTGCTTTGTTAGTTATAAACATATTGCATGACCAAGAGGATGACCTTGAAAGTTATGTTGTGTGTAATTCCTGTTTTGGAAACAAATTAATTACACTAGGAGATTAATATTATGAAAGCCATCCAATCATCTTCATTCCAAGTTGAGGCTGAATTTGGATTCTGACTTGTTATGCAGTCAATCTCTTACTGTTGCATCTTTGTTACTAAGCAGTTTTCTGATAACCTTCTTGGCCTATCATTAGGATAATGCACTCAAATTGGAATTCGGGAGGAGTGATATCTATAAGTACCCTTCAATGCCAATTTATAAGGGCATAGTATTGAAAATTTTGAAGAGTTTGTTGTGTGATAAGTCTGTGTGGAACTTGTAGCAAATTTTTTAATCGGCAAAAGAAAATTTCATTATTTGTACAAGATCAAAACATGAAGTAATTACAATGGGAAAAGAAATGCTTGAGAGCTCTTTAGAGAGAGAACATGAACTCTCCTAATGCTGCTTATTGCATAATTTCACTCAGTATCTTGATTTTTAATAAGCGAAAACAAAGGAAGTTATCCTGTTGTGGTGACAATGTGTTTCTTTTAGGGATTAAGCATTGCTATGAATGACTATAATGTTTTTCATTTATCCAATGCAGTGGGGCAAAAAAAGAACTTACAGCTCCCCACCAAGACAAGCTATCCACAGATGCGCCATTTGCTAGGCATATCTCTTCGTGCGTCTTCCTAAGGGAACATTTCCATTTGTGTGATAACTCTGTAGGAGTTGTCTGTATTTTTTTCATTATCTGGTAACCATTGTAGAATGCTGAGTCCAACTTTCAGTGGTTTTCACCTGAGAAATCTTCTTTATATGGATAGGAGCTATGATTATTTTTGCTTATGGTGCAATTACTAAAAATGCAATATTTTTAGTTTCAAAACGGTCATGAATCTGAGCCTGCAACCAGTAACGTGAACACTTGTGCTAGGCCATCTCGTGAGAAATAATCTTTACATTTATTTTGGAATATAATGCTCACTTCTTGGCACAATATTAATCCTGATCTGGAATTATTTGTTCTATGACTTGTGTGATGAGTTTAGCCTTGTGTTCCCATAGGTACTGGAGGCTGCCAAACGCCTCCATGTGAAGGAACATATGGTCTTTGATGGATCTGGAAATGCTTTCAAGTTAGCTGCACCTGTTGAATGCAAGGGTATTGTCGGAAGTGATGACAGGTCATTGCGTTCATCATTTTATCATCATCTGGTGGAATATTTTTTAATGTTTTTTTCTGAAACTTGTTATTCATACTGGTATAATCTGTTTGACTTCCACATTTTGGACTCTGCGGATTACCTGTGAGATTTGATATTGGCTTTTGAAGTTTGAACTAATATAAAATTAAAGTATTGGATCAAACATCGTGACGATTGATTTTTGCATTATGAACTCGAGGAATTGATATATTGACGTTTCACTTTACTAACATGGTGCCTGCTTGCAGTTTATATGCCTACCTTTTTTCCCCTTCAGGTTTTACGATACAAACAACTGTAATGCAACACCACACGTGATCTATCTGAACATTAAACTTTTGTATGCTTTGACGCTTCATATTACTCTTCTTTTGAACTTCAGGCATTATCTCTTGGACTTGATGAGAGTCACTCCTCGTGATGCAAACTATACTGGTCCAGGCTCCAGATTTTGTATTTTGAGGCCCGAATTAATTTCTGCCTTTTGCCAGGTAGTTTAGCTGTGTGCTTTTGTGAACATTATTTTGACCTCCTTTCTATATGTTCTGAAATATCCATATTGGCTTGATGGGTAAGGTTGAAGCGGCAGAGAGGACAAAAAGTAGCTGCGAACCGAAGGGGGAGCTTCCTGGTACCAGTGAGTCTCCAAATGTTGATAGTGCTGAAGAACTGGTGACAACTGAGGCAGATGCTGCTCTGTCAACTTCTGACAAACAGGTAAAGGTGTCGTTCTCTCAAGTAATTTGTGGTTCGGGGAAGCGAGGTTATGCTTTCCTGAGTATCTCTCGTATGGCTACTAATAGGGATGCGTCTGATGTGATTATCTTCAACACCTTGATGGTGCTATATTGTGCGATATTCACTTGAGTAGGGATGTGCTTGATTGGGAAGAGTCATTTATTGCCTTTCTTTTTAGAGTGCATGGTTTACAAACGGTTAGGGGAGAATGAGAGGCGTTGGAATCTTTCTAAACAAGGATCTTTCCATGTGAAATCTTACTACCAAGTTCTATATGAGGGTGGTAATCCCTCCTTTCTTCGAAAAGAAATTTAGAAGACTAATGCTCTGTTGAAGGTGTTTTTTTTTCTTGATAATTCGATTCAAAGGCGGAGGATAATTGTCAATTTGTGTTGTATGTGCAAAAGGGTTGTGGAGATGATTGATCATCTTCTCATTCATTGCCTGGTGGCATGTGAGCTTTGGACTTTCGTGTTTTCTTGGTTTGGATTGAAGTGGGCCATTTCGAGGAATGTCTTGGAGCTCTTACTCTCGTAGAGGTCCTAGAGTGGGAAAGAGAAGGAAATTTGTTTGGGCCATGATCCTTCTTGATTTGATGTGGATTATATGGCGTGAGAGGAACATGAGATGTTTTGAAGATGTGGCACATCCTTTATTTAGGATCAAGAGTTTTTTGATTAGCAGCTTGTATAGTTTGGACAAGGGGGAATATAATCCTTCTCTTGACCAATTCATAGATTGGTTTAATCATCTTCATACTGATAATAGGGTATAGGTTTTTTTTGTAATCACCTTCTTTTGTATATGGGCAGTCCCTTGATGCCTTGTTTCTAATATATATTCATTTCTTATAAATAATGGAAAAAAAAAAACAAAAAAAGAAAAAAGAGAAGCAGACCAATATAATGTCTCCTAGTACTTTTGCTCTAGGAAACGGTTTCATGTCCCTTTAAACAAGTTCTTTGCTTTTTATTAGTGGGGATGAGAGGGCAAGGAGTGAGATGTAAGCTTAATTTTTTTGTTGCTGTTTCGTCTTGTGATTTTATCCTCTCTTTTTTAGGACAAACTAAAAAGCTTATTCCCAAAGATTTAGAAAGCTTATTTTGTGCCTTGTCTCTCCTATTTGAGGATCTATTAGATCTTCTCTTAACCTCCCCTGCTTGTTAGGTTTTCAAAATTCACAAACACCCCGGTCATGAATTTGCTCTTTTTCAAAATACAGAAACACTGCTCATAGATTTTCAAAGTGGCAATGTTTAAATTTGTAGCGTGTGTTGGTTGTTCTTGTTTGGATTGAATTCTACCAAAAGGCTCTCCGTCATGCATTTGCTGTGATTCCTTTTCACAGGATGTGTTAAAAGAAGGTAAACATGAGGCTGCCCAAGAATGTGGTTCTGCACCTGTCAGGAATGAAAAAATGTTTGAAGAAATATCTTTCAATCCTAATGTCTTTACTGAGTTTAAGTTAGCCGGAAGTGAAGAAGTAAGTCTTGTATGTCTGTCATGAGAACATTCTGTTAAAGTTCATGCTTATGCCCTTTACATATTATAGTCATTTGGCTGGGTATTTATCAGGAGACTGCTGCTGATGAAGAAAATGTTAGGAAAGTTAGTCTCTATCTTAGAGACATTGTGCTTCCTAAATTTATTCAAGATCTTTGTACCCTTGAAGTTTCACCCATGGATGGTCAAACATTGACTGAAGCACTTCATGCTCATGGAATTAATATTCGTTATATCGGAAAGGTAAGTATAATCTGTTATGAGCTTCATTGATTCTCTGACTTGGATTCTGGCTCGTAAATAAATTTTTGGAGAGTTGAAACATTTTTCACAGCTCAAATTGGAAGCCTAAAGGTAGGGAATGTGAAATATCAAGCCTGACTCTATATAGTCTCTATTTTCTGACTTTGGCTTTTGGCACGTGGAAACCTTTCTCCAGGTTGCTGAGGGGACCAAACACTTGCCTCATTTATGGGATCTTTGTTCCAACGAAATTATAGTCCGGTCAGCTAAGCACATTCTCAAGGTGAACATTTTTTAACACTTAAAAATATCCTCTTCCTACACGTTTCCTTGAAAAGTTCTCTTGCTGTGAGCTGTTTGGGTACCATGTGAAGATAGGGTGATGGATCAAATTGAAATTTTGTATGTGGTTTCATATCAGATTGAGACTGAGACAAGTGGGGTATGCCTGTGCAATTACATAAAATTTTATCACTTCTTATGTTTATATAAAATAATTTTTTGTGACAAAGTGAAGACTCGGCATTTTACATGGTAAGAGATACAAAAAAATGAACTTATTCATCATAGCTTTTGCAAAAAAAAAATGTTTCGTGTCACCTAAATAATGGTAAATGAACTCCAGAAATTTGATCAAGAGTTTGGACTTGGAAGCTAAAAATTTGTTTCTTTTAATAGAACAAATATACAACGACTTATGCATTCAAAGAAGTTCTATTTCCTAATTACTGGCTAATTGAGGGTCTAAAATTGTATAAGGAAATGCTGCTACATTTGATATTAAATTGGAACTTTTGAATTACCTTTTATTTTTTCCTTTTTCTACATTTTTAGGTGGATTTATAGTTGTTCATTCTCACACTTCCCTTTTTCAGTGGAACTTTGGAATTTTTATGATACGTGAAGTACATTGCTATGCTGAATGATGCCTGACTGACTTGCCTCGCCTATCTCTGTCTTACAGTATTCATTTCTTTCCTTTCTTTTTTGCTACTGTTTCTTGATTTCATGAAGACTTGAAATTTTTTCTTATGTCTACAACAACAACAATAACATAACCCATTTAGTCCCCAATAATTGGGGGTATGGGCGGGGGATGGATAGGAGACAAACCTAACCTTTGGCAATAAATGCACAAAGTGGCTGCTCCCAGAATACCACTGAAACAAATGGATTGGAGACAGACCTAACCTTTGGCAATAAATGCACAAAATGGCTGCTCACAGAATACCACTGAAACAGTGGTCCCCCTATACCGTCGCGTTTGCTACGGTATTGATAGGAGACAAACCTAAATTTTTTCTTATGTCTCTGTTAATTTTAAAGCCATCGCCCCTGTTTATTGTAAAATTGGTGTCTTAATTTTAAAATCACTGTTGGGGGACCGCAAATGTGTGATCTTGAAGTGGATCTTCTCTTGTTTCACACATTTGCTTGACTTTTGTGTTTTGAGACAGCCATTTCGCTTGATCTGTAATGCTTGTTCGTAGCTTGGAGATTTCAGAATCTACAACTTGGTTTGCTGATCTACCTGTTACTATTCCACTTGCGCTTAGCCCATTTGGTTATTGTGCCATTTTTATGGAATCCATATATACATTATTGTGATTTGACCCAATTTTGGATTTTTTTTGTTTTCCTTCTGACTAGAATCTTGACATTGGTTGAACAAATTTACATTATTTCTTGGTTCATAAACAATGTCCTTTAATATGGGCATAATCCAGAAAGCATAACCCAGAAAAGGATCAGATTTCTTATTGTTTACTTATTCCTTCATCTTGGTCATCCTCCTACGAGGCCAGGTTACTTTATTTTATATTTTAGGCTGCTTTTGGTTGGAAGTATCTAGTGGCGATTTATCTCCTCCTGTTTTCCATTTTTTGGAGTTTTGAAACTCTTGGTTTACTGTGCTTTTTTTCTAACTTCATCAGTGAAATAGGCTGAGTGATATTTGGCACATGCACAAGCACTGTCTGTCTCCAACTCATACAGAGCTTTGAAAGTGGTTTGTGCATTTACCATCATTTCTTGGTTTTGCAGGATGTCTTGAGAGACTCAGAGGATCATGATGTTGGGCCTGCAATAGCACATTTTTTTAACTGTTTCTTTGGAAATTGTCTAGTTGCTGTTGTAAAAGGTACTCCTAATGGTGTGCAGTCCAAAGCTCAAAAGAAGGTACACCAACATTGATACATCATCTTATTCCTAGTTCACAATGGTCATTATAGATGTACATTATCTTGTTATAATTGTAAGTGCTTCTATGCTAGTCCAAGGGTTAAGGATCCCTTTATTGCACATGCAAAGGCTTTACGTATCCATAGCCTATGATAAAGCTTACTATAGGGAGAGTTCATACTCTGAGAAATAGAAAAAGTAGAGAAGTTATGTTGTCTAGTCTAGGTGAAAGGAAAAATTCTCAGCAGAGAATTCATTTTTCTAGTAGATTTGTTTTGTTGATGGCAGCCTGAATCGGGTTTTAAGATTATCTTCTGCGAATTAACTCGAAGATTTACACGTGTGTAAATCCTACAGGATCACGCTGGTTATCAAGGCAAATCATCTAGGGGCCATTCAAAGGGGGCAAATGGAGGATATTCACGTAAGGAACAGTGGTCATATTTGAGTATTATGCCCGAGAGTTTGTGGTCTGACATTGTTGAATTTGCGAAAGTTAAATACCAGGTACTTTAAACTTGAGCCAATTCGCTGCTTTGATCCTACCATAGACCATTGACGGTTCTCTTATATTTCTGTGTGATGGGTGCTTAATTATCTTTGCAGTTTGAGTTGCCGGAAGATGCAAGATCACGGGTAAAGAAAATTTCAGTAATACGCAACCTTTGTCAGAAGGTAGCTTTTCCTTTGGTTCTTTCTGTTAATTTAAACAGAACACGAAACCATTTATTGCCTCTCATTGTTTGGAGATCTTTGATTCCGGTTCACAACAGGAGGCTAAGTAAAAGATCATTTGCACAGTCGTTTGGAGGAATAGGAAGTATGTGTCACTTTCTTCTTATGAGGTCAGGCACTGATGTGTGCCTTCTCCCATGGAGGTCTGGAGGAGCAATAGTGATTCTTATGGCAGAGATAGAAGGTAGATGTCGATGTCATTTGGAACCAGGAGTAAAAAATTCCAGTGAGATTCCCTGGAAAGCCAGGCTCTTGGTTTAAGGGGTCGACAAATGTAAAGAAACTCCATATTTTGGGAGTTTTATCCATTGCTTGGAGGGAACTGATGCAACTGATATTATTTGGAGTTGGTGTGGTTAAAGATTAGGTTAGATGTGTTGTTCGAAACAAGTTAACCTAGACTGATGGTGTTGCCACTGGATGGATACCCCGTCCTTCACAACCTTTCTCACTACACACATTTGGAAAGTTAGTAACAAAAGAAATTGAATAAAATATTTGTAGGTAATAAACTGCTTAAGGAGGAATGTTAACATTGTGGCTTTTGTGTCCTCCTTGATCTGGTTGGGGTTCTAAAAATTTAAGTACAGTTTGGCTGTCGTAGTAGTTTCTAGTGTGGTTGCAAGTGTTCCTCCATGAATCATATACTTTGCATATCAATTACTTCATTGTCAAGTCTTCATCAAATAGCAATGCACAGTTTGTGGGTAATAGTGTATTTTTTATGCAAGCAATATAGGTGTACCGTACTATATATGGAAGTGTGGGATGCCTCAAATTAGTTGACTTCTAACTATGAAATGTCTTGACTTGTTCTTGTTGGCATGTATATGGATTTGCTTTCTTAAGAAATATGCCTTCTTTTCTGCATGGTTTCAGTGTGTGAAAGTTCTCAGGCATGTAAAATATGGGAAGTGAAAGGTTGTGGATGGAAGTTTGTGAATTCTTGCGTTTTTATTTTGAAATGTCCAACATTTTCAAGTTTTCGCCATAGTTGTTTCAGCTCTGGAATTTGTACCTTCTTCTTGAGGGTGGGCTCTTGAATACTTTAATTGACACATTTATTTGGTGGTTTTCACAGGTAGGCATAGTCATTGCAGCTCGGAAATATGATCTTGATGTTGTGGCACCTTTCTCAACATCAGACTTTTTGGATCTCCAACCAGTAGTAAAGCATTCTATTCCGGTCTGTTCAGAAGCCAAGGATCTTGTAGAAACAGGAAAAGTTCAGTTGGGTGAGGTATGAACTTCTAATTTGTCATCATAAACCCTATGCAAATTACCCAGGAATGTGTTATCCAAAAGTGGGGAAGTAGTAGTTATGGTCTTACCAATAGTTCAGCAACTATGTGGAAGAAGTAAAAACAAAGTCGAAGGTTGAACTGAAATGGAGGTGAAGCAACGTGGATGCCAAGGGGAAAATGCCTTACGTTTGCTGAATTCTATGCAGAAATAGAACACTTGCCTAATACTTTTTATGGAAGAGATCTTGTGCAAATTTCAAAGCTACGTGTTAGGATCATGTGTTTTTAGGATCATGAGTTTATAAGCAGGGGAAATTTTGATATGGCTTTTGGCATATACGAGACATTTCAGTAGCATCACAAGTCAACCGAACCACTAGGCCCTAGGCAGCTTTAAGCCCTTAGGTTTTTGCACCTAAAGTTCAGTTTTTGCACCCAAACTTTGACCTACATACTGCAATTGGGGCAGTAGCAGAATGCCCAGTGGCCCACACTGAAAAGCTCTATTAAGAATGGAAAATCTCCTGTAGGCCCAGCCAAAGAGGAAAAGAACCATGTTGACAAGGTCTAGTGAGAACGTTTTTGCCCCATTTGACGCAACTTTTAAGGGTTACTTGTCCGAAAGACCCATTTATAGGGTCTGTATTTAACTCAAGTCCTGGTCAGAAGAGTCCCAAGAGAGAACTATTCTTTTTATTAGTACTTAAATGTAAAGCATGTGTCCTTGAGATTCCACCTTGGGCCTCTTCGAGGGTTGGGCTGCCACACAAGTGTGTGGTTGCTGCAATTTTAAGTTTCCAAGTTCGAGTAGGAAGAAATGTGGTCATTAATTCTGTTGCATTTGTTCCAGGGAATGCTTACTGAGGCATACGCATTATTTTCTGAGGCCTTTACAATTCTTCAGCAGGTATGTCATGCCAGTTCTTTTTCCTGTTTACTAAATTTTACTAGTACGGTTAATAACCAGTTTCACATAAAACTGCAGGTGACTGGTCCAATGCATCGAGAGGTTGCAAATTGCTGCCGGTAATCATTGTCCATTTATCTAAAACCTCTTGGCATGACACTTGATGTTGGCATTCTGCTTTACTTTCCAAATCTCACAAAATAGCCATATCTGTTCTTCAGCTTGGTCCTTTAATGTCTGATTCTAGTATGTAGTGCCGTAGAGACATTCCCAGTCTCTTGGGCCTCATTCCCCTTCTAAAGGGCTCCAGTTTGAGTCTCCCTAACTTTACCTATCAAAATAAGAGTTGATTATATCATTTGTCTTTGTATCACAAAATGTTCATCTTGTTGACAGAAGTCAATTTCTACTCCCTCCGTTCCTATTTGTTTGTCCACTACGAAAAGTCGTGCCACTTTTCAAATGAAAAAATAGAGGCCCTGTTTGGTTTGAGGTTTTAGTTTTGTTTTAGTTTCGTTGACATCATCATTTCCCTCATTTCTCTCTCTATCTCTCTCCACTCATTACACCTGCTTACATCATCAAAACTAAACTAAACTACAAACCAAACACAGCCAAAGTGTTTTCGTGTATCATTTTTCAAAATTTTTAAAACCGAATGAAAGTACTCATCGTGTACTTTAATTCAATGCAAAAAAATTTGAAAAATGATACATGGAAGCACTTAGTTTTTTGATTTGAAAAAAAGGCAAGAGAGAGAGTGTGGGACAAACAAATAGGAACGGAGGGAGTATTTGATTAAAGTGCTTAGAAGCCCCAATTTGTGACATAGGGTATAACGGAGAACAGTATGAAAGGTCAAACTCATTGATTGGTGCAAGATTAGTGGATTTGGCATTTGAGGCATATTTCTGGGAGAAACTGGTTTTTTATGATCTTTCCCATTGTAGTAGTTTTCTTGTTGAAATTTTTTTGGTTTGTGATATAATAGGACCAGTTATTTCATGTGCTCATGAATACGAATATTCCAACCAATGAATGCTTAGAGAAACTAATTTTGAAGTTTTTTCTATGCAGTTACCTTGCCATGGTCTTGTACCATGCTGGAGACATGGCTGGAGCGATAATGCAACAGCACAAGGAACTTATTATAAACGAGCGATGCCTAGGACTGGACCATCCTGACACTGCTCACAGGCACTAAGTCTTGGCCCTTTGTATGCTTTGACATATTTAATTTTGCTTCAGTGAGGTTATGTTGGGAGAGCCGGCGTAATTATGCATAATTTTTGGAAACTCGAATGTTCCTTTTCAAATGAAAATCTCATCTCAGAATGGTACTTGGCAAAATAAAAGCATCTCAAAATGGCATCATGGACAGATGTAGGGGGTGGAGGGTGTCCCCCACCCACCCCCACCAAAACAGACAAACAAATAAGTAGGAATAAAGAAAGGAACATTGTCATTGATCAGAGTCCCTTTAAAATCGAAGTTTCTTTGCCTTGAGCCTTTCTTTTGCAAAATTCTGAAGTCCACCAAGGAATGACTTGTGTCAACAGGTATCGTCACTCAATGAGATTTTTTGTACATTGGTATATCTCAGTCTCTAGAATTTATGTGACTAGTTATTTGTATGGAAAGTGAATTTAAAGAATATATTTATAGAACGCACCCTCTCTTATCTCTATTTTTTATTTCCTTGAGTGAAGTTAATATGGTGTTGCGTATGTAAGTAAGTATGTTTTTACGTCCATTCTATGCTCACTTGTTCTGCTGGCTACTGCAGCTATGGCAATATGGCTCTCTTCTACCATGGGCTTAACCAGACTGAACTTGCACTTCGGCACATGTCCAGAGCATTACTTCTCCTAAGTTTGTCATCTGGTCCAGATCATCCTGATGTAGCTGCAACCTTTATAAATGTTGCAATGATGTACCAAGATATTGGAAATATGAACACAGCTCTTCGTTATTTGCAAGAAGCATTGAAAAAGAATGAGAGGCTTCTAGGCGAGGAACATATTCAAACTGCCGTTTGTTATCATGCTCTGGCCATTGCATTCAACTGCATGGGTGCTTTTAAGCTATCTCACCAGGCATGTGGGACGGTTTTCCAATTTATGTGTTTGATGTACAGCTATAGAAAATTGTGCCTTTATAATGACCAAATAGGCTTCATTATGACAGCATGAAAAGAAGACGTATGATATACTTGTGAAACAACTTGGAGAGGAGGATTCCAGGACACGTGATTCCCAGAATTGGATGAACACATTTAAGATGCGTGAATTACAGGTAATTCCAGAAACTGTGTTTCTGCTTTTTTGTACTTCAATAAATTGTGCAAGTTCTTTTCTTCCCCTGCTTTCTTAATTATACTCGTGTGTTGGCAGATGAATACACAAAAGCAGAAAGGTCAAACTCTGAATGCTGATTCTGCCCAAAAGGCTATTGATATCTTAAAGGTGTGTTTGAATGCCCATTCTTCTTTTCACCTTTGATGGTGAAGCCCTTGATAACTAGAGCTTTGGAAGCTTCAAGCGCCCAAGGGCCTAAGGCGTGTGAAGCGTCACTTGAATCGGTTCAATTTTGTGGGGAATAGAAATAAAGTAAATGGAATTTCTTAAACATCTAAATTTGTGTACATACACCAATCTTATAATCTCACATATATTTTCTACCAGTACCTATGTTACTTGGACTCGGGTATGGGTGTCGGGTGCGGGTACGTATCTAGGTGTCGGGTTCAACTATTTCTCATTTCAAGGACACGGGGACACGGCAAAATATTCAAATTTGTTTCTATTTTTTGTGTATTTTCTTACGTAAAATTGTGCTTTAAGGTTCTATAGTGCATTTCATGGATAATAAGAGAGGTTTATGCACACTTCCATGATAAACTCGAATTACAATTAGATTTTCTATAGAAGTGTCTTACTAAACTTATCGGACACGTATCCCACACCCTTATCCGAGTGTCGAGTGTCCGACACGGGTACTTTACACCATCACGAGAGTCCGCGTAACATAGACCAGTACAAAGAAAAGATGTAGAATGGTTTCAACATTCAAAGTATTTTGAGCATTCTCTCTATCAAAATGCAGGATCAAAATGGTTACAAGTTACTACCCATTTCTGTTTCTGATCATAATGAACTAATGTAATCTTTCTGCAACAATTTTAGACTCTTGTAAAAATAGATTTCTATTCGATCAAATGTCAACACATTTTGTGTTCTTGTCTGGCATTCAAAAGAAAGAACACTTAATGGATAGATACTGTGAGCTCAATTAATTTATAGCCTATTGGGCCATTATTGAGTTTGATTCAGCTGCATTAATTATTTCAAGTTGCCCAAAATTCTCACTTGTTGGTGGGCTTTATGTTATTTTGTGTGTTCATCGTTATGGTACTGGATTTCTCCTTTTTATTCTTGTCTCTGCTTCATTTATTATTTGTTATTCATTTATCTTTTGAGTATTTCAAATTAATAAGAATTTCATCATGAGTTCAATTTGATCGACAGGCTCATCCAGATCTATTGCATGCATTTCAAGCTGCCGCTGCAGCCGGAGGATCTGGTAGCTCTGGTCCCACTGCGAACAAGTCCTTGAACTCTGCAATAATAGGAGAGGCTCTTCCACGAGGTAGGGGAGTGGACGAAAGAGCTGCCCGTGCTGCTGCTGAAGTCAGGAAGAAGGCGGCCGCTAGGGGCCTCTTAATCCGCCCGCATGGAGTCCCTGTCCAGGCGTTGCCGCCGCTTGATCAGCTCCTCAATATAATCAACTCAGGGGTAAGTCCAGATGCTGAAAGCAAAAACGAAGCCGGTGGAGTGAAGAAAGAAGCTAACGGCCATCCTTCAAGTGGGCCAGAAGAAGCCCAGCCGTTACTTGGACAGCAAGATCAGGCTCCGGTTGGTTTAGGAACGGGTTTGGCTACTTTAGATGCCAAGAAGCAGAAGACAAAAGCAAAGTCACCACGTGAATGATTGAACAGAGAAAATTTCAGATAGGCAACAAAAGCCCATCTTTGGTCCTCAAAGTGGGGATATTGTGAGCTTCCGTTACGTGGAAGTTTGGAGTGTCAAGACATGCCCGTTGGGGATGTTACATTTGATTCTTTAAATAATCAATGCTCGGAGAAATATGATTTAGACCAGAGAGCAGCCGGTCAAATTTTTTGAAGAAAGAGGGATTTATTCTGGTATAAGCTAACAAATAATTAGTGGCAAATGTAACTTAGCTTTTCTGTTTTGCACCAAATCGTTGGTTCAACGGATACCAAATATGAAAGGATTCTTCTCAATCAAAGCTTCCATGGTAATAATATTTTGAGCGCATGAGATTGTTCACTGTTTTTGCTGTGGAGTTTATGAATGAATGAACGTACGACAATTATGCCTGTTAATAAGTTCTGCCCGATGAATGTGTCAGTTCAATGAATTGGATTACACAATGCAAAAAAAAGTAGAACGCCATGTTGGCTCCCATTAACTTTTGACTCAGTGGATTTTCAGTTTTTATCATTATTAAGCCTTTTTTCTCAGTATGTCTTCTCAGTTTCCTGAAACTTTGACTGCTTATCCATCTGAGCCTATGAGGTGCCCGTGAAGTGCAGATGAATAAAAATATTAGCCTTGCCTGAGAATCTGATGTTTACCATATATATCTTACACATAAATCCAGTTTTAGAGTCTGTACACAGGAAGCATATAACGTGCGTAATTGAGGGGAACGATGAGCAAATATTCACTACATCAAAACATCGCCCAGAAAACTTCAGAGTTGAGGTATTGTTCGGATCAAGTACCAAATACCATGTTGTGGTGAATTTGACTTAATTTATCATCTAAATGCCAGTATTCAAAGAGAGTTGTTCTTAATGAATGGTATAGTGGTATGTACATTAAAATAGAGTGCTGCCTGAGTAATCTGGTCCAGATTCCAGCCATTGATATAATCCGATCAGTCTCTAAGGAGGAAAGCCAAAGCTCAGCCTACAAATTACTCGTACAAAATTGCCAAGCTCAAGGAATATGGAGTCGGAAAATAAAGTCCACTTTATTCCATCTTCCTTTTAAGGATGAAATTGGGGTCATGAAGCAGTGTCCTCTTATTGAACTTAAACAGATGCTCCAGCGGCAGCACCTTTGTCGAATTCCCCTTGTTCTTCTTTGGCTAACTCTTCCATTAGTTCACGCTGCCTTGGACTCAAATTCCTGCACAGAATGTCCCCATCAATAATTGTTAAAGCATGATACTTCATCACAAACGATCAAAAAAAAAAATGATACTTCATCACAAGGGAAAGGAAAATTTCTCCCATCATGGTAGCTTCAACATAAAATAATTGACAGGAATACTGCACCCCTCCAATGTTTTAAAAACCAGACCAGACCGGCTGGTTGGATTGTCGACCAGACCATGCTCCGGTCCATACTAACCACAAAACCAGTAATTTTCAATGACCAACCTCGTTAATAAAAACTGGTGAAATTAAACGGGTGAACTGTCAAACCATGCGAACTGGTCACGGGTTAGTCGAACCAGGGGGACTGAAATTTGAACTAATTAATGGCAACAAATTTTTTTTAAACTGTCTCGGGTGAATCAAGCAGTAGCTGGCATTGTCTTACTGCCCTTAGCCTTATCATGGCAAAATGGCTTCCAAGTTTGATATAACATATGTGGGACTAAACGTAAAATGTAATTATGACATTACGTTCTTTACTTTTCTACATTCTTTATTTTTATGCTATTGATATATATTTAATATAATAATGACATCACAGTCTGATTCTGGTTCGACCGTGGTTGAACCAATGATTCATCCACCCGGTCCCTTTTCTGGTTCCCTCACCCATCTGGTTTTCAAAACATTGACTCCCTTAGTGGCAAAAAGGCTATATTGAATAATACATCTCTACTATAAATTATAGACAAGGGCGGTTGAGCAGGCAAGAAACTACTATTAACAAATAATAGCTAAGAGAGAAAACCTACGTTGGGATGCTGACATTGAAGTGCACATATTGATCCCCATATGAGTAAGAGTTCCTTGTTTTTATGCCTGCCAAAAAAGGGCAAATCTTAAGGAAGCACTTACAATAACAGTTACTCCCTCCGTCCCAATTTGTTGCGCCTGTTTCCTTTTTGGAACTTCTCAAAAAATTGTCTATATTTCATAATCTATAATATTTTTTACAATTTTGAAAACTTTGTTTTAAAAAATTAATTGAGATCTATCAAACAAGATCCATATTGACCATAAAAAACATTATAGATTGAAAGATATAGACGATTTTTTGAGACGTCCAAAAAAGGAAATAGACACAAAAAATTGGGACGGAGGGAGTACTTTTTAAAATTTTTGAATTTTACTTTTATTTTAAGATTACGGAAAAGATGCATGCCTTTTACTTTGCATGTAACGCCATGAAAATGTAAAAAGGGGAGCGAGACATTGTATAGGTTGCAAATTGCTTTTACCTTTTTGCTTCAAAACCACCTTCTGACCAGGTTGTGTTCCGGGGCGGACCTGCAAACCAAAAGCCAACATCACCGCTTAACCATAACGAAAAGCAAACTAAATGGACCGAATAGCGCCCGATGATCAAAACTTCATTGCAAGGTGTTGCTTCGGCGATAAAATAAGAAAAACATGTCCAGACATTTCAGATTGGTAATCAATACTGATGTTAACAAACACAGTTAGGAGTTGAAAACAGACCTTGACAACAACATTTCCCGACAAAGTTGGGACCTGAATGGTTCCTCCTAAAGTGGCCTGCAAAATTCATTATAAGAAAAATAAGTCTACTACTGGAAATAAAGAAGTTTCAGTAAATAAAGAAGCGCAGAAGGGCTTCAAACTTGGGACAAGACAGATACATTTACTTTGTCAAATACTTGTAAAAACTCACAATAACTCTCTTTTTTACTCTTCCAGCAAAGTATGCAACCAATACAAGTGCAAATCGGTAATAACTCAAAATCCTTAAAAAGAAATCAAGCAGGTGAATGTGGCATCATTACTTTAGTTCATCTTAATCATTTAATCAAGTTTGATTTGCTAGACTCGTTACTGAAAAATAAAAAATACCAACCGAAGTGATTGCTCCCTCCAAACAATGCACCGTAAGACAGCTAACATCTCTCAGGTAAAAAAAAATTCACTGTGTTTGGTTGTTAGTTTTGAGAAAAAATTTGAAGAAATATTTTTGAGATAGTGTTTGGTTTGGTTTTTGGAAATGGCTTTTGGGTTAATGATTGGAAAAAGAAATGAGTAATAAGTGGAGAGAGATAGAGAGAGAAATGAGAATAATGATTGGAGAGAGGGGTAATGAGTAGAAAGAGAAATGTGACTAATGATTAAAGAGAGGAGTAATTAATGGAGAGAAGAAAAGTAGGGGAAAATTTGTTTTCGAATTTTTTTCAAAAATGTGAACCAAACAAGGAGATTCATAATTGTGATAAATATTCGAAATGCACAAAAAAACTTTGACATGTATTTACTTCCGGTAAACCCCAATGAAATCTCATGAATAATGCAACCCATATATATCCTTTTGTGGTTAAAAGAATAGACAGGTACTTACCTGAGGTACACTCATTACGGCAAAATGTAATTACCTGAGGGATACTCAGTATGGCATCAACATGAATGTCTGGCCCTTCTCTTCGAAAAACAGGGTCCTCTCTGACCTAGAAGAAAATTGGTACAAATTATTATATTGGAATAATGTGATAAATTCTTATGCACCCAAACTGTACCATATGAAAGAAGTAGGAACAGTAATAACTGCCTTACAGCTATTCCAAAAAATAAAAAATAAAAAAATTAACTGCCTACAAATTATGTAACTTACCTTGATAGTAACATACAGATCACCAGGTTGACTGCCATCAGGATCTGCTCCACCGCTCCTATAAACCTTTATAGTATCATTATCATCTACTCCTGCAGATTGAACAAACACGATTATGTCCAGGACCATTGATGAAGTAATAAATTCATCAGGCGCAAACAAAATGAAGAAAACAAGCCCGAAAACAACGTTCCATTTGCCCAGCCCTTCCCAACTCGAAAGGTGTTCAGAAGGACCCCTAATTGGCTAGGATAACATGAGGAGGTCTATAAACTCTCTCACCAAATAACCATGAATACTGGACCACAGACGTCCAATAGACTAATACCACCAATATATTGCGTTGGTTCTTTCCATTACCGTTTTATTTGAGTTACATGGAAATGAAAATGAAAAGATAAGTTAGCAAAGCACAAATTGGGGCTCATGTTATTTAGGCAGTTCTCGAATACATTTTTGGCCAAATAATCCACACATTCCATAATCAGAGTCCCTTAAAGTATGTCCCTGTTGATTATGAAAGGCAAAAGACATCTCGGAGAGAAACACACCAAAGGGTAAAAAGTCTATGTCTCTGATTTGTTGAACACATTGAGAACAGAAACATATTGGCAACAGTAACAGGCCTCCAGAACAATACATCATTTCCTTCAAATATTCAAAGTAAACCTGGCATGATATCCAGCTTGACAGTCTTTGTCCCTCTCACTACTTTTTCCCCATTACAGGACTTGCAAAAGTTCTGCATTTAAACCAAAGGATTAATACATAGACAATTGAAGTTTAGATAAAATAAATAAATTTATACACCACAACCATTATACTTCAAAAGCTAGCTTAGCTACAGGAATGCCACCATCATACAATCTATAGGAACTTTGTCTAAAGTAAGAATCCAATAAAAGGACATGCAGTAAAATGTTTTAAAATGTCGAAGACCAGCTACAATTGATGAATAGTAAGTTCATTTTGGTTTGAGGTGTGATAAAGGATCAAGCAGTTATCCGATACAAAGATTCAGACAACTGACTGCAACGCTTTTACCCATGTTTACTTCTCTCTGTTTTCCTCCTTTTTCTTTTGTGTGCGTGTGTTTGTGTTGGGTGTGGGTGGGGGGAGAACAGACCAGAAACCGGACCTCAGCAGACATTCAGCTGCTCCTGCTACAATTCAGAATCCTACTGGAAAGGTTCCAAGATCGACAGACTGCAGTTAGACTCTTGATTGTCCACAGCCCTCAAAGTACTAATTTTAACAGTACTACCCTTTTAATTTCAATACACCAAACAAGAAACAATGATCTCATTAATTTTTCTAGAGAATCTTGATTACTCTCAGTCCACACATGGTATTTGAATATTCTCAGATTCCCATGCTGCAAAATTTCCTTTTAAATTTCTTCACAAGTCTGCTGTCCTTATTGCTTATCACTTCTATACTCACGCAACTAAGGAATTACAACCCTGATGAATTCATTTGTCTATATGAAGTCAAAAGGAATGAGATCATAAACAACCCCGTTATTGGAGAGATTACTGACCCATTAGCTATGTTACAAGGAATTGACTCTTGTAAGTCAGTTAAGTATTCAAATCATGATTATGACACAAATACTATGCCTTACCTTAACAACTTTTCCAGTTCCATCACATTGAGGGCAAGTAACCTGGAGCCTAAATGGGCCAGTTACTTTGTTCATCTGAAACCATACAAAAACAACATATTATCTAGGGCTGGTTTACTAAGTCAACAATAATGTACACGACCGTAAGAAAACAGACCATGCCTGAGCCTCTACAGGACCTGCAAGTTTCAGGCCTGGTTCCTGGAGGAACACCAGCTCCACCTAAAAATTTCAAACAAAAACAGAAATAGATAATTAGCACTTTCAGATTGTGATGATACAAAACAAATAAAAAGGGCAAAAAGACCTAACACCAAAACTATAACTGCAGAGATGTCAAGCCCAGAGAATAGGCCCATACCACAAGTTTCACAAGGCAAATCAGCTTGGAAAATCAAAGTCTTGTTACATCCCTGAACAGCTTCCATAAAGGATAATTCAACTGAAGCCTATACATTATGAAAGTAAAACAAAAGATATGTCAAATAACAAGCTATAAATACAAACGAATAACCAGGACTGATGGATAAGATAAAAACCTTAATATCTTTGCCACCCCTTTCGAAGATTGGTTTGAAGATCTGTTCTCCATAATAGAAAGTTCCACAACATGCATATGGAGAGACGATTAAACTTCAGTAGTTGAAAAGATAATATCAAAGAGAACTCGGAGAACCCTAGAGAGAAGGGGAAAAGGCAAAACTGTGTAGATAACAAGTTCGGCACACATAGAACACTAAGTTGGTTTTTTGAATAAACTGGCTTTTCACGGTTTTTTATGTGATGTATTGTGAGAGAATGACCTGTCTCGGTTTTTGGAAAAAACAGTTTTTTGTTAATGGAACACCCCCCCCAAAAACAACAAGAACTATAAACCAACAGAAAGACGGCAGCAGCAATATGAATTTAGAAGCCACTCTGTAACTGTAAAAGGGGAAGAAAAGAAAGTAGGAATCCGAAAATGAAAGATGGAACCTGGAAGAAACATATTTAGAAGGAAATTCTATACAAGCTATATCATTGTACAGTATAAATTACAGCATGCACGTCGAATGCAAGAAAAAAATCCCACCCAAATCATTATTATCAGCATTATCATCTTTATCCAACTTTCCGAAAATAACACCAGACCCTGGTTTAATTAAAAACTGAAGCCCCACAAGTGGAGGACAACCAGAGTCCATATGGATGGGTAATACAACTGTGACAGAAATGGTGATTATCAGATGTCATGTACAAATGGTTGTTGATATCAAACGCCAAATATCATTTGGGATGAAATAGGTACTTTGAGAATGATCACCAGGGCAACAGCCGAGTTCTTTGTTGCAAGGAAGAACTAGCGCATGAGCTTAAATTGTATCATGCATGACCTTACCAGGAGGATAAAGAGGTGTTATGCGTGCCATAATAACTTCTATATAAAATGCTGACACGGACAGAAAAATAGTAGTTTGAGTAACATCCATGTTTCATGCAGAGAGGGGCAAATGTAAATTCTGCTTACTTCACTTAAAACTCATCCAAAAACTAATCAGACAGGTAAAGAAGATCCCTTAGAACTCCAGGCAAGGGGCAACAGTATTCATGAGAAACTAAAATCTTGTGTCTTATTTTTCACCTTTTCGTTATTTTTCTTCGTCTGGTAACTGAGAGATTTATTATAAAGAAAAGAATTTAAGAGGGAATTTGGTGATCCAAGGCAACAAAATGCCAATACAAACATATAGAAACTACAAGCTACTTAGAGAAACACAAAGACGAATCAACCATTTTTCACAAAAAAGAGAAGACAACTCAAAAGACTTGATGCTCATGCTCAAAGAGGCCTTGAGCCGAAACTCAAATTTAATCTGCTCAATGGCTGATGAAGGAGATCTATGAATGCTTCGAAAATATGGGCATTCCTCTCCTACCTTATGAAACAGATTGCATCAGCCTAAACTAACCTTCTAGGCACATTAGGGAAACCTTGGCCTCTGTAATTAGAATAAAACCAAGATACATCTTGAGACCAGGGATTAGGACCAATGGGAGCACAACAGAGCTGAGAAATATGCAACCAAATATAAGTGGAAAGGAGAACTCCAAGAAGAGATAGTCCAGAGTTTCATCATGCTGATTGCAGAGGCGCACCAAGGATTATAAACAACCCCCCATCTGTGAAGTTTATCCGTGGTCAGCTAACGAAGAATGAAGAAGCTGTGTCTAGGAAGCTACTTAGGGATACTGAGCCCTAACAGCATTCCAAGAAGCTGATACACGGTACCTAGAAGAGGGAGAGATGCTCCAAATTACTTAATCTGAAGCATCAGGGTTGGGTAGAAAGTAGGGACCAGGTACAGATAGAAAGGGCCAGGTCCATTCTTCATTGTGGATAATACAAGAAAAGACCAGCAGGATGCACGTTAACATGCCAGAAAAAGGTAGATGAACCATCTCCAACAAATATGTACTTGATAAAAGGCCTAGCTTTAAGGAGCTTCCTCCGAGTCCAAGAACAAGGGGATGGCAAACCCATAGTCCAAAGGCAGTTACACTTGGTAACATATTACAACTCCATTTGACCCATGACGTGACCTGCCCATAAACAACAGCCCAAGTATACCCAAGTATACCAGCATTATTCCAATCCACAATTCTCCTAGCAACAAGGCCATCTTCTTTTATAGGCCTAAAAAAAACATCCCATGCAGCTTTATGAGAATGCTCATACTTCTCTCTCAGAACCTGACCATAGGAAGTTCTTAAGAAACTGCTCAGTATGCTTTAACATACTTAGGCAATACAAAGTCCATAGAAACTTGCATACTAAAAAGTAAACAGAATTGCTTTGATTATTTGAAGCCTCCCAGCATACGAAAGGGTCCTGTACTCCTGTTAGCCCAATTGGTAATCTTGGCAGTGACCTTATCAATGAGAGGGAAACAGTCAACAGCTGAAAGCTGTGGCTATATATGACCTTTTTATGATTTGAATGGGCAATGAGGCCAATATTATTCAGAATTGGCATATTCTGGTTTCTCATAATGATATAAGGATGAAAGGCAATAAAAAATTCCACAGGTAGAGAGAAACCACAACAGTTCTGCATCATAACATCTTTGAATACAAGCAGAAAAATATTTCTTACAGTTGAACCAAAAATGTCAAATGGATTGAAGCCAGGGCTCCATTGACTATCACCCATGCCACCACCATTAGCAGTGTTCTCGTACATATCATGCCCAAGCTACAAGATTATGCATATGAGAGCATAAGTACGGAAATAACTGTGACAACAATTTATTAAACTAATCATGAAAAGTATAAAAGAAAAAGCAACTACCCTCATCTAATATATAGTTAACAAAGTAGATTGCAGTACTCAACTTTTGCTGGGAACTATCTTACTATCATACACCATCATTTCAAGATTCAAATGCAAATGACAATTGCCGTTTTCCACTAAAAGAGCATAATGAACCGCAAACCTTTTTTTGTTGCTGTATAGTTGGCATGAAGTTTAACTAACCAGATTGAAATACAAGCACGACAGGCATATGTAACCTATTAAAGATATCTACTGATGAATAAAAAGCATCAAACCATACAAAGAATGAAAACATAGGGAAGTGGCATGATGCATGTGGTTCTTACGTCTTCACCACAACAATAATATGTATTCCTAAGTTTTTTAAAGTCAATTTTTTTGGGATATTGCAGGCATATGAAATGACAAAATCACTCTTGTGGTTCCTTTGAGATGAAGAGGGGATTACCACAGTGAGAGTTGATATAAAAGGTGAATTGGGCTTTGGACCTCAACCAGCATAACGGCCTTCAAACCAATTTGTATCCCCATGACCTACTCCTCACCCCTCAAAGTTGCACGGTATTTCAAACTAAATCATTCATATGCCATAAAGTACCTGAAACCTTCCCAATCCACTAGGGTCACTAGAATAATCAGATTAAGGCTTGGAAAGGTGGAAAACGGTAATACAATAAAGAATCAATGGCAGTTAAGTTGCTTGATCTAAGGTTTACCAACAGAAAAATGATGTGGATTCACATCCTAGACCCTCGGATTTAAATAATTGAAACATGACAAGTTAATGCCTTGACGGAGTTTTATGAACCATGTTTGTTGTCAGGTGATACAAGGCAATACAAAAGTGAACTACATTGCATCAAACTATTGTG
Source organism: Vaccinium macrocarpon (assembly GCA_022606695.1). Classification (NCBI taxonomy): domain Eukaryota; kingdom Viridiplantae; phylum Streptophyta; class Magnoliopsida; order Ericales; family Ericaceae; genus Vaccinium; species Vaccinium macrocarpon. The sequence continues at coordinate 7,395,083 of CM040176.1, read as the reverse complement.
ACTATATGGATCCATGGAAAAGAAACTGACTTCAAAACAAACATCACTTTGCATGATAAAAAATTACAAGAGAAAAAAGTTTATCGTGAAACCTGGTCATATTGTGCACGTTTTTCTTCATCTTTCAAAACCTACAATGAAACAAACAGCCTTTTTCATACCATGAATAAATTGAAGAGTTTGAGAGTTGAAAACTTGTCGAACTAGTGCACACCTCGTATGCCTTTTGGACTTCTTGAAACTTCTTTTCAGCTTCAGGGTCACTTTTATTTGTATCTGGATGCAACTGCTTTGCAAGCTGGGGAATGATGACAATATGACATCACATACAAACATATATAACCCATAGGATGGTGGGGAATTTTTTCTTTTGAAACTGAATAACTGATCCACATGCGATTACAGGAAAAAGTAGCACATTCAAATGTTTTGGACATGGATCGTCAAAGCAGTAGATAAGGCATATACATACCCCATAATAAGCTTTCTTGATTTCAGATGCATTTGCGTTCGTATTTACCCCAAGTACGTCATAGTAATCTCTTGCCGTAAATGCTGATCAAGAAGAAGTCAACATATAGTCAACTACAATATGCTTCAGCACAACATAGAATCTCAAAGACCAAAAATTAAATAAGTGAATTGAGAGCAATTCCATGCCCTGAAGAATGTCGTCGCGGACACGGTTGTCATCTTTTGTTGAACACTTTGTTGGTTTCTGAGGAGTACGTTACCCCAATCAAGTCAAAACAGTCATGTATCATGTCTTTCTGGAATTTTTCCTAGCCCCTTGGAAATATTACAGTAACAGGAAGGGGGAAAATACTTCCGAGTCTTGTGTCCTAGTGTTAGTCACATAAACCTTTAGGAGGACCCACAGCTCCCATTCTCAATCCTCACTTTGCACTCTCCCGGATTCTAGTAGTTTGAGATTGAAAGACGCTTTTACACTCACGTTCGCACTCCTGCTCACGCACACGCATTATGTGACTTAGGTCCTAGTGTCCTAGTTTCACATGAAAGAAGCAAGCAACTATACAATTAGGTGCATGTTAGTTCAATAGAGCAAAAACCCATAAACAAATACCAGTGCCATGAATTGATCTTGGAGTGCCAGCCCCCAAATTCGACTTCAACACTCCGAGTGGGGACAACCAGCTTCTATCATTGGCTGTTTCTCAAAAATTAGAAGTACAAGAATCAGTAACCGAATTCCAAAAGAATGAAGGGGGAAATAAATACGCAAAAAAATACACCTTTTCAACCAATTGACCATAACATCAAATATAACAAGGGTGGAAAACGAAACAGAGTCTCAAAATCGAATACCATTTCTAAAATTCGAACTTGGAAAGACCCTAGGTTGGTTGAAGACCCCCGTGACGTATCTCCGATAGCCCACTCGCAACAACGACTCATATATCTGTGACAATTGATCAGAAACTGATCATTATGACATATTCAAAAACATGTGTGTGTGTGTGTGTGTGTGTGAGAGAGAGAGAGAGAGAGAGAGAGAGAGAGAGAGAAAGAGAGAGAGAGAGAGAGAGAGGTGTACGAGTCTGGCGCCATTGGAGCGGGACATTGGAGCTCTTTGAGGAGGTTAAGGGGTTCAATCACAAGGAAAGAGAGAGGAGTTAATTGGATTGTTGGAATTAATTATTGGGTATCCAAGTCCAGTAAACCCTAACTAAACCCTAGAAATAACATCCGGGGTTCATGGAGGAGGTGTTTTCTGTCATTCAGAAGGTTCCAGTGGCAGTGAGCACTTTTGAAATGGAAAGGTCAGATTTTTAGTAACAATGCTATGGGTACCCAAAAATGCACCATAAATGCATATCGGGTAGTGTGGTGAATGAGGAGCCACTTATATTTTTTGGTGGGTTTCACACTGGATTTCTCTCCACCACACAACACACTTAGTGTGCATTTGGGGTGTATTTTTAAGGTACCAATTGTTGTAAATAATGTCAGAGAATGGGTGACCATTCTTCTGAGAATGGATGACCATCCTTTGAAGTGTGTGCTAGTCTTCAATGAGTTGGTTGTAAAGTTATAGCCTTTTGGCTATATATGTGTATTGTACATCAAAGAGAAACATAAGCAAGAAAGAAAGGAAGAAGAGCAAAATACCACTTTGAATAATATTTGAGTAGTCCAGAAGACTAACTTTTCTACATATTTGTGTCCAGCATTTTTGTTTACTTTCCAGCTCTTATTATCTGCTTGGTTTTATAATACGTTATCAGCACGAGACTCTAACCAATTGAGAGAGGTAATCAAAATCTCGTACTCTATTTCTACACATTTGATTTTATGTACTGTCTTATATCTTTTCATTCTAAATATCAATATATATGGGATACTGATCATATGAATTGGGAAGTACCTGAAGTACTAATCATTAATGAATCCGGAAGCATTCTACTCTTAAAAAAAAAAAAATTATTGTACCAGAAATACATATCAACTATGAATCCTGAAGCATTCTAATTATGAAAAAAAAAATTATTAATTTGGAATCCTGAAGTATTCTAGTAATAAAATAAACACCTGAAGTATTTTTAGCAACAAGGTGGATGGGTTTTCAAATACTGAATCCACCACACCGCCTCGAACCCGTGACCTTCCGTAAGGGAAAGCACGAGTTTGGCCATTGAGCTAACCCCAGTGGTTGAGTAGATACTAACATTTTTTTTTATATGTAGCATCTTGTTAGTAAATTTTGTATCTCTGATTATAATTAGTAAAATAGTGTAAATTCAGAAACCAATCATTCTTATTATCTACCTCTGGTGTGGTTCTAATTTACTTGCCCAGCTTCCTAGAAATGATGTTTTCTTGTAACACTTGTTAGAAAAGAGAAAAAGAAAAAGGAAAAGGATTTACACCTTCTGTTGAAACTTCAGAATCTAATGAACGTCTTTAATTTCAATATACTTCTATCCCATGTACCCACTGCTATCTCTATCCCATGTACCCACTGTCAAATGTGAAACTATACACCTTATTAGTTCAATGTTTTTTCACTGATATTTTAGCACTGATTATATTGGACTATTGGAGTATTAAACAAACACAAGTCAGTCCACATGTTTATAAATTTTGTATTCAAGTGATTATGGAAATATTATGTGTTATGACTCCTTACCATTATTACATATTGTTACTTGGGATATTATCACTACATCTCATTTAGATAAACTTGTACTGTTCAACTGACTCCTTATTTTTTTTAAAAATGTTTGTCTAAATTAGAATATGTTGTTTTATAGACAATGTCGAACTACACAAAATTGGAATTTGCTGCACTTGACATTTCGGGAAGAAATTATCTGTCATGGATCCTTGATATAGAGATTCATCTCGATGCAATGGAAATCGGGAAAACGATCACAAATGGTAATAATGCATCCCTGAAGGATCGCGCAAGGGCCATGATCTTCATCCGACATCACCTCCACGAGGACCTGAAGTCCGAGTATCTCACAATCAAAGACCCACTAGTTTTGTGGAACAACTTGAAAGAAAGATATGGGCACCAAAAGACAGTCATGTTGCCTAGAGCCCGTTATCATTGGATGCATCTACGATTTGAAGATTACAAATCGGTTAGTTTGAAAGTATAATTTCGCCCTATTGTAATTGTTTCACTTTTTTGAAACCGTGGGGGAAAAATTACTTGAAATGGATATGTTAGAAAAGACATATTCCACGTTTCACCCCCAGAGACATGAATCTATCACAAAACATATAGACAGAGGGGTTATGAAAAATACTTTGATTTGATATCCCATCTCTTAGTAAATTTAACAAAATAATGAATTATTAATGAAAAATCACGAAGTCTCGGCCCAACCGGATCTATACCGTTTCCAGAAGCAAACGGAGTCTCATTCCACAGTCAGGGAGGTGGCCGCGGCCGTGGCCGAGGTCATGGGCGCGGACGTGGACGGGGGCGTGGTGGCCATAACTACCATGTCCGTGGAGGACACATCAAGAAGCCCAGCAAGAAAACTAATTTTCCCCCGAAGTGGAATAAGTGGGATAGGTCGGATGTATCCCAAGGAAAGGGAAAAGATTTGCAAGCTAAACCTTTTAAGAATACGTAAGATTCATGTTACGTATGTGGAGTGAAAGGTCATTGGTCGCGTGCACTAAATGACGCCAAAACATTTGGTTGATCTTTACCAGGCATCCATCAAGGGGAAAGGAAAAGAAGTTGAAACCAATTTTCTTGATCAAGTTAATCAAACTGACCCTTCTGAACCTTTTGATTTTACATCTTTTGATATGACTGATTTATCTGCTGGATCTAGTGGGACAAAAGATGATTTCTTTAATGATGGAGATGACTACCCTGATTGGTCCATGCATTTAGACTAAATAAGTATCTTTGCTTATGTTTGAAATAATAGTCTAAGGACTAATCTATCTTTCAATAATGTTGTAAGAGATATGTCATGTTGTATTTGATTTTGGAATAAAAGTTTCAAGATGTGTTTCAGTTACTTATTTGTGAAATCTTTAAATTTGTAATTTTTGCATTTAGGAGCATGGATACTAATGGGACATTATCAAATGGTGAAGATATAAAATGCGGTAGACAGCGGGTAGTACGACACATACTATTCTTCGAGATAACAGATATTTCAAACGTTTGACAAAGATAAAAGCTTATGTCAATACAATATCAGGTTCTGCAGACCTAATTGAAGGCTCTGGAAGAGCAAATATTGTTCTAGCAAACAGAACAAATTTAAATATTGACAATGCTTTATATTCTACCGGATCCAAAAGAAATCATTAAGTTTTATGGATATACGCCGTAATGGTTATCATATTGAAACCACAAACGGCAGTAAAAAGAATATTTGTTTATCACTTCTAATTTATCCGTAGGAAGCTAGTATTAGAAAATTTTTCTGCATTATCTTCTGGATTATATTATACGATGATTAAAACAATTGAATCATATACTATGATGCACCAGAAGTGCTCCAACCCAAAACTTTTTATGTTATGGCATGATCGCCTTGGGCATCCAGGTTCAATAATGATGCGTCGTATTGTTGAAAATTCACAAGGGCATCCGTTAAAGAACCAGAAGATTCTATTACCCAAGAATTATCCATGTAATGCCTGTTCACAAGGGAAACTGATAACTAGACCATCAATCTCCAAAGTCATTACTGAATCACCATCATTTTTACAAAGAATACAAGGAGATATTTGTGGGCCGATACACCCACCATGTGGACCATTTCGATATTTCATGGTTCTAGTTGATGTCTCAACTAGATGGTCACATACTTGTTTACTATGTCTACACGAAATGTTGCATTTGCTAGATTCCTTGCTCAGATCATTAGATTAAGAGCACGCGGTTCTCGCACCATCAAATCAAAACAATTCGCCTTGACAATGCTTTGGAGTTCACATCTCGGACATTTAATGATTCTTGCATGTCAATTGGTATTGATGTTGAGCATCCTGTTGCACACACTCATACGAGAATGGTTTTTGAATCTTTTATTAAAAGACTTGGTTTATTGCCGACCATTGCTTATGAAAACAAAATTGCCTGTTTTCGCTTGGGGACATGCTATTTTACATCTTTGCATCTCCGATTCATGTTAGGCCATGCGATATCATAAATATTCACCCACACAAACTTGCTTTTTTGGTCAACAACCGAATATCTCTCACTTAAGAGTTTTTGGTTGTGCCCGTATGTGCCTATTGCACCACCCCAACGTACTAAAATGGGTCCACAACGTAGGCTTGGGATTTATGTTGGTTTTGATTCTCCATCCATCATTAGATACCTTGAACCCCTAACAAGCGATGTGTTTAAGGCACGTTTTGAAGATTGTCATTTTGATGAATCAGTTTTCCCAAAGATTAGGGGAGATAAGTCGGCCGTAAGCTTCGGCGCGGAAATTACTTGGAATGTTTTGGCATTATCTCATCTTGATCCTCGTGATTAATCAATGTGAACTGGAAGTTCAAAGGATCATTCATTTGCAAAGAATTGCAAATCGATTTACCGGATGCATTTCTGATGCAAATAAAGTAACCAAATCTCATATACCGGTATTAATATCCCAAAGACGGATCGAAATTCCCACGGGACAAATTATCGGGTACAACGGTTTTATTTAATCTAAGGCACGCCAGAAGCATGGGAGATCTATTGGTGCCAAAGATAAATTTCCCCGGAAGAGGAAAATCCAAGGCAAACAAATTGAAGTCCCGTAAATAACGATACTCACGAAGGGATCAAGCTAATAAATGAAGAGGCTAAATCAAGCAAATGAAAGAATGAATTTATCAACGTTTTCTCCTACTTCTGAATCTCTCGAAGAGTTATTTCCTGAAATGGAACAGGTACCTGAGAATAATGAGATCTCAATACATTATATGAGTACGGGAGAAATGTTGGACAAAAATAAAACCGTTGTCAACAATGCGTTTTCATTTAAGGTTGCTCTTGACATTACTAGAAGTGATGATGAAAGTGAACCACAAACTGTCGAAGAATGTCGACGCTATAAATGATTGGCCAATGTGGAAAGGAGCAATTCAAGCAGAGTTAAAAATTCTCGCAAAGAGAGAAGTATTTGGACTCAGAGTTCAAACCCCCGGAGGAATACAAACCAATTGGGATACAAATGGGTGTTTGTGCGAAAGCGCAATGAGAAAAATGAAGTTGTGCGATATAAAGCACGACTTGTTGCACAAGGTTTCTCGCAGAGACCTGGAATTGATTATGAGGAGACATACTCTCCCGTAATGGATGCTATCACATTCAGATTTTTAATTAGCTTGGTAGTTACAGAATGTCTGGACATGCGTCGATGGATGTTGTAACAAAGATACTTATATGGATCACTAGATGTTTGACATATACATGAAGGTCCCGAAGGATATACTATGCACAAGCATGCACTTCAAAACCCCCCAAGTGTTTATTCACTTAAGCTACAAAAATCTTTATATGGATTGAAACAATCTAGTCGTATGTGGTACAAACGCCTTAGCGACTACTTGTTAAAGGAAGGATATGAAAATGATCCTATTTGTCCATGTATTTTTACTAAGAAATCAAACTCTGGTTTTGCAATTATTGCGGTTTATGTCGATAATTTAAATCTCGTGGGAACTCCGGAAGAGCTCATAAAAACCGCCGAATATTTAAAGAAAGAGTTTGAGATGAAAGATCTTGGCAAAACAAAGTTTTGTCTCGGCCTGCAAATCGAGCATTTGCCAACTGGAATTCTAGTACACCAGTCGACATATACGGAAAAGGTTCTTAAGCAATTCTACATGGATAAAGCACATCCATTGAGTACTCCTATGGTTGTTCGATCACTTGATGTGAGCAAAGATCCATTTCGTCCCCAAGAAGAGGGAGAGGAAATTCTTGGTCCGGAAGTACCATATATGAGTGCCATTGGTGCACTTATGTACTTGGCAAATTGTACACGACCGGATATTGCATTTTCAGTCAATTTATTGTCTCGATATAGTTCAGCTCCAACTCAACGGCATTGGAAAGGAATTAAACACATATTTCGTTATCTCCGAGGAACGGTTGATTTAGGTTTATTCTATTCAAATGGATCTAAGTCACAATTAATCGGATACGCAGATGCTGGTTATTTATCTGATCCACACAAAGCTCGATCACAAACAGGATATGTGTTTACTTGTGGTGGTACTGCTATCTCATGGCGTTCTGTGAAGCAAACGTTGACTGCTACTTCTTCTAATCATTCTGAAATTATTGCAATTCATGAAACAAGCCGTGAATGTGTTTGGTTGAGATCTATGATACAACACATTCGGGAAAAGTGTGGATTATCCTCGATCAAAGATAGCCCGACCATATTACATGAAGACAATGCCGCATGTATCACACAAATTAAAGCTGGTTATATCAAAGGAGACAGAACTAAACATATTTTACCAAAATTCTTCTACACCCATGACCTCCAGAAAAGCGGTGATATTAATGTTCAACAGATACGTTCTAGCGACAATCTTGCAGATTTATTCACCAAGGCATTACCAACCGCAATATTCAAGAACCTAGTTAACGGTATTGGGATGCGCCGACTCAAAGACATATCATGCTAGGTTGAGGGGGAGTAATTGATGTTGAAAGACAGACGATTGTACTCTTTTTCCTTTGTCTAAGGTTTTGTCCCATTGGGTTTTCCTTAACAAGGTTTTAATGAGGCAATCTGTAGATAGTTTTGCATTATGTACTCCTTTTTCCTTCACCTAAGGTTTTTCCCATTGGGTTTTCCTTGGTAAGGTTTTAACGAGGCATATTTTTAGTTTTTGGTCATCCAAGGGGGAGTGTTGTAAATAATGTCAGAGAATGGGTGACCATTCTTCTGAGAATGGATGATCATCCTTTGAAGTGCGTGCTAGTCTTCAATGAGTTGGTTGTAAAGTTATAGCCTTTTGGCTATATATGTGTATTGTACATCAAAGAGAAACATAAGCAAGAAAGAAAGGAAGAAGAGCAAAATACCACTTTGAATAATATTTGAGTAGTCCAGAAGACTAACTTTTCTACATATTTGTGTCCAGCATTTTTGTTTACTTTCCAGCTCTTATTATCTGCTTGGTTTTATAATACCAATAGCATTTTTGGATTTTTAGGGGTGCAATTCTTGGCTCTGTTTGGTAGTTGGGAAAAGAATAGAAAAGAAAATAAAATAAAAGAGAGAAAAAAAGAAGAAGGAAAGATTGAGGAAAGTTAAAAGAGAGAAATTTTTAGTTAAAATAATTTGGTTTAATTATTTTTCTTTTCTTTTCCTCTCAACCCAAATAAAGGAAGAGGAGAAATTTTTACTTTCCTTTCTTTTCCTTGGGTTCCAAACAAAGCCTTTACAAAATGAATAGTATTAATTATTTTTTGTTTGGGTTGAGAGAAAAATGAATAACTAAACCAAATCATTTTAAACTAAACCAAATTATTTTAACCCCTCCCAATCCGGTCAAAGGTGTCTGCTATTTACACCGCGACTAAGGGATTTCACAATAAATTACATAACTACTTTCTTGTGGTTCGACCCCAAGAATCGAACCTAGTCAATTGTCGAGGGAGCAAATTCACCAACTAACCAGGCTTTATGGCTTTCACGGCTTTCTAGGTTGATGTATGTGAGAAGAATGATCCAAAGCTATGAAAAGCCAAAAAGTCAATTAGTGAAGAGCCTTGTTATGGGTACACCATTTATAGTGCACACCGTGTTGTGTGGGACCTATTTTGAGATTGAACAATGCTATGGGTACCCCAAAAATACACCACAAATGCACACCGGGTGATGTGGCGAATGGGGAGCCACTTATATATTTTGGGTGAGCTCCACGCTGGGCTTCTCTCCACCACACAACCCACTTGGTGTGCATTTGGGATGCATTTTTGGGGTACCCATAGCATTTTTGTTTCGGGATACCACACAAATGATCGGAGCCGCTCAATTTATTCAAAATATATGTTTTAAGGATTCCTATAAAAATCAGATCAGTTGGATATTAGTAAGAGCTTGATCGAATCTTCACTCAATTTCCTGTCAAAAAATTGAGTATAAAACTGATCAAGCCTCTACCGATATCCAATCGAGCTGATTTTTACAGGGATTCTTAAAAAAAAAAAATTGAACAATGTGAGCGGCTTCAATTATTTTTGTGAAATTCCGAGATGGCCTCCACACAATGCGGTGTGCACCAAATTTGGTGTACCCATAATTTTTTGGTTAGTGAAACATGGCCTAACTTTGGGTCTGAACTATAGTAAGAATGAAAATGAAATTATACGATATAAAAACCGCAAAAATTTTCTGAGCAGCTACTTACATTGAAAAGAGTATAAATTTATCCTGTTGCATAGAAGAAAAATGACGGATCAAACCCAGGAACATATTGTCGCAAAAAAAAAAAAAAAAAACTTTAATCCTCATCAACTTTTATTTATGTCCTTCAGGCCCCGATTGTATACAGAATACGTTTTGGTGGGATTAAATAGTAAGGGGAATAAGATAGTAAAATGCATTAGTATGTAATAAGGGTGGACCCACAGTGATGTGATATTTATGAAGGGAGTAGTACGTAGTTTGGATGAATTTGTGATAAAGGTGATAAAATTGGATAGATGATGTAAAAACTTGACAAATGATTTATTTGCTCTTGAACAGTCATATTAGATTTTATGATAAAAAAAAATATATAAACACAATAGTCATTAAATTAATTATACTTTTCAATAAATAATTCATTTGATTAGTTATACCTAAAATTATAATATTCAGTTATTATTATTTTATTATTCATTTCAATAATATTTCGAACTTTAATTTTTTCTTTTTTTTTCCTTTCTAGTTATACATGTTTAATAATTACTAATTAGTAATTTTTATGTTATTCCCCAACAATTGTCAAATTCTAAAGTATAAAAAAATTGAATTTTTTTTGTATCAAGTTAAAGATCTCAATTTGTAGTTTAATTTGGTGCAAAAAAAAAGTAAAAAAAATTAATGTGAAAATACTTTATTTTTTGATCGGAAGGATATTGCAAAGCAAGCCAACAATGTCAAATTTTAAAGTATAAAAATTTTAAAATTTTTTTGTATCAAATTAAAGATCTCAATTAGTAGTTTATGGGGATTGTCTCCAGTCTAAAAGTAAATATAGCCTCTCTTTTTTTTAATAACAAAAGGTAATAAAGAATATATCAACTCTTACTTATTTTGAATCATTGCATCAATGTTACAAAAAAATACCAACTCTTACTTATTTTGAATCAAAGTGTCAAGGTTAAAAAAAAAATATCAAAGTGACTTTTTTAGCCATTGGAAGAATTGTACTGATCAAAAGGTGTAAAATTCATTCATAGCCTTTTATTTTTTACTCCTTCAAAGAACCGTTTTGTTAGAGAAGTCAATTTTTTTATTTTTGGATCTAAAAAAAAAAAGAAAGAGATTTGAGAGCTTTACTATTTATTTTATCATCGAAAAGGGGTGAATTTGTCGGCATAACTCAATTTTGGCTAATTACATCCCATGTTTTTTTTTTTTTTGAATTGAAAAGAAAAAAAAAAAAAAGGTGCTCTAGTGGGGGTTTCATTGCACCATTAGGCAAGGTTCCCGGGGAAACCAATTGCTGGCCCAATTTAACCCAACTCAAAGGAAGGGACCTAGCCACCGGGCAATAGCGGTGTTCATCATACCCCCGGGCAGAGGCCCAAGAGCCTCCTAGGGGAGACAGGAGAATAAAACCACTTAATTCTCCCCTGGAAGTCGAACCTGGGACAAAGCTAGAGAGGGCAGATGCCTCGACCGCTGGGCCACCATCCCGGTGGTAATTACTTCCCATATTTGGTAGGACAATTGTTGATTGAGTATCCGTGAAATGAATAGTGTTGTTTAGAAAAGGTAACAAATGACACAGTTTAGCAGTTCATTGCCATCACTGATGTTCTTTTTTTCTTTTTTCTTTTTATGAGAATGAAGGAACCACCCATAGGAGGGCCACTAATTGGATATGTTTTCAGAGTGTAAATCTTTGGATGAGTTGAAGCAACCACCGCCTCAACCTACCAGGTTATTCACAATATCTACCATGGAGAGGAATCGAACCCTGCCCACTTGAGAGCAAGACCTGACACCTTCCACTGAGACAAGCCCATGGGTGTACCATCATGATGTTGTTTTCTTATTCTCATAAGAATGGCAATCTCATTTGCATTATCTACTTTTGGACTTCTAGAGCAAGAGGTTTAGGTACTTGGTTCATATTTCGCCCCCATCATGGAGGGGTGTTGAAGATTAGTCCCTGGAAATCAACCTGAAAATCGCCTAAAACGATGTTATTTTGGGCGCCAAAAGGGACAAAAAAAAACTTCAAAACTATGTCGTTTTGAGTCCTAGGAACACAAGAGATGGGTTTTTTTTGGAAACTTAATTCCCACTAGGTCAAGGGTTGAAACTTAATTACCACTAGGCCATTTTTACAATAAATAAATAAATAAATAATAAAACAACCATGTCTATTATTCCTAGGTTAAATAAAAAATGAATTGAAACAACCATGTCTATTATTCCTAGGTTAATTTTTTGAGGGGGTTTAGGCACTTAGGGTATCATATAGTTTCATAGGTTTTTAGAAGTTTAAGCATTTTCATGGGATTTTGGGGGTTTAAGCACTTTCATACAGTTTAAAAGTTTCGGCACTTTGAGTTTAGGTTTTAAGCACTTCGAAAAGAAAAACAAAAAACAAAAAAAACCCAACCTGACCCGGTGGGATTTATATTCTCAAAGATTTTCAAGGTAATTTCCAGGGGCTGATTTCTAGCACCCCTGGATCCCCCTGCTACGATGCTTATTGTTTCTATTGGATGCTTGTCTACCAGCACTACTTGATTGCCCCACAAAAGCAGCATTACAATCTCTAGATCTGTCGAACGAAACTTGTGTTTGTACTTTCTCCAATGAAGACTTTGACTTCATGAAATTCTTAGAAAATCGACCCCTTAAATGAAGGAAAGCTATCATATATATAGACTACTCATGACTCTACGAAGAGTCACGATGGGAAGAGACACATCTATTTATCAAATACACGTCTGTCCATGGCAAATAGGTGTTACACAAAAGACACGATTCCAATTTGAATCAAAATACATTTACACCACAAATAAAAATATTTCCCAACAGAGACAGCTACTCATTTTTATCGACTTGAGATCCCGCAACCTATGGCGGCTCCAAGATTTCTCATGAGGGTGTTTAGAAATTCTACTACGTTCCTCTAGAAATAATAACTGTACATATATAAAAAAAAACTTCTAATATAAAAAATGCCACAAAAAAAATTTTTAGTATATTAGAATTTTTCCTCAACAAATTTTCATATTTCGAAACCGTTACCACAATAGCATCAGTATCAAATGCATCACTCTCCATATAAGTAATCATGCAATCGTTTATCCACTGATCTCCCATTCAATTGCTCAGAATTTCAAGAATGGAAGATCTTCACATCCCTTCACAGCTTGGTTATGAGCACAATTGATGCCTCCCACATGAGATTGCAACTTCTACTTCCTATTCCAAAGTTTAAAACCATCTATGATAAAAGTATCACCTCTCGCTTGCTTACTGAAATCAGGATGAAAAAATAACAACGTAGACAAAATGTTGCATCCTTTACTGTATTTCAACCAATTTTTGTACTCTTTGAACCAATTAGGATTAAACCGACGGAAAATTACATGGACATCCCATAATGTTAGGAGGATGAGTTAGAGTAGATAAATATTGGTGAATGTTGTTGTAGACATTTGGTGAGTGTCACAATTACATTTCGTGCAAGTAATTTGTATAATAGTTAGTATCTATAGTATTTCTCTAAAATTTTAGTAGTTGAGATGGGGTTAGATTCAAAATTGAGTCATTTAGAGGACCGGAGTAATTAGACTATTTGCATACTCCAATGAAATACCAGAATAGAATAGTTCCAAAATGTTTAGGAGGATCTGGGGGTGACCACAAATGGTGGCAGGGTGGGGGTAAATAAAAGAAATGGTAAAAGAGTATGTGAGTCTCGTGGGAAGAAGTCACTTTTTGAGATTGTGTGTTCAAACATTTTAGTTAGGGTGTTCAAAATTATTCAAATATATTGGTTAGGGTGTTCAAATATTTTTTTTAGGGTGTTCAAAATGACAAAAATATTGAAAATAATTTTTTTTACATGTATTTCCAAAAAAAAATAAATTTCAGGGTGGTCGGGTGACCACCCCCGACTCAAGGTGGAGCCGCCTCTGCCCGCAACACACTACAAAGTTATAGCACGCCTAAAAAATGCCATGCCACACAAAACAAATGCCCAATTAATACATCTTATTTTACATCTCAAACTTCAAAGCTAGAAATGGAAGAACCATGGACTGCCTTCATCAAAGTTCAACATATTCAAATTCCAGGGGGTAAGCCACAAAAGCATCAAGGAGCTGATCTACAGTTGTGTACTCAACATCGGGATATAATTTTGAGACCTCCATCTCATCTTCCCTTATTTCAAAGTTTGCCGTGTCCCCTTTCACAAATATGCTGTGAATTATGGCAGCCCGTACGTTCTCCGGATGGGGTGATGCTGCAAAATAAAAATTGAATAATGTTAAGAGTTCTTCAAATGCTGAGGAAAAGTTAAGAAATTAAATCCCCCGAAAAGCTCAGTCAATTGCTTCCTCGTTCAATGGCTAGCTAATCAAATTTCTTATTATATTGAGGGCAGTGATTTTCACACTATTTTTTCTCATAACCACACTCCCTTTTTGTACTCTTGATGGGATGTCAATTTATAATATCGATCTTCAAAGAGTGAAAGAGTATACAAATCAAAGGCTAATTTTGTAAATTCACTTCATATAAAAGGACAAAAAGGGAGTACCAAGCAAGGTAGTGAGCATATATATATATATATATATATATATATATATATATATATATATATATATATATATATATATATATATATATATATATATTACATCACGGGGAGGGGTATTCCACTGGTAAAACTTGTTGAAAGCAGGAACGTTGTACATATATTGCTTAAGGTAAGATCGGTTTCTAGTCTTTAATTCCCACCCAAACGTTCATCGATTGGAGGTCACATAGATAGGGTTGGTGGTGTTAAACTAGGTTACCCATTTAGCTAATTATAAATTAGTAACTTTGGCATCAAATTGATGGACATTCATATATCATTGAAAAGGTGAGAAAAATAAATATGTTGTTGACAAATTCTTACTCTTTGATAGCTTCACAATCTCTTCATCTGAAACATAAACCTTATTATAACCGCGGCTAGCTTTCTTAATTTTCCCATAATGACACCATCTCTAATTGAGACAAGATGTTTTTCCAAGGCCGGAAAAAGACAATATGCAATTGTAAGTTCTTGGGTCATTTGCAGCTTCAATTGTATAGATGGCAATGTCTTCTTCTCGGGTGAAAACAACTAGACATGACAATACAGAGACGCAAAAAATTAGATACAGCTGGTACGATTGGAAACTTCCATCTTGTACAAAACTTTTACATACAGTTTTTCCATGAAAATAATGTGGTAGTTCTAAATATATGTGAAAGTTTAAATCCCTTTAATTTGTTATAACCGTGTGGATGAGTATTGGAGAGATCATAATAATGGTGTTTAATTTGCTTACCCTTGGATTCACCACTGCCATAAATGGTAAGCTCCTCAGAATATTTGTCATGTGGATGGAGCAAGAAACTAAAGAAGTATTCACCAAAGCAAGTTGATGAAAGATAGGTAAAAGGGACTCCAATTGCTTCTATAGCCCTTCTGATCTTCTTCGTTTTTATCAAGGCAAGCTCGAAATGGGGGTAGTCCAGTTATTAGGTCCTCTTCACAACCAAAGTTTGACAGAATGAATCTATGTAGCAGTGGCAGAGCCAGAAATTAAAGTTGGTGGAGGCCGGATTATAAAAAAATCTTCCTACGTCGGTATTTCTAAAACTAAATCAAATTTTAAGGGGATGATTTTGAGAAATGAATCTCAAGGATTTTTGTTATCGTATCACTCGACGAACTCAGTATCATTTTGAACGATATCATTTTCCATAATTTAGTGTTCTTGAAATATATAATATTTTTACTTTAATAATTTATGTAATTGTATAATTTTTTTAAAAGAATAACTAAAAAAATATGTAAAATATATTCCAAAATATGAAATTCAGGGGGGCCGGGGCCACCCCCAACCCCTACATAGATCTGCCCCTGCTCTGTAGAGAGAGAGTCCAGTTAAAATCTCGTCAATTGAGAGAGTCCAGTTAAAGTCGAACCAAAGTGGAACTTAATTGTAATTTGGGTTTTGAATTAAACAAGTCCTAGTACGTACCTTAGCGTTTCCAGCAACTTTTATGGCATCTACGATTTTAAGTTGTTCCAGAATATGAGGGGTTCCAATTGCAGATCGATATAACAATATTGACTTGTTTGATGAGTGAAACAAGCTTTTCATGCACGCTTAATTCTCCCTGAGAAACAAGCAAATCAAATATTACATGGTATATACATATTACACACATAAAGATGTTCATATATAGGTGTTGACTGGTAGATGACTCAATCCTCTTCAACGTATTAATTGGCCGAAACTCACCACCAAAGTACGTAGTTGCTGAGAGTAATGGCAGTAGATGGGTTTTTTGCCTATATAATCTGTTCTTCTCTTGCTATTGTGTGGTATCAGAAATCAGAGAAAACAGAGAGATACACGAGAGTATAGTGATGTTGTATTTGAGAGTGTGAGTGATTGTATTCCTCCTCCAATTTAGTGAATCCGCTGCCCCCGTGGACGTACCCGAATTTGGGGAACCACGTAAATACTCTGTGTTCTTGTGTGTGTGGTTTGTGTGTGTTTGATTGCGGCACCGTTTAGCACTACAATTGGTATCAGAGCAGTGTAGTGGGTGCCTAGAATCACAAACCCATTTCCTCTGTATTTTTTGTGTTCTGTTAGACATACACAGTACCGGAAACGAGCTCGAAATTTTTTTTTGAGCTCGGATTGTGAAAGCCCACGAAGAGACGAAGGTTAACGCCGCGGAATCACCTCAAAACGGTCAGGGTGAGTCCTCTCAGCGCCACGTAGATTAAAGCGTGTTGGCATCAGAAGATCGATTGCGCGTGTATCACACGCCTTGCCCGAGGAGGAAGACGCTGCGGCCAAGACACGCGATAATCGCATTCCACGGCGCCAAGCATCGCTCACGCGGTCGACGGCCAACGATCCAACAGACGACCCAAGACCGGACCCGACCCGACGACCGATACAAACCCGCCCAACTTCGGCCCGGTTCACCCAACCCTGGGCCGTTCACATCGTCCAAAGATGAGATCCGTTCAACCTGATTCTCTGTCAGAAATTGTTTAGAGGACCGGTTCTGTCCGGTTCAAGCCGGTTCATTTCCGGTTCTGTCCGCTTCCCACATATTCTCGACGTTTTGGATCCAACCCCGTGCTCTGTTTTTTGAGATTCGAACCCGAAGTTGAAGATCAGTTGATTTTTTGGTGAGAACACTTGTTTTTGGACGTTTTCAGACATCGAAAATCAACTTGGGTGGAGTGAGAAGTCTTTCTATGGCCGACGGAGAAAAAGAAGTTCCGAAAATCACTCTCGAATCAATTCCTAAGGGTGTCTCGGAGTCCTCATCCAGTACGAACAATTATGGGCAAATGAATACGATTTCCAATGCTAACTTCGAGGTGGAGAAATTAGATGGAACGAATAACTTCAGCATGTGGCAATGCGAAGTTTTGGACATTTTATATCAGCAGGAGTTGGATATGACGTTGGAGAAGCGGCCCGATGATATTTCCGATAAAGATTGGTTAAAGCTTAATCGCCAAGCATGTGGCACCATCCGGTTATGTCTCACAAAGGATCAGAAGTACTTTGTGATGAAGAAAACACTAGCTAAAGAGCTATGAGAGAAATTGGAAAACAAATACATGACGAAAAGTGTTGAGAATCGGCTATATCTAAAGAAGAAGCTCTACCGGTTCCAGTACTTGCAAGGTATAACTATGCATCAACACTTAAACAATTTCAATAAGATTTTGTCTGATTTACAAAATCTTGACGTTTCGATTGAGGATGAAGATAAAGCTTTACTATTGTTAAATTCCTTGCCCGAAATGTACGATCATTTGACTACCACTTTATTGTATGGTAAATCTGAAATCAAGTATGATGACGTTTCTAATGCTTTGATGAATGACGAGGTACGGAGGAAAGACAAGTTGATTCACCAAGACCCGTCAGCATCAGCATTGATCACCAGAGGCAGGACTGAGACTAGGAAGTCTGCCGAGGGCAAGAAGTCTGGAGGAGGAGGTCGAGGGAGGTCTCGCTCAAGATCCAGATGTGCCAAATCTAGAGAACGGAGGAGATTAGCGAAAGACGAGTGTGCCTTTTGCCATCAGAAAGGACACTGGAAGAATGATTGTCCGAACAAACAACCAGTTGCAAATGTTGCAAGGGATGATCTAGAGTCAGCACTATGTGTTTCATCATCGTCAGGCCATTCAGATGAGTGGATACTAGATTCGGGAAGTACCTACCACATATGTCCCAACAGGGAATGGTTCTCGAGTTTTCAAGATCTCGATGGAGGAGTTGTTCTGTTAGGTGACGAGACGACCTGCAGAGTACAAGGGATAGGTTCAATCCGTTTGAAGTTGCATGATGGGACTGTCAGAGTGCTCACAGATGTTCGGTATATTCCGGACATGAAGAATCTCATTTCACTTGGAGCCTTTGATGCAAAGGGCTACAAGATTACGATGGTGGGTGGAGTGTTGAAGGTGGTTCGAGGGGCGCTAGTGGTACTAAAAGGCAGCCGAAAGGGGAACGTGTATTCCCTAGACGGTTGTGTAGTCACAGGGAGAGCGTCCGTTTCAATATGCTCAGACGAAGAGGATGCATCCAGGCTATGGCACATGCGTTTAGGGCATGCTGGCGAGAAGGCCTTACAGGGTTTGGTGAGGCAAGGCATGTTGAAAGGAGCCAAGACAGGGAAAATTGGCTTTTGTGAGCATTGTGTATTGGGCAAGCAGACTCGAGTCAAGTTTGGCACTAGAGTTCACCGCACCGAGGGGATTCTAGACTATGTTCATTTAGACGTTTGGGGGCCTACCAAAAATGCTACTTTGGGAGGCAAACGATGGTTCATTACATTTATTGATGATTATTCCAAGCGTGTTTGGGTTTATCCAATGAGTCACAAATATGAAGTTCTTCGCATTTTCCTTATTTGGAAGAAAATGATAGAGATGCAGACAGGTAGAAAGATCAAGAAGCTGAGGTCAGATAACGGTGGAGAGCACAAGTCAGATCCTTTTCTCCAAGTCTGTCAGAAGGAGGGGATAGTCAGACACTTCACAGTTGCGGGGATGCCGCAACAGAATGGAGTTGCAGAGCGTATGGATCGCACTTTGGTGGAGAAAGTACGATGCATGTTGTCAAATGCCGGCCTTAGTAAGGCGTTCTGGGGAGAGGCAATCGAATATGCCTCACATCTTGTCAACCGTTTACCATTAGCAGCACTTGGAGGGAAGACTCCGTTGGAAGTATGGTCTGGGAAACCTGTTGCAGACTACGATTCGTTACATGTTTTTGGATGTCCTGCTTACTACCATGTAACTGAATCAAAATTGGATCTGAGAGCCAAGAAAGCAATTTTCTTGGGCTTTAATCCAGGTGTGAAGGGATACAAGCTTTGGTGTCCCGAGTGAAAGAAAATTGTTATAAGCAGGGATGTTACATTCGATGAATCTGCTATGCTAAAGCAGGTTCCTTCCAAAGAGAATGTGGAGCCGAATGTTCAATAGTAGGTGGAGCATTCAGAACAAGCGAGAGTAGAGTCGTCACTTGTTCCAGTACAGCTTGATCAGCCAGTTGAGAGTCCTATGGATCATTCTGTTGAACAAGACATTCTCGAAGAGGTGGAGGCTCCAATTCAGGAAGCATTACAGCAGCCAGAGTCCATTGCAGTTAACAAACCGAGGCGGGACATCCGAAAACCCGCTCGATATGCCAATGTGGTGGCATATGCTCTTCTAGTTACAGACGATGATATTCCGTGCACCTACAAGGAGTCAGTGCAAAGTACAGACAGTGACAAGTGGAAGAAGGCAATGGATGAGGAGATGGGTTCACTCTCCAAGAATCAGACTTGGGAGTTGGTGCAACTTCCAAAGGGCAAGAAAATAATCGGTTGCAAATGGGTCTATGCCAAGAAGGAAGGTACAGGATCTGAGAAAGTCAGGTTCAAAGCAAGATTGGTAGCCCAGGGTTACGCTCAGATGGAGGGAATCGACTACAACGAGGTGTTCTCCCCTGTCGTCAAACATTCATCGATCAGGATCTTGCTTGCATTGGTAGCTCAATTTGATCTCGAGTTAGCCCAACTTGATGTCAAGACCACTTTTCTACACGGAGATCTGGATGAGGAGATCTATATGGCTCAACCAGATGGATATAAAGTTGCAGGAAAAGAGAATTGGGCTTGTAAACTGCACAGGTCGCTATCTGGATTGAAGCGGTCGGAGAGCGGTGGTATAGCGATTTGATCGGTTTATGATGGATCAGAAGTACATAAGGAGTCAGTTCGATCATTGTGTCTACTTCCGCAAACTCCGGGATGGATCATTTGTCTATTTGCTCTTATATGTAGATGACATGCTAATTGCATGTAAGAGCAAGGTGGAGATTGATAGACTAAAAGCTCAGCTCAACAAGGAGTTTGACATGAAGGATCTCGGGGAGGCTAAGAAGATTCTCGGCATGGAAATTCAGCGGGACAAAATTAAAGGCACAGTTTGTTTAACTCAAACACAGTATCTGAAGAGGGAGTTGCAAAGATTTGGTATTGACGGGAAAACGAAAGTTGTTAGTACACCTTTGGAAGCTCATTTCAAGCTCAGTGCATTGATGTCGCCATGCTTGGACCGAGAACTATTGAAACAAATGGCTCAAGTTCCCTATGCTAATGCAGTGGGAGCTTTGATGTATGCTATGGTCTGTACACGACCAGACATTTGACACGCGGTTAGCATGGTTAGTCGATACATGCACAATCCTGGAAAGGAGCATTGGCAGGCTGTGAGATGGATTCTACGGTACTTACATGGTACTGTGGATGTTGGTTTGAAGTTCGAGAGAAACAAGACAAGTGGTCAGCATTTGGTTAGATATGTGGATTCTGATTATGCTGGTGATCTAGATAAGCGACGGTCAACAACAGGCTATGTGTTTACACTTGCTGGAGGACCAATCAGTTGGAGGTCAATGTTACAGTCAATGGTTGCTTTGTCTACTACAGAGGCAGAGTACATGGCAGTAACAGAAGCTTTCAAGGAAGCTATTTGGATTCATGGTTTGATAGAGGATTTGGGAATCTATCAAGAAAACGTGGAGGTTTTTTGTGATAGTCAAAGTGCCATCTGTTTGGCAAAGAACCAGGTCCATTATTCACGCACCAAGCATATCGATGTTCGGTTCCATTTTATCAGGGAAATTGTAGAAGAAGGGGATGTATTGCTTCAGAAGATTCCAACTGCAGATAACCCTACAGATATGTTGACGAAGGTTGTCAGTGGGATCAAGTTCAAGCATTGTTTGGACTTGATCAATATCTCTCGGACAGGTAGCGCCTAAGGGCGCATCGGGGCAGCGTTGATTCGAGGATTCTCGCTAAGGTGGAGATTGTTGACTGGTAGATGACTCAATCCTCTTCAACGTATTAATTGGCCGAAACTCACCACCAAAGTAGTTGCTGAGAGTAATGGCAGTAGATGGGTTTTTTGCCTATATAATCTGTTCTTCTCTTGCTATTGTGTGGTATCAGAAATCAGAGAAAACAGAGAGATACACGAGAGTATAGTGAGGCTGTATTTGAGAGTGTGAGTGATTGTATTCCTCCTCCAATTTAGTGAATCCGTTGCCCCCGTGGACGTACCCGAATTTGGGGAACCACGTAAATACTCTGTGTTCTTGTGTGTGTGGTTTGTGTGTGTTTGATTGCGGCACCGTTTAGCACTACAATAGGTACAATGGTTTATGGATACATGAAGACAGGCAATTTGGATTTTGTAAGAGCATCAATATGTGGCTGAACAATTTAACTTTTAAGTTAAAGTAGAGAGCTAATTCTTCTAAATCCTCAAAAATCAATCTCACCAAATAAACTCACCAATCTGAAGATTTCTTAATTTTGCTACAATAACTTAACAAATTTGGTGACCTAATGTTCACTCACTAAACGAGGAGGAGGGAGGGAAGAATAAAAATTTGAATAGAGAATCTGATTCTCTGAGTTTTTGATAAAGTAACTTGCTGAAGTTTGAATAGAGAGTTTTATTTTGGAAATTTTTTGAAAAATGACTTGCTAAATTATAAAAGATATTTTTAAGATTAAATTTGGTATTTTTTTTAGTGTGTCAGATAAGAATGCCCTAAGATAATACATGGATGAGTATAGCGCCCATTGATTGCAACTCCTTGTGTAGTTCCAGCTTGGAGACGTTGGTATTTGGAGTGATTGGGCGCCCATAGACATAGGTTGGGTGTCCCATCTTAATGCTAGCCCTCACTATGTACTTACAAAGATACCCTGTGCCTCCAAATACTAGAATCTTGCTCAACCCTCTTGCCACTCTCTCTCTCTCTCTCTCTCTCTCTCTCTCTCTCTCTCGTGTTTCAGTAGTCAGTGGTATCCTTCCATTTCCATATATATACAGTCGTCTGAAATTAAAAATTCATGCACGCAAGACTATAATGAATTCAAAGGGTTGTTTTAGAAAACTTTTTTTTTTCTTTCTGCAAATTGCATGTCTTTTAATGTCTTTTCATGTTTTACAAGATAAGTCATATTCTCATAATATATCAACCCGAAAAAGTAAAAAAAAAAAAAAAAAAAACCAATAAAAAACAATTTGGTAAAAAAGATAGAGTTGTGAAACAATCCCTAAGTATTTTCTTATGATGAGATGAGATGTGGAGTATCTCACTTGATGTGAACAACAAATTACCAAAAATTGAAATAAGAGAACAACATAAATAACCAGAAAAAAGTGATTGCGCGCTAGCTAGGTGTTAGGAACATGTGTGAAAGATTGAGTTTTACATCGGATAAATAGATAGACCTTAATATACAATTGAGTAACTCACCGCTTATGAGTTATTTAATGTATATTGGGTCTAGGTGATATGGTGTGGATTTTATGAATATTCTCAAACAAATTGAGTCTATTACACACAACAGGATGAACCTTAGGTTGATCAGACTCTTAGCTCTACCCTATTATTTTTAAGTATTCTTTTTTCGTGCTCTTGGTCTTCATGATCATCTCCCGGCCTTAACGAAACTTATGTATGTGTGAAATTGCAAATTCACTCCTTTAACATTTGTAAAAAGTTTTTTGAAAAGCAAACAAAGATTTTATTAATCTCAAGAGAGCCAAAGATGAAATTAGTACAATAAGAAAAGAAATGCATTAAGAGAGGTTTGAAATCACTTCTATTACTGTACTTGCAAATACTTAACCTACCTCTCCGCCTCTCGATTTTTAAGTACATCAAGTTGGTAAGATACCAACACACCTAATTGAGCCCAGCCCAATTACACCACACCCTACAAGGACCCAAAACCAGACGAAACCCTAAGGCCTTCTTACTGGTCGGCCCTATTTTGTCAAGAGTTTTCCTTCGAAGCCCACCTCATGTCAAACACACTTCCCTTAAACCCATTCCCACACGCGAAAGTTAATAATTACAGCTGTCACATCATGTAGGCGTCAGGCTCGTAGGCGTTTGTAGGCATCAGGCATCTCTTGTCACGTGCGCGCCCATTGGAAGTTCAAAAGTACTGGTCTTCGGCATTAATAAATGGGATAGGTCACATCATCAGTAATCCACATCATGGCATTGCTTGGCGCAGTGGCATGGATTGGTGCAGTCAACAAAAAATTACAGTAGGCATGTTGTCTCTCTCTCTCTCTCTCTTATTTTTCGATTTAAAAATAAAATAACTTTTATTATACAAGATTATGTTTTATAAAAATTATATATTTGGAATCTACTTGACGAGATCTTTCAAATAAGATCCCATTTGAATATGAAATTTTGTACATGTAAAAAGAGTTGTTTCATACCCATTAATTAATACTAATTTACACCCCTTCTAAACAATTCACACCCTCCAAAATGAAATAATTCATAGACTTAAATACAGAATTCACACACATCACAACTGAGTCTCCAAAATAAACAATTCACACAAAAAAAAGAAAAGAATTCATAGCTCTTAATGCAGAATTCACACCACTTCTAAATAACTCACAACCCGCAAATGCACACTATTCCCTCCCATGCAACAATTCACACTATTCAAATAGAAGAGTTCATGCCCTCAAATGTAGAATTCACACCCTCCAAAATGAAAGAATTCACACTCCTCAAATGCTGAATTCACACCCTCCAAATAGAAAAATTCACACGCCTCAAATTCAAAATTCACATCCTCAAATGTAGAATTCACATATTCTAAAATGCTAGAATTACAACCTTTTTGAACAATTAACACCCTTTAGAATAAAAAATTTCACACCATTTAAATGTAGAATTCACACATCATTGACACAATTCACACTTTAATTTTTTTATATACATAATTTTATATTCAATATAGGTATTGTTTGATAGATCTCGTCAAGTAGGTTCTAAATTATTAATTTTTTCCAAAATCGGATATGTAATTTAAAAGTTATGAACATTTGATATTTTAAAAAATAAGAGAGAAGAGAGAGAGAGAGAGAGAGAGAGAGAGAGAGAGAGAGAGAGAGAGAGAGAGAGAGAGTAAGCAATAAAAAGAGTGAGTGAGTGGCGATTATGATTGTAGAAAGAGAGAGAGAGAGAGAGAGAGAGAGAGAGAGAGAGAGTAATAAGTGGGCAATGAATTAGAGAGAGAGGGAGAGACTGCAATTGAAGTTCAGCGGGAAAATTGCCCATGTCAGCATCATGCGCGTGCAGGGCTTAAGTGTACCGGCTTTTATTGAAGGATGGGGACGCGCGTGTGAGTGTGAGGGTTTTTATGGAAGGGAAAGACATTAAAGTGCTTAGATGGGACAAAAGACAAAAAACGGGACCGGCTTAGAATTTCCTGAAACCCTAATGCTATAGTCCGCTGTCGTGTTGACGCCTCTTGAAAACACCTCCACTGGGCTGATGCCGCAACTCTCCTGTTCCGCCAAACACATAAAAACCAATAACCAGCATCCCATGCAAATCCGGCCTGTCCCCATCAATTTTGAATAGAGCGGCCATATAGTTGTTTGGGCCGTCGGCTTGTGGGAAAGTTTATGCTTCCCAGATTTGGGCTCATCCGATGGTCCTGGTAAGGGATCTCGTATACACTATTAGACCACTGCTAGAAGCATTCCAATGAGGTTGACATCCAACTTGTCAGACAATCATATGCCACTCATCCCAAAAAAAAAAAAAATATTGGCAAGGGAACAACCTAAAAGCACAATAAGCCATATTTGACACATCATGATATTTAAGCCTTCTAATAAGATCCTAATTTCAACATCGCCAAATACACCTCATTTAAAATCTCAAAGTCCAAACTAAGAAAGGTAGAACCATGTACTGAGTTCCTCAAAGTTCAGCATATTCAAAATCTGGGGGATTAGCCACAAAATCATCAAGGAGCTGATCTACAGTTTTGTACTCAACGTCAGGATATAATTTTGAGACCTCCATCTCATCTTCCCTTATTTCAAAGTTTGCCATGTCCCCATTCACAAATATGCTGTGAATAATGGCAGCTCGTATGTTCTCTGGATGTGGCGACGCTGCAAAATAAAAAGTGAATAATCTCAGATGGAAGCCAGGATATAATTTTAATTTCCTAGCTCCTTCTTCAATGAATAGCTGAATTTCTTATTATATATTGTTTTTTTGCTATAACTGGTGTCGATTAAATATTGCACAAGATTTACATATAGTTTGTAATTTAGTGACAAGCAAGGTGTTGGAATTGTGCCTTGAATTTTCCTTTTTTGGAGAATTCCAATTGTGTTTAGGATTTCCTATTGTGTTTAGGATTTCCTATTGCATTTAGGATTTCCAACTGTGTTTAGGATTTCTTATTGTGTTTAGGATTTCCTATTGATTGTGCTTCTTATAAATAGAGGCTTTTAGGGATCCTTTGATGATCTCTCATATTGTGGCCTCTCCAGAGTTACGGATTATAGCCGGCTCTTTGTATCTCTTTTTCACCATTGTTAGTGAACTCTCTCTCTCCTCGTCCGTGGACGTACCTCAATCTTGGGGGAACCACGTATATCTTTGTGTCGTGTGATTGCTTGTTGTTTTGTTTGTTTTCTCCCAACTTAGTCACATTCATAGCATTTGTTTCAACACAAGGTAATGAGCACATATATTAAATCACAGGGAGGGGAGTATTTCATTGGTATAACTTTTTGAAAGAGGAACTTTAATTGGGCAAATATTGCCAAAGGTAAGGTCTATTTTTAGTCTTTCCCGCCCAAACTTTCATTGATTGGAGATGACATAGGTAGTGTTAATTTGGCATCAAATTTATGGAAATTCATATATCATAGAGAATCTGAGATCAATGAATATCATTGTTGAAAAAATTCTTACTCTTTGAGAGCTTCACAATATCTTCCTCTGAAACATAAACCTTATTATAACTGCGGCCAGCTTTCTTCTCCCACAGTGACACCAACTCTAATTGAGACAAGATGTTTTTAGAAGGCCGAAAAAAGACAGTGCGGTTGCAAGTTCTTGGGTCATTTGCAACTTTAACTGCATAGATGGCAATGTCTTCTTCTCGGGTGAAAACAACTAGACAAGGCAGACGCAAAAAATTAGATACAAATGGTACGATTAAAAACTCCTACCTTTTACAAAACTTTTGCATACAATTATTTTTTACGAATAGTGTGGTACTTCTATATATATGAAAGTTTAAATTCCTTATTTTATACTTGTTATAACCATGTAGATGAGTATGGGAGATCATAATAATGGTGTTTAATTTGCTTACCGTTGGATTCACCACTGCCATAAATGGTAAGCTCCTCAGAATATTTGTCACGTGGATGGAGCAAGAAACTAAAGAAGTATTCGCCAAAGCAAGTTGATGAAAGATAGGTAAAAGGGACTCCAGTTGCTTCGATAACCCTTCTGATCATCTTCTTTTTATCAAGGCAAGCTTGATATGGGGGTAGTCCAGTTATTAGGTCCTCGTCACAACCAAAATCTGACGGAATGAATCTCTGGGGGAGAGAGAGAGAGAGAGAGAGAGAGAGAGAGAGAGAGAGAGAGAGGTGATAAAAGTAAAACTTCAGTAACTAGGGTGACTGACTGTTTGGTTGGCCCCAAAATCTCGTCAGGTTAAAGTCGAACCGAAGAGGCCACTTGATTTTAATTTGGGTTTTGAATTAACATGTCCTATAAATACATGGGTACGTACCTTAACATTTCCTGTAACCTTTATGGCATCTATGATTTTAAGTTGTTCCATAATATGAGGGGTTCCGATTGCACAAATAACAATGTCGACTTGTTTGATGAGTGAAACAAGCTTCTCATGCTCGCTCAATTCCCCCTGCATGAGAAACAAATTAAGTATTGCACGTATGGCAGATGACACGCGCTATAGATATACTCATACACATATATGTTTTTTCTTGAGTAAATACGCGGATGCATGTATACACATATTGTCTAAAACTAGTACATGTGTGTACGAAAAACAAGCATAATCATAATGTTTATCCAAAGCAGATTGATTTTTGTAGGCTAGAATGTCCTAATTTTCATGTATAGTATATGTTGCAATATTGTGGAATTAGGTTTATGAATACATGCATGAAGTTAACAAATTTGGCTGTCGTAAGATGATACCTGGATGAGCATAACGCCCATTGACTGAAACTCCTTGTGTATTTCCAACTTGGAGGGCTTGGCACTAGGAGTGATTGGGCGCCCATAGACATATGTTGGATGCCCCATCTTAATGCTTGCTCTCACTATGCACTTCCCAAGATACCCTGTCCCTCCAAATACAAGAATCTTACTCAACCCACTTGCCATTCTCTCTCTCTCTCTCTCTCTCTCTCTCTCTCTGTAATGTGTTTTGAGATCACTGGTTATGTTGATGAGAAGTGTGGCTATTTATTGTTGATTTTCTGGCTCAGATGTTTGGGTAGTACGTGGGACGTACCCATTTAGCGTTGGCCATTTCCTCTGACCATTCGAATTCAATCCGATCTCTGATCCGAATGGATCGGCAATATGGAGATCTGTTCGGAGATTAGATAGGATATGAGGAATTTTTATTTTTTTTTGAAAATGTTTAGGAATCAGGTAGGGGATGAAGATAGGCATGTCCCCGCCCCAATTCTACTCCAAATCCGTTCCCCGATCCATCCCAGCTCAGCCCCGTCCCCGAATTCCCAAATATAGGGATCCATTCATGAGTAATGAAACTTTTGGGTCCCATTAAATTTTCTCTAAACACATGGAGTCACACTAAATTTTCTTCAAACATTTTATTATAATTGAACTTTGTAATACAATAAATGTGATTAGATAAGAAATGCATCACTATAATTTGAATACATTCCAACTAGGTTGATATCTACTCAACTATTAATCATATGTCTTCCTTAAAATAAACACAAAAAATGCAAAATAAAAACAATATTTTTTCAATCAAGCCATTGATTTTATTTTTCCTATAGATGAAATCAATTATGTAAACTTTCTTTTCGATCGAGTTTAGAAAGCTTGACGATCGGAACCCAATTCATATTTTTTTTAATGATACTTTTCATCCAATTAAATACCTACTGATATGCGATCCACTTATTTTTTTCTACGACTGAAGGATACCATAATATGCTATCTTGCTTGAGGTTCTTTTAGTTTCAAATTAGAAATCTAGTTGATACTTGATACTACTTGAATTGAAGCTAACAAACATGTACGTTTACACATAGATACCGTGTCGTACCATGCCAACGATAAACGTACCGTGCCCGTGCCGGTCTGGCCTATATGACACCTCTACTCTTAACTTGATTTCAGCATTTAATTTACAACTGAGATTCTAGATTTTTGGAAATCTTTTTTATAAAAAAAATTGA
Source organism: Vaccinium macrocarpon (assembly GCA_022606695.1). Taxonomy (NCBI): domain Eukaryota; kingdom Viridiplantae; phylum Streptophyta; class Magnoliopsida; order Ericales; family Ericaceae; genus Vaccinium; species Vaccinium macrocarpon. The sequence goes on along the minus strand of CM040176.1, from coordinate 7,366,286 downwards.
TTGGATCGATCCCCAAATCCCCGTGGGAATCCTCGTTCCCCATTTGGAGTGGGAATGGAAGATGAAAATAAAGTTCCGATAGGGATCGAATAGGAGATGGCTATGGAGAAAAGGTTTGAAAATTGAGAATGAAGATAGTATCCTCCGGCCCCAATCTGGCCCCATGGCAATCGCTTTACCCATTTAGATGGACTCTGTACATGGCAGCATGTGTTAGGTATTGACAAAGTCTTTTATCTTTTTGGCGCCATTAATGAAGGACCACGATACTGGGGTGGCACTGTGGCAGCTTTGCGTAGGGCAATATTTACAGAAAGTCACATGAACAACTGATGTACTATTTGAGATGATACAAGAGACCATAAATTAGCTAGGGAGCTCGAGTATCGTTACAAACGTAAAATATTTATACAAGTTGAGATTAATTAGTTCGACTAATTAAACTCACTTGCGATCGGTTAGTCTCATGATAAAATAAAATCAGAAATATATTTAGCTCATTATGTTTTATTGGTTTCATCTATCACTTAGACTCTATTTATTTCAATGTAAAATATTTTACAATGTAAAATGTTTTCCATGTAAAATGTTTTTACTTAAAATAATTTTTTTCATTTTTATTTTTCGGTGTTTGGTTGGCACATGTTAAAAACAAAAGTATTTACAAGAGCAAAAAGTGTTTGAATCATGGGGTTAGTTTTTCTCCTACTCTGTTTTCCAGCATGATTTTATACTGTTTCCAGTTTTGGAGGAGAAATTGTAGAGAGAGAGAAATTGACGGGATGGGAGAGAGAGAGTGTGTATTATGTCCTGTTGGGGAAAACTTTGTAGAGAGAGCAACAAAAATTGAGAGAGAGAGAGAGTGAGACAGAAAGAAATTGACAGAATGGGAGAGAGAGCATGTATTATGTCCTGTTGGTGAAAACTTTGTAGAGTGAGACACAAAAATTGAGAGAGAGAGAGAGAGAGAGAGAGAGATTGTAAGTGAGTAAAAGTGGATTCTCCGATCAACAGTGATACATACCCGGAAATTTGACTCTGAAAATGACTCCGAAAACACATCCAAGGGGTGAGATTCACCGAATATTTTGTTTCATCCGAGGATGTATTGATTGAATCTCACCCTCAATTTATTTTCGATGTAAATAGTGTATTTGGTAAATCTCACCCCTTTGATGTGTTTTCGGGGTCATTTTTTGAGTCAAATTTCTGGGTATGTAGACTTATTGTTCTCCAATTGGTGAACCAGGGGGTTATTGAAATTGACAAGCGAAACTTTCACAAGATCAGATCGACGGGAAAGACTATAAAAACAAGGGTAAATTTCACCTACATCCCTGAGGTTTCTGACAACAACAAGAACCTCCCCTCAAGTTTCTGAAATTGCACCGACCTCCCCTGTCAGAGCTGTCGGCTTAAATAGTTAACTTAGCTGTCAAAATGACAAATTACCCCTTTGTGCACTGTATTTACAGCTAGTCCAGCCTCTTAGGAAAACCATGTAAAATCATGTTTTCACATGCTCTCCCTCAATAAACCTTTAAGCACTACTATTAAATAATAAATTAACCTTTAAGCACTGTTAAATACTAAATTGATGAATTGGCTTCAACAGATAGTCCATGACGGTATGACCCCTGTGTTGATTTTTGAAATTAATTTGGGATCACCAAATTTCTATTTGATTTTCTTAATTCATGCCAAGATTATATCAAATAGATTTATCAGAAGCACCGCTACATTGTGATCTCACAGTCAATGAGTTCCTGTAATTGCTTGACTTACTTCAAGTCAGGTAAGAACTGACATGTTTTGGTGGGGAAGATTAATGATTGAGTGTAGTTTTTTTTTTTGGCAAGAGTTGGTATATTCCGTCTTACGGTACTTATGTTTTAAGCATACGTTGTTTTTTTTGTTTTTTATTTTCCTATTGAAGAAATTGAGAAAAGTAAAATAGTATTAGAGAGAGAGAGAGAGAGAGAGAGAGAGAAGAATTCTTTAAAAAGACAAGGTTAAGGGAAAAATCCGTACATCATTGAGAAAAAAGACCACAAATGGGATCTTAAGAATGTGGTATCAAGAAACACTGGACAAGCGGGAGATTTGACAAGGAAAGCAATAATTAGGTTTTCCTTATTTGTTTGTCTACTATCATTAGGTACTGATTTTTTGTTTGTTTTTTGTCACAAGGCTATTATCATTCTGCATTAAAAGGAATCCTCCGTTTGCTTTCGCTTCTATTGTCAGTTTCAATTTTGTCCCTCTTTTGGCCTTTTGTGTTCAAAGGGGATTCACCGCCATTAGGTTCTCTTAATCTAATTGATTCACGTTTCTTTTTTTGTTTTTGGCATAGCTGGCCCAAGACCAAGGGGGACTCATTGTTATAGTATCCAATTACAGACCAAGGGGGACTCACTGCCACAGTATCCAATTATTTACTTCTCATTTCTTTCAACTTTTAGCACAGCTGGCCCAAAAAATACAACCTAAAATTTTTCTGTTATAACTATATAATCTTAGCCTAAAAACCTATCTCACGTTTTTTTGTCCTTTTCTATGTGTGATTTTATTGGGCATTAGTGACAGGTTAGTCTTTGAAATCTTCTTGTTGTTCTTTTTAAGTTTTGGGTATTAGTATGTATATTGCCTATTGTTTGCTTGAACAATTTGGCCTACGGAGAAGAGTTGAGTTGCTAATGAGTTGTGTTTTTTCATTCTTTTGGTCTTTTGTGTGGTTTGTGGTCCTATTTTGTCATCTTGTTTTGGTCTATTAGTCATTCACGTAAACATTGAACGAAACAAAAGAGAGTTTTTTGGAATATGGGTGTGACTCATGTTCTGATTTATTCAAACAAGACAAAACATCCAACGAAGCGAAAGAGTTGTGTGGAACAAGTTAACAAACTCATTAACCAACCAAACTAATCGTTGAGCACATGTACTACTTTATGCAAGGTAGCAACTAGCAAGTATAGCTATCCATTGACTTTTTCTTTGCTGAAATTGATTGGCTTTTAGTGCAGAGAAGATGGGAACTTTAATGTATAGTAATTAATACTCTTTCCGTCTTATAAAGTTTGATCACTACGAAATTAAGTGTAATTTTCAAGTTAAAAAATAACGTGCTTACTAAAATAATTTTTTAGTCAATATCGGTCTTATTTGATAGATCTCATCGAGAACTTTTAAATGATGCAAAAAAAATTCAAAAATTATTTTGACAAATAAATTATTTTTTAGTTTAAAAATTGCACGTCGTTTCATAGTGATGAAATTTTATGGGACGGAGAGAGTAATAAGTGATTTATGACTTTATACTTAAAAAGCACTTGGGCCCAGAAATTTTAATCATGGACGTAACCCAATCAGCCCACAACAAAAGAGGCTGTTTACATCACCGAATTTTTAATTAACTTTCATGAAAGTAGTGTTAATTAAATAACGAAAAATACAGGAGTTGTTGCAGTGGGCAACTAAAGTAGCTAATTCATTCATTTTAAAAAAAAAAGGTAGAAAATTAATTGCTATAGGGATCAGATTGGAAAAGTCGCCGGTGCAGATAACCACATCTTGTGTGCTCAGATAACCACATCTTGTAGATAACCACATCTGGTGATTCCAGATATGGGTACAGTTGCTATAGGGATCTGATTGGAAAAGTCACTGGCGCAGATAACCACATCTTGTGATCCCAGATAACCACTTCTTGTAGATAACCACATATAGTGATTCTTGATATGGGGTAAATTGTTATAGGGTACACCCTAGGATTTTAGGGTAGGGTACCCTAAACTAGGGTTTTAGGGTACCCTAGGGTTTTAGGGTAGGATGCCCTAGGTTTTTAAGGTAAGGTACCCTAGAATTTTAGGGTACCCTAGGATCTTAGGGTATCTTAAGAAGTGGAGGTATTTTGGTAATTGGAACGTGTGAGTGGACTAGATGTGTTAGGATAATATTAGGTGGACTAGAGATGTTAGGAAATAGTTATAGTGGACCCAATATCAATTTTCCCAAAATTTTACTAGAAATTTTACTGAAAATTGAATAAAACAAAAAAAACCCTTTTTTTTCAAAATGGGGGTGGTTATCTGGACTCAAAAGAGGTGGTTATCTAAACTCATAAAATGTGATTATCTAGACTTTATTTAAGATAAAATCATTTCAAAATGGAAGGAAGTATTACAAGCATGTTGATAGCTTGCTTGTCTTTATAAAATTCCAAGTAAGTGCCATCCTTGTGAATGTCCTCGTAAAGACTTGCTTGTCATTTATTATTGCCTATTTTGTGAGAGTAATGCTACAATGTACAACCCCTCCTATATGAGATTTTGTGGCACCAAATATGAGAGAATATGAGATTTTGTGGCTCCAAATATAATATGACACATGGTATGCACCCCATACGGAAATATGAGATTTTGTGGCACCAAATATGAGATTTTGTGGCTCAAAAATATGAGATTTTGTGGCACCAAATATGAGATTTTGTGGCTCCAAATATGAGATTTTGTGGCTCCAAAATATGAGATTTTATGGCACCAAATATGAGATTTTGTAGCTAAAAATATGAGTTTTTGTGGCACCAAATATGAGATTTTCTGGAAATATATGAGATTTTTTGGCTCCAAATATGAGATTGTGGCATTGTAGCATTACTGTAGCAATCCGCATGAGTCCAAATATGAGATTGTGTGGCTCCAAATATGAGATTTTCTGAAAATATATGAGATTTTGTGACTATTTGTATGAAGTTGCATACCATATGCACTTCATATCTCCAGTCACAAAATCTCATATTTAGAGCCACAAAATCTCATATTTTGAGTCACAAAATCTCATATTGAGAAGAGCACATTGTAGCATTACTCTCATTTTATGAACAAAAAAAGTTGATAGGAAAAGTCAAAAGAACTTTGAACCTCCCATAGACGATAAAACCTCATCCATTCATCTCGTGTTCTTCTTGTGGCGACTTGCCCAGATTTGCAGTGAAGACACCATAGCAGTTGCAACTCCATTCAACGTCTCGAAGACCAGTGCCTCCAGGCTCCAGAAACACAACGGTACGCCGCCCTAACCATCGTCGTCAATTGTTCCATTTCCACAAAGAGTTGATCTCAAATCATCGGCGGTTTAAGATCCACGTTGTGTTTGTTCCATTTCCACAGAGTCCTGATCTCTGATCGTCAGTGGCTTCAGATCCGACGTCGCGTTGATCCGGAGGCGTCCAAGTTTATCTAGCTTTAGTTTGGGTGGCGGCCAGTCGACGAGTATTTCAGTGGTGGTGTTGATGAAGATGAAGCTGACGGTGGAAAAAAAAACCGGATGGACTAATTATTTTTTTATAACGAGGGTAAAATTGTAAGTTTGCTTTGCGAGTGGATTGGATGTGTTATGAAAATGTTAGTTGGACTAGAAATGTTAGGAAATAGCTGTAGTGGACTCTATAGCAACTAGCCCACTTTTTAATAAAGCCAAAATTAAACCAATTAACTGGTTTATTTTTATTTATTTTCATCTTTATTCAACAAAATGAATAATTCAAATCAAACAACAAGACCCAAGGTGGGCCCCAAAAAGGTTGCATAACACTCATGTTGTGTTGTAACGACCCGAATTTTTCAATAAAAGAACTTCAAATGCACTATATTTTTATACACTTCTCGGCCCTATTTTCCTCAATGCAAAGTTTACATCACCCAAATAATTCAAAAATCTCTTAATAAATACTCCTCTAAAAATTCTCTCGACCAAATAAGTAACCATCAAATCCTCCAAATCAGCCTATTAACCTGGCTCCACACCTGAAAGATAAAAAAATCATCGGGAAGTATATGATATAACAAAATAGCAATGCTTGCACTTAAGTGGAATCAATAAACAACGATTATCGAGCCAATTTAATAAATCACAAGGGACTTCATACCAGGTCCTCCTCAGTACATGATCAGTGCCCCCCCCCCCACCTAGCCTATCTGGCTTTCCTGAATCAGCCAAGATATTGGCAAGGTCTCTCGATCATCGTACCAAATAGTTTCGTGAAACTTTAGCCAAAAATATTATTTTTATGACAAATATTCCACTTTCAACAAAATTCCTCATAATCGAATAAATGATATGAGATATTCAAGAGGAGTACAAAATGATAAAAATGAAAGGATTTTGGAAATGGGAAGTATATCGTATAGTCTCCGAGTTACCTCAAAATACGATCGTGGCCATCAAACATGTGGCTTCCACCTTAACAAACAATACCTCAAAATTATATGACAATTGGAGTAGGGGGTGTTCCAGTAAGTTGGTTTTTTTAATAAACTGATTTTTTATGATTTTTTATGTGATGTATTGTAAGAGAATGATCTATCTCGATTTTTTTTAAAAACAATTTTTTTTGTTAGTTGAACACCCCCTACATCTTGTGGCTAATCTACTTGTGTACCTCCACAAAATCAGCTAATATTAGGTACGAATGTTTCTGCCAAGAAAATGCAGCAGGAATGGTGTCCTAATTTCTGCATGTACGGGCAGTGGACTTCTCTTCATTATATACCTAGAGTCTAGGGCACACGCAATGTGTGTGCAAGTCGAACTTTGACAAAAAAGAAAAGACAGAAAAGTATCTGGCTTATCATTTGGTCATGTATGCATTGCATTTTTTCCCCCTAAAAAAAAGCTATATTTTATGTATTTAAGAAAAGTAATGTGACAAATTGCACACAATAATCAAATAATATATTACCATTCTAACGCTGCCGTCGCCGCCGCTTTGTCCACGATCTAATCCCCAAGTATTCTTCTATCAAATTTTGTAAATCAATCGCGTTAGCTATGACGGAGAACGGCCATTTTGTACAATAAAGGCCTATCTTTATGATCTGCATAGATATTGAAGTCGATGTTATTAGTTCAACAAAGAATGTAGCGTTGGAGAAATGTGATATTATAAATTTATGTAAATAGTTATTTTCTAATGTACTAATAAGAAGCAATATGATCAATAAATAACTAATTACCTAGTTTTCCCTTTGTGTTTTATCCACCGTAAATTTCTCATCTGCACAATTATCCCAAAGCGAGTATACTATTTTTCTATTTCGCATTCCTGTATATATTACAACATATGATTCGAATTCATAAGAATCTCGCACAAAGCTTTTAGGAAACAACATTAAGAAGAGAAAATAGGTGCACAAAACAATTTATTGTAACTTTTTCTAGAATTAAACTAACATTAAACAGTAGATAAAAAAACTAACATTAACATAAGTTCCAAAGAGCGTGTAGGAAACAACATTAAGAAGAGATTCTTCTTACAAACGGTTTACATAATACATGAATAACAAAAGCTAACCTCAACCAGAAGGCAATAAAACCTCTTTATAGACAACATTTTCAGTATACACTCTTTCCTGCCTGTTAATATTTCCATTTTTCACCAGAATTTTTGTGGTATCCTATGATGTGCCTCTTGATAATCCCACGTAAAATTGACCATGGCTGAAGACATCTTCCGGGAGGTAGATACCCACGTGAGGGATCGTTTGCCCTTGAGCCTTGTTAATTGTTAAGGAAAAACTCAAACGACCTGGAAACTGACATCGGATCATCTTAAATGGAAGATGCATATTCTCAGGATTCTTTAGTGGAATCCGATGTAGGAAAGTTCTGGTACCTTTGAAAGCACCTGTTAATATCTCAGCATCAATGAAATTATCATTCAACGCTCGACAAAGTAGTCTTGTGCCATTACACAGACCATCTCGTGGATCGAGATTTCTTAAAAGCATAATGGGTGCACCCACCTTCAATCTTAACTCGTGTGGTGGTAACCCACTGGGCGCAATTAAGTTCAAAAACTCCTATTGATACAAATTCTGGGTATCATTTTCCACTCTATCATATGAGTAATAAACCCTTTCTCGGCCTGAGAATCTCTGATTCACCCTCTTGTTGAGAAGTTCGACATGTTCATTTTTTGGAGTTATCAAACCTCTGTCAACCATGTACGTAGAATCACCAGAACAACTTTCTAGGTTAGGAAATACTTCATCAATCAATTTATCAATTGAGCTGTCATCCTCCCATGGTATAAGCATTGACGACGGAACCTTCATCATGTCATCAACAATGGTAGGCTCATTTCCTTCACCTACACGGAGAAGGAAGTTCGAGAACTCTTGATCGTTTACAGACCTCATATTTTGTTTCAGCCGAAGTACTTGTACGTTTCTCCACAATGGCGACTTAGCAATGCTTGCATTAATTGTTTCTGCCTTTGTTCCTTTAGGTACAACAGGGAGCCCTTGCCTAAAATCACCACCGAAAACAATAACTTTTCCTCCGAATGGCATATCCACACCAATAATGTCTCTCAAAGTTCTATCTAGTGCTTCTATGGCCAAACGATTTGTCATTGTTGCTTCATCCCATAATATCACTGATGAGAGGCGAATTAATTTAGCCAAATGGGATTGCTTGCTGATAGAACAGACAGAAGATGGATTTGGATTTAAGGGGATCTTAAATCTTGAATGTGCAGTTCTTCCACCAGGCATTAAGGTAGTTGTTATACCAGACGATGCTGTTGCAAGAGCAATATGACCTTGGACTTTCAATGATGCTAATAGAGCACGATACAAATATGTTTTTCCCGTACCTCCAGGGCCGTCAATGAAATAGGTGCTACATTCGTTTCGTTCAAAAGCTCCAATTTTTGCATCAAAAGCAAACTTTTGGTCTCCATTTAATGCAACAATGGAATCCACATCTTGCTGTGGAATTGCAACAGAAAGCTCGTCCTGAATAATCTTTGGGATTGTAGAAGCATCTTCGAGACCCATAGTGAAATTTGGAATATCAAAATCAGCTATTTTTCTGTTATGTTGGGAGAGCAAGTCATTCAGATCTTGTAGTAACCGATTTATGAGATATGAATTGTTGGTAGAAGTTGAAGAAGGATAATCTTCAATCATGAAAAGATAAAAATCATCCCATAAATCACGAACACCTATTGGCCCACAGTAGACCAATATTGTAACAAATATCCTTCTGAGACCAGCTGGCATGCGAGTGTTGGATGCCTCGACCAAACATTGTCGTATACTATTATCGCACTCTAATAAACCATGTCTTTAAGCAGCTAACTTAAATGTTGCACATTGAATTCCATCAATAGTTAAGAGATCATCCCACGATTTTGGACCCTGAATATGATTGAGTAAAAGACGTAAGTAGAACTTATCCCCTTGGTTTGGTGAAATTGTGTATATCCTTCCAATGACTTTGTTATATCCAGTCCTTGGCTCCCATTTTTTCTCATGGCGACACCATTTATAATGTTGTGGGAACTCGCGATACAAATAGCTATTTGCTCTATCACCGCATTGTTTGTAGTAAAGAACTCAATAAGCATTGTCTGTGAACACCAATCATTAGACAAAATATATGTGATTCTCTAATCCTGGTAGAAGGTAACTTGTTGCTTATTTGGAAGATGTATCTGTAATCGCTCAACAGAGGGATACATTCAACTCATGAGGAACTTAAATATCTTCCATACAGCTATTGGAGCACAGACCCATCTTGCATCTACATATTGTTGTATCTCATCATAGTTTGGGCTTGGTCATACTTCTATAGAGACTCGACCGGGTACCTTGTATACGTACTTGTATAGATACTTCACACTGACAATGCTACTGCATATCTTAACATTTATGTGGCAATCATACTTCAAAAGGAGCCACGAATTGTACGGTACAACCCAACTGTTATCAATCAAAGGTCTATCACCACTGTTTGAAGGTCTCGGTGGTCGTTGTCGATAAACTGGATATGAATCTTCGCCCATTGTGGTGACATCTGAAAATGGCTTTGGAAATTTCTTTTTGCAGACTTTGTTTTTCATGTAGGGGCAAGTCACATTGTATGGACTGCATGGACATGTATCATATGTCTTATGACTGCATTATACAATTCAAGTTCTACTTCTTTATCTGGGATTTCAACTCTGACAACACAATCATAATCATCTGGAGTTTTGAACTTATCATTCTCATCTAGGATAAAAACTATGTGTGCATGGGGTAATCCTCTCTTTTGGTTTTCAATAACATAAACATATGCAATTACTTTCCCCAAAACATGTTTTGTGAGAATATCTTTCTTGAACTCCTCAAATTTTGATCTAAACACTCTAGCAACTAAATCTGGACGATCACTTGTAGTTTGTCCGGGAAGCAACTCATTTCGAATTTCAAGCCAATTACCATTACATGTCATCGTTAAAAAAAGATTTGGTTTCCCATATTTTTGGACCAAAGCCATTGCATCCTGATATCGTTGATACATGTCACGAGGACAACCAACAAATGATGATGCTAATATGGTCCTATGCCCGACATCTCCTGTATTCGATTTTTCAATGAATGTATAAGAATTCATGTGTGTATAAAGATTTGGCAGTAAAGGAAATTATGATATATTTATTTTACATAATGTACCTGCATTATTTATGCTCATGTGCACAGAATCTTGGAGCCCTTCATACAAATTTGATTGAATCTCATTTTGATGACTTCACATCCACCTTAGTTTTTGTGACTCAATTTTGACATAATTATCCACCACATTGTTGCAAGAGACGTCCACCACGAAGAAGAAGTGACTGATCATTGGGACGAATCTAAAATTTAAGAAGATACGAAGTGAAATAATTAAAATTAGAGTCATTTAGAGAGGTGAGTGGTTTCAAAATTTAAATAGGTTAGCATATTAAAAAATATAAAATCACATGTAATCTATATGTATAGAAATCACGGCACGTCAATTTTGTTCCACTGTCATTGTGGCTATTCACATCCCATCATAGGTCCCATACGGTAAAAGTAAGGGATATTGCATTGGATCATAAAAGTCGACTATATCTTGAATGTAGCGAAGGTTACCGCCAATAGTTTGGATAGCGATATCTCTTTCTTGAATAAGTGCAGCTTCATCTCCACCAACAATAATTGCAGCTACTTGGGAAGCTGTTGGAAGGTCATATTGACGACGGTCAACCGGTTGTTCTTTGATGATGAGTTTGTAATTCTGAATGTCTGGTGATTGTGCCATTTAATGAAAATTGTGTATAAATGGATTGTGAGCATCTAAAATATGCTTCAACTTCTCGACTATGTGGTGTCGTAATCCACTTGTTTCAGACATTTGATTTTCAATTTCATGATCAGTGTCATAGATGTAAAGCTGCAAATATCGTGGCATCTAATCTGAATACGGTAGCAAACTTCCAATCCTATGGTATATTGCGTCGTGTGCCCGAAAAGTGTACACGCCCCTCAATCCTCCAGCCAAATCTTCATCAAAGTTGACACCCATAGATGTGAAAGAGAATACATGATTGTATGCTCAAATATTCTTTATAAAATGTCTACCATCTGTAGTTTGCTCACAAAAGAGGTTCGTCATCTCAACTGGGGCTGGTATGGGAGGAAGAACAGTTTTACAAGATTTACAACACAATTCAGTCGTTTCATGAAGAAATAATTGTGCATGACAATGCCAACCAAGTTCTTGGTGCGGTAGTAGTGACCTTGGTATTCCATGATATTCGTGGAAATCCCTTGCACAATTGTGCTGCGTTACATTGTTAAATGTTCAAGTATCACTTTCCATATGGTTAGCTTGAACTTCTTCTTCAAACAAAGGTGCAGCTTCAATTTCATCTTCTAATTTAAAACCGAAATAATCATGAGTTAATGGCACATTTTGTTATTCAAAACATGAAAAAATTAATAATGTGAACATACCTTGGGCAAAATTTTGGAAGGTTTGTTCATCTCTACGATCACTTGTACTACTACTTGTACTCTCATGCTCATATGTTGTTTGGTTAGGTTTGAAATGGGATAACAGTGTCAACTGTGTTCACATCCGTTCCTATGCTAGTAAAAATATGATAATGCTTATTAGATAGGAGGTAAAACGCAATTAGGAATTTATAATTATAAGTTCGATATATATTGAACTATGAGAGTTTTTTTTTAAGTACCTTGATTTAGCTTGGGGGTAGTCTCATCAAACACATTTGCGGTTTCTTCTTTTGGTATAATAGGTAAATGTGTTGATTGAGAATGGGGAGCTAGACATGGTCGACAACGGCTTCTCATTCTCATTGAAATGTTACCTATAAATATCCAACATCGCCGATGTTCTTTATTTGGATTTTGGAATGATAGAAAGTAAACTACTTAATGTGTTTATATACCTGAAAATATAAAAGCTTGTTTAAATCTTAAGAAAAGAAAATAATTGTTTAAAATTAGTACCTTGAAATGGAGTAGAAGATGACTCATTCCCCATTTGAGAATTAGCTTCTGTGTGAAAGGTAGGTAATTGAGATGATCGGGGCCGACGAATTATGCTTGTGGATCACCTCCTTGTTGGGACTGCATTGAAAAAGTTAGTATAAGAAATTAACGTTCGTCAGTAACAATAATTTCATAAAATGTTTCATTCGAAAAACGTATCGTCCCCTCGCACAAATGTAATGGATAATAAAATTTATGGGTAACTGTTCAAAAAATTAAAAACTTGAAATTTGTATTACATAAATATATCACCTTCATTTGGAAATCCCTGTGAATTACCCACCGTATTTGAGCTTCTATTTGAAAATTCAACAACAGGTTTTGAAATGCCTAAAAGAGTGCAAAATAATAGTTAGTCATTTATTCGATGAGAATTTTAAGCAAAGTTTATGTTTCAAAGTGCAAAATAATTTAACCTCTGCGTTGCCATTGTCGATAATTGGATCGTCGGCGGGCTAATTGGTGGCCTCGTTGTTCATTGCTTGTTGCTGCCCTTCTTTGCCTAGCATAATTGCGTCACCTTTCTGTTTGCGATGGACTCATAGTTTGTTCAGCTCTATTTCTTACTCTCCATCATTGTTGTGTGATACGTCGGTGCTCTAGTCGTTGGGCATTATCTTTGGGTGTTAAACTTTGGAGGCGCAGTTGTTGTGTTTTCAATTTCTCTCTCTTTCTTGTGCACATTCTTCTGTAGTGAGACGTTGCCGACGCTGTTGTTGCCACACACGACATTGTTCTCTAGTTCTTGTTAACTGATCCATAGATTGATTGTTATCTCCGATTTCCAGGGTAGTTGATATTTCCGATACACCATTTGTATCTGTGACACACGGATTGGGTTTAACTAAAAACTGGGAGGAAAAGGGCACCACACACGTGCCATATTTATAAATAAATAAATAAATAAAATCAAGCAAAAGACACACCATTACTTGTGGCAGTTTTAAGGTGAGCAATTTAGTATTCCAACGTACTAAACAACTTGGCCTATTCTGCCTCCCTTTTTTTTTTTTTTTGCCGTCATTTTTTTGGCGATTTATGGTAAAAAAAATTTAGGTCATCATATTTTTTAAACACAAAATGCACGACTATGTAAAAAGTAACCCTATAATTTAACTGAATAAAAGGAGTATTGAATAACTGCACAGGGGTAAAATAGACAACCCTCTTCAACTACATTCCATGCACGTTAATCTCATCTCCTACACATTCGGTTCCCTCTTTTGCCAATGTTCTCTAACCACCTCCATGTTCAAAACTCCCATCTCTCAATATTTTCTACGTGTAATATTGTTTTTGAAATTTTAAGGAACAACTCCACTATTTTCTAAATCTTGAATCATTTGAAGATTATTTGGAGATTATGTTTACCCACTACTGTTTTCTAAATTTTAAGGACCAACTATTTTCTGTAATAACTATTTAGTCTTTGTTATCATTTGCAGGAGAAGAATCTATCAAAGGTGTGTTTGACGATTAAAACAAAGAAAGATGTGATTTTTATTCCCTTCAAATTAACTATTTTTGGTTTATAATTCTAAACATCTTGCACGTGCATACTTTTTGTCAAAGTTTAATTTGCACATGCATCGCGCACAATCACTAAACTCACTGGAATCATCGACCAAAAAGGAGGAAAAAAAACAATATCCATTCAACCACATTCATCGGAAAAAAGGACCATATATCAAGCAAACAAAACGGTCGAACTCTGAATTAGTTAACTTTTTTTAAATGTGTCTACTTGGTCTACTGGAGTGGGTAGGCCGGTGTTTGTTTGTGTCGATTTTTTTCTAGTGATTTTTTTCGGTGAGTAAACTCACCAGAATCATCGACCAAAGAGGAGGAAAAAAACAATATCCATTAAACTACATTCATCGAAAAAAGGACCATATATCAAGCAAACAAAACGGTCGAACTCTGAATCACTTAACTTTTTTGAAATGTGTCTACTTGGTCTACTGGAGTGGGTAGGCTGGTGTTTGTTTGTGTCGATTTTTTTCCAGTGAGTAATTGATTCCGACGATTCATTTCGCAAATAAATGGACATGGGACGGTGTAACAAACCTGAAGGCTGCAGATTTGTGGAAGGTGATAAATTTGTACACATCCGATGCCGCTAGCAATGCAGTAGATGAGGATTCCGATGACACTAGCCAAAACAGTTGTTGAGGTCCTTGAGGATGCTTTGTAGGATTTGACGCAGAGAATTGCGACAAAAGGAGAAGAGGGGGTTGTTGTTGAGAAAGAAAAATGGACGTGTGCAGTGAGTTAGAAAGGAGAAAAGGTGGTTACTGGATGGAGGAGGAAGAAAAATGAACGTGAACGTGGATGGGTATTGTTAAAGCACATATTTTCTCTTTTTAGCGCCTTGCAGTTATTTTATTTGTGTCTTAGTTCAGTTATTTCAGGGGTATTTTTGGGATTGAAAAAATGTACACAATCTCTCAATAGGAGGACACCAAAGTGGAGCTCCCTCTTTATAAATTAGAATAGATAACAATAAGTCACCACCCTTAGACAAGACATTTAGGGCCCGTTTGGATCGCGTTTTAACTTTTACGCCCCTTACCATTTCATCCTTTGTTCCCCTCATCCCTTTTCTCGACCATATCCCTTGTTTGGCAACAACAAAACGCACCCGGATGATTCATCTGGCTTCCCTCCTCATCCCTGTTCTCTTGAACTAAACATAGATTGGTGGTGCTTATATTTAGTTATATTTAGTTCGGCCTCCATATCCGGCACAAATTACCTCCCTACGCCCCCCCCCCAACCTCCTTGTCTCACCAGCAGTCGTCGTTCATGTCCGACACCGGAAAAAATTAGATCAGATCTAGGAAAACTTGAAAATTGAAAATTAACATAATTGAAAATTGAACAATTTAGGCCGTTCTTCTCCAACGCCGGGTTCATGCATGTTTAGAAAAAATTAAAATTAAAATACAACGGAGATGAAAAAATGAAAATTAACATACGCCGAGTTCGTCGCCGTTTGGACCATTGTCGTCTGGGGTGGGTTTGTAGAAAGTGAGAGGGGTAGAGGGGTTGATTGCAAGATGGAGATGGAGTGGTTGATCGGAGATGGAGATGGCAGTGTATGGAGTGGCTGTGAAGAGAGAGAGAGAGAGAGAGAGAGAGAGAGAGAGGGTCTCGTTGCTGGGTTTCTGGGAAAATCAACCCTTGGTGGGTTTGTTTAACAAAGCAATGATACATATACACATACTACATATTTAATGACTTCTTTTAGTGATATATACGCTACATACTATATAAAATAATACGGGTTATGCTAATGGGTGTGGGTTTCACTTGTAAAAAAAATACACTTTAAAAGTACAATTCTACGTTAAAGTACACTTAAAAATGTATTTTAAAGTATATTTGTACTTTTAAGTTGTACTTTTTTGTACTCTTAACGGGTTCACTATAGACCCCGTTAGCATTTCCCAAATAATAATAATACAATGAAGTATTATAATTTTGTTATTACAAAAGATATCAAATTAATAATTTTCGGCATTTATATAAATACATAAATGCATAATCTAATATATGCATTATCAAGGGCAAATTTGTCTTTTAACATGATTTTACATCATCAAGCCTCTTTTTTTATCCCTCGTCCAAACCATATACTATTTAATCATTTATTCTTAATTGTCACATCAATGTGGGTCCACCATTTGCTCACTCACTGATTTTAATGTTGGGTTCATACAAATATGATTTATAAAAAAAATTACTTAATATGATGTATAAAAAATTTACAAGATAATTTTTTAGTTTTAATTCCAAAAATTGATGAAGAGATAATTCTTTATTTATACCATAAAAGAATATTGAAATGAATTGCTTAATATAATTTATAACAAAATAATTAATTTTTGTATTTATATAATTATAAAAATACATAAGTTAATATATGCATTACCAAAGGCAATAAAGTCTTTTGACATGATTTTACATCATCCACCCTCCATATGCTTCATTTTTTATCCTTCATCCAAACCATGGATTATTTAATCATTCATTCTTAAAAGTCACATCAATATGGGTCTACGTTTCTTATTTAATCATTCTGAGTATTTTTGAAGTACAGGTGTGTTCGGGAACAATTTTTATAATTATAGTTTCTTATATTATGGATCACTATATCATCTGACTAACGCGGCTTGACTTTGAAAACCCACCGAAGATCCTAAAAACTTTGAAGCGATCAAGCAAAAACATATTTCATTTTTGTAATGCACTTTGGAAAAATGGATTACACAATCGGTTCCCTAACACCCAAAATGTGACAATAAAAATTCTGCAAATCCAATAATAGATTGCCCAAACACTCTCTTACGAGAAACCCAATTGATTAAGTGATTTGGGCATTGCCATGGGATCGGGGCACCCAACAAATTTTTTAGCCGAACTAAGTGATTGATGAAACCAATAAAACATAATGACTGCACAAATATGATCCTCACAGTAGGTTCATATATTGTGTACAAACAAATTACCCAACAAAATGCACAAATCTGACCGAGCTAGGTTCAATCCTCACAGTAGGTTCTAGAGATTCAATTTGCGTTACACACCTATTAACCAACTCACAAGAATCATAAACCCACCAACCATTCAAGTCAATTCATCCCGAGGAGCTAGAATCAACTCATCACCACCTTTCATAAATCCACATTCATTGGACGGTTTTAAATTTTATTTGAGTAGGATCATATTTGTGCAGTTCGACGGCACCTGTCTTCCACTTCATCTCATTATATTTGAATATTTTAATATTAAAAATATGATTTTTAGGCATTTCAATTATTATTTAGAAATAATAATTTATTATTGGTTTGGTGTAAGAGGTGATATATTCCATTCTTGGAGACTAAGTAATGGAGGGATATTTTGGAGACTAATTAATGGAGGTGCATTACGTGCATTATGTGTCGATGTGGTACAATGAATGTAGTAATTGTCTCATGCATCATTGTAAGACTGACTTCCATTTAGAGGAGACGATAAGAGGAGACTAGGGTTGTAAACAAGCCGAATCGAGTTGAGTTTTAGAATATTCAACTTCGTTCATTAAATTTTTTAATGAACTTGAGCCGAACTCGATCTCAATGAAAATTTGATGAGCCGAGCTTGAGCTGAACTTGCCTAGGTTTAGGTCGAGCTTGTTCATGAGCCTTAACGAGAAAAAAAATATTAGATATATATGCTCCAATATAAGTCTAGAACAACCAAAAAAATCTGTTTTGTACATAAATAAGTTCATACATGTATAAAATTATAAAAACATATTAGTAAATATAAGTTTATAATACTTTTATTAGTTTATACAAGTACAAGTTATAAAATTTTCATTGTATATGTAAAAGTTTATACATATCCAAGGTTAATTATATAGAAAATTCTTCTAAGATATACATATATTACAAGTTCGTGAGCCTAATCGAGCTGAATATTGTCAAGCTAAGTTCGACTCATTTATTAAACAAGCCTACAATTTTATTTTTTTTTTATTTTTTTGCACGGCAAAAAATTTCATTAATCATCGGAAAATTACAATGACTAATAGGAACAAGGCGAAAGCAATAATGCCTAGACTGAGATCCAAACCATGATTGGCAAGGAATCAATCAAGGAAAACCCATAAGGCCGAAGCCCACACCTATTGGGCAAAGCCCACACCCAATGGGTCACAATGCCCAAAATAGAAAGAATTAAAGACCCAGCAAAACCCTAAGTCATCATACAGCAAACTGCCGCCTAGCCCAACCAAGCGCCACCAACCATCCATGCACCGCCAACCATCCGTCCGCCGCCAACTAGACATATGCCGCTGCCAAACGCCAACAAATAAACACCATCAACAAGCCCGAAAACGCATCACGAGCACTTAGCCGTTAAGCAAATAACCGGAGAAGCCCAACAACCATCAACTGGTGGTCGCGAGAGGGAAACCCACCACCACCGCCAGCACCTAACTACCACCTGCACACCCAAAACTCGTCTTCCAACATCAGATGTCGCACAACACAAGCTGAAAGGCAGAGAGTCAAAAACCAAAGGAACCGAAGTGATGGTAGCCAGATCGGCAGGCCGTTAGGCAGAGAAGGGTGCAACCAACATTGCAGCCCACGCCGATCCGTACCAAAGGAGGAAAAGGAGAAACCCAGGTGGAGAAGGGATGGAGGATAGAGGGAGGAAGGGAGGGAGGGGGCCAAGACCGCCAAAGCTGCACCACATATCACCACCTGTAAAAAAGAAAAAAAAGGGAAAAGAAAGAGAGAGAAGAGAGAGAGAGAGAGAGAGAGAGAGAGAGAGAGAGAGAGCCTGGGGGGAGAAGGGAGAAGAGGCAGCACTTCCCCCCTCCCCCAAAGCAAAACCCTAGCCGGCAAAAGATTAGATCTAGAGAGAAGGGGGAGTCATCGATTGTTCATTGTTAAACAAGCCTAAAATTGAGATTTAGGTTCAATTCGTTTAGTATCGGAATCGAACCCGAACGAACCTTTACCGAGTCGAGTCTCAAATAGTTCATGAATGACTCAATTCATTTACAGCCCCCGAGGAGACTAGAGACTTGACTGACTTCCCTCTTCCTTGTATATACATACATGTACTTTCGATGAAAGAGGCAGAAGCAAGCCTAAGGCAGTGAGGCCTAAGGTTGTGATAAGGGTCTTCTCCCATTCCTTTATATTTTGTATTTTCATATATTATGTTCAAAGAAATTACCCAACAAATTTTCTGGCGTTTGGTTGTCTAAATGACAAGTAAAATATTTTTTGATGGAAAATATTTTACATCATACGGTGTAAAATGACTTACCTTGAAAATGATTGTAAGTTATTTTTAAGGTAAATTTCACTTACCTCCCCTGAGGTTTCTAACAACTACAGAAACCTCCCCTCACGTTTCAAAAATTGCACTAACATCCACTCTAGTTCTATTGTCAGTTGCAGATTCCCCCTTTTGTCAAGATGCTGTTAGTGAATTGGACGGAAATTGGTGACATCAGCTACTAAATCAATTACAATACCCATTTTACCCTTTTACGATGATAATAGACATGAATATCCTTCCAATCTCAATTTAAAGTACATAAATGTCCCAAATCACAATAAATTTATTATAAGCTCACCCAAACACACTATCTCTAAATTAAATGCATATATGTATTTATATATTTTATATACAGGTATAAATATTTTATATGCAGGGTTATGCTCCATTGCATCTCATGAGGTACTTGCTAATATGGGCAGCACCTGACTTTCTTTCATTGGAAAATTCACCTTCTTTGAGGAGATTTCATTTTCGAATCACACATACAAAAAAGAAACATGATGAGATTAATTAGAAAAAAATTATTGACGAACCAGCGTTAGAAAAAATTTAATCTGTTTTCCCTAACCTGATAAGTACCCATCCGTGTGTTGCCAACTTGCCATCCATTTCTTTAAACCCAGTGCGGCGGATTCGGGGGTACTACAAATCAATCCCTACAAATCACCCTGAAAATCACCCCAAAACGACGTCGTTTTGGGGTCCAAAAGACACAACCAAAAAAACACTCAAAACTACGTCGTTTTGAGTCCAAATTTTATCAACAATGTTCTCTTAGAAATCAAGGGCTACACGTCTGAAAGCAAAATTCGGTAAGTGTATTCATCATAAAGAACTGAATTACTACTAGAATATTCAATCATTATCTTCCTTTTCTTCTTCAACAACTTTCTACACATAAACTTTCATTATGCATTTTTTCAAATTGCCAACTGGCTATTATTCAAACATTAGTTGCGCCATTTCAAAGTGCTTTCCTGGCACGTTTTGATAATTGAAATCATTCATCTTTTAGAGTACGCAACAAAAAATTTAAGCAAAAATATGTCATTTTAACTAAACAAAACCAATTTTCTTTAGTCTAAATTCCGGGAGGCAAATTATACTAAGTGCATAGAAAAATTTGACGAACAACTAGAAAGCACAAGACAGGTATATAACAATCAAACAATCTCTAAAATTGAAATGCATTAGACCTCCAAATGCATATGAGGAAATCCCATATAGCAGTAGTTCATACTAAAAAAAAATAACAATAATAAGCCTGCCAAGGCTATATAACTCCAACAAATAACATTAAATTCTCTGTAAGTCTAAAAAATTAGCATTATCCAGAGCTTAATCCACCAAAGTCTACAATACCAAAAAATTACCATTACCCAAAATTCCCATTACACTTCAGTTTTGTTTTGGGTATACCGGATAATTTAAGATTTCAAGAAACGACGCTTCATCCAAGAATGAGTTGGTTTCCTTTGAAGAATGACTTCTTAGATCAAATGGCATCTCCTAAAGCAAAAAATAAATAAATAAATAAAATTGCAAAGAATAAGTTCAAGCTAATGAATTGTACATTAGAATAAGTTAAAACAAAAAGACAATGAATAACAATGTAAACACACCTTAAAAGTATGCGGATCATATGACGCTTGGGAAGACGAAGGTATCGATAGCCAACTATCTTTGTAACTCATCATTTGTGGTATATATTGGCTTTCAACCTCCTAACACATGAAACATATTCATAAGTAAATGCACCATATCATATCACATTATAACTTAAGCACAAAAAAAAAACTCACCAGTGGTTGCTTAAAAAATGAACCATTGACAATCGTCGTAGTAGCATAAAGTAAAAAGAAGTGTAGACATAAATTTAGAATAAAGTATTTATACCTCACTAAGGCGAGTTGATTGTGAAACAACTTTCTTCCTCTTTCTAGATTGTGAAACAACTTGTTTTCTCTTCCTCTTCTTAAACCAAGGTTTTAATCTTCTCCTACCTTTAATTTGTAAGCCATTTTTCTTCTTCAAACCTTTGACTTGTGCAAATTGAGGATCAACCTTCTCTACTTCTTTAGTTTCAACTTCAACCGAGCCTCCTGCTCCTTCTCCAAGAAACATATTGGCCACTTTTGCACACATGACTATCATATTCTCTTCCACATATTCATATGCTTCTTGAAGTTCACATGACCGAGTTGCTAGCTTTACCATCTTTGGACAAAGAATCCTAAAGCGAGCCGCTTTTAGTAATTTAGGATCATTTTCTTCCACTATACTTTTATTCTTCTCCAATTCACAATCATTCGCATTTAATCGCCATCGCCCTAATATATAGCTCTCAGGAATCTCCATAACACCCATTCGATCAAGCGCTTTGATTCCATGGCTACATAACATTCCAAAACTTTCAAATTTGCGGCAAGTACAACAAATATTTTGGCAAGTAGTATTTCTGGACTCATTTATTTCAATGCTACCGTTCACCACATACTCCACATTCTTTGTATGAAAGTAAATCACATAATTAAATTCTCCTTCCAACTCAAGATATTGCTTCACCTTACAACCAAGTGACGTGTCAACCTCATCATGGAACAAGTCAAATAGAGGAGGGGTGTACAATTCTGAAACTTGGATTAATATAGGACACTTCCTCAACTTCAATCTTTGCAACTTTTCTCTTGAATGGTATATGGCTCTAGCTTCCTCATATCGCTTCTCCACAACTGTTACACCGAATTGAATAAAGAATTGAACAATGTTAAGATCAGATTTTAAACACTTCTTTAGTTTTGCATTAAGGCTCTCACTAACTTGGGTGCTCCGCATTCCCGTAGTGAACGACCATTTCATGTATACGTGTGCCCATTTCTCTTTAATCTCCCAAGTTTTTTTCATCCACATGTTATCTTGTAAATTGTATCTCTCAATCAAAGTATCCCAAGCTTCATGTAACTCATCTTTATCCTCATACCCATAAATGCAAGCATTGAGCTCTTCGCCAAATTTTGAACCGGCATGGAACAAGTGTCCCAAATGCTTCAAAGCATTTTGATTGAGGTGAAAGGTGCACAACCCATGAGAAACATCGGGCATAACAATCGAAATAGCCTTAGCCATAGCAGCATCTTGGTCTGTGAAAATGGTAGTAGGCTTTTTTCCAGACATGGCATGCAAGAAGGTCTTAAATAGCCACTCAAAATTAATCTGACAATTAGTAGAGAGGTCTCAGCATATATGAAGTGATCACCCATTTCACTCTTAAGCAATGTGGGATGTTGTGAAATTTTAAAGTAGTTGCAAGTGCACGAATCGGATTGATAGTATAGTTATGCAAGTGCGAGGTCGAACTCACAAGAACTTGTGATTTTTTTTCTAGGAAAGCTAAATAATTTAACTTTGATTGAACCCTAACCTAGTTGACAAAAGTTGTGAGTTATTTTATAAAATAAAAATTAAACAAGCAATAGTGAAAGTAAATAGTAAATAAAATTGACAATTGAACAAACGTGATAATGGGAAAAGTGACTAAGGTTTCAGAATCCGCACTCATGTATTCATAACAATTACCAGGAAACTCTTATTTATGATAATGGGAAAAGTGACTAAGGTTTCAGAATTCGGACTCATGTATTCATAGCAATTACTAGCAAACTCTTATTTATTTCCATACTTTTTCTTCACAGTAATTTGGTGGCTAAACTCTATTACCGTGGAAAATACCATCGTTACAACCTTTTAGGAAAACAACTCATGTACGTTCTTCCTCGCTTTAATGTTCAAGACCAAAAAATTATATGTATTCGTTCGAAAACAAATCACAAAAGATATCCAGTGCTTGAACGATTATTCAATTAAATCAAGCGTTCGAAAAATAAATGAAGAGTCTACAATTCTCACTACAAAACATGAGGTTTCATCCTCAAACCTAACCTAAAAATCTACCCTCTCATGGAGGTTTCTTCTCCTTTTCCAGCCATGGTCGTGTCTCAAGCAGTGATATCTCCCAATGAGTAGCCCTTCTCTTCCTTTTATATTTGTTGTCTAGTGTAAAGTGCCCCAAGGCAAACTTGGATGCACCAAAATCTTTCTTTTATATCAAGGGAAAGAATATCCTTTTTTATTCACATAGTCCACCGAATTTGGAATTTTCCATTAAGATTTGGATTTTGATTTTATTTAATTTCTCAGTCCAATTAATTCTCCTCTATTTCTATTTTCAATGAAGCCGAAAATTATGTATAAAGTTCACTCAAAATCTAATTTCCTTCCACCAAGTATCAAAGAATATTGTCCTGATATCTTCTCCAATATTGACTTCTTTTTCCTAATAGCTTGCAAAATTGGCCCCGCCACTTTAATTAGTCAACCACGACTTGGCTTTGATGCTTCGACTCCGAGCAAAATCTCACTTCATTCAACAGCCGAATCATAGGTACAGAAACAAATTTCTCGTGTATGCACGTAGAAATACGGTAAATCATAAATGGCTCTTGCCCTGTAAAAGTAAAGAAATGGAACACGTTTCTTCAGTGTACTCATTGTACTCAAAATGGCCACATGAAGATTTGTATTTAATATTGAGTAGTGACTGGTGATATATGGTACATTTGCACAGTATCCGAAAATAAAAGGAATTCATATATGCGTTGTCTCCCATTTGCTCCGTGGCTAGAGAGCAAAAACAACACAACACTAAAAGAACCCATCTAGTCCTCAATTATCGCAACAATAATAATAGAACCCATCTAGCTCTGTGGCTAGAGAGCATGTGAGAAAATACAGGTTTAAAGATCGCAAACGATTTTGTCTATGAAGGATAGCTTTTTATTGTACCGGAGATATCAGTAGAACACTTGATTCGGTTGTAGTATAACAGTGGCAATGCTTGTTTCTTTGCTAACAAATTAGTGAAACTTGTTAGTTTGTGTAACCATCCCCTCGAACAGTATAGTTTGCTCCTTCCTTATATAGGGATTTGTCTTTGCAGGTCTTCTTTGCTGTGGAAAGATTTGTCGCTTTCGCTGGACAAACTATCTTCGGGCAGCTATTAAGGGCGGACCCTTTAGTCCTGAAGAAGAAAAGTTTGTTATACAGTTGCATGACATACTTGGGGAACAGGTACACTAGTACACTACATTGTATACATTACTGGTTCTTCTAGCAACAATATTCTTGTCAATCTCCAATGGACGAAACAGAAAAACCATCCTCGTCCCCTTCCACCCACCATATGGCTCAATGGGAGAGTGCAAGGCCAGAAGCTGAAGCCCGGCTTTCAAAGTAGTCATTCCTCTTTATTCCACCAAGCTTAGGATGATCAAGTTCTGACTTTTTCCTACGCGTATGGAACTCTGAAGCTGGGGAATCGTTTCTGAATATGAATGAGGGGAACAAAACTCTGTGTCAAAGCTTGTTTTCTCAAGCATCTTCGTCGACTAGATGTGGATCAGTCTATGTCGCCACAACAGAAACGGAAAATCCTCTGACCGGCTCCTCAGCAACCGGGAGAATTCAGATTCCTCTTGCTCCAGTGAGTTGGAGAACTCGTCCGACTCTGCATTGCAGCTGGTGTTCGATTTCCCAGCCAACAATGAATGTGCAAGTTTTTTGTTTTCTTGTGTGACACTATTTCATTTGAATGGGAGCCATGAATTCAGGTCTATTACTGGCCCTGATTTCTCCTACTGTAGCTGCTAACAATTTTGAATCATACCTAAATCACCTCCGGGAAACTATATTGATGGTAATATGTTGGTTATTTACGCATATTTTTTCTTGACAACTCTCTCTGATGTAACATACTATATTGATGATTCTCGTGACTCAAATCAAATCACACTAAGTTACAAGTTCTCATTATCATCATACTACCAGATATATATAGGTGGATTTTCTAGTTCACACTCTCGGATTTAAGGAAAAAATGGGGTTTTTTTGTGTTGTAAATTTTTTTTGGAAAATCCGATCCGTCCAATGTGTTCAGAAGGTGTTTTCCAGGAACCATGTGAGAAATCATCAAAAAAAAATACCGGGAAGGGCTTGATCCAAGCAGTTTTCGCAAAAACTGTATTTATATATTTTTGCAAAAACTGCTTGGATCAAGCCCTTCCCGGTTTTTTTTTTGAAAATTTTCCGCGAGGGCTCTTAAAAACACCTTCTGAACACATTAGACGGATCGGATTGTCAAAAAAAAATTTGTATAAAAAGTCCGGAAATTAAAAGTCCGGACTAGAAGTTTACCCTATATATATATATATTTTCCTACTAAACGAAGCATAAACGGGCTCGTAAAAACTTTTTAGCTCGTATCATTATTACTATGAAGCTTGATCATCAGACATCACAACCAGATATTTTATTCCTTCACACAACACAATCAAAATGAGATCCACATGAACTATAATAAATAGATTACACACACAAATAAACAAGCAAGAAAATTTGCAGGAGAGAACCCAAAGCCGTATAGGGCAAACATTTCTAACAGCCAAAGCACCCAACCTTCTTCGGAACATTTCCAGTTGCGCGATACTTTGCAGCCATCTCCTCTGCCTTGAGCATTTCTTCCCCTTTTCTTGCTTCAACCATTGCTCTCCTTTCTTCTGCTTCTTTGTGAATTAAAGCAACCTTGTCCTGCATTTTTTTCTGCATTATCTGCCTTCTACTTCTCTAGATCTTCCTACTCATAAGAATAGACCATTTTGAGCGCATAACTTAATAACTTAACAGATAGAGACCTGAAAGAGTTCATTTCTCGAGCTTGGGCACATTTCGGTCCTTAAGAACAACATGGTTTTCAAGGAAAAAACAACATTTATAAACAAGCCAAAAGAAGCATACTTCATATGCTAATAAAAAATTGGGATGATTTCCGAAAACTGCATGTAGTTATGTATTAATATAACATGGTGGGGGACAATTACCTCTAGTTTTTTTTAGTTTAGCTTCAATAGCCGCTTTCTTGGTGTTTTCCCACGAAGATACAGCAGCAAGCTTCTTTTGGGCCCTATTTAATTACAGAAACAAGGATAAAACTTCAGCTATTGAAAATCGTAACAGAGTCAAATCAAATAATATCACCAAATGGCAGCTCAAAAACTTATAATCTAATCAGGTAAACATGCATGACTATATACGCAGATTGCTTCGATTCACCTGGGAGAATAACTTTAATAGCAGATTTGGTAGGATGAGTCTTGTATCGTATATGATAGTTTATTTCATGGATGGATCCGTTCCATCACTTGAGACAAACTTTGATCATTTCATCAAGCACACTTAAAAAATTAACGAGCTATAATTCTGACGAGAGCCGGGACACTGATCAAAAGAGCTCCCATCTACTATTAATATTCTTATGTAATTGCAGTAACTTGAGTCTGAGGATCAATATACGAACCAGGAACTATAAAGAAGCTAATAAGCCAAGGAACTGATCCTATTTGGCTTCAGTTGCTAATGTAGTTTCTACATACGCCAATTGTAAGCCAGGGCAGAATGAACAATAAAAGTTATGAAGAGCCTTACTTGTCGTCCACGTTTGCTTTTTCACTTTCTTCCCATGCCTTGATAAAAGACAAACTTTTCTCTTTTTCAACATGTGCGAGGGCTACATCTGAAATCACAATGCCAGGATATTACACAATGATAGAGATCCAAACATCACATAAAAATAAAATCAGCCACTTTGTGTTTTATTTGCGTTATGAGTATGGAGTATTCTCGTCTCTATTTCTGCAGTTTAGTACACTCGTTCGACTGCTTTAGAAAAACATAACAGACTCCTCAATGACTTTAAATGCTTTACTCTCACCGATATCACCAAATTTTAGTAGATGAGAAACCAAGAGTAGTTCAGTACTTCAGTTGCTTTCCAATTGTTTACCTCTGTCAGTTGGTCCTAGCGAAATTCTCTTCACCGTAGGATCTGGAGTCTCTGCAAAGAGGAAACATTTGAACGATTACATCCCTAGCATGTAATTTCGTATCATCATGTGATGCGCAAATGTTAAACAAAACATTAGGGAGAAGAATCAAAAGATGAGAACTATTCCAAACATAATCAAGTCTATTGGCTATGCTTCGACACTTGACTTCATAAGCCATCGGAATGATACATGAAGCATGAGATCGTAAATAGCGTTATTAAACTGCACAATCAAATAGTATAGTAAGGCAATATTTGGATCTTCATATAAATTAACCACACTACTTATCTCAAAGGAGTGAAAACAATTATAGGAGTCCCATAACTACAAAGGAAACGAATAACACTGATTCAGAAGTTTCATGTTTTCAATAATCTACACAGGAAAAACATCGGCAAATTAAAAATATGCAGCAAAGGAATGCGACAATTATATTGATGGGTATATTAAGTGTATTAGCCCAAACTAACCACCGCTAGTCTGGTAGGTGACTCTTGTTTGCTCCTTACTGAGAGGTCAATTGAACAAATCTTGCCAAAGTCAAGAGTATTTCATTGTTACTTATTTGAATACCATTTCTTGTGTTTTAGCCTTGATCTAGTTGTTGCGGAACTCATATGATTGGCAAGTCTCAACTCTTTGGATATAGTTATCCTACTACCACTCAGTATAGTTCTCCTACCACTTCATTTCAGAAACACAAAAGGGCAATTAGCCCCTTAAATCCCATGTACCAAAACTTGTGTGTACAAATATTCCAATGTCTTTTTGCCCGTTGGATCATGAAGAAATTTAAAGGGACAAAAATTTCAACTTGATCCAACAGCTGAAAATGCACGGGAACAAAGATATAGAAGAATATGGTACAAAGGATTTGAATTTGGTAATTAGCCTACAATTTGCTGTAATAACTTTCCCATAAGTGGAATTTTGACATATATCATTCATGCAAAGAATGATTGACCCAAAAAATGGGAGTTAGCTTTCCATGATTAAAGTCCTCATTAGGGCTTATTTACTTTCCTAATGGCAGTGCTTACCAGTTTATTAGTGTGTAACACTGCAAGTATCATTGGAGGGTCAATGATGCACTTTGGTATCCAAGGTAAGCCTTTTCTGAGAGTGAGATATTAATCACCATAGAATATAAAGGATTTTAATGCTTCTTTTAATAAAGGAGCATTAACCTTCAAAAGCTAAAGATTGTGCAAATAATGGAATTGGAATGTTGGAACAGATATGATATGATCAAAAAGTTTCCAGCCAGTAAAGGTATGCTATACAGACAGAAAGACTAGAGTGAAAATCAAGACAGAATGATTTGGATGTTGGCTCGAGTAGGCTCACGAACAAGAAAAAAATTCTACAACATTCTATTTCAGTGATTTATGTCATAACTTAAACTATTATAGTCTTCAATTTTTTTTACTTATCGTTTATATTTGCTCGACTCGAGCTTGAGTACCATAAACACTAACGAGCTCGCCTAATTTTGAACGAGCAAAGCACTCTCAAGTCTCAAGCTTGACTTAGCTCGTTTGCAGCCCGTATACGGAGTAAGACCAAGACTGAAGCCTTGTATCGACAATACTAATACTCTGTTTAGTAGATGAGAAAATGTAAGAAAAAAAAAAAATTAAACCCAAATTTGCTTTAGTGATGCTTTTTTTTTTTTTTTTACCTCTCACAAAATGACAGCAGCATCAAGATTAATAGAGAAGTTTGCTTAGCTTCCAATGATTTTGAAACCTAAATATCTTATCATCCATGGTATCAAGAACAGTGAACAGAATACGATTCCCCTAATCTCGGTATAGATGGCCTTCTTGACCGAACAACCGGAATAGGGATCAGTCAAGGGGGACATAAGCTGGCCCGGATACCCAGTGAAAAACAAAAATTACGTTTTAGAGCAGAGAATAGTAACAATTTTGTCACGGTAAAAAGGAGAGTTTACATTCAAACCACATAATTGCATGCACACTCTTATTGTACTACTTTTGCCTATACTAGAAAACAGTTTATTTCACAATATTTTGGTTTTTCGTGGACCAGTCCACATAACTCAGTACATGCATACAATGAAGTTTCTGATCTGAAATATTAAACGTTAAACCAGCTAATCGAGAATCTCCAAGAACTCTGTACACAGACCAATGTCAGATGAGAATATATGAGCCATAAACACACAACGGACAGCAAAAAAAAAATCAAATCAGTCTGAGTATTAAATTGTTCACACTTGGTTTGAAAACTTAAAAAATTAAAAAATATATTTTAAAAACTATTTGGTTATTCATATAGCCAATCTCAACTCCATAGCATTGAGTAGCTTGGTTTGTTTGGCAGTATAAACTAATTGAGTCGAGTAGTTAATTGTCCAAAACTCAACGGAAATCTAAAATGTGTTGGTCTTTTTCTCTCTTCTTTTCCTTTTTCCATTGTAGGCTTACACACAGCTCGACTCGAACCCTTGACATGGTATTGAGAAACAAGGATTCAAACAAGGACCAATGGCAAAACTTGGTCGCTCATGCAACAAGTCGTTCTCAAAGGAACTTCTGAAAATTTGCACCCATTTCCAATTTTACCATCTTCTTCACAAACCAACGGAAAATATACTAAAACCCACCTGAATCACAACTTGAGTCCAGCCAAAATCATGAAAACGAAAGACTCGGGAAAAAAGAAATTACCTTTCGGGGGCCTGATTCGTCGATCTGCATCACCCAAATCAAAATAGAGCTTCTGGAAAAGAGACAGAGAGGCGCCAACCCACTATACATGAAACCCACCTCAATCACAACTTATTCAAGACAAAATCAAGGGAAAAGAAGCAAAAAATAACATTCCGAGGGCTTCTTCAAGTAAACACAAGTACAAAATGCCATCAGAACAATCTTTACATGGCTATAACGTTACACACTGCACCATCGGAAAACACATTTGCAGGCACAAATAAGCTACAAAATCATTCAAATAACTGCGAAGAAGAAATTAAATTTAACAGTTTGGAGCAAAAAATAACCAGCCCCACAACCACGATTCCTTATTTGTTCAACAATTTCACACGATTTTCGCGTCCTTATTACAAAATAAAGAAGAAGAGCACGATGAATATAATTGAACAATAGAGCTAAAGAAGTCACAAATTTCAGATTCAGAGACACACAGACGCGATTAATTTAAAGGAAATAAACTCACCTAAACAAGGCAGCGAATTCACACGAACACTCTCCCCGCCTTTCAGCAATGGCTGCCTTTCATGCACTCCATCGCCGCAGCAACAGTGAATCGGCCAGGAGAGGACGATTCAGCCGCCAGAACAGTGCAACACTGACGGAACTGGTGAAAAGTGAAGAATTACGGAAGTTCCCGCAAATGGCGGCGGCGGCGTGCAACGTAACGGTCGAATCGACGGAATCGCCACCTGAGGCTGAGACACAGTGGAGAGGTATAGATCGATGTGCGGGTGTGTGTTTGAGCAGAGCGAAAGGAGGGTATTTTCTATAAAAAATAAAAATAATAAAATAGAATTCCACGTCATGACATAGGTTCAACCTATGTCATGCCTCCAAAACGACCCCGTTCGGTTCTAAGAACTCTTGGATACTACCATGACGATTGCTATCTATATCGACCATTATTTAACGATCCGATACATTCTTTTTGTAGAAATTATTGTAATACATATGATGTATGAATATCTCGTAAATTAAATACATACTAATACTTAATCTAAATGAATTTCTATTTCTAAAAATGAATCAGGATACGTTGAATCATATCTCCTTCCATACTAACAACTCTTAAGAGATTTTAAGTACTTTTTTTATCTATCTAAGTGATATTTTAATGATCTAAGACATTCATATCGTAGAACGCATAAAAATATAAATCTTTTAAAAACTTCATTTTAATTGGATACCGATTGGTACTTGATCTGAACGAATTAATGTTTCTTGTAATAGGTTTGGATATACTGAATCAAAAACATAGTAGCCGGTTGCAACATAATGTCGCATGAACCGACGTCGGCGACGGTAAACTCTATCCCTCTCCCATTTACCCTGTACGTTTCCCGTCCGATCAGATTCATCTCCGACGACGTCAGAAACTCAGAGGCTCCGGCCAATCGAAAGAATGTTCAAGGCATTTATGAGCTAGGACCTTGTAGATTTGGTTCAAAGGTTGTTTTTATCCCTCGCAAGCTTGGTATTACATCTGAAGAAGATGATGGCTACTTGATATTAGGCAAATGGGTATGTATTCCTATCTCTTTACCATCATATACCCCGTAATTGTACTCTTTTTTTTTGGGTTATCAGTGTTCAACCTTTAGTTTGTGAACAGATGTTGAGGTTCAGTTGGTGCAATGTCTAAAAATATCTTCTGTCAAATGATAAAATCTCCTAAAACCAACGTTTGCTAAAATCAACTTTCTCATTTGCTAAAATCTTTGATTTTATCTCTCACAGTAATCTTCCTCATTAGGTAAAATCAACTCTTGATTTTATCAAATGTTGATTTTAGCTCATTTTATCAAATGGCAAATTCTGATTCAATTGGAGAACTTGTTGGAGCAGAATCCAGATGCATTGTACTGTTGGTGAGGGTGAATAATTAATTAGTACCCTACTTCTTCCCCTAAACACCAAACAGTTGCCTTGTTAGAGCCGTCGACGACTGTCTTGGATTATACACGTCACATATCTACGGAGATAGCAAGCATCTATGTAGCACGGACACGAGACACGGGATTTCTTAGAAAATGGGGACATGGACACGTTAGGGGGCATGGCATGAATAAATAAATAAATGTATAATATTTATTTTATACTTATGAAAACACAGTATTTTGGCGTGTCCCCCTTATATTTTGACGTGTCCTTGTGTCTTCGTGTCCGACACGGGGACACACCAGCCTTTAGGAGTGTCGGTGCTTCATAGGTAGGCATAGATGAGTAGGCTGTTGAAGAATCTAAAACTAGTTTAGAAGATTGCTAGATTGAACTTTATTATGGATGAAACATTTTAGGATCTGTAACCACTAAGGAGCACCAAGTTCGGTGCAGTTTGGTATTTTGTTGAAGGGCCTCTGGGCATGATGTTGTAATTGTAGTTCTAGACGACTAAGTTGGAACTTTGGGACCTTACTTGTTGCTCTCTGGGCAAATCTCGCCTTCAACCCTTTGTAAAAATGTCCTTCAGGTATAAAGACAACTTCAAGTTGCAACCTTCATAATTCTTCCTAGAAGAATATTTTCATAGACTGCTTTGACCTTGTTTCTTTATTGTTTCTTTATTTCTTGCTAGATTGAATGCCATCTTAAATTCAGAGATAACACTAAGAATGCCTTGTGTATACTATTGAATACAAATATAGGGTAGGCCTCATGGCCTGTATCAAGATGAATGGTAAATAACCCTTTATTCGACTGTAGAAATCCTCTATTTCTTGGGTGTGACATGGTTGTTTGGATGGGTTGCAAATCTTGATTCTGGAATGCAATCACCTTGACAATTTAAACACGATCTAAGCAAATTATGTTTCATATGTCCAGAAAATCAAATTATGTTTCAACTGATCCTGTTGCAGTTGTTGAATTACCAAATAGTGTTCCTTTCGAATTCCATGCCTTTTTCGTTACAGGGGTTAGTATTCTCTCTTTAGTGGTTACTCTTGAATAAGTTTTTATGTTCACCTAGGTTTACCCCTTAAATTTGTATATTAAAGTGATGTTCTTACCTGTACATGCACGCGCATGCACGCCAAAAGAAACTGTGAATAATTACCATCATCACCATTCTGAGGTAGCAAGCATAGATGAGTAGGCTGTTGAAGAATCTAAAACTAGTTTAGAAGATTGCTAGATTGAACCATCCAATTTGGGGGATTTACCATGGATGGCGTCAGTGGTGCCACACCATGCCTGACGCCCCAACCTTTTCGCTCACCTCTGCATATGTAGTGTTAGATCAATTAAATACCAGTTTAAACTCATTGGCAGCTCCTAAATTGGAAGGTTTTTCATGAGTCCCTTTTTGTCAGACATTGATAATACGTTGCTGAGTACCCAAAAAGAAAAAGAAAATGAAGAAAAGAAAAAAGAGGATAATGTATTTCCATTTCATATTGTTGTTGTAGAGAATAATTTGGCTCTATATTCCATAAATTTGCAACTGGCTAGAAAACTCATCACTTCATTGATTTTCTTTACTTGTCATCTTTTTGTTATACTGCAATAGTACAAAATCGTCTACAATCTTTAACGCTTCATTTTCTCACATGTTCTCTAGCCACAGAGCAAATGGGCGATGACGCATACATGAATTCTTTTTCTTTGTATAATGTGGAAATGTACCATCACTAGTCACTACTTAATACAAATCTTCATCCATTTTCAAATGCGTTCTAAAATGGTTGTCTATAATATGCATTACAACAGATCGATACACATTGGAAAGCACATTCTAAGAAGGTAGGGCTTTTTGAAATGGCGCTATCAGATTCCTATGTGGTGCAGTGGGTAGCGCCACATGTTTTTCTGCATATATCTATTCCTCAACTGTAACTTTAAGTACTATTTTTTTTAATGGTTTATTTTTCTTCGGGATAGGGCGACGCAGCAGAAGGAGAGGCGGATGATTAAGAACAGGGAGTTAGCGGTGAGGTTGAGGGAGCGAAGCAGGTTAGGTTATGTGGTGTTTGGTTGAGGTGAATTTGATATTTTGTTGTGTTGTGGTAATTCTGTCTATCAGAGTATTAGGCAAAATTCTGTCTATTATGGTTGATTTTGCTGTCCTTGTTTAGGGAAAAAGTTACTTAAAATGGGATTTTAGGCTGAAATCTTATGTTCAATATGAAGATGTCTAACTTTCCTCTTTGCAGAGACTCCAGATCCTGTGGTGAAGAGAATTTTGCTAGGACCAACTGACAAAGGTAAAAGATTGGAAGGCAACTGAACTACTCTCGGCTTCTCATCTACTAAAATTTGGTGGTATCGATGATGAGAATAAAGCATAGGCCCTGATATATTGAGGAGTCTGTTATGTTATTCTGAAAGTAGTCAAACGAGTTTACTAAACTGCATAGATAGAGTCAGGAATACACCATAGCAGTACCACAAATAAAACACGAAGTGACTGATTTTATTTTCATGAGATATTTGGATCTCTATCAATTTTTAATATCCTGGCATTGTGTTTTCGGGGATATAGCCCTCACGTGTTGAAAAAGGGAAAAGTTTGTCTTTTATCAAGGCATTGGAATAAAGTGAAAAGGCAAAGGTGGACAACAAGTAAGGCTTTTCCTAACTTTTCTTGTTCATTCTATCCTGCATTACAATTGGCATGTGTAGAAACTACAATAGTAACTTAAGCCAAATAGGATCGGTTCCTCGGCTTATTAGCTTCTTTATAGTTCTCAGGTCGTACATTGATCCTCAGACTCAAGTTATGGCAATTACTTTTCTTTCGGAGGAGTCTTATATCTTGCTCTGGGAGCTCTTATCATGCATCATGTTATGAAGGAGTTTCTAATTTAGCGTAAGTATATTAATAGTAGATGGGAGCTCTTTTGATCAGTGTCATGGCTCTTGTCAAAAGACCTAGAATTATAACTCGTTAATTTGTTAAGTGGGTGATGAAATTATCAAAGCTCGTCTCAAGTGATGGACGGATCCATCCACGTAATAAAATATCAAATGCGATACAAGACTCATCCTACCAAATCTACTATTAAAGTTCTTCTCCAGTGTGAATGGAAGCAATCTGCGTATATAATCATGCATGTTTACCAGATTAGATTACAAGTTTTTGAGTTGCTGTTTGGTGATATTATTTGATTCATCTATGCTATGATTTTCGATTGCTAAAGTTTTATCCTTGTTCCTATAATGAAAATAGGGCCCAAAAGAAGCTTGCTTCTATAGCTTTGTGGGACACCCCAAGAAAGCGGTTATTGAAGCTACACTGCAAAAAACTAGATGTAATTGTCCCCATTTAATGCATAAATACATGCAATTTTCGGATATCATCCCCATTTTTTGTAGGCATATGAACATGCTTCTTTTGGCTTGTTTATAAATATTGTTTTTGATGTTTTTTCCTTGAAAACCATGTTATTCCTAAAGACCAAAATGTACCCTAGCTCAAGAAATGAACTCTTTCAGGTGTCTATCTGTTAAGTTATTAAGTTACGCGCTCGAAATGGGCTATCCTTCTTATGAGCAGGAAGAACTAAAGAAGAAGGAGGCAGATTATGTAGAAAAAATGCAGAACAAGGTTGCTTTAATTCACAAAGAAGCAGAAGAAAGGAGAGCAATGGTTGAAGCAAGAAAAGGGGAATAAATGCTCAAGGCAGAGGAGATGGCTGGAAAGTGTCGCGCAACTGGAACTATTCCGAAGAAGCTTGGGTGCTTTGGCTGTTAGAAATGTTTGCCGTAATTCTGCGCCCTCCTGAAAGAAGTGGACAGCTTTGGGTTCTTTCCTACAAATTTTCTTGTTTGGCTATTTGTATGTGTGCAATTTATTTATTATAGTTCATGTTGATCTCATTTTGATTCTGTTGTGTAAAGGAATATAATATCTAGTTGTGATGACTGATGATCAAGCTTCATAGTGATAATGATACAAACTGAAAAGTTCTTATGAGCCCATTTATGCTTCTATTTAGTGGAAAAATATATATGGTTGAACGATGATAACATGAACTTGTAACCTAGTGTGATATGATTTGAGTCTCGGGAATCAACATCCTATAATCATTATAGTACATTACATTGGAGAAAATTGTCAAGAAAAAATATGCATAAATGACCAACATACAGGCCTTGTTCGGTTAGTAGGTTTCGTTTAGTTTTGATTATGTAAGCAGGTGTAATAAGTGGAGAGAGATAGAGAGAAATAATGATGTAAGCAAAACTAATACATGGCCAAAACTGGCTCAAAACTCTCAAACAAACACGGCCATCGATATAGTTTCCCAGAGGCGATTTAGGTAATTAGATCTGATTCAAAATTGTTAGCAGGTACATCAATAGACCTGAATTCATGACACCCATTCAAAATAAAAAATGGCACATCCAAGAAAATGGAGACTCCAAAGCACATAGTTTGCTATTAGCATCGGGGGGAGCAATTTAAGGAGCATTCGGACATAATGGCATCGCATAGCGAATAGTCACCGCCATGCCCTAAAAAGCTCATGTCATTGTCGACAGACAAAACGAATAGCAGCTGC
Source organism: Vaccinium macrocarpon (assembly GCA_022606695.1). NCBI lineage: Eukaryota > Viridiplantae > Streptophyta > Magnoliopsida > Ericales > Ericaceae > Vaccinium > Vaccinium macrocarpon. The sequence continues at coordinate 7,329,882 of CM040176.1, read as the reverse complement.
AATGCAGTGTCAGATGAGTCCTACAACTCACTGGAGCAAGAAGAATCTGAATTCTCCATCGAATTAGCAGCGTACAATTTGTTTTCCAAATCTTCTTTTTTGATGCTCCCGGTTGCTGAGAAGCCGGTCAAAGGATTTCCCGTTCTGTTGTGATGACAGAGACTGATCCACATCTTGTCGACAAAGATACTTGAGAAAATGAGCTTTGACATGGAGTTTTGTTCCCCTTGTTCATATTCTGAAACGATTCCCCAAATTCAGAGTTCCTTATGCGTAGGAAAGAGTCAGAACTCGATCGTCCTAAGCTTCGTGGATTAAAGAGTAATGATTCCTTTGAAAGCCGGGCTTCAGCTTCAAGCCTTGCACTCTCCCATTGATCCATATGGCAGGCGGAGGGGGACGAGGATGGTTTCCCGTTTTGCCCATTGGAGATTGACAATGGTTCATGTGTTTGGGGTCGATTCCCATGGAAACGAGGCGCTTTTTCAAATGAGTATTCCATAAGTTCTTGATCTCGTTGTCTGTCCTTCCGGATAGTTGAGTTGAGAGGCAATTGCAACCCACTTGCATATAGTTGAGTACATTTTTATACAAGTCATTCAGCAATCGCAACTAAATTGTTTCACTGCAGCAAACACAACGAACAAAATGCGGACCTGGTAAACATCATACTAAGGTAAGAGCGAAAATTATCAAGCTGGCCAATAATCACTTTCATAAACAAGCAGATTCGTTTGAAGGAAAATGGCATGGGGGGAGAACCAAGAGTAAGAAAACAACCTCGCATCCTAGCATACAATCATCGGAGGATAAAGGATTGATGTTTACGGGCCAAGCTGAATTTCCCATTTAATAAAATCTGCTAAAATCAAAGATTCTTGTGAGAGCTAAAATCAAAAGATTTCAGCAAATGGAGTCCAAGTTCCGCTTTGTTTCTAAAAAAGGTTTACCCATATAGATCAACAATATTTCCCTTTGAACTAGGGGATTTTCTAGTACAGAATTTTTTGGGGAAAAAAAAAAAACCATTTTGGCCCACCTTGGCACATAAAAGTGACAACGTGGAAGACTAATTAGGATTAATGAGAGAAACCAAGATGACATAGTTGAGTACATTTTTACACACAGATCATGTATCGCTAAGTACCTACCAACTATCTGGTAGTATATTGACCAAGTAATGTGCAACTAGCTAGGATCAAGAACAACCTCCATAAACCATTGATTTTCCCCAGAGATCACTCATTTTTTCAAAATCCACTTTAAAACCCGAGACACCAATAAAAACAAAGATAAAAGCATAGAAACTCTAACGTTACAATCTGGGCTTAACACCACTCCTACAATCAGGGCCAACTAATCGAGCAATATGATCTCCAATTATACTACTCTGGCCAGAACAATTGATCGGAGAAATGTGGGCAAGTGGCAATTAAAAAAAAAGAAGAATATCATGAATGAAATTCATTTGTATAAGCGTATCCTGCGGGTGAGGTTATCCCGCGGAATTTTTGCATGAAAATTCTTTTCTTTTCTTTTTTTAATCGATAGTTTTGTATGAAAATTTTGTTAATTATAGGTACGTCACAAAGTGAGGATTTAAAAAAGTAAAAAGTTATGAGAATTATCCAAATATTATAGAAAATATTCAAGAAAAAATAGCTTAAGCTTAAGCCTAAGCCAACTCAATCTGTTTTCTTCAAAAAATTTCTTGGAAATTTCCAAATATTTGGTTAAAAGTCATAACTTATCCTCATTTTGATTTCTCTCGTCAAGACAAACATATAATAACTAAAAGTTAGACGTACAACTAACAAATGAAAAAAAAAGGGACAAAACTAAAAAAATCCTTAAGCCAATGTTACGTCGGGAAACTTTTTAATGTTGGAGTTTTTTTATTTCCCGTTAAAAAGGAAGAGTATTTATTTATTTTGAAATTGATAGACGATTAATTTATTTTTAGATAAATGTACAAAACATGGTCACATATCCAAGGACCCAGACCCTATCTCTCTGCAATCCCAGTCAGTTGAGTCCCAATCTCTCCAATTGCCGAAAACCCTCCCCACAACCTCACCAGAAATGGCCACAATCTCGTCCATTTTCTCCCCGAATCTGTTCCAACCCCACCCCACAAAGTGCTTCGCGTCCCAACACCCACAACTTGCTAATCTCTCCGTCCGAACCCTCAAATTACTTCTTCACCCTCCAATTTCTACTCAATTTTCCGTTTTGCATCTGGCTTTAAACTCTAAAGAACTCAGAAGGGTTGCAGCCGTCGCTGAACAGACGTCGGTGGAAGCTGACCCGGTGTCGGTGGCGCCGCGGAGGTTGTACGTCGGAAATATTCCGAGGACGCTGGGTAACGATGAGCTCCGCCGGATAGTCGAAGAGCATGGTGCTGTGGAGAATGCCGAGGTACCTCACTTCTGCTTGAATACCCAGTTTGTACTGTGGGACATTTGTTTGTCGTTGTTACTGTTTTTTTCTAATTGCATTGATAATGGCTAAAGTGTTTATTTTTCGCCGACCCAGTTGATTGGACATTGGGCTAAAGGCTTAGTTTGGTTTGTTTTGGTTTAGTTATAGAATAATAGTTCAAGACTGAAATTTAATGAAGAAAATAAAATAAGAAGGCGAAACACAGATTTTTACATGGTTACCCAACTGTGAAGTTGAGTACACGATCACGCCAGTTTTCACTGTGTATTGACTGGGGAGTAAAAAACGTATCGGCTGCTATGCAGAGCAAGTATGGAATCAAATTAGGTTTCAGAAGCCCAACAATTTGTTGAGTTCAAAGTTTAACTGTAGCAAGAGATCTAAATAGTCCATTGTCCTGTCACTATACTTTTAATGCATAAAGGTCTATGTCACTGATTTGGATGGCAGAGCAAAGTTTCATGGTACATTTTATGCTTCTAATGTAATCGATGTGAAGCACCGAGGATAGCTGACAAAAAATTTAGAGAAACAGCAACAAAGATAAGATGGTCTGGTTCGCACCGCATTGATATAAATTATAAGGTATTCAAGTTTCCCTTAATCATGTATATTTGGAAACTAACCAACCATGGAACTTTTCTTTCTCTCGATTTTGTCATTTTTACTGCTCAATATGTCACTACTGACGTCATGACATCCCAAACCAGTGCTCATCATATTGGGATCTAACCATGGGTTGGAACAATGTCGATGATCATTTGGAGTACTCCTTACTATTTTACACAGCAAATGTTTTTTTATCCTTGTAAAGCACCTTCCATCTCGGTTTTTTTACTACTTGGGGGATGTTGCCTTAGTATTGAGAAGGTTTTCCAATGTCCCTTAGGAGCACCCCATTGGCTTGTCTCAGTCCCCTAAAGAAGCTCAAGTTCGGGTCTACGAAAGTTACCTGTGGGCAATAATGGACAAAAAGGAAAAAAGGCTGTTCAATAGCTGTATGGCCTAAATTTTTGCTCCAAAAGGTCACTCCATACAAACAGACTCATGCTAGTTTGTTCTTTAGTTGATAGAATGGTAGCCAATACATTCTTCCCCCATTCCTTGTCTATATTATTATCGTATATCCTTCAACTGCTATGAACTCAAAAATAGCAGGACTTATTTAACTCCTCCATAGCTACTATAGAAACTAGAAAGAATTGAGAAAAAAATAGAGATCAAAGTGAGCAAAGAGGAATACGGATTGGAATAGACCCAAAGGTAGATAAGAACTTTATCTTGCCAACGAGATCTTGGGGAATGGGTGAAGCTGTTCGTTGTGTGGTCGGGGTTGACAGACGTGTAAACAGAGCCTTTTTTTAACTGAAGGTGTGTCTCTTGGATTCACCAACTAATTGAGATAAAATCGGAGGAAAAAAATAAGGTGGGGACTCACCCCCATGCTGGGCATCGACAACTGTAGACTTTTGCTAAAGAAAACCATTTGCAGTTGGGGGTTTTAAACCTTTTTCCTGTATTCTGTTCACAGGTCATGTATGATAAGTACACTAAAAAGAGCCGTCGATTTGGCTTTGTCACGATGAAGACTGTTGAGGATGCAAATGCTGCTGTTGAAAAGCTAAATGGCACTGTAAGCCTCGATTTTTTTTTTTTTTTGTAAGCCTCGATTGCGTGGTCATTTTAGCAGCTTTTCAATATTTCAAGTTCATCTTAGAAGAATCGCTTGATTCCATCTTCTTCTTCTTTTTTTTAATTACAGCAAATAGAAGGGCGCGAGATCAAAGTAAATGTAACAGAAAAACCTTTACTGAGAGCCCAATTTATTGACAGCCCCCACAAAGTTTATGTTGGCAATCTTGCAAAAACAGTAACCGCACAGATGCTCAAAGACTTCTTTGCTGATAAGGGGAAGGTTCTCAGTGCAAAGCTATCTGAAGCTCTAGGTACCTCAAAATCCAGACGGTTTGGGTTTGTATCATTTTCGTCGGAAGAGGATGTAGAAGCTGCTATCTCATCCTTAAATAATGCTGTAAGTTTGTTACTTTGTTCACGTTATCAAAAGCTTGGTTTCTTATATGCAAATAGCCGTACGCTTCTGATAATATCACTTAAGCAGATAAATTCTTCATTGGATATATGCCTGCAGTAAATAAAAATAAAGAATGAAACCATTTTTCATGATGCAAGCTTCCACTACTTCGAGCTCGGTTTAAAACACATTTTCTTCTACTAGCCCCTGATTCATGGGGATGATGGTTATTTGAAAGAGGATTGAGCCATAATCTTCCTCTTGCCCTCTCAACACCTGTTTGGTCCTCTTTAAATTGTTGATTCGGAGGGTGGTTTGAACATTCCTATTTTCCCTATTTTCTGATGCATTCTTTCAATTCGTCGCAGTTGCTTGAAGGGCAGGAAATTCGTGTGACGAAAGCCAACTAAGTTGGTGCAAACGTTGGTTAGCATAGTTGGGAGAAACACGAGGAGAGTGATTTGCCCTATGAGTGTTGTATTATGGATTTGGATGTTATTTTCGAAAGTCAGATAGCAAGAGTTATGTTATTTACAGAACATCCAATTGTCCAACCTAGTGTTAGTAGTAGTTGTTTTGCTATGAGCTTCCTGTTTACAGTGACCAAGGAAAGGGCAAGTCCACCAATGGACAAGGCTTAAAGTACTTAAGTTCTTTGATCAGATTTATGTAGTTGCCACCTCCTGGCCAGCTTCTTGTTTCTGAAGAGATCTCTGTTTGCTGTTTCGTTGTAGTAGTTTTTATTTTCTTTTATAATTATTTGGAAACACTTAAAAGTTTCACTGAGTGGATTCTTGACAGGTCATTTTCTTCATATACATCAACTAAAAAAACTATTTAAAAAAAAGGCAAAAGTGGAATAGGGCTTCTTTCCCGATAACATTTCAGAAAATAATTAACTCAATTTTTTTAAAATAACCAAAATTTCTCTCAAAAATCATTCCGATATTAAAACTAGGAACAAATACTCGAAGTATTGAGAAAATAACGTATAGTTGATTCTATAATGTTCATGCTTCTCGGTGATTTGGGAACTGATGCATCTCATAGTTTGAGCAAATTGGGCAGTACCAAGATCTTGGCCAAGTAAGATTCATCTAATTGTGAGATTATAGGGCCTTTAGTGTTGAATAACTTGCCTAATGCTTAGGCTTTATATGGAAGTTGGGGAAGAAATGGAAGGTAAAAAGAAATTGGAGAGAAAATTGAATTTGTTTTTAAAACTTTCTATTCTCTTTTTCTAAAAAATCAAACAATGGAAGGAAAGTTTTGGAAACTTTATATTTCTTTCTATTTCTTTCCTCAAATTCCAAATGCACTCTTAATTGGTCGTCTGAAATTGCTTAATTTCTCTTACAACGAGATATTTCTTCCTTTCTCTCTACCACAAGATATGGAATTTCCTGGATATTAGAAGAAAGTAAACAAAGAACATTCACTTCTTCCATTCAAGAAAAGTAAATAATATCTCTATAAAGCGCAACATTTTTTTTGCCATTCGATTTACATTAGTGGGGAGTTAGCGGGGGAGTTGGTAAATTAGTCCAGAGGAGGTTTAGAATCTATCCATAGCCGTAAAGGGCAACATTAAAGAAGCGTTATCTCTTTTATTTTATGCCCCCAAATAAATTACATTAGTATGTTAGATAACTTGACTGTCCGAAATGACTTTGCTGTTAAATGAGAGTGGGAAGTAGCTATGCCATTGGCAGTGCGCATAAGGTAAATAACCAAGAATTATCAAGTACTTACTATACTCAAAAAATTTACATAAAGAAATGGGCAAAAAAATAATTTCCCGAGATGGGTAATGATTTTTCAAATTCGACTTTCTTAAAAATGCACCCATTTTTAAAATTTTTTTTTTCCCTCTAGTACTTATAAAGTACACACTCAAAGAATAAGAGACAAATTTTGAGGCGTATTTAAGATATGTGAAAAGTTTTCCTGTAAAGATTCTGGAAAAATAAATCAATTATTCAGATTTGTAATCACGTGAATATCACCCATTTGATTTCTCTTTCTCAATCCTTATAGGAAACTTTTCTTGTATCCTAAAAGTGCATCAAAGTACATCGTCTCACTATGGATTTGGGGTACCTATAGGAACCCAAGTAACTACATTTTCATAGTGACCTCAATTGTGGGCTATTTATAATCTATATTTGGGATCAAAATTGTACATTTTTGTCGGAAATGTTGAATAAATTATTCATGTAAAAAATCAAATTAGTTGGATATTGATAGCCATATGTTCGGATACCATTTATATAGATGACCAAATGATTTGGAGAATACATTTTAAGACAAAATTCGTCTTAATTGTGTGTCTATCAATTTTCGATAATGATATTTTTTTGAACTCATAATGTGCTCAATATTTCTAAAAAAAATAAATAATTTCGTTCACAAATGAAGATTTTAGAAAATCCCCGATTGAGGTTACTATGCAGTATGCGGATCAGATATAATCACTTGAATAATGATAGTGACATCAACTTTGTACCACAACCAACCACAATCCCACTAACATGGGGTGTAGAGCCCATATGTGAAGCCTATGTGGGACTCACACCCCATATGAGTGGGGTTGTGGCACAAAGTTTGTGTCAAAGTCATTTTTGTAGTTGCTGGACGCATCCCAAGTCCTGTGGGCCACAAACTCCGATTACACGTGTCGAGGGCAATGAGAGTAATTTTCCCAAATATCAAGGGCTATTTATTTCCTTTCTGTTTTCACTCGATTTGGCGCCACTTTCTCGTTTCCCGCTCCACTACTCCCACGCACTTCAAATTTTCCTCCACCAATTTCGTAACCCTAACCCCTCTCTCTCTCCAGACTCTTCGAATTCTGTAACAGTGAAATTTACAGCTCCCTTCTCTCTCTATCTCTATATATTTATATCCGTATATGTATATCGTAAGTTACGTACATTATTCTGTAAATCATTGAAGAAGGAGAAGAAGAAGAACAAGGAAGAAGATGTTTTACTCGCACACGTTTTTGGCTAAGAAAGGGCCACTGGGAACAGTGTGGTGCGCTGCGCATCTACAGAACAGGCTCAGGAAATCTCACTACACCTCTACTGATATTTCCTCCACTGTTGGTTCGTTTCACTCATAAATCCTCTCTCTTTACCCCTCACTTCAGATCAAGATTTCATTTTTTTTCTTTTTCTTTTTTTATTTTTATTTTTCTATTATAGAAAAGACTCCATTTTTATGTTCGTGCCGATAAAGTAAATGTTTTTTGGTTTCAACTGACTGCGTTTTGCTTCTGTTTGTCTGCTAAATCAGATCTTTCTCCCTTTTTTCTTTTGAAGTTGTTTGTACGACTGATTTACATCGAATTGAACATTAAAAAAATGGAGGCTTAGATGTTTATAGTTAGCCGTGCAGACTTTTTGTATGTTGGGTCAAAACAGGAACTGGGAAATTGCCCTCTGTTTGGTTTTGTGGTTATTCTAAATGCAAATTCATGTTGCAATATTGTCATGTGTTATGGGATAAACAGAATTCTGCATTTTTTCATTTAATTATTGTGGAATTGGGTTGCATCGACTTATTGGTAATGTATTCTATCGAACTCCGAGGAGTTTTTTTGTTATGTGGGATTGAAAAAACTGGTGAACTTTGATCAATGATAGCCAATTGCCACACTTTCTTACTCTTATGTAATTAGCAATCACTTACAATGGTGAATATGACGTGATTTGGTTTACACATATCCATTTGAATTCCTGATGTAATTCAGGCCATTCACATTCTTTGTCTAAACTTTGCTTTAGCTTGCATTAAATGATATGTAATTGCCTATTTCTGATCATTTCGTTGACTGTCTTCTTTGTTAATTCAATCTGAATGGACCTTCCAGAGAGGATCATGTATCCTGAAGTTCCCATTGCACTGAGAATGTCGGGCCATCTTCTGCTGGGCGTGGTTCGCATATATTCAAAGAAAGTTGATTATCTGTACCAAGACTACAATTTTTTCCTGATAACGTTTACGAAAGCGTTTGCTTCTGTGGAAGTTAATCTCCCGGATGATGCAACTCATGCTCCTTTTCACTCTGTCACTTTGCCTGACACATTCGAACTTGATGCCTTGAATTTGGATGAAGACTTGTACTATGAGGGGTAATCTTTGGGCAACTTGCTGCACTTGTGTTTTTCTTTTATCTCTTTTAACACGGGGCTTCTAAATTCTCAGGTTGGAGGACAACCATCTTAGGAGCCAGGAAGACATAACACTTACAGGTAGCAGTATTACATGTGCTTCCTTTAGTTGATATGCACAAATTCTACTTGAATTTTTCTATGCAAATTAGTGGCTAATGATTGAAATGTTATCATGCTGCAGAACAAATTCCAATTGCATGGGATCCATATATTACCATTACTTTGGATAAGGTAGCTTGATTACCTCATTTCACTTACCAAAAAGCCTACCTGTATTTGTATTTTGTTTTTGACTTGGGAGAAATACAAATTGTAATATTGCTTAACAGAAGTGTCTGTTCTCCTAGGATTCAGTGAGTTTGGAAGATACCTCTGATCCCTCAGCCATGCCCATGGAGGAAGAGTATGTTTTTTTAATACACCACGAAGTGCATTGTTTTCCTTGTATCGAGAGAAAGTAATGAGTTTTCCTTTTACAGCAACCGTCCTTCAACTCCAGGTGTCATATGCATTGATGTTCAAGATCCTGTTCCTGCTAACCAGATGGTAGCCGGTGAAAAGACTAATGAAGATAGTTTTTCCAACAAGACTCCTGAAATTGAAAAAATGCGAGATGCTGTCCTTAATTTTCAAAACATTCCCCCCTTGCAAGATCCTGTAAGTGAACCAGATGCAACTTTGGAGCAGCAATTAGTTAATGACAAGGAATTAACTACTCCTGCTGCAGAAGAAATATTAATCTCTGGCGGGCGATCATCCTCATCTGCGCATCATGGAGAACCAGTTAATTCTGCTCAATCAAACCTGTCTCCCGACATGCCTGACTCGCACATTTTGGGTAGGTGCAGAATTTTTTGTTGTTGGATACAGGCTAAGACCAATCTTGTTTTGTCTTTGAGTACTTGGTTTTCTTGTGTTGCAGATCATGACTCACCTCAACTGGAAATTCGTCCAACACCACCTGATGAACAGCGACTTGTTGAACAACCAAGAGGAAGGAAAAGAAGGAGAAAACAGCTATTCGATGAGTCAACAGTGTTGTCTAATAAGTATGGGCTTTTTAAGTACACATAAATACACACGCGTGCACACACATGTATAAAGTGGCTCTTTAACCAAGGGTAATGTTTATGTCAGGTTTATTAAGGCAGGGCTTGATGACTGTAATGACCTGCAGCGGAAAAAGAAACATTGCCCTTCTTCTGCTTTGGATGTTTGGAAGTCGAATAACAGGTTGAGAAAAGAAAATATTTTTCTTGAGCCACTAATGCTTGGTGAGCATGTTTATTCCTTAAACTGTTTTTTCCATTTATGCATGCTTCCTACTTAAGGAATATTTTTTTTTATATAAAAAAATTGGTGCGTATATATCTGCAGGGTTGTGTGCAGATCTATGTAACATTTACAAGAGGGATTTTATTTCTGCGAAGCCTCATCTAGTTTCTGAGAAAAAACCACGTCAAGAGCCTGTTGTTGCACAGCGTGATCAAATGCTGAGCTCAGATATGGACATTGAACACCCTCGTAATTTTGAAGTCCCCGTTCACAACAATGTTGTACCTGAGGATAATATGGGAACCCCTAACACACTCATTCATTCACAAAGAGAAGAAAGTCCTGTCTTGTTTGTCTCAGAACCTCGTTTGAGAACAACTCCTGGAACTGGAGAACAAAACACTCTGGACCTGGAACCATCTATTAGAACTCCTGTGCCTTATGTGGAAACTCCGTCGCCAATTTTCCCAGAGCCTGATTTTCTTCCAGATATTCCTGAGGATCTGATAGACGTAAGTTTATCATGTCTGTTTTGTTTTCTTCCTTTTTATTTTCTGCGCATCGCATGGACAAGTATTGTTAGTGGTTCACGGGTTTAGCTTTGATGATTCTTTGTGTTTCTTTCTTTTAACTTATAATTTTTCTTGGAGTATCACTATTCAATTTTTTCCTATGCTGTTTCGAAATGTTGGATATTGGATATTCACTTCATGATGCATTATGGACTTGGTCTGTGCATATGCATTGCATGACATCAACTTGAAGAAGATATTTTGTGGTGTTGACATTATTGTAACTTTTGACCTTTTTCTCATGTTCATTCGGAAAGTGTAGATTTTACTTATTTGAAGGGCTGCAAATGAGCCGTGTTATAGAATGCTTAGGTTTGTTTGTCAAGTTTTTAGCAAACTCGAGCTCAAGCCAAATGAAATTCTAGCTCGATCTTTTCACGAGCCTTAACAAGCCAAAGATACCATATGTTACATGAACTCTGGTGTGAGTATCGGGTGTGGGTGCAAGTCCAAGCATCAGACCTTCCTAAACTTCAAGCTTAGGTTATAGGGATAAGGGATGTGTCCCCAAATTGGTTATGAGTACGGGGACACATCCTGAACACTTGTTTGTAGTATATGCTGTATAATTTTTTCAGATTATGTATCATAAATTTTATTTAGAAATGTATTTAAACAAGAATGGGTCCATTTGAGACTAGAATTATTGCTTTTCTAGCTAATTTGATATTCTTTTTCTGTAAGTATCATAGCAATTTGAGGATCCGGGTGTCAAAATGAATATGGGTGTTGGACACATCGACACAAGTAGTTGATCCAAAATGAAGGATCTGTGCAACATAGAAGATATTATATATTTATACTCTCATACAGTTATAGAGCTGCAAATAAAATCTATACTATGTTCATAAATAAGTTCATACATATACAAAATTACATACATATATAAGTTTATACATACACAAGTTATAAAATTATCATCATATACGTATATATATTTATTCACATTCAACTTCTATAACCTTACATATTCAATTTTTGACATGAAATTTTCATGACAAAAATATACTCTAGATTTGCGAGCCAAATCGACCCAAATGCTGTCAGGTTTAGGCTTGATTTATTAAACGAGTCTAAAATTAAGACTTATGTTCGGTTTGTTGAATAGACGAACTGAACTTGAACGCGCCTCAAAAAATTCATGAATGGCTCAGTTCATATGCTGCCCTTCTAATATGGCGGTACTGTATTGTTTGATGATGATCCTCATAATCACATTAGGCATTAAGGGACACACGACACTAAACAATTTTATGTACCTGTTTATGCATCCATGATGTCATTCTTTTTTTTTTTTTTGGTAATTCGGAAGCTAAAACAACTTAAAACAGAGAGTAGCATCCATGATGTCATTCAAAACCTCACGATAATCACCTACTTATTTAGTCCAGAATTCCTAAGTTTACTGTGTCTAAATTCAGAATGAATTAGTCCTTATGTTCCAAAATAATCTTTTATTGAAGTCCTACAAAAAAAGATGTTCCATGATATTAATAGATGTTAATTTAGATAAATTAACAACTTGGGTTTTTGATATTCTGTAAAACACGTATCCTTGGTTGCTTGTGACAAAGAGGATAAGTCACAAAAATCTACTTTGAATTTTTATTAAAAAGATTATAAAGTAACCTTTTGATAGTCAAAATGAAGTCTATTTTTCCATATGCGATACTGTTTTTTTTTTGTTATCTCATTCACCTACTCGTTTCATCGCAGGACCTAAATTTTTTGGCCGTAGGAGAATATACGCCAACTGGTAAGTGTAGAATCCTTTTGTGCCTATTCTGATCAATGCAAATGATTGTCTGCCACATGCTTAAGGTTTTCCTTGGTTACAATATTCAAAAGTAATAGACTGATAGCAGACGGCATTTTACTGTTGTCACACTTAATTGTTGTATTTCTTGCTTTTAGCAGAAGTTCAAGGAACTCAAGGAGTTGGCACATTGTCAGGGACAACAAGGTAACTTCTTGCAAAATCTCTACGTTACTTACTGAGCTCCATTGTTTCAAGTAGATTGAAAGTGCACTTCAAATGATTTGCCTGCAGGAAAGTGGCTCAATATTTGAAAGAGAAGTCATCAATTACCCCTAGTTCACAAGACTTATCTGGAGATCTAGTCTTGAACAAGCTCTTAGAAGGGAAAAGCAGAAAAGTATCTGCTCGAATGTTCTCTGAGACTCTGGTAAGCCCCTAAAACCTTCCATCCAATTGTGTGCATTTGTACCTCTTTTTAGGCAAGAAAGTATGAGAAAAGGAAATTTGGTATTGGGCTATTGCGTGTCATCATTCATATATTGCTTGTATACAAATTTTGAAAGTCTATGCATGATTCGATATGAATAGCATGTGAATGGCCAATTCTGACACTAACAAGTGTCTTCAATAGAATTTTAAAAGTAGGGTTTCTTCAAGTTGGGCAAATTTGTCAAGTACTCAAGTGCTGTCTTCTAATGCTTCAATTTTGTTTTTGTCAGTGTATGTTGGACATCTCTTATTGCAGCCTCAAGTATTTAAGAAAATATGGCACGACTTCATCTCCAACAAAGTTCTATCATGTATTTTATCATCTATTTATTCCTTGTTTTGGTTACTCCATGTTCCACAATTGCTGGGATCATTCTTGAATCTTTTCATGTGGTTAATTTTTCATGGCATCTATCACCTCGTAGCCTAGGTTTCTACTGACCGTGAAACTTCTTGTTTCAGTGCGTGGTTATAGGATAGTACTTGAGATCTGTATCTATTCTGTCGTGGACTGATCAAAGCATTCTGCTCATGGCAAGAATCCTTGCTTCACTGGCCATTCATTGAGTGGATTGCCAGAGTAGGGTCTTCCAAGTGAGCCCAAGTACTTGAAAGGACATTTTTAGTTCATGGCCCCTAGTTTAGTGTAATTGTAAATTTTGAGACAATATTTTTTTGACACATCTTATTGCTGTCACTGTCCCAGCTGGAAATGTGCATGTTTCAAACTACTATAGTTACTACTGGCTCATTTTCGTAAGAATTGGAGATGTGATGCTAGTGATAAAAGTCGGTCATAACTGTGACTTTTATCTTGGGTTGCAGGTTTTGGTTATGACTTTTATCTTGGGTTGCAGGTTTTAAAGTGTTAAAGTCGGTCATAACTGTGACTTTTATCTTGGGTTGCAGGTTTTAAAGTGTTATGGACTAGTAGATGTACAACAAGAAGAGCCTTATGGTGACATTGCTTTGAAGTTGACCCCTAAACTTTTGAAGGATCTGGACTGATGTTACATGCGCTTGGCAGGTCTTTATGCAAATAGGTAAAAGCAAATTGAGCAGAATATGCTTAGCAATGCTTGTTTTTCTCTGTGCTCAATATACACTGCTAGCAAGCTCTATTGGTGCCTTTCGGTTCAACTCTCTCAGTTTCCTCTACGCAATATTTTCCCCTGTTTTCACATGTTACAGAAATTGGTGTATCAATCTGAGTCTTTTTCCGCTGTGCAGATTATTATTAACCCTAAATTGCAGTTGTATATATTCATAGGGACTGTCAATGCCCACATAAAGTATGAATAAAATTCAGATTTATACCCGTGCTGATTGTGTTTTCGACTTGTGAATGCAGTTGGTTTTGTACAGCAGCAACAGCAGGAGCAGCACAATTTCGTAATAATCTTATGAGTCTCTTTTTGGCAGTTGATAAAATAGAGTATCCGGCCTCAACATTTCATCTATTGTCACCTCCTTTATAAGTGTTGGGCTGTTGGCCAAGTTGGCTGGATAACGTAGAAGCAGTTGGTTTTATCCATGCAAATATACCATTCTCTTTCTGTTTTTTGTACTGCCATGTCTCCATCTTGATGTTTTCTGGCATTTCTGCTTGAATTTAAGATGTTATCACCTTTCTATTTACTTTAGGGAGATTTATATGATGCCTTCGGCTACTCGGCTTTACAATTTTCAGTGCTGTTGTTGTCTGTCCACTAGGCTAAAACAAGAATTGAATGGATGTATGTATTGGCTACCCTCCAAATCTATTTTGCTCTTAGATTTGGTTAACTTAAGCCTCCTGGGGCAACCTATTCTTGTGGTACCAAAACGACTTTTCGATGCTTACCGCAATATTGTCGGTGAAGCTGACTGGTTATTGTCCAATTAAAACAAATCAGTAAGGAAAATATAGTCCTGCTAACCGATGGGGCAACAATAAATTACTAACTTGGTACCTTGAACTCACCTCAATTATCTTGGTCCAAATCTCAATATTTTTTGCTCTTTAATATGGGTGATCATACACTGCTTGCTGATGTAAAGATCCTCTAGTCCCACAATGTTGGTCCTATTTGGAGATTCCAACTTTTTAAGGAAACAAGTATTAAATGCTTGTCTCCTTTGAAAATGGCCATTAATTTCCACTACTACCCCTTGAACTGCACATATGAAATTATTTTAAATTATTTATGAAAGGTCAATTTTGGAAATCCTCACTTTTTTACTCGACTTTTCAAATAAGACTAACATTTTGGGACATCTCAAAATGGAATAGAGGATCAGCATTATGGAATGGAGGGTGTAATAAATTGCTTAAGCTTTGAATTCCTGGAGCATATCTCCTAGCTCGGAGTCTGTCACAATGGCAGCTCATTTTGGCGAGGGATTGGTTATCAGACAATCTTAAAGTACTTAAAAGCTTATGAATGATTGAAAGAATTTGGGTACTGTCTCAGTTCATATTCCTACATTCAAACTGCTTTTGGTGTCACTGTTGTACTTCCAAGCGCCTGGATTTCCATGGCTCAAGGTTGTCAACAGGCAAAAACCCAAGGATTTTCCAAAGGGTGAGCATGTTGCCAATAACCAGCAAAATGTTATAGCTAGTTTTGGCTAATTCATTTCCACATAAATCAGGTTGCCATCTCACATACGAAAACGGATAATATAGTTACTTCACTGGCTAGAAAATAGAAACATAGTAAAAGTTCCAACACATGAGAACTGCAAGTTTAGCTGCAGATTATTTATTCTACCCAATATAGATGTGTCCAAGCAATCCTTGATGAGGAAGAGATACTTTTACTGTCCAGCAACAAGGGCTTCTATTTTGTGTTCGAGGTGGGCTTCATGGTCTTCAAGGCGCCCTTTGACGGTTTCATCTTCCCATCGGATAAGTGTAGGAACTCCTTTGAGTTTGAACCTTGAATCAACTCTCCATGGATGATGAGGATTCCTCCATGTAGGCCTATCTCCTACATAAGCTCGCAGGAGTGCCACATCGTCAGATGATGCTTTTAGCTTTTCGTAAATGACGGGTTCAGCTCTCACACAATCTGAAAAGTGGAAAGAGCAAGCTTATTGTCATTTTTTTGGGGTGAAAAACAGATTTTGTTGGAGAGCACAGGCATAGAATACAAGGACTAAAGTCCTAGAAACAAAGCCTAAAAGACAAGGCCTAAGAGACAAAGCCCAATTAAATTGGCTCAAGACTTTCTTGACTCCCTTAGGATTTAAAACAAAAAATGCTGTTTTACCCTTCTTTTTGTTTGCCATAGATAGCATTAGTGAGTTAGGGAGTCAGATTTTACTCCAAGGTTGTTGATACTGGTTCATCAACTAGAACCAAGAACTTTAACTGGTTGGTACATAACCATCGCACTGGAAGCTCAAGTCCTTTTTCACTCTTCATGGAGCACGGAGGAAACACGTGCCAATCTAACTTTTTCTACCCCACCCAATTCGCTCAACCCTAGTTTAGATACAAAGGGCTAGGGCATAATTTACCAGGCAAACCTTTTTTTCCACTTGGATAGTGTTTGTCCAAAATTTTCTCTCAAGGTTAACTTGAAGAAAAGAATCAGACTGCAGTAAACAAAAGGATTTGAAGCCACTACAACAATGACAAAAATTGGTTTAACACGCATTCAAGTGACCACTGTGTGGAAGCCATGGAAAAGATATAATCTTCGCGTTAAATAGTGCATCTTGTGTCAGCTGGCTGCCCTATTATGAGAGTTATACAAAAAAACATATCCTGGCAAATTCCAACTGGCTGAGTCACCTAGAATTACTAGCAATTTTCTCAAGATAGACAAAGTCTTGACTCTTGGCACAATAATTATTCTGCTAATTAAAATGTTCGACTCACGGATTAAAGCATCAGACCGTACAATGGATTTTAACTACCATGGAGGATGTTTTCTTTGTAATCAAGTCACTATTAGTCAGGTAAACGAAGTTATATATCTCTCACTACTTATCTGGTCTATCAAACATCCTAAACACTTGGGGAAACACCAATGCACTAATATACAACCACAAACATATCCATACAGAACCCATCCAAGAAAGACAACATGAAAACCAAGGAATCAGAAAAACAAGAAACACAACCAAAATAAAAGAACCAAAAGAACGAAATAGCACACAAAATCAATCCCACATTAGCGCAAACAAACAAACCCACAGCAAAGCATTTCACAAAGTCTACTTCTGGGCAGGGACAGAGACACCCTTTGGCTGTTGGGGGCCAAGGCCCCTGCCCAATCAAAAATAGCCGCTGCAAATTTATTTTTTAGTGTAAAACTTTTGATTGGCCCTTGCCAAAACTGAAACTCCACTACTGGGACTACAACACTCCATTCTTCACATGTTGAACAAAAAATTTGGCCCATTCAAATGGTTTGGGCCCCACTATTATAATAAATTATAAATAAGCAATACAAAAATATATCAAAAATCAGTTATGACTCAATCATGAACTACTTTCGAGACCTGAAGGAGCGTCACATTCTATTTTGATTCATGGTTGAGGTAATGCATTGAGATAAGTTTTTTTTTTTTTACTTTCTCGTTGCTTTTGATTTGTTAAGAGCATTTAGATATTATGTTTTACATTGGGTACTATCAGGACATTTGTGGAGAGCACTTCGGTATTGTGTTTCTAAAATTTTGTTGTCTTAGACTCTTATGTTGTGGCCCCTCTCGGATATGAAATCTTGGCTTCGTCCCTGCTTCTGGGAAATGTGAACAATTGCTTGAAGCTACATAGCTAATAGTTCCGCCATGAATCCATACACACCCATTGTTTTCCGAAATTGGATCCTTTGGATATCTTTAATGTTCAATAGTGGAAACCCCAGCAAGCATTGGATAAGTGAGCAAACAAGCTAATAGCTCAAACCCTATTTCCCTAAACCCTAGCAAAGCATAGTTAAGCCTTGTTAAGGTCAATTTTTGGTTTGTAGTTTCGCCAGAGCTATTTCTTTGGTGAGGTTTTTTTAATTGGTTGGAGCTTTATAAAAGTACAGTACTTATAAATAAATAAATAAATAAATAAAATCCCGTGAGCAAACAAGCTAATAGCTCAAACCCTAATTCCCTACCCAACCATTGTTGTCCCAAATAGATCCTCTAGTTAAATGGGTATATTCTCAATGTTCAATTGCGACACAGAGAACTCCTGTACGGCTTTACCCAACCATTGTTAACCCAAATGGATCCTTTACACACATGCGTGAATTTGGATATGTTGCTCATGTTTGTTTCTGAGACAAAAGAATTAAGCAACATATACACAAAAGCAGATATGTATATTTATATGAAGATGGGTAATACCAGGGCACCAGCTGACAGAGGTGGAAAGGTCGATGTCGGCCAAGAAGAGGATGAGATTGACCTTGTTCTTGGGGGCTTCCGATCTGAACTTTTCGAAAGCACCGCCGAATGTGGCCACTGTTGCATCCACAGTCTTCAGCGGCATTTTTCTCGGCTGATTTCACTCCTCAGTTTTGCCCTTTTGCGTGGGTTTGCCGCCTATCAACGGGATATCGACAGACGCTGGCGGCTGGCACTATATAGTACTCCAATTAGCGCCGTGTTTGGTTGTGCATTTGATTAGATTTTTTTTTTTTGAGCAAAATGGGATTAGAATTTAGATAATGAAAAAGTCACATTCACACCATTTTTTTTTTTTTTTGGGTGAAGACTTAGAAAAATATTATTAAATAAAAAATTACCGGGAAAAAAATCAGGTACACACAAAACCGCCGACCTTAAAATCACAGGCCACAAAACTACCTAAAAAGAATAACAAAAAAAATACAAAAAGGGACAGAAAATAAGGACGTTGGGGCTTACACCCACCGTCGCCGTCGTTAGGAGTTTGAATCTGGCAAATCAAATGATTTTGTAATCACACCTTTTAGACAAAAGACTAGTAATTCAAATGATTGTATTACCCCTAATGCAATTCATGCTTCTATTATGTTTAGCTCTTGGCGGTTTGTCTAATTTTTTCAAAGTTGTTTTTTCATCAAGATTTGAAAAATCAAAGTTATTTTGGGGTATAAAACGATGAAGGGTTACTTATTTATTGTTGTATAAAAGTTGGCATGAAAGTTTTTTTTCATAAAGATTTGTAAGAGTTCATTTTCTTTTAAATTATGATGAACAACATAATAATTTTTTTTTTCATAAGGGTAACTAGAAACAGTTCTTTTTTATTTTATAAAATTAATGAACTATTACATACAGATATAATATAATTTTTTCACATGGGTTAGCAGAAAAAAGTTTTTTCTTTTTGTAAAATATGAACTATATAACATACGTTTTTTGGTCAAGGTGTCTAAATTTTTAAGGTTGATATAAAAACTTCCCTTTTGTTTTTTGCCGGACGATGTATTATTACAATAAATCTTTTTCAGCGAAGTTATTAAAAGAATTGGTATGAAATGTAACATAAGAATTTTTATTTTTATTTTTATCAAACTAGAATTATGCAAAAACAAATTTTTAATCATATAGAATCACCCTTAGGTGTTATTCCTAAGCCATCCAAGGGTCATCTGACTCATCTTGGTAAGTTTACCGCTGGTCCGTAGATCTTCTAAATGTTTTGTTCCTTTTTTGTAAATGAAATTTATTTTACCAACCAAACAGGCAAGCTTACAACTTGGGAAAACCCAAGCAAAAGCAATACAACTCAACAAAGAACAACCAAACATGATTAAAAGATAAAACAGTAAAGAAGACTCAACTCCTAAACATTCTTTATGGTAGATTTCATTGGATACGTAGCTAATGGTTTTCCTGAGAGATGGAGACATGCCTGCCTGAGCTGACCCTGTACCTTTCATTTTCCACCACATATGCAAGGATCATGCTGGATTGAGTGGATTCTTTTAAGTATCCCCACAGATTCTACCATTCTTTTCAAGCCATACATAATAGAAGACAACAAGAAGGAACAATTTGAATAACATAGCATAGAAAGATTTACTTTGGTCAAATGGCCATTTCAGCTCTTAATTAAAGGAGTATTAGACTTGGTCTTCCATTTGCTAAAATGAAAATCTCATAAAATTAAGTAGTTGATTTTAGCAAATGAAGTGGAGAGGTGATTTTATCTCCAATGAATCTGGACATTTATATGTCCAGATTCATTGGAGATAAATTTATATGTCCAGATTCGTTGGAGATAAAATCACCAACCTTATTTTATCACCTCCACCTTATTTTATCTTTTGGCAGGCTTAGTTTTCTATTTTGCTAAAATGGAAATCTCATAAAATCAAGTGGTTAATTTTAGCAAATGAAGTGGGGAGGTGATTTTATCCCCAATGAATCTGGACATATTTATCCCTAATGAATTTGGACATTCTTCATTTACTAAAATCATTCACTTGATTTTAGCAAATGAAAAACCAAGCCATAGTTTAGTGGGAACTTTTAATCCCGGGATAAGAAAAAGAAACATTGGACTTGGTAGAGTAATAGTCCAATCCAATTTCTAATCCCCTACACACACATCCCAAAGGGTACCTTCTCAAGGAAACACACGATAGGAAACAAAAACTGTTGGGCTATAGATAGCAACCGCCTGGGCCTTGTGTTTGGGCCGGTATGGTTCATGATATTGGAGTGGCTCTAGCCTCTATTACATCTTCAATAAAGTTAAAAGATATAAAAGTAATTAACCCGTTGATAACAAATTAACTTCGGTGACCGGCTATAATTTGACACGTCAAACTATGTCTTTTAAATCTGTCAGAACAGGAAAACGGGGGCACAACATGCGTGCTGACTCCATTCGGGCTGTCTATGCTTGGCGATTAACGGCGTAGATCATTTTGGTAATGGATGTCACATATCTATTTGGATCTGAGCAGATTTGCACTATTGATCACCGAGTACGAAGGGCTTAAATAGGGTCAGCACGCATGCCTTTCCTTACAGGACAGCACGTGATCGTTAATTTGGCAACAAGTTTGACTGCCCGCTAAACTTGATTTTGCCTTGTGTTTTGCAAAATAGTGACGAAGAGGCTACTCTACAATGAGACTCCAATGATGTTTTTTAGATAGAGTAAAAAAGAATTGACTCGAATCGATCATTTCGTATTAATGTCATGCTGGGTTAGAGAGGGTGTTAATTTGGCAACAAGTAAGAATTGGGAAGGAACCGCGTCCCCTTAGCACTCCCTCTATGTTACATGGTGTAGCGCTCATTCAGGTTGTCCATCAGTCGATAGTTCATTGATTGCTGAGAGGGATAACTAAAACAGGAGTGCTATATCATGCAGCGTGGATGGAAATGCTATAACTTTGGCCTCTTTTGGCTAATAATACGATTATGTGTTATTGGATTATTCGTTTTGTCTTTATTCAATTTTTTTTGCATTTGTTAGTTTTGCGTCAAGATTTTGTGGTTTCTAAATTTCTCTCGACGAGACGAATATAACAAGTACAAAATTATGGTCAAACCAAGTATATTTTTAAATAAAGCCAAAATACTTGGATTATTGGCCTTAATTTTGACTATAATTTTGTATTTGTTAGATTCATCTCGTCGAGAGGAATCCAAAAACTACAAAATCTTGATGTAAAACTAACAAATACAAAAAAAATTGAATAAAGACAAAATGAATAATCCAATAATCCATAATCTGGATTGTTAGCCAAAAGAGGCCAAAGACCCCGACTTCGGCTTGGGAAATCCCAATCCCAGTAGCTTCCGTTTGTCTGTTGCCAATTTTTATTTTTTTTATGCTTTTTAAAACTAGTACTACTCCATATATATATATATATATATATATATTGCTAATCTTGCCGAGCAAGTTCTCCGATTCCAAAGCTCATGTGACAAAAGAAAATCAGGTGAACTCGTCACGGCGATAATACGAGTTAACTGGAAAATGATTAATAAATACTCCTATAATTAAAGTTTTCTAATTGAAAATTAGTTGGTCAAACGTGGACTATTCAGATTGCAGAATTGAGACGCATGTGATATATTATTCACAACAAGAAGAAGAAAAAATGAACCTAAAAAAAAATGGTAGAGTAATAGTCATGTGACCAATAACGATTTTGGAAAACTTAAACTTATGCGTTTGACTTCGTGACAATTAGAGATTTATGATAAATTGGCATTGTCGCGACTTTTATTGAGTTACATATATTGGTAATTGGCAGGGATATTAGTATTCAAATTAATTCATTCATTCAACGGGACAACTAATCATGAAAAAATAAAACTACTAAAAGACAAATCTCATGGGAAGTTTGGTGGGCTTTTGAAAAATTGGTACTAGTTCTTCCTTGCTCTGTAAGCTAAGGGGTCCTTCTCTCACTATAAATATGGACCAACAAACCATTTTCAGCCTTCAAACAAATTTCAAGGCTATAACATCACTCTCACACACACACACACATACAGATCAAATGGCTAATTTCTCAGCATTTTTCAGTTGCTTCATTCCTTCATCTTCAAAGGTCTCAGATGGCGCCGTCAACTGCAAAACGAAAGCGAATCCCTCACGGAAAAAGGAAACAAAATCATCCAAATCAGGAGCTCCAATTGTAATGTCATACTTCCCCGTTAACTCAAATCTTTCGCGCTTGTAGTGGCACTATTTCTTGTACTATGTACTAGTTTTTTTTTCCATTTCTTGTTTTTCTTCCATTGAAAGGACCGGAGAGGATCTGCCTCCTCGAATCGAATAGCCGAACCAAGCATGAGATGTTAAACTCCCACGTATCTGTATAGGTTTGGGATTTTATTTTAGTTCATGTATTATTCTAATTACCTCTTCTTTTCTTTTTTTTCCCCTGCTGTAGTAGTAAAAGTGGTTAATTTCTTTCTGGGATCTCTGTGACGTCATCAAGGTCCAGTAGCGGCAAGGATCAGGATTTCTGTATGGACATCTTTGTAATTGGGTTATTTTTGTCTTTATGTATAAAATTGAGAGTTTCAGTCATAATTTTTTAATTTTTACAATTCATCTAATTGAGATGAAGCAATAATTCCTAAAAATTTAACGCAAAATTAAGAAATGCAATTTTTTTTAAATAAAGAAAAAAAAGGCCAATTGACTTATTGAAGCGAAACTACCTTTTTGCCCAGTGGTTAAAAATAGGAAAATAACTTAGAGAGTTTCGAAGAGTATAAAATCTCAACTTACACTCAGCAACACATATTTCAATGACGATCCCCATTTAAATACTATAATTGAGCAATTCATAAGGGCATCTACCATTAAAGTACTCCGCGTGTACTTTAATTTGATGCCAAAAAAATCGAAAAATGATACACGAAACTATTTCATTTTTTGATTTGAAATATCATGATTTTAGCACCTGTGTGCTAAAATCTTTTGAAAAACTGAATTTTAAGATATTAGACAAGTTGTTAATGGAAAATATAAAATTGGATAAGCTTGACCTGCCAAGGGTAGCTAAGGATGAAAATGTCAAAAAGACTAGGTAGTAGTAAAATCTTAAGACAATTTGGGTGATTTCCCATATTTTAACAATACTTTTGGTTTTCTTTTGAAACTTTCATAAGACACCATGGCACCGTTTCGTTGACAAAATCAAACGTGGTTCGAGTGAGATCACGTCGAGAAAATAGATCCTTTGGCAATCCAATAGGGTGATTTTCCATATTTCAAGTAGTTATAGTATGGTACAAGAATATAGGATCCCATGCATGATATATATTGTTTCATCGAAGTAATGTAATATTACTGATTGAATTACATTAATTACTAACAACTCATAATACTATATATTTCACACTTTATAATACTAATTACTAACATATAGGATAAATGTTAGAGCACGATATTTTAAATAACGCACCGAATATATGATCCTATTTTATATATAATCCAATCCGATATTTACATTTGGTCAGATAAAATGAAAACACAAGCTCTTACCGGGGTTCAAGTGAGATCACATTGACAAAATAGGTTTTCTTGTCGTTTTCTCATCCACATAAGAAACAGTCATAAGAAGACAATGTCCAAAAATGAAAAAAAAAAAAACCATTGGTTTCTCCAGTTCTTTCTGGGGGAGGAGACTTACAGATTTCTAAAAACCTCAAGCTTATAAATACTAACTTAGGAGAAAAACTTTTTTTTTTTTTCAATCGATAGAAGTATTATTGATTACTGCAAATGCGAAACATCCAACGAGGCTTGTCTACACACCCAGTCCAGGAAGTCCCCTTCCCAAGTGGTAGGAAGCTCAAGAGAAAGGGCATATTTGGCTATTTCATGAGCCACCCTATTAAAAGCACGGCGAACAAACTTAGGAGAAAAACTTATTGAAGCGAAAGTATACCTAATTTTGAACCGCATGACACATCTACACTGGTACATTGGAGAAAAACTTGGGTACCAGCTGAGTACTACGTGGCGGTAATTAAAGAGTATTTTGGTTGTCCAAAAGTGTTTTGGACGGTTACGATTTTAAAGAGAGAAAAAGGAGAGAGGAGATAGGGAGGGAAAAATCTTGGCCGTTCAATTTTTTTTTGAACTGTCGAGATGTGCGCTTGGAGGTGTTGAGATGTGCACTTGGAGGTAATTAAAACGTATTTTGGCCATCAAAAAAGTTTTGAACAGTTTGGATTTTGAAGAGAGAAAGAGGAGAGAGAAGATAGGGAGGGAGAAATTTGGGCCGTCTGAATTTTTTTTTTTTGAATTGCCGAGATGTGCATTCGAACACCACGTGTGCGATATCCTATTTGCACCCAAATTTCTCTATACACGGAGGTTCCATGTCACATGACTCACACACCAACAATCCTGGTTGCCACAATTTTCACGGCAATGGGTGTCACTAACGGCAATGGGTGTGCCACGAAAGAAATGTCAATATTGTATTGGGAAAATTTCAAAAAACCCCCCAAAACTTTGCCTTCAATATCAAAAATACTCCCAAAGTTTTAATTTTTTTTAATCATACTCCTAAACTTTCATTCAATCATACTCCCAAACAGACCCCAAAAACCGTTAAGTGGCACAAAACAACATCGTTTTGGGCCTTAAAATTTTTTTACAGAATGAAAGTTTGGGAGTATGATTGAAAAAATTTAAAGTTTGGGAGTATTTTTGATATCGAGGGCAAAGTTTGGAGGTTTTTTTGAAATTTTCCCTATTGTATATCCCATGGGCAATGGACATGGCAATGACAACTACAAAAAAAAAAAAAGAAAAAAAAAAGGCAAAAAGAATAACAAACCGAATGGGTCAATGAGAAACTTGAAAGAAAATCACCAAAATCATCGGGAGCTCCAATCGTACTTCCGTAGTTTGCCGTTGCCCGGCATATCTTTCATTAATTTGTTGTAGGAACTAGGAATTCAAATTAAGCAAATTCTTGTGAGTCATGACAAAAGTGACAAAGTAGGCAAAACAGGAACAAAGGAGGAAGCTGCCTCTGCGGGGGACTCGGCGTGGGCGTAGGTATAGTATGGGTGTTGGCCGATTACAACCGTCTGTGGTTAGTCATCGATTGCTCAGATCTACGGCTCTACTTTCTTCTTTTCCCCTCACTATATAAATAGGCTAAGGGCATTTACAATGGGTTCTCTCTATATTTAGCTCTTAAAATGACTCCTAAAGTTGATGCATAAGCAAAATTGGGGTCCAATTCATTTCTTCTTTGCTTTTAGCTTGACCAAGCTCTCCAACTCCAAAACTCATTCCATGGAGGCAAGTGAGGTGACAAAAGAAAATCAGGTGAACACGTCACTACGATAAAACGGGTCAAATGGGAAAAAATTAATAAATATAATTTTTCTAATTAAAAAATAGATTTTTTTAACTAACTAATTGAAAATTGGCTGGTCAACCGTCTATGCAGGTTGCAGAATTGTGATCCACGGGACAGATACTATTACTAGAATATATCCCCAACTGCAAGAAAAATTGAACCCCGAAAATTGGATTGGATTAGTGGAGTAATAGTCACGTGACCAATAGTGATTCTTGAAAACTTTAATACTTATGTGTTTGACTACTCTCGTGAAAATTAGAGATTTATGGTCGATGGACGTTGTCATGACTTTTATTGAGTTATACTAATAATAGGTGGTGAGGTTAATATTCAAATTAATTGATTCATTGGGCAGGACACCTAATCATCAAAAAAAAAAAAAAATGAAAGACAAATTGGGAAAGTTTGGTTGCCTTTTGAAAAATGGGTAATAGTTCTTACTATATATATATTTTTTGAAATGTCAAGTATATTATCAAAGCCATTCGGCACCCAATTATATCAAAGACATGAA
The DNA here is from genome assembly GCA_022606695.1 of Vaccinium macrocarpon. NCBI lineage: Eukaryota > Viridiplantae > Streptophyta > Magnoliopsida > Ericales > Ericaceae > Vaccinium > Vaccinium macrocarpon. Next base: position 7,303,833 of record CM040176.1, on the reverse strand, counting down.
TGAAACCAAACCACTAACAAATGAAAATGAGCAGCAACTGAGCCAAACTCGTAGACACAACTGCCGAGGTAGACCAACACCTAGAGAATGGAATGATGAATCTTATCCAAGTGAAAGTGGTAAAGAATCCACAAAGATTCCCAGCTCAAACCATAAACACGTTATAGCACCAGTAATCGATAAAACAACAACAAGAAAACAAACAAAAAACTAACTAATAAGAAGCCCAATAAACTGGTACAAACCGAGATCTACTGAGTCACCCCACTGCAATGCACCGAGTCATACTGAGTTTACATGAGTCAACAATCAGTCACTTTCCCGGATAGTACTAGCACCCGTAGTTGCCGCCCATGGCATAGGATAGCTTTATTTGTTGGAGGGGGCTGAGGCTTCCAAGATCAACCCGTCGTTAGATCTGAGCCACCCGAAGCAATAAATGGTTAGCGGAGGAGGAGGGATAGGGATGGCCTTCTCAGCCACCCTGATCCAACCCGTCCCCTCCCTAAATAGGTAGGGGATTCGGGGATTTTTTCGGGGATCAGGTAAGGGATGGGGATTAATTTTTAAGATTTTTGGGGATTAGGTAGGGGATGGTATTGTTAGTCCCCTACCCGATCCCCACCCCTACCTGTTCCCCTCCCATCCCCTCCCCGCATCCTCATTCATGCATATATATATGTATAGGTATAATATATATGGTCAGGCTTCGTTTTATCTCTCGGCATTGTCTTAGAAATGTTGAAGCTAACTACTATTATTCCTGGGTTGGGTGCAGGGGTTACCAAAGTGAAACCCATTAATAAGAATTTCATGGGTAAAGTCTATCAACCCTTTGCTAAGCTTTCAATATTTCATCTTTGAAATTATTTTTTGTACTTTTCCAATGAGTTTATTGATCACTCCCTCACTCAACCATTGCCAAGCTAATTACTTTCCTCACTCCCTCCTCTCTCTAATTTGGGCTCCAAATTGATAACAAAATTGATTTAAGAAATGTTGAAGGTAAGTGTTTGCAATGTTCTTTAAAATGTGGTTTTTATTTTAAGTCAATGTTACGAATATGTTTCAGTTAAAAAATTATTTAACTCTTTCATACGTATGAGTATATGACAAGTGCATGGATCCCCGTTCCCCGCATCGGGGTGGGGAGGGAGGTTAAAATAAAATCTTCGGTGGGGATCGGGGAGGGGATGGGGATTGATATAGGTTCGGGGATGGGGATGGAGTTAGTTGTATCCATCCCCTACCCTCCCCATGCTCATCCCTAAGGAGGGATGATGATGGAAGAGGACAGGGGTTGGTGGCAGAAAAGGATGGTGGCGGAAGGGCTATCTGTGGAAGAAGAAGGCTTGATGGTGGAGGGGTGAGGTGGGATATGGCAACATCGATTGACTAGGGGTTGAAGGGGGGACCTTCGGCAAGGCGAGGAGGAGGAGAGGTGGGGCGAAGGGGCGGCAGCACCACCCCTCAAGCTCTGAAATCGATTTGAAAAGCGAGAACTCGGCAAAGAAAAGGAAAGAAAGAAAAGGTGAAGGGAAGGGGAAGAAGGAACAGGTGAAGGGAAGGGGAAGAAGGAACAGGTGAAAGAAACAAGAAGAAGAAGGAAGGAAAAAGGCTGGATGAGAGGAGCCGACAAGAAAAAGGGATAAAACCCTAGGGCTTCTAACTTTTTAGAGAGAGAAGCTCTCTGTAAGTTAATGGGTCCTTCTCTCACTATAAATATAGACCAACAAACCATTTTCAGCCTTCAAACAACTTTCATAACATAACATAACATAACACACACGCACACACAGAGCATTCAAGAAATCAATGGCTAATTTCTCAACATTTTTCAGTTGCTTCATTCCTTCATCTTTAAGGGTTTCAAATGGCGCCGTTAAGAGTAAGCAAAAACAAATCCCTCAGGAAAAGAGAGATCAAAATCATCAGGAGCTCCAATTGATGTCATACTCCCCGGTTAACTCAAATCTATCGCGCTTGTATTAGTACTCTTTCTTACAGTACTAGTTTTTTGCCCATTTTTATTTTAGTTTATTGAAAGGACCGGAGAAGATCTACCTCCTTCGAATCGAAGAGCAGAAACCAACATGAGATGTTGAACTGCGGTCAGAAAAGCAGTTGTGTGGGCCTACTCAGTCACTAAACTTGACCAATGTTTTAGTTCCCTGTATGTTATGTTTTGGCTTTTATTTTACTTCATGTATTATTGTAAAAAGTAATTAAATAATCATCTTGTTTAGAGATAACGAGTATGTTTTCATCTTTGCCATTTTGAACAGTTAAATTTTCATCCTTTTTTAAATGTAAAAAAGTTTTCTACCCTTATTTAGTGATATGTACTAATATACAAAATTATTGTTGCCCACATAAGTGGGATGTAATTTTCCTAACTTTGTGGGATGTAAGTTACCTAAAATCATGGGTTTTGAATATTTTCATTCTTTCCAACAAAAAAGGGGAAATTTTGAATTCCAGATTTTCAAATCATTTTATGATATCTTGTCATAATTTTTGTTGGAATCATGTTTAACCATATTTTATGTGTTGTACTTGATTTTTACCATAATTACTGGCTCATATCTCCATTATTTTAATTTTTATCATGATTACTTGATTTTACCATATTTTATGTTTTGTGTTTGATTTTTACCATGATTACTTGAATCATGGTAAAACATATCAACCACATAATCGATATTTCATGGTAACAATAAAAAAAATGATAAAAAATCATGGAAATGACCGCTGCGGGAGCCTATATAGATAAGGAGTATGTACATTTCTTGCATTTGTAAACATGATAATAATTATTGAATTAACATTTTGAATCATGGTAAAAAAAATGTCAAAAACTATTGACAGGATTGCTAGTTTGATTTAAACCAAGATCGTTTCCCTTTATGAATTTGGCGCGCGCATGGGGCACCTTTAAAAATTTTAACCATGATTATTGATCAAGGATTTCAGATGAAAGCATAAAGAACTATAACAAAAATAATTTATTCTTTCATTCCAAAAATCTTTACCCTATTGGCAAAGAAATTTGGAATGAAAATATAATGAATTTTGGATGGAAATATAAAAAAAAATTATACTTATGTGCAACGTACAAGCCTTTTATCCACTAGAGTTTTGACAAACTCATTGTGTTCACTTTACATTTTCAAAAAAAATTTCAAAAAGATTCTTTCTCCATCTCTCATCTTTCCAATTATTAATCACATTTCTCTTTCTACTCATATCCCTCTCTCCAATCATTGTTTTCATTTCTCTCTCTATCTCTCTCCAATTATTACACCTCTCTCTAATTATTACTTTTTTCAAAAACTCATCCAAACACTATCTAAAAAATATTTTTCAAAATATTCTTCTCAAAATTCTCAACCAAACAAAGCTTTTTTTCATGGTCACATGATGCCACTGATCAATGAAAAATTCTTGAACAAACAGAGAAGACTTTGCACCACTAGACATATATACACCGGAAAAAGAAGAAGAAGATGCTAGCTAAGTATCATGTAGCGGTAAGTAAAGGTATTTTGGTTATCTAAAAATGTGATACCCTAGAATTTAATTATATGACTTTTTTAATCTTTTTATGTGTTAATTGGGTGTTCAAAGTGCATGTGTGGATTTATTTGATTGGTGGCACACACACACATGATAGACTCATGCACACACTATTATTTTTCCCCTTAAGAGACCAATAATAGAGTTAGTGGGATATTTTCTCTACACCTATCTGGGTCTTCTACGTAGAAAGAGAGAAAGAGGGAGTTTGACATTAGGAAGAAGAAGAAGAAGAAGAGAGGGGAAGGGGGAAAAACTTAGAGAAGGTGCTATACTTGGTAATTCTTGATTTCTTACACTTGATTTCATGTATTTGCTTGATCAATTCATGTTTAATTAAAGGGTTTATGTTTAGAGACCATAGAAATCCTTGATTGTGGAAATTTGAAAGAGTTCTTGGTGAAATTTTAGTTAAATTCGTCCAGTTTATGCATTCTGGAAATTCTGCAGATGTTAGGGCTTGTATGACTGACTTTGGGGATTTTATTGACTGGGTTATACTACTCGTAATTTTCTAAAACTTTTACTGAGAGTTCCTCTATGGGTTCTCTTTGTTTGGTTAAAATTTCGGACTTTGATTCCATGTATTGAGCTCTGTAGAATTTCGTGAAGTTGTTGCTGTCAATTCGGATTTCTGCTGGCAGCAGTAACCCATCTTGGTAGAACAGTCATAACTTTTGCTACGAGTATCGAAATCGCACACCGTTTGATTTTTCCGAAACTAGACTCGTGTATCTTTCTGTCCATGTAAGAATTGTACCTTGAATTTGATCGCACAAAATCAGTTTTTGCATTGAAGTTTGGACAGATGCAGTTTCTGAAATTTTGTTTTGTTGAATGAACTAGCTTTCTTTGAATTGGTGTACAAGGCTCATTTGAACTCCATTTTTGACATATGACCTATCGATGCGAAGCCTAGAATGTGTGTTTTGTGTTGGTTTGGGTTTGGTATCCAGGAGTTGTAAGGATATGATATTTTTTTTGTCCCTAGGAATTGACCCAATTTTATATTTGGTTCCCACAACATTGCTAGGGATACTTAGAGCATTTAGGGGTTTCATTTAGAATTTTTGATTACTTGAATGACATATCCTAATCACATTTTTATTATTTTAATTAATATAGGAGGTTCGGGCTTGTGCGAGGACCGAGGTGAGTAACCGATACATAATTTACATGGTTTAAAGCGCAATTTGGTACTTTTATGTAAATGTTCTATTATTTCAAATGTTTTGTTAAATGAATTGTACTCCATGGATATTAAATGAAAGGTGGCTATATTTTGTATCTATTAATGGCATCCCTGACGTCCCGGCTTGCTAGGGGACAGTGCTAAAAGGCTAGCAAGGTTGATGTGTTTGGTACGGGGTATGCATAGACGTCTAAGCTATCCACACCGGGGACGCCTGGTGGTACGATTTGATTGGTTACTGGGATGTGCATTATAAATTGGATTTGGAAAGATGTGTATCTTTTTGGATATGAATTTGTGCCTTGCTTAATTAATGTGTTTTCTATAATATATCCATGGAAAGCGTGTGAACTATGTATCGATTTCTCATACGAGCTTTAGCTTATGACGTTTTTTTTCCACCTTTCAGGCGACGAGGAGTAGTTGGGTGTGTTCATAGTATCTTTTGTGAGCGTGCTTGGTGGTAGAAGACTTTAGTTGATATGACCTTGCTCTAGTCTTCATTTTGTTTGTACTAGTGTACTGTAGGCCTTTCGAGCACGTATCTGGGAACTTGACTTGTAAATATTTGGTATGGATTGTGTCTTTGTATTATTAAGCACAAGCTCTGCTGGATACTTTAAGTTGGTGCTTGTGACCCGTTTTGGTTGTATAATACAGGTTATATTTCCACTGCTAGATTTGCGTCCCTTCCTAATCATTACTTTTGGATGACTTTTGTTTATGTTTGGCCTTGGTGACTGTGTCACTGGCGCTTTGTTACGCCTATGACCTTCAGGGACGGGTCCGGGGCGTGACAAAAAATATTTTGGATGATTTGAATTTTAAAGAGAGAGAGAGGAGAGAGAAGAAAGGGAGGGAGAAATCTTTATTGTCTGAAAAAAATTTGAAATGCTGAGATGCGTGTTTAAACACCACATGTGCGGTATCTTATTTGCACCCAAATTTCTCTATACACGGACGTTCCATGTCCCATGACTCACATGCCAGCAATTTCTGGTTGCCACAATTTTCTTGGCAACGATATGTCACAAACGCCAGCACTTACTGAAGCAAGTCCCTGCAGAGAGGTAACTCATTACAGTGTTGTAGTGAGTCTATCCGGCCGCCCACCTCGACTCTAGCGGCTCGAATTTTATTCAAACTCCAAATGATCCAATCCGTTCATTGTTTGTATTAAAATCCAAGCGGTCAAATACTGAAATGGATGGCCAGATGAGATCGCTATGACTCTATAATGAGCCCCTCCCTACATGACTCGTAGCCTAGCACTTACGCTAAAGAAATGTCAATATTGTTAAACGACTTATTTACGCGCTGGAATTACGAGGCCCTACAATTGCATATCCAATGAACATGGAAAATGACAACAACAAACAAACCGAGTGGGTCAATGGAGGAATTTTTCAATGCCAAGTGGGTATTGCCCACGTGGTACCCGTTCGGTAATTTCAGCTGTCCGAAATGTGATCCAATGGTCTAGAAGAGGAGAGAGAGGTCGGATGAGAGGAGAAAGAGGAAATCAATCTCGGCCGTCTAAAACACTTTTGGACAGCCGAAATCGTGCTCGGCATGGCCACGTGGTACCAATTTGGTATCCAAATTTTTTTCGGGTCGATGAGAGAAACTTGGAAGAAAATCACCAAAACCATCAGGAGCTCCAATCGTAGTTCCGTATTTCGCCGTTGCCCGGCATCTCGTTCATTAATTCGTTGTAGGAATCCAAATATTCCAAAATTAAGCAAATTCTTGTGAGTCCTGACAAAAGTGAAACAAACCGGGTCAAAGTAGGCTAAACAGGAACGAAGAAGGAAGCCGCCTCTGCAGGGCACCTGTAATCTTTCTCTCCAAGAAAATTTGACCACTTCCAGTTCCACACAAATGTAGTTTCTTCCATTCCCCTCACTATAAATAGGCTAACATTTTAACTCATTTCAGATATCACTCAACCAACCCATTAATCAGACAATTTGTCCAATTCATTTCTTCTTTGCTCTTAGCCTTCAACTACAATTTTGAGTTTTCATTTTAGCCTGATTGATATGGCTCTGTTCTCAGCTCTTTTCAGTTGCTTCATGCAACCCTCGTCGTCCTCACGGGTCTCCGATGATGCCAGCAGCAATAAATCCAAAGTGGGTTCCTCAGGGAAACTAGAAAAGAAATCATCTAAATCATCTGGAGCTCCAATTGTTGTGTCGTACTTCCCCGTCAATTCGAATTTGTCTCGCTTGTAGTCTCACAACTGCAAATATTCATTTTTCCCATATCCGAAGAATCTCAAGTCTGCTTTTATAGAACCTTAAAAGAATACGAGTACTACTGAGTCCAATCGTGTGATTGAGAATGCATTGAAGAAAGGGAAGAAGTAACATTGAAAAGGTACCGATGATTCTACCAAAGTCAGTAGCTCAAGAAAATGTGGAAGTTTGGATCTGAAGTTTGTGAGGATAAAGCAAATTATAATTCCATGATGTATATTTTTGCAATTTTGAGGGAATTTTGTGGTTTGTATTATATTGAGGTCAACTATCTTTCTTTTGTGTGAGGAAAATAAAAGAATACGTGATGTTACTTTGCTGGGGATTACTAATATTTGAAAGTGCAATTTATTGCTAGATTAAGGGCAAGATATGTACCACAGTGCAATTGTGTTAGAATTAAATTCCACTTATATTTTACGCCCATTTACAGTTTCCCTCGTATTTTGTTTGTCAATTTCAGCATACGTAAATAAAAATTCTACAAGTCTCATAACCACAACCAATGGAAGGCACTTGCCTAGAAGTAGTTCTAGTCCTGTTTATGCTTTTCTCTAAGCCTTTTTATTGCATAAATCTAACGACTCTTTTATTGTACTTTTAATTATATCAAAATCATGACATTGTGGAGGCACTTTTATTTTATCTTCGATAGCTGAGTGTCGCGACTATTTCCGGGGTTCTAAAGTTAGTGACCAAGTAAACTTTTAGGGAGCTTATGATTTGAAAAGTCTGGTGTTCGTAAAATTCGACATTGCAAATCTCTTTGGAGACGAGCCCTGTAGCTTCTATTTAATGCCAGCTTGGCCCAACCCTCGAGGGACATTGTGGAGGTTCTTAAGGGTGAACTACCCATGAAACATCAATTGCAATTAAAAAAAGTGGACTTACATATAAAATTGACAAGGCTATATGGAGTATTTTGGAGGCAAATATGAAATGTCACAAGACTCAAAACTGTTTTTGTTTAGATAAGTATCAGGTTAATTATGTGCTCACTGACTAATCTCGGGATATTGGAAGTTAACAACAAAAAATTTCAAATTTCAATGGCTCCATGGTTTTTTTTAACCGACTGTGATAGTCGCATCTACGAGCTTGGGAGAGTAAGCTCTTTAAAATCATTTATAATTGTATTGAATTGTGCAATTAAAAAAGATAGACAACTACAAATAAAATAAAAAAATTGATGTCAGTTGCTTCTTCAACTGAATAAGGCTTATATTTGTAATTGATGTAAATTACAAATATGTAATCATCTCAAAGTCTCAAAAGTCATGGACAAATATTTTATGATGCTACGGAGTACGGGCCCACTAAATGAAAAAACAAATCAAAGATGCTGAAAAGTCTTTTAGCACATGATGAAAACACAAAATCAAGCAGCTATAAGATAATAGTAAGGTAGATAGTGGAGGGCATTTTATACTTGCTCCCCAAACTAATTGACTATTACACAGAAAAATAATAGTGGTCTCTTCTAATAAATTAAGAAGAAAAACAATGGCTGTGCTATAATCATGTTGCTCATCTTTTTCCCTCTATGAAATAGAACCAAGCTTTTTGAGTCTTTTCTCACGCCAGTCGCATGTCTGTGCTATACTTAGTTGAGAAAAAAAGAAAGAAGAGAAGCTAAGTGGAATGGTATTCTTCTCGGGTATTTTCATTTGTTTCTTCCCATCATCACCATCTCGGGTCTTTGATGATTCTGGAAGCCAAAATGAGAAAGAGCATTCCTCGAGAAAAGGAGAAATATCATCTGGAGCTCCAATTGTCATTTCGTATTTTCCTGTGAATTCTTACGCCTCCCGCTTGTAAGGAATTGAGGTTGAAGGAGGAGTATTGAGTTTTGATCACTTGAACATGTGTACAATATCGCTTGGGACACAGAATTCTCTGTTCATCAAATTTAGTCCATTATTTTCCTGGGTGTTTTCGATTGGTGAAGGCCTTGTTTTTCATAAGATTTTGTGGAAAACCAGGGTGCTAGAAATCCCTGCTTATTGGAAATAAGGCCGAAGGCCTTTTGGATGCTTAAAAGTTACGCAAGGCAAAATAAAGGGTTAGCCAGCTAGTTCATTGAACTTTATTATGTGGCTGATTGAGTTGTGAATTGGGTATACGTTTAGAGGAGAATAGTCAGTGAGGTCTGGCATATTTCGTTGTAATACTGTATGGATACAATTTTATTTTAATTCATTTGTTTGGTTTTCATAATTTAAGATTCTTTTTTTTTCTGTTGATAGGGGAAAATCATGCATTAAAATAAAAATTAGGAGAGAGTACAGGGAAGCTAAGACCTCTGACCCGATTGGATGCAGGATAAGTTTAGGGTATTATGGCCTGGTTTGGGTAAATTGAAAAAACTGATTTTTTGGTTTTTTTTTTGTTTTGTCCTTATTCAATTTTTTTTTTTGCATTTGATAGTTTTCGGTCGATTTTTTGTGGTTTCTTGGCTTGTCTCGACAAGAGGAATATAAAAAATATAAAATTATTAGCCAAACTTAAAGTTTTGTGAATAAAGATAAAAAATAATCCAAAAAACCAGAAGGGGATTAAGTAGTTCTTGGTTTGGATAATTTTGGTAATATGGGAGGATTAAATTGTACTTGGTTTGTTTGGTGGTTGAAATGAGAGAATAAAGTTGATAAATGATACAAAAAAAATTCAAAAGACAAAATTGCCCTTTTGCATGCCCATAAAAATTTTATACGCTTTCTACTTATATGAAATACATAACTTATAGGAGTACTTTATTACACTTGTCAACAAATAAAGTTTTATAAAAAATTATTAACTATGAAAACATTTTTTAAATAACTTTGGAATATACCACCTCATATGTTGTAATATATATATATATATATATATATATATATTAATTTTAAAATTTTAATGTCTTATTATTTCCAAAATTTCTATTTTGTTTATTTTAATTTTCAAATACCCGGGGTTCCAAAATTTCTCTTTGTTCGAATCTAGGATCCTCTTAAAAGATTTCATGTGATTTAAAATAAGATCAACAACGATTTTATTCAACAATTTAAAATTTTCACTTTATAGGCTTCGATGTGTTTATTGCACATGCAGGCAAAAATCAAGCAAAAATATGGGCAAAATTTTGGTCAAGTCATACTCCCTCCGTCCCAATTTTTTTTCCCTCTTGGTGAAGTGGGTTTTTAAGGTGTGTGAGAATTTTGTATTGATTTTTCTATTTTGCCTCTAAATCCAGTCAATATTACTGTGACCAAATTTGTGAGTTTAATTTATTATATAAAAGTCAAAATATATTCAATATGGATTTTGTTTGATAGATACTTATCAATTAATTTTATTATACAAAATTTTCAAAATCAGAAAAACCGTTATAAAATAAAATATAGTAGACTAACCAATTAAGATGAGAAAAATACTTTTTAAGGGTAAAACTAGAAAGTGACCATGTTTTTATGGATATTTTTAGAAGTGAGACAAATATTTTGGGACATCCCAAAATAAAAAAAAAATGACCAAGAAATTAGGATGGAGGGAGTATTTGTTTAAAGAGAAATGAATTATTTAGACTCTTCTGGTCCATTTCTCTATTGACAAATATGTGTTGTTCACATAGACCACGATGTTAGATCAATCTACTCCTTCCGTCCCAATTTGTTATGCCTATTTCTTTTTTTTGACGTCTCAAAAAATTATCTGTATTTTTCAATCTATAATATTTTTTATAGTCAATATGGATATTGTTTGATAGATCTCAATTAATTTTTTAAAACAAAGATTTTGAAATCGTAAAAAATATTATAGATTATGAAATATAGATAATTTTTTGAGAAATTCAAAAAAGAAAATATACGCAACAAATTGCGACGAGGGGAGTAATTTTCTACCGTATAGATGACAAATACAATGAACTGATAAGTTCTACAAACTCAACACGTTTCTCAAATGAGAGGACAGAGGGGCGCTGCTGTCCCTGGCTATTCCGGGGAGCTCCGGTCTTGTGTCGATGATCGGAAACGTTCATGTCGAAGAGCTCTTCGAGTAGAACAAATGTACCAAAAATTAGTACCTGATCGGTACAGATATAAATCAGCAATAATGGGTTTGAGTGGGTATGATCTAGTGTTTTGGATGCATTCTCTTCAAGATAAATGTTTCGATTAGGTACTAAATGATATCCGATTAAGCTAATTTTTGGTTTATTTGTTTTACTCGGCGAGATCTTCCACATGAACATTTTCGATCATTGAAACAAGACCGGAACTCTCTGAAATTGCCGGGAACAGCAGGTCTGTCCCTTTCAGTGACAGCAGCACCCCTCTTTCCCAAATAAGATCGTGATGTATAGCTAGATATTGGCGTACAACCACAATAATCACATAGGACAAAATCACGTCATGGTCCACATTGAATGGACCTTATCAATAGGGAGGAAGCCGATTCAAAGTTGAAAATTCTTTTGGGGTAATAAAGAATTGACCGTGACCTTTTTTTTTCTTTCTTGAACATGAATGGAAGCGTGATGAAAACAACCCAATTAAGCAAATTCTTGTGAGTCCTGACAAAAGTGAAAAAAAGGGGTCAAAGATGGCAAAACAGGAAGCCGCCTCTGCAGGGCATCCACCCCTACGGCTCTACTTTCTTCGTTTCCCCCCACTATAAGTAGGCTAACTCAGTTCAGATATCACTCATCAATCACCCATTAATCACACAATTTGCCCAAAATTCATTTCTTCTTTGCTTTTAGCCTTCTACTACAATTTTGAGTTTTCATTTTAGCCCGATTAATATGGCTCTGTTCTCAGCTATTTTCAGTTGCTTCATGCAACCATCGTCGTCGTCACGGGTCTCCGATGATGCCGGCAGCAACAAATCCAAAGTGGGTTCCTCAGGGAAACTTGAAAAGAAATCATCTAAATCATCTGGAGCTCCAATTGTTGTGTCGTACTTCTCCGTCAATTCGAATTTCTCTCGGTTGTAGTCTCACAAGTGTAAATATCCTTTTTTTTTCCCATATCCGAAGAATCTCAGGTGTGCTTTTAGAACCTTAAAAGAATACGAGTACCAATGATTCTGCCAAAGTCATTAGCTCAAGAAAATGTGGAAGTTTGGAGCTGAAGGCTGTGAGGATCGATAAAGCAAATTCCAATTCCATGATGTTTATTTTTGCGATTTTGAGGGAATTTTGTTGCTTGTGTTGTATTGAGGTCAACTATCTTTCTTTTGTGTGTGGAAAATAAAAAAGAATATGTGATGTTACTTACTGGGGGTTAAATTAATATTTGAAAGAGCAATTCATTGCTAGATTAAATGCAAGATATGTGCCACAGTGCCATTGTGTTTGAATTAATTTCCACTTGTATGTTACACCCATTACTCCCTCCGTCATATTTTGTTTGTCAATTTCGGCGTAGATAAATATGAATTCTACAAGTCCCATAGCCACAGACAATGGGAGGTACTTGCTCGGAAGTAGTTCTAAACCTGGTTATGATTTACTATGAGCCTTTTTATTGCATAGCGATCAAGTCTTTTATTGTTCTGTTATTTTATCTTTGATAGGCAAGTGTCTTGGCTATTTTCGAGGCTCTAAAGTTAGCGACCAAATGAATTTTCAGTGAATAGGGTTGCAACGTTTGGCATTCATAAAATTCGTCGAAACCATTGGGGGACCCAACCCACGAAACATTTCAATTAAAACAAGTGGAGACTTACATAGGAATTGACAAGGCGATATGGAGTATTTCGGAGGCTAATATGAAAAATGTCACAACTGTTTTTCTTCAGATAAGTATCAGGTAAATTTAAGTGCTCATCGAGTAATATCTAGATCTTGGGAGTTACAAACAAAAAATACAATTTTCAATTGCCCCAAGGGTTTTTTGTTGCTAGCAATAAGAGTCGAACCTGGGAGCTTAGGAGGGTAAGCTCCCTAAATTCATTTATAATTGTATTGAATTGCGCAATTAAAAAAGATAAAGAACTAGAAAAAAAAATTATATCAGTTGCTTCTTCAATTGAGTAATGCTTATTCTTTTTTTCACGGCGAAAATTTTTATTAATCTTCGAAAACATACAAAGATTAATGGGATCAAAAGCAAAGCATCGTGGCGGAAGCGGAAAAAACCTTCAGAGAAGGAAACCACAACCGACAATCCCATACCACCAGGTCCCATGAAAGAAAAAAACCAGCAACCTCACCAAGAGTAACGCTTATTCTTAAGGAAACTAAAAAAACTTAAACTCTGCTAGGAATTGGCTGAAAAAAATATGAGAAAAACTTAAAAAGCCAAAAAAGTCGGGGCTTTTTAACTTTTCCTTGGATTTTATTTTAAAAATTTAGGTTTTGATCATAATTTTTTACTTTTTCTATTTCACTCATTGAGACGAATCAATAACCCATAAATATTTGGTGTAAAACTAACAAATGCCAATTTTTTTTTTTTTGAATAAAGACAACAACAAAAAAAGTCCAAAAAGTCAAGTGACTTTTTTTAGGGAAATTGGGATTATACTAGTAGCACGTACAGAATATTTTTTGGGGTGAGAAGAAGAATGTCAAGCTATATTGCAACAATGACAAAAAAAAAAATTGATCAATAAAGTATATCGATGTACAATAGAACTCTCAGAAGAGAGGGGCCTCCACACATAAAGATTTGTAAAACTGTGATCAAAATTATTGTTTCTTTCTTCTTCTTTTTTTTGTTTGGGGAAAGTCAGTACGTAATCGTTGAAATTAGTGAGGTTTCAATCCTCTGTCAATACATTATCACCGGACTATCAATCCCTTTCCGTAATCAAAATTACTGTTTTGTTAATATCTAAAAGTCTAAAAGTTATGGACAAATAAATAAAGTAGCTATGGACCCACTAAATGAAAAAACCAATCAAAGACGCTGAAAGGTCTTTAAGCAATGTATTTTGGTTTAAAAAGTTAGTTGGCTTATTTTTTCGCCTATATTTGATTTTCTTTTTGATTTACATATATAGTTTCGGACTACTTCATCTTTCTTTGTTAACGCCTTTTGGACTTGTGAATTGACACTAACAAGTAGGTCCAGCCCTAGTAAAACCAAAGAAAATTAGCGATGGATCATCCTATAAACTCTTTCGGATCTATGTCATATAGAGTCTGTTTGGGAGACAATTTCTTCCATTTTCACCTTCTCATTTTTTCATTTTGTATGTTTGGGAGAAATTCATAGAACTCATTCTCTGAGAATGAGTTCTTTTTTTTTTTGAACCAGAAATCCATTACCCAGAAATGCCCTAAAGGGCTACAAAACCAAATCGGAGCCCACCGTTGGGACAAACCCACAACGGAATAAACGGGTTATCCATGTGATTTGGATGGTTCACATTGAGTACAGATGAGTAAATGGTACAAAGAAGAGCTCCACAGAACGGGGACACTCGTACCGGAGCAGATCCCACGTTGGGGAAGAAACAGAAAAACAAAAAAAGAACAAAACAACTGATAAACCTCCCCAAATCAAAGATTTAACCTCCATCACCGCCGTTTGCCGCCGCGCCTCAAGCTCTTTCATCGTTTTGCCTTCTACAAAGGATAGTCGCCGCGAAAACCAGGTCCTCCGCGAGCCACAGACTCGTGGCCAAAGATCTGGATTAGATCCCAGCCCTCTCAACGCAGAGAGAACGGCGACGGGTGTCCCAGAGACGATCCGCAGCGGACGGATGAGAGACGACCGTAGAAAGGGGGGGAGGAGAGGGGAAAAGGAGAGGATGAGAGTAGAGGGGGAGGGGAGAGTGTAGCTCCTGGAGCGCTTCATGGAGAGAGGATCAGACTCCTCCCCTCCCGCCGCCATGGGTGGAGAAACCCTAGGGGGGAAGGGAGAGAAGATGCGGCTGTTTTGGTAAAGCTAGAGAGAGATGCTCTGATTTTAGAGAGAGAGAAGGTTCTTTTGACAGAAGAACTGAGAATGAGTTTTGTAAAATGCAAAATCTAGAGTAGAAGTGAAAAATAGGTTGAGAGAAGCTTTTTGACTTCTCATTTTCACTTTGAGTTTATTGAAGATAAGGGCATTTTAGGACTAGATTAAATGTATAGGTGGGTTTAAGGGAAAAAAAACTGAAAAGAATTTTGTTGAGTTCAGATAGAGTCACTCTCATGACTTCTTAAGGAAATTAAACAGCACTTAAAAGTCCAAGGAAAAACTTCTTTCCGACATAGTAATTGGGAATAGGAAACATTGAAAAAACGAAGGGGCAAAAAATCCAATTTTGATAAAAGAATATCGGGTGGATGAAGTGAGGCAAAAGAAGAGTTCTAGAGAGAGAAAAAGACAAATAGAGACAGCGGGCGGTGGCCCTTTCCCAAGCTTCAACCCTGGCTGCCGACCCACGCCCCCTCCCCCTTCACACTCCTTCCACCCGCCTTCCCGTTCTTCTCTATGGTCAAAGATTACCCAGCTAAGTACGTGATTGATAAAGAGCAACAAAAGTTAACTACGATCGAGACATGGCGATTAGAATCGATGATGGTTGCATATGGGAAAAAAAAATTGAACGAGAGCTGTTAGGCTGCCCCCCCCTTGACAGCCCCCCTCCCCGGCCCCACCCCCTTCCCTATTTACCCTCTTTTTTAGGCCATTCCTTTTCTTCTTCTTTTTTCTCCTCTTTTTTTCTTTTTATCTATTAAGTTTATTTAAGCGGTGTTCTAGTAAGGTGGTTTTTTGAAAAAATTGGTTTTTCACAATTTTTTATGTGATGTATTATGAGAGAATGATTTGTCTCAATTTTTGGAAAAAACAGTGTTTTGTTAGTGGAACACCCCCTTATTTAATTTATATAGTTTGCTCAAATTACATATGCAAGTAAATTATTTTTTAACATTGACATATAAATTTGACTTTAATTTAGAAACTTTATATTATTTTAATTAGTTAATTAATTTGTCTTAACAATGATAATACATTTTTAAAAAACTTCTAAAAGTGAATAATATTACAATCACGCTTAAAAGTAAATAAATATTACAATCACGTTTTAAAGTGAATAAATATTACAATCACGTTGACAATGTTCAACCCTAATCAATATTGCCTCCAAATTGTAGTCCCGACACAACGCCTAGTGCTTGGAACCACAAATTAAGATCATAACTTAAAGCCTATCCTTTAGCTTCATCCGACGCATGCTCCAACCACCATATTGGGATGGGTGGTATAGGGTGATGACGGTGCAAAAAAAAATTGCACGAAGTAATTGTTAATTGATTCCTTTCCTTCTTTTTCGAGGACCTCAATAGATGGTTGTTTTAACCTTAGTAGCAGTGTACTCCCTTTTGTTCATATATAGTATTTCTCAAATTGTCGAAGTTGAGTGGTTAATTGGCAGCAACATTTAAGAACTTTTGTGCTTATGCACCGATTAAAAACGTTGGATGTTCCACTAACCCGGTTTTTTGAATAAATTAATTTTTCATGGTTTTTTATATGATGTGTTGTGAGAGAATGACCCGTCTCGGTGTTTGAAAAAAATAGTTTTTTGTTAGTGGAACACCTGAGAGTTTTTTTGGGTGCAAATAGAAATCTTTAAATTAGTGTTGAAAAAAAAAACTATAGAAGTAGGAGAATAGAAATAGACATATTTTCTATGAAAAAAATTATTCAGTCTTGGAGCACTGCCAAGTGGTGTTAAGTCGTTATCCACCACACATTTGTGGAATTCAATATTAAGTGTATAGAATCAAACAAATGTGTAGTGGATAAATGTGCTAAGTTGCCAAGTAACAGTATTTTTTTTCCGTTCTACCAATAATTATGATTGGAACACCCAATATTTAATATATATATATATATATATATATATATATATATATATATATATATATATATATATATATATATATATATATATATATAGGATCCCGTTCTACTAAGGACTCCCTCAAACTCATAATTTGCGGACCTCATAGGTCGGGGTCGAATCTCAACGATCCGAACCGCTCAATGTGTTTAAAATGTGATTTTAAGGGTCAACGCGAGGATTCATGCAAAAAAAATACTCGGAAGGGCTTCATTCGAGCATTTTTCGATAAATTATATATGTATGGTTATTATGAAATACCACTCGGATAAAGCCCTTTCGGGAATTTTTTTTTTTGTGATTCCTTGCATTGGTCATGAAAAACATGTTTAAAAAGCGTCGAAATGGTTGGATAAATAAATTTAGTCAAAAAAATAAAAAAAAAGTAGTCATTAGAGGAAATCTTTGAGGGAATCCTCAATAGAACATCTTCCTATATATATTATCTCGTTTATGACTATTTTTATCAGAATGGGGATATTTGGGTTGACTTGTAGTATTATTCTTCTTTTGTACAACAAACATGTGGGTTGAGTTGGCAGTGTGGATATACATGCATGTCTAGTGTGTAATTAGAGATTTATGTGTGTGCACGTGGAATAGCATTTGGAAACTGTAAGGTGTACGTGTACTGTGAGGTTTGTCTCTTTATGTGGGTTTAATTGATAAACTTTAAAACAAGAAAATGAAGTTGCATGTGGAATAGCATTTGGAAGCTGTAAGGTGTACGTGTACTCTGAGGTTTGTCTCTTTATGTGGGTTTAATTGATAAACTTTAAAACAAGAAAATGAAGTTGTCCGGGTTGTGACATTGTATACACTCAAACAAACGATTGATGTTGTATGATCGGATTTCAGGATATGTTATTTTTCATGTTGTACTGTGTATTTTACAATATGAGCTTGCTGATGTCTTTTCACACATCTCACTTCATCGGACTTAAAAATAGTAGGTCTTTTTTGTTAATTCAGAGCGGCGGGGCAAAATGGGTATCAACAATAATTAAATAAAAATTGAATAAATAAATAAATAAATAATAAAAAAACTGAATTAAATAATTAAATGAATTAATTTAAAGAAATGAATTAAATAATTAAATGAATTTATATAAAGAAATGAATTAATATAAATAACAAAATTAATATAAAAAGTAATTAAAGGAAGGGATGAGAGGTAAAACAGTCATTTGGCGCGTGTCAGAGATGGGGCCGTTGGGGGGCTCTGTGTCAGGGAGGGGCGCGTATCAATTTCCAAATTGGACTGAGAAACCAAATTGCGAGAAGGGAACAAAAAAAAAGGTTCTTGGAACCCGCATGATGTGATACTATGTTGAAATATTTGATCAGTATATTATTTGGACTTAGGGTGGGTGTTAAGCGATAGGTATTGTGTGCTATGTTGTGTGGTAAAACTATCACCTTGTTTGGTTTGGGTTCTTAAGAACCGGTTCTCTAAATCATTATTCAATTATTACTCCTATTTTTAAATATTATTCTTATTTTTCTCTCTATCTCCCTCTAATCATTACAAAAACCAAAAACCAAAACCAAACCAAACATAACACTTCCAAAACTTCCAAGGACCTTGTTCGGAGGAAAAAAAAACCATTACAAAGTGCCTAATCCCAAAGTGCTTAAACCTTAAACCTTAAACCTGAAGTGCCTAAACCTAAAGTGCCTAAAATCCAAGTGCCTAAACTCACTATACCCTACCCCAAAGAGCCTAAATCCATTAAAATTGAACTCCAAAATTAAACCACACACTTAACTTCTAAACAGGGCCCTTGGATATACTAAGAAAATGAGTAAAACGATGTAGTTTTGCCGCTCAACACCTATCGCACAACGCCTTCCCCGGATTCATATTATTTTCACTGAATGAGTTCCAATATATAGATTATAGACTGATTACAGAGTAAATAAGGAAGGTAAATAATAAGAAAAAGAAGGAAATAAAATCCCTAATTGATTCCTAAAAAAGTAAAAATCCTACTTACCTAATTGATTACCAATCTCCTTAATTACATTATACCATATCAATTACATTAATTACAATCAACAATCCCCAAGTTGATTTTTTTTTTTTGGTGAAGAGATAAAAATTTCATATCTGTGAAGTCGTCAGTACAAACTGTCATTGGCGATAGGCAAAGAACTTTACGAAGCTATGCTGTCACTACAAAGCTTCAACATACACAACAGAAACATAGATACAATCATAAACATTCAACATAACTAACAAAACTAAAACATAATTCCTTCCCGCCGGCGACCTCCACCAGACATCCACCGCTGTAACCAAGTGATGTCCCACCACCACAAGCTTGAAACACAGCTTCCATAAACACGTCACTTGCCTTACTCCCATCCACTGCTCAAAACTAACACAATTTTTACCTCACTCCTGCCCTGTGCTCAGAACCTGTAAGACTGACAAAAACAAATGAAACCATATGCCACAATTTTGAAAACCCCCTATTTTTTGAAAACCCATAAAAAAAGAACCCACAGATTTTAAAAAACCCCTTTTTTGAAAACCCAATTTCAAAAATTGGAGGTTGATACAGTGCATGCAAAGGACGAAACAAAGAAACAAGGCACAACAGAGGTGCAGATCGGAGGTGTAATTGTTGAAAGTGGGAGATCCATAAACGGAGAACTAAACCCTAGCAGAGGTATGGGCCGGAGGGTATGAGTTGATTGCAGAAGAGATGAACCTAAGGACGAAGTAGATCTAGGCCAAACCGAGCCGACAGGTCTCATATCAAAAGCCCAAAAACGGAGAGGGGCTAGCCGGAACATGCATGGCCAGATCTGGCCCAAACTGACTGGGCTAAACCGAAAATCAACTAAGAACCCCAAATCGGCTGCCGGAAAAGAGCTTTAGAGAACCAAACGGTGAAGAGACGTATTGCAGGAGGATTATTGAACGAAAGCTAGGAGGAAGAAAAGGGGGTGGTGGGGGGTGCCGCACCCCAGACGAAAAACCTGAGAGTTTGGGGTGTTTTTTTTAGAGAGAAGGCAGAGCACTGTTTTTTACTTGAGAGAATAATCCCCAAGTTGATTGACTATTGAAATTAATCATGTTGCTTATCTCTCTCCCTCTATAAAATAGAACCAAGCTTTTGAGTCTTTTTTCATATCAGTTGCATGTCTGTGGTCTAACTCATAGGAACAAACATTTTCAAGCTTAATTGAGAAGAAAAAGGAAGAAGAGAAGCTACTAAGTAGAATGGTATTCTTCTTAGCTATTTTCAGTTGCTTCTGCCCATCATCGCTGTCTCGGGTCTCTGATGATTCCGGAAGTCAAAAGGAGAAAGGGCCTTCCTCAGGAAAAGGAGAAAGAAAGTCAAAATCATCTGGAGCTCCAATTGTCATGTTGCATTTCCCTGTGAACTCATATGCCTCCCGCTTGTAAGCAATTCAAGTTGAAGGAGGAGTTTTGAGTTTCGATCACCTAAATTTTCTTGAGTCATTTTTGTTTCGGCATTTCCACATCCTTTTGGTATCCGTTTTGTATTGAGTCTTATGGAAGAATTTTTTGGTGCTCTTGGAGTTTTGCTCCACATGTCATGTATTATTGTGAGTAGCGACTATTACCCAAATTGTATGGTTAAATATGTGAGTGTGGGGAGCAAATTTAAGATTTAAGAACACCGGGTACTTCTTGATTGGAATTAACTTCTTGGTAGTCCTGTATCGTGCGATTGGCCCATTTTGGTCTATTTTGATAATTGAAATTGTTTATTTTATAAAACTCGTTGAGAATATTGATTATACCAAATATCATGTTGTTAGGATACAAATCCATATCTAATCGAACTACTATTATTTTGTAAAATTGAGCTGGGCGCACGGGATTAAACTCATTTACTAAAAAATAAATGTATTCATATCAACTATTGATCAGTATTCTTTTTTCTTTTCTTTTTTTTCATTCGTCATTCCTAATTTATTATATGGAGAGGAGGTAGACGACTTGATCCCGAAATACAGTATAGCCACCACTTGCCTATTGATCAGTATTCAAACAGCATGATTTTTGGTGATTGATGTCATGGCAAGTTCTATAAAATCAACAGATCATCAAAAGTAAAGCCCATTATGCATGACAAAATGGGCCAACGGTAGAGAAGCTCAGTCCTTCTCGATTTGTTTAAACACAGAAAGCACTACAGTCTGATGAAGGAAAAATGTTTAGCACCTGATAAAAGTCAAAACAAGGACCCATGAGATGAGAAAATGGAATGAAGCTTTTTGTTATTAGTGGAGGGTGTTTGGACTTGCTCTCCAAGCTACTTATTTGACTAGGTCACCGATTAAAAAGGGAAGAAAAAAAAAATGACTAGGTCACGAAAAAGAATTGTGGTCTTTGAGCATCTCTCACCTATCACACACAAATTCTCTAATTTGAAAACTAAATATAGATCGAAACATAAATGTGTACCGCACAAAATAATGATGTATTCGCGTGAATATGACATTTCCATGTTGGAAGCATGTTTGAAAGATGAGTCCCACATCGGATAAATAGAAAAGAGTTGGATCTTAATAAACAATTGGAGGACTCACCACTTACAAAGCTTAGCCTTTTAAGTGGATAGGTCATTCAAGGTATATTGGGTCCATGCCATGTGCTGGATTCTGTGCATACTCCTCAATAGATTGGGGCTACGCGCACATGTGAAGAATCACAGGCAGATCAGACTCCTAACATTCCAGACAATTTGCATTTTGAGAGTAACAACTTATTTTTATTTTAATATAGATTTATTACATGATCCTTTATTATGGAAAACAATCTAGGAGTGATACATGTATAACAAAGGTCTCTAAATATATATGCTCCAACACACTCACATGGTGTGTGGAGCCCACACACATTTCACATTCAAGTGTGTGTGGGCTCCACGCACTATAAGAGTGTGTTGGAGACTTTTTGTTGTACAGTTGTCATCTGTGCTAGTAAATAGGAGTGATACATGTAAACTCACATCATTAGAGTAATACAAAAAAGAGGGTGTGGATATAAGATATGGAATTGCGAAAATCACTACCACTAATAATAGGAGTATTAAGGTAACTACTAACGATGTACCAAAACTTGGTTTGGTATGAGAATTGCACCCAAAGTTGGGTCTTATCCTATATTGAGTGAACCTTTTAAAAAAAAAAAAAACCCAAAAAAGGAGGAAGGGGGTGACCAGAATTGCAAACTTCCTTAGGCGGAACATACGGGCTCCCGGCCCGTCTACAGAATGTCCGGTTCGAACCATACCTTGTGTCTGAAAGGATAGGCTGTCACCACAAACACCACTTTAACACAAGAGGACAAGGACCCTCCACACAAAATGAGCTTTAATACTTTGCACCAACTACCTCCAAAGGAAGTAGATGGGAAGCACAAAGTTCGAGCTCTAGACGCGGAGGGAGGAAATCTATTCCACATTTCCACTCAAGTATCCTGACAACCACCTTGGTGGTCATTAATTGAAACTTACTACATAAGAAAGAATCAATTCAAGCAGAAAAGTCTTTGATACAGAAATGAAGCGTGATAATTAAAAAAACGGAAAATCTATGGGTACCGACCCATAGGTACAAAGAATACATAGATCGTGCTTGGAGATTCATGTTTGAGTCCCACATGAGTGATTCAGACCATTTATTTTTCTTAGAATATTTTTCCGATTTTAATTGAAATGGTGGTACTTTGGTTTGACAACTTTTAACCGTCTGATTGAGCTGAAATTTTGTGGACCCACTCGAAAAAATGTTCTAAGAAGAATGAACGGTCCAGATCATTCGTATGGGACCTAAACGTGGGTCCTCAAACACAATCTATGCATTCTCTGTACACATGTATGTGTACGTGTAGCCATGTCCTTAAAAAAATTGCTACCGTAAGGAGTAACTATTTTCTCCTGCACGCGACAACAAATGGGTCAAATTAAGTAGGCTAGCTAGGCACAACAAGAAAGAGGAAGGAAGCCGCCCAAGAGTTAGTTCGGTTTGTAGGTGGTTTTGCTCCTCACACAAATGATCTGAGTTTCATTTTTTTTTTATGTCAAGTTGCACGAAAATTGAAAGTAATTTCTTGTAAATCTCCTAGTTCTGACTTGGATGGTTGCCTTTGATTGAACCAGAGAGGAGATTAGTCAAGGTAAATATAAACTGGTTCGGATACCCTTGACCATGACCACCAAAACCATAATAAAAAAAAGGGGGGGAGAAAGGAATTTGCTGCTCCCCAAGCTAATTTGATTACCTGTTTTTTTCTTTCCCCCGTCTACAAATAAGCTAACATCTTCCCTCAGTTCAGATATCACTCAATCACCCACTAATCAGATATTTGCAAAATTCTCCTTTGCTCAGCCTTCTTCAATACAACCTTCAACAACCATACACACCGGGGGAAAAAAATAACCTTAGACAATTTGAGTTTTTATTAAGGCTGATCAATATGAATCTGCTCTCCGCTTTTTGCAGTTGCTTCATGCGATCATCATCATCGTTGCCGCCACGGGTTTCAGACGATGCCGGAACCAGCAAATCGAAAGCGGGTCGATCCGGGAAGCTTGAAAGAAAATCAGAGAAATCATCTGGAGCTCCAATTGTGGTGCCACACTTCCCCACAAATTTGAATATGTCTCGCTTGTAGTTACTACTACATGAATCCTTTTCACCTTCATCCAATGCATCTCTCATACGCATGTTGAGTTGAGGATATCGATGTTGTGCCCAAACACACACCTCTCGCACAAAAATAGTAAAATCAAGAGAAACACAACACACAAATATACGTGATTCGGCCAAATTTGACCTACATCCACAGAAAAGGGGGTTTCACTATAATCCGGAGGAAATTCGTGACTTTTGTGTTACACACTCACACTCTCATCTCACAATAATGAAACCTCACCAAATCTCTCGTGTATCTCTCTCTCCGGGGAGGCACAACCGACCCCCCTCTCACACTCTCTGCCTCACTCTCTACATTGTGTTACCACACCTCATAACCTAGGCATCACAGAGACTTTATAGAGTTACACAGAAAAATCCTAATCCACTCCCTCTGGGCCTAAGCCAAACTAGCTCATACGGGGTGGAATCCCAACAATTGAAACATATAAATAACCTTGGAGACAGATTTTCTCAGGCATTCAAGAGAGATTCAATTACGTTGTGTTTATTTTTGTACGAAAAATTCTAAAATCAATCAACTAGACTATCGTTAAGGTTTAAAAAGTGTATTTAGCGGACGTTTTTTAATTTTGTGGGTTGTGGTCTAGTGAGCTCCACCATATTTCATTTTATGGTACGTTGGGAAATAAAAAGAAATGTGTAAATCTACGCGGTGGGTGTTTGGTTAAACTTAAAAAGAGCAACTTATAGCATGATTTAGTAAAAAAATTGTGCTTGTGGATTTGATGTAAAAGAAGCTGATAGAAGTTCATCATCAAGAAAAATGAAAAGTTGAGTCTTATAACTTCCGTTTAAGATTCTGAAATCAATTTTGAGCACAACCAAGATCCCCTGATTTCAGCTTTGCAAAAGGTTTGTATTTCACTATTTCATAAATGTTAAATATATTATTTACTTGCGTGTTCGTATCGGATAACTCCAATTTTTTTTTTTTTTTGAAGTTATTAATAACTTGATTACTTGAACAGGGTCGATTCCTAAGCCAATCAATCGAGAAAAGCTTAGATCTTAACTAAGTAAAGGGTTTCTTTTTGTTGGGCCATTTCCACATCTCTTTGGAAATTGGGATGCAGCCCTATAACCTAAATACTACGTCCGGAGTAATGCTACAATGTACACCCCCTCCTATACGAGATTTTGTGGCACCAAATATAAGAGAATATGAGATTTTGTGGCACCAAATATGAGATTCTGTGGCTCCAAATATGATATGGCACATGGTATGCACCCCATACGGAAATATGAGATTTTGTGGCACCAAATATGAGATTTTGTGGCTCCAAAATATGAGATTTTGTGGCTCCAAAATATGAGATTTTATGACACCAAATATGAGATTTTGTGGCTAAAAATATGAGATTTTCTGAAAATATATGAGATTTTGTGACTCCAAATATGAGATTGTGGCACTGTAGCATTACTGTAGCAATCCGCATGAGTCCAAATATGAGATTGTGTGGCTCAAAATATGAGATTTTCTAAAAATATATGAGATTTTGTGACTATTCATATGAAGTTGCATACCATATGCATTTCATATCTCCAGCTACAAAATCTCATATTTAGAGTCACAAAATCTCATATTTTGAGTCACAAAATCTCATATTGAGAAGAGCACATTGTAGCATTACTCCTACGTCCGATATAAAAGTCGAATCTGATTTGAAGAATAAAAAAGGATATATCTCGAGGCGATCCAAAGTTGTATGTGGCTAAGGAGGCGTTAGAGCAACTCCAGCCTTGACTCTTTTTTTTTCCCATCAAATTTGATCAAAAAATTGAGTAAATGCTCACTTTGGTATCATCCACTCCAGTAATAAACTCAAATTTTACTCAAATTTTCCACGACCACCAGCAAAACACCATCGTCTCCACCATAGACCACCCTACCACCCATAACCATTGTCGTCTCCACCACCACCATCGTCGTCTCCACAGCCACCACCACAAAGCACCATCGTCTGACCCATTGTCGTCTCTAGAAGTGTAGATCTGAACGTTGTGACGATGACGACTGTGGTGACGAGATCTAGAAAATCACAACGACGATCACCACTCTTCCAAATCTGGAAAATCACAACAACGACGACCACGATCTCTGTTCTTCTTACCTTCGCTGGTGACGACGACGGTGGTGGAAATTTGGTTCAAGGATGGTGAAAATTTGGTTCAAACCCTTTCTTCTCCCCAAATTTGAGGACAAATTTGAGTAAACTTTGATTTGGTCTCCAAGTAAATTGACTACTGCACCAAAAAGAATTGTGGTCTTTTAGGATCTCCAACTCAATCTTCAACACATTCTTTATTTCGGAGAATCCAAATAATGTTTTAATATATTTGAAGAAGAGGTCAGAAATTCACACATTTCGATTCCATATTCTCTATTTTCTTTTCTATTTAAAAACTTTCTTGCATTTTTTTTTGGGTCTAATTCTCCAAATTGCAATCAAGCAGTGTCGATATTGATTTTATTGGAAAGATATCATCCAAATGTTGTCAACGAAGTAAATTGCATAAACATTAGGCTTATCAAGATAAAAACTATACATTTTTTAATAAAGATAGATTGAAAAGTGCAAATGACATGCTATTAAAAGATAAATGTAGAAGGCAATAAGTATGAAGTAACAATTTCAAATTCGAATTCAAAATATTACTAAGTAATTAAAGTAGAGAATGATTAAAATGAACCGATTCTCTGTCATTTTTTTTTTAAAAAAACAAAGGTCTATTTGAAATGCTATTCTTAAAATAGTAATGCTACAATGTGCTCTTCTCAATATGAGATTTTGTGACTTAAAATATGAGATTTTATGACTCTAAATATGAGATTTTGTGGCTAAGGATATGAAGTGCATATGGTATGCAACTCCATATGAATAGTCATAAAATCTCATATATTTTTAGAAAATCTCATATTTGAAGCCAGACAATATCATATTTGGACTCATTCGGATTGCTACAGTAATGCTACAGTGCCACAATCTCATATTTGGAGCCACAAAATCTCATATATTTCCAGAAAATCTCATATTTGGTGCCACAAAAACTCATATTTTTAACTACAAAATCTCATATTTGGTGCCACAAAATCTCATATTTTGGAGCCACAAAATCTCATATTTGGAGCCACAAAATCTCATATTTCCGTATGGGGTGCATACCATGTGCCATATCATATTTGGAGTCACAAAATCTCATATTTTGTGCCACAAAATATCATATTCTCTCATATTTGGTGCCACAAAATCTCATATAGGAGGGGGTGCACATTGTAGCATTACTCCTTAAAATAAATAATAAAAAAAAAGAAGGGAAAGAGCTACTGGACCACAGTAACATAGGCCTAATGGAGACGCTCTTCTAATATACAAAGTGCAAGTGCAATAAGACCGCAGAAGAGCATCTCCTACCCATCTCTATTTTTCTAAAATGGAGAATGGAAGTGACACATTGGGGGGAGATTTTGTAATTAATGTCATCTTTTCTTCACTTATAGAGATTCTTGGAGGGTCCCACTATCTTTTTTAGAGATTTGGTCCTTCAAAACTATTTTGATCCTCAAAAAATAGAGAACCAAATCTCATTTTGGAGGAATAGAGATGGGTTGAAGTACAAAAAGATGATGGGTCCCTCCAAGATTCTCCAAAAAAGTACAAAAAGAGGACATTAATTACAAAATTTCTCCCCAATATGTCACTTCCATTCTCCATTTTAGAAAAATAGAGATGGGTAGGAGATGCTCGAAGGAACTAGCTGGACCTTGCTCCACAAGTTCATTTGACTAAATTTAAATCAATCCGGTCAGTTTCGATCTCCTCTCCCTCTCTCTCCTAGATGAGAGATTTTTCAGTACCGGGAGGGTAACACGTGATATCCCTCAGCGCATCTGGGCCGTTCTTTTTGGTTTTTGGCATTTTGGATTTGGAGCGAGAAAGAGGAGAGAGAGTGAAGAGAAAGAATGTTTTAATCTTGGCCGTCTAATACACTTTCGGATGGCCCCGATGCAATGTTCGGGTACCACGTAGGCTCGGCCACGTGGTACCCATTCGGTAACCAAATTTTTTTCCTCCTAGACACACATACACACACTCTGGCTCTAGCTATAAATACAACTAAACTCTACTCATTTCCCACATCAATCATCTGCAATGTTACTTGTACAAGTACTAAACACTCACAAGTTTGTTTCAGAAGAAACCAACAAAGAAGCTTTTCAAGATACAATGGGCTTCGTCTCAGCAATTGTCACTTGCTTCTGTCCATCACCGCCACCGGGGACCTCTAACGATTATACCAGCAAGAAGGAGAAGGCTCCTTCCTCAGGGAAGGAAAAAAGAAAATCAAAATCATCTGGAGCTCCAATCGTGCTGTCATACTTCCCCGTTAACTCTCACCCCTCCCGCTTGTAGTAATTGAATTCGAAGTGCATAAAACTTGAAAACATGTACTATATCAGGAAAAGACTCGCGATTGATAATGAATACTGCTACTACAATAACTACTATTGCTACAACCATGTACGAGTACTATATAAGAGCAAGCACAACGGTGGTTGAGTAAAAATGGTTATGAACAGTGCACATTTTTTAAAAATTTTATTCACATCTTTTTCAACACTCTAACATATTATAATACATCTTTTTATTCTCTCTCTCCACCATTTTCTTTGTTTTTTTCTTCTAAAGAGAGAGGAGAGAGGGAGGGAAAGAAACAATATATAAAAAAAGCAAAGGTGTGTGTACAGTTGCTCCATAAAAGGAGATTGATTTGGTGCGCTACTGTAGATTGACGTAATTTATTAACCCATTTGTTGAGGCTATTGTACCCCATTTTGAGAGTTAGGCTGGGTAATTAAAATGGAGAGAATATGTAAAATGCGGAGTCTGTTGCATTTACCCTAACCATGCAAAAAGTCTGATTGCATAGGTTTGTGTGTACAGATTTGGACACCCAGATGGAGCCGGAATCATCTGAGGGCCCTCACATTATTGAGAGATCCACGTGAATCAAATGACACCGAAGACATCTTTTTTCTGGATCAGTGTCTATAAATCTATGCTCGTAGAATTGCTCCTATCCGGAAGGGTGAAGGGCTAACCTGCCCCTTGTTCTCTAGGCCACTTTCGGTTGATGGAGTTCTTTCGGGTGGTTAAAAGTTTAAATAAGGCAGGTTTCTGCTTTCTAGCCAAAGTTTCTGGCAAAATAAAGAAGGTGATAGTTCATTTATCTTCTTTAGTGGTAGACCGATTTGTATTCTGGGTGGTGTATTTTTGTAATAGCCAGGGAGGTCTGGCATGTTTTGCTGTACTAAGATCTTCATGAATTCCTTTGTTTTATCTTGAAAATCTAGAATTAGTATTTCATGTTTCTTTCTTAACACAGTAATTGTGACGTTCTTTTGATTAAGTATTAACAAGTAAGCCCCCACATACGAACTTTGGGAATGTATGAAACCAAGAAAATGAAAATTTTCATGTTTAAAGAATCCTACTATCCAAAAGGGCGAACGGGCCAACCCGTTGTTTCCTGGTGTGCTTTCGGTTGATGAAGTCCTTCTAGATGCTTAAGACATTTCTTTAGTAGTACAAAGTATGGTAAAATATACGGATAGCTAATTCATTCAAGTTATTAATGTGGTTGAATGAGTTGAGATTTGGGTATATGTGTAGAGAAGAATAGCCAGTCATGAAGTCTGACATATTT
Source organism: Vaccinium macrocarpon (assembly GCA_022606695.1). Lineage (NCBI taxonomy): Eukaryota > Viridiplantae > Streptophyta > Magnoliopsida > Ericales > Ericaceae > Vaccinium > Vaccinium macrocarpon. Next base: position 7,274,571 of record CM040176.1, on the reverse strand, counting down.
CACTATCTTGATACAATGTTACATTTAAATTCCTTTGTTTAATTTTTCATAATTTAGGACTATTAGACAAATTGTTTAGCAGAATGGAGCCTGATGTCCTCTTTATGGAGTATGTGAAGACAAGGTGCATCCTATGAGTATATTGCATCTTGATTTTTATTCCAATTGGTTGATAGCTTCGCTCCCCATACTATTAATCAGGATTCAATTTTTTTGGGTCAATCAAGCCTCAAAAAAGTACAAATCATCTAGTCTAGGTGAGGATGGCCGGCCTGCCTTTGACCAGACAGGAGAAGAAATTAGTCGAGGTGCGTATAAATTGGCCCAGACACCCCTGACCGTCGAAAAAACAAGAAAGAAAAAAGAGAAGGTATGAGGATTGCGCCCAAAGTTAGGTCTTATCCTATATTGAATGGACCTTATTTCATAGGAAAACATCAATTCAAGCAGAAAAGTCTTTGCTAAAGAAATGGAACCTCATCAAAATCACTAAACGAAGTAACTAATTTCTCTAGAATCCTAGCCAAGTGACAACAAGTGGGTCAAAGTTGGCATAACAAGAAAGAGGAAGGAAGCTGCTGGAGGGAATTTACACTTGCTCCCCAAGCTAATTTGATCGCTGCCAACATATTGAAACTTCCTCTGTTTCTTTTTTTCCCCTCACTATAAATAGACCAACATCTCTCAGTTCACAAACCACTCAAGCAGCCATTAATCAGATAATTGCCCAATTCATTTCTTCTTCACTACAGCCTTCAACTGCCATTTCGAGTTTTTTTTTTTTTTTTAAACATTTTTTTTATTAAGGCTGATCAATATGAATCTGTTCTCAGCTTTTTTCAGTTGCTTCTTCATGCGATCATCATCATCATTGTCGTCATGGGTTTCAGACGATGCCGGAAGCCACAAAACGGGAGCGGGTCAATTGGGGAAACTTGAAAGAAAATCAGAGAAATCATGTGGAGCTCCAATTGTGGTGCCACACTTCCCCTTAAATTTGAATATGTCTCGCTTGTAGTCATTTCCCCTTGATCCAATGCATCTCATATGCATGAGGTGGGAGAATATCGGAATGTAACTATATCGATACAAAACCGTGTTGTGCACCAATCTCAATCTTTCAAAAATGTTTTTAATAGTCCGGATTCGCAAACATTTTCTTATCGGTCAAAGTACTTTATTACCGGTAAGAAAGCTTCAACGAATCCGGACCATTGATTTCCAAGATAGACAACTATGATGTGCTGCACGTTGTAGCGTACTTGGTACGATGGAGGGTCCCATGGTTCGAGAATATATTGAAAAACAGAACATGAGTTTCTAAGGTACCGATGATTCTTCCATTACACCTGGAGTTGGTGTCACAGACTCAATATTTGTTGACAACTCGTGTATATTTTTGCAATTCCTAAAAAGAAATGTGTAAATCTATGTGGTGGGAGTTTTGCTTCAGCCTTTAGACAGGCCTGGCCCTGTGTTTTGCGAGGCCTCAACCCTATCTTTAATTTGAGGCCCTTTATATATATAAGATGCGGTTTTAGTCCAGGATCCGGACCTCCATGATCCGAGCATTTTTTGACGAGAAATTGCTTGGATCAAGTTCTTCCCGGTATTTTTTTAAGATTTTCCCGCGCAAACCTTGCAAAACACCTTTTGAACACATTGGACGGCTCGGATTTTTCCGAAACAATTTGCAAAACAAAAAAACACCCAAATGCTCCAATCCGGAATTCCGGATTAAAACCCCATGGTATATATATATATATATAGGTTCCACTTCTAGTCCGGACCTCCGTGATCCGAACATTTTTTTGACGATCTGATCCGTTCAATGTGTTCAAAAGGTGTTTTCAATGGTTGAAGCGGAAACTTTTCAAAAAAAATACCAGAAGCGCTTGACCCATGGAGTTTTCGCAAAAACTTTATATTTATAGTTTTTGCGATAACTACTTGGATCAAGCCCTTCCCGGTATTTTTTTTTGAAGATTTCTTGCGTAGACTCTTAAAAACACATTCTGAACACATTCGACGGCTCGGATTTTTCAAAAATAATTTATAACACAAAAAAATCACTTTTTTCTTATTCTCGGAGGGTTTGGAACTAGAATTTTTTTGTATATATATTTCTATGAGAAGAGTAAGCAAGACTATTATTGCAACAAAAATCAACATCTCATGTAAATTTCAAACAAAGTTCAGAACTGGAATACACATAAAAGATTGTTACTTCGATGCGCCAAAATATACATAATCTGATACACAAAAAGCCTAGGGGTAAAAATCAGTCGGTTCGGTTCGGTTTTTGGGATGTTCGGGACCAAACCGATCGGTTTGGGGTGGTTTTGTTGGGAACCGATCCCGACCGAAAAAAACGATGGACCGATCAGTTCAGGGTGGTTCAGTTTTTTTCGGTTTTTTCGGTCCGGCGTTAAGATTGAAATGGACGGTTAGGATTTGTTATTTTTTGGGGGTAAAGATCTTTTTTTTTTTTGTTTTCGGTCCAAATAGGTGTGGTTTCAGGGTATTTAGGTCCAAATTGGCATAGTTTAGGTTCCATTCGGTCCGAACCAATTTCTAGGAAACTGAGACTGAACCGATAATTTTTCAGTTTAGTTCGGTTCGGTCCAAAGTCAACCGACACAGCTTTTCCCCGACCGAAAACTGAACCGATCGATCGGTTTTTTTCAATTTTTTCGGTTTTTCATTCACCCCTACATAATTCCATACTCAAAAGTGCTACCACCATGCATTGATCATTTACAAAAAGATATTAGTTCCATTGGTTAGACACAAAAAATAATTATCATTACAAGAACTCAAATGTATCACTTGAACACTTCTCTTCTTGCATTTTTAGAGGCAAATGTATCCGCGCGCGGGGGTGGGGAGAGAGAGAGAGAGAGAGAGAGAGAGAGAGAGAGAGATTTTGGTAAAGTTACTTAGGGCTATTTTTTCCCTCTTTCATTTTTCAATTTCATGGTTTTAGTGTTTCATCGAATGAGTAATGACTTAAGAGTTAAGTTTTTCAATCACAACAGTTTCAATTTTGACAATTAAAAAAAAAAAAATAGGGCCTAACAATAAAATGGGCCTCAAAAAATAGTTTCAATTTTGGTGGGAACAATAAAATGGGGCTCACAAAATAAAATGGGGCTTAAGTGATTTTGGTGGGCCTCTTGAATCAATTTATTAGACATTTTATGCAAACTCATATCTATACTAACCTATATATTTGTTGGGGGAATTGGCCCATTTTAGGTGGGCCCTGGGCATGGCGTGCAAAAGCCTTCACACAGCCGGGCACTGCCTGCCTTCAGAGACTCAAAAGTCAAAATAATCTTATGAAGCTGAGTTTCCATTACAAATCACATCTTTTCCTATTGTAATCACCATAAAATTATATTTTTGTGGTGTATTATGTATGTGAGGAGAATGATTTGTGGTAAAATATCGAAAATACTTTGGAAATAAAATATGTGAGTGTGCAGAGCAAATTTTAGGAACACTAAACAAAATACTGCATCATTTTGCATAGATCCAGCAAATGACAAAAGCACTACAATATAATCTGATGAAAAATCTTTTAGCACCGGATAAAAGATTAAACAAAGTAATAAAGTATCATGGGAAAATAAGTGGAGACTGGAGGGCGTTTGTACTTGCTCTCAAAGTCGTTTACTTGGGCTCCAAGCTAATTTGACTACTACACAGTCTTTCAGGATCTCCAACACATTCTTTATTCCGAAGAATCAAAATAATGCAATAACAGTTTAGAAATTTTAAATAATTAAATTAGAGTATGACTAAAATGCACCCATTCTTGTCTTTAAAAAAGGTGGAGCTCTATTAGAGACACTCTTCTAATAAAGAAAGAGCTATCAGATTTCTGATAGATACAATCTTCTAATTAATAAAGAAAGCGTAATAAGACCAAAGAAAGAATTCCAGCTGGGCCTTGCTCCCCAAGTTCATTTGACTATAAATTGTATATGTATGTAATTATGTTTGACACCCACATTGTCTCTATAAATTGAACTAAACTCTTGACTCATTTCCCACATCAATCATCTGCGATCTTCCTCGTATCAGTAAACACTCCCAAATTTGTTTGAGAAGAAACCAACAAAGAAGCTTTAAAAAGATACAATGGGCTTCTTCTCAGCAATTGTCACTTGCTTCTGTCCATCACCGCCACCGGAGAACTATAACGATTATACCAGCAAAGAGGAGAAGGCTCCTTCCTCAGAGAAGGAAAAAATGAAATCAAAATCAGCTGGAGCTCCGATCGTGTTGTCCTACTTCCCCGTTAACTCTCATCCCTCCCGCTTGTAGTAATTGAAGTGCATTGAACTTTAAAACTTCAAAAAGTGTACTATATCAGGAAACAGAGTCCTCTGGAAATGGGGATTTTTGGGAAAGGACTTGCGACTCATGGGGCATCTTCGATCAATCTCTAAAATTTTATTTTAGAGACCTGATGTGATATATCGAGAGAAGATTTTGTAATTTAACTCTTGTTTTCTTTAATGTTTTGTACTTTTTGGAGATTTGAAGACCAAAAAGATGTGTGGGTCTATAGAGACCCAAAAGTGAATTTAGAGACCATCTCTAAAAAAGGATGTTGGGTTCTTTCATAAAGTACAAAAAATAAAAGAAAATAGGGGTTAAATTATAAAATCTCTCATTAATAAGTCTCATCCGGTCTCTAAAATAGAGTTTTTAGATGTTGATAGGAGATGCTCTGATAACTAATACAACTACTATTACTACCTACTAGTACTACCTACTACAATATGACCATACAAAAAGTGCAATTGCATATATTTGTGTGCACAGATCTGAATACGGATGTAGCTAGAATCATCTAATACTCGTGGACTCCACATTATTGAGAGGTCCACGTGAATCGAATGACTCTGAACACATCTTTATTTGGATTAGTGGACATAAATCTATGCTCGGAAAATTGCTCCTATCAAAAAGGGCAAAGGGCTAAGCCAACCGTTGTATTCCAGGGTACTTTCGGTCGATGGAAGTCCTTTTGGGTGGTTAAAAGTTTAAATAAGCCAGGTTTCTTTAGAGGTACTGTTAATGGGGAAATAAAGGAGGAGGGGGTAGTTCATTTTATCTTCTGAGCTGATGTGGTAGAATGATTTGTGTTCTGGGTGTATGTTTGTAATAGCCATTAGCCAGGGAGGTCTGGCTGGTCTGCCATGTTCTGATGTACTAAGACAATGTTATATTTGTGAGTGACTTATTTGCAAAGCCTTTTGTAAGATCTTCATGAATTCCTTTGGTTTATCTTGAAAATTTAGAATTAGTAGTTCATGATTTTTTCTTAACGTTAACAACAAAAACTACAACAACAGAACCCATTTAGTCCCCAATCGGAGGCATGGGCAGAGGCACCTTGGTACAAGAGGGGTCACCCTCTCACTTTAATTTCTCATAAGGATTTATGATAGTTTGGAGCTAAATTTTGCAATTTTGTCCCCGTAAAAATTTCATAAATTGCCCCAACTTGCTTAAAATGAATAGAATTCTCAAGTGTTTTTTTTTTTGTTTTTTTTCAAAAGTTGATAGTACTACAAATGACGCTATCCTACATTATTTTCATAATATAATAAGTCATTGGGACCAATTATAAAGCAACAGTAGATGTATCATTCTAAATCTACGTTACAATTAACCTCTTGATTTTAGTTATTTATAGATCTAATTTGTGACCCCACTAGCCTAAAATCCTGGCTCCGCCCCTGGTTGGAGGCATGGTCGTTGCATAAGGTGGCTACTCTCAGAATATCACTAAAATAGTGGCCCTCCTAAACCTTCAAGAACTGAGGAGCTATAAGGACGTTTTGCTACAGAACCATGTCTCCAAATCAAAACCGAATGGCATCAGGGAGAGCAGATCTAGAGATCCAAATCAATTTTTGTGCTTATTACCATACTTTTCATTCATGGTCCAAAACATCTCACTGATGTGCACAAAATTCTTAACGCCAAGGCTTGGGCTTTGTTTGGAATTTATGGAAAGTGAGGGAAGAGAAGGGAAAATGCTTAAGAAGAAAAATGGGAGAAAATTTTACCATTCCTATAAGAGAAAACATTCTTTACACCGGTGGTGTAAAACAAACTTTAGTTTACACCGCCAGTGTAAAGAATGTCCTCCCTTCCTATAACTCTATTTAGTTGTTTTAATTCTCTCCAATCAAACAAGGGAAGAAAAAAAATTTAAATTTTCTCTCCCTTTCCCTTCCTTTCCCCATTTTCCAAACCAACCTTTACTTTCTCTCCATCGTTTCATTTCTTCCAAAGTTTTTGTTTATAAAGTTCTGGCAACAAATGGGCTTCAGTGTATGATGTGTATTACCATTAAGGTAATTATGGTGAAATGAACGATAATCAAGACTATTAATGCATCATACTATAGAATTTTTTTTTTTCGTTTTTGAAATTACCCTATTTTCAAACTAAGTTAAGATCGATAGCATTGATACTTAAAAATGACTGATCACCGTAGAATTTATTTGCAAAATTCGATGATCATCATACATACATAAGATGAGCCCTGTTTCCATCATTTGCTGTTCAATTGCCAACTAAAACATTATGTAGAATTTATTATACAAACGTAATCTACAAACCGGGATCTATTCCGAGTGTCGTGTTGAATCAAACACTCTTGGAAGATGGCTGATAGCCCTGAAGGAAGTGGTTTTCTCTATCATGACTCTTTTTCGTTGTACTCAAACAAAACTTTAGAGATGAGAAAAATCTAAAGTTGAAAACTATATTGAGCGGAGAGTGGACGCTTCCTCATATACAATCATATCTATCATGGTGAGAATAAATGAGGTCATACAACTGATGTCATGCATTCACCCCTCTGATCAGATGTAAATCAATATACTCATCTTCATATCATGTGGGCCACAACATTTATAAGGTAGGTTCTTACAGATCCTCCAAATTGAAACACATTGGTAGTATTTTGGCTGAGATTAAATAGAACACAATTGTCCACAATAGGTAAACAATTCATGTGCTTTACCTACAAGAAAAGTGGAGTTAAATTTGTCTGCTAAATTCTCTCTCCAAATCTGTGTAGTTATAGGGTGAACATGTTGGAAAATATTTTTTAGAATATAATATTTCTTTTAGGTGTAAATGGTAATTGACTCGATTTGTCTTAGGTACAGAGTGCCACACTCGTCTTGATCATTATTTTGTTTTCATCGATTTTAAGGTTTTGAGTTCTCATTTTATTGCTTTTATATTATTGGTTAATCACAACAAAACATATTTTTGAACAGAACATTGTGCATTTGGTACCCACCTAGGGAAGGGATTGGGCTTGATAGTATAAAATACTGAGAAGGCTATTTTTGGCATTTTGGTGACATTGTTTTAGGGCCCGTTTGATGTGAAGTTGCATTATGTACTCCCATCGAATAAAAAGTGATAGGTTTATCCTCTGGTATTGTTTGGCATATTCTTCCAATATTGTACATATCGTATCGGAAAATTATTCATAAGATCAAAAAAAAAATTCATATTTTGAGTATCAGATAACTTTTAGATAATCTAGATTGATCACACGTATGCAAAACTCTCGTGAAATAGAAGTTATGACACTTCTTGTAGAGGAGTATTATGAAAGATACAATAAAATAAAATAACAGTGTATCATCTTTTCAAATTAGATTTTTTTAGTATTCTTATTGTGTCACACTGTATCCATAAAATTGAATTTTTGGACAATATCACGGTTTTTTTATTTATATCATTCTTGAGCATTAAAAAATCTTAGATTTTAATAATCTAATTATCCTTATCATAGGCTTGCTGTCCAAGCTAATTGACCGGTAAACTGTATACCAAGTCTTTGAGATAATAATGGGTCAAAAAGCACCAATCACACCACGTATGGAAACCAGCTGGGCCTTGCTCCACAAGTTCATTGAGTAAATGCAATTAGGCTCCGTTTGGACCAACTTATTTTTGGACATTTTATGCTTCTTGAGCTTACAAAAAAGTTCCATATATTCGGGCTAAATGCAAATACATTTTGTGGTTGTCTTTTTCCCAAACAAAAAGCCATTGTTAATTCCTTTAGCCCAAACAAATTGTCTTTCACCCAAAGTCAATTTTTATGAAATAAACAAAAAGCACATAAAAAGTCAGTCCAAACACGCCCTTAATCATCTCCCTTCTCTTTCTCTTTTTATAAAATAGAGCTAAACTCTCGACTCATTTCTCATAATAATCACTCATCTGCGCTCTTGCACATATCAACGAGAAAAGAAACTAGTAAAAGGCAGTACTCCAAAGTCCAATCCAATGGTTTTCTTCTCAGCTGTTTTCAGTTGCTTCCTGCTGGCGGTGCCGTCACGGGTGTTTGATGACTCCGGTAGCCAAAAAGAGAAGGGGCCATCCTCAGGAAAAGGAGAAAGCAATTTGAAATCATCTGGAGCTCCAATCGTTGTGCCGTATTTTCCCGTTAACTCTTTTCCCTCCCGCTTGTAGTTATCGAAGGTGCAAGGATGAATACTTGAGAATTGAAAATGTGAACATGGAAAAGTCAGTTCATGTATGATTTGTGATCTGGTTATACGGTTTAGAATAGCCAGTGAGATGCAACTTGGGGTGTTCGGAAGCAATTTTTTTTTTCTTTTTAAGGTTTTGTATGCTAGCTTATGAATTATAATCAAAATAGGTTATGAATCTGTGTAAGTATTTGAATGAATATGTGCCCAATAAATTTTACATCACAGAAGTGTTGGGTACAATTGAGGAACATATTCTAAATAATTTTCTGACCATGTTGCCATTGGTTGAAAGTAAATTAGAGTATAATGGAAACAATTCTATTTGATTGTTGTGGGGTAATTTAGTCTTTTTATCCATACACCAAATGACAAAATGAGAACGTAAAAGCTCCTTTTTAAAGGCTAATGTTTCAATTGTGTCACCACTGTTCCGATTCATTCTGGAATTTACACAATTATACAATAAATGAAAAAGTGAAAAGAAAGGAAAAGGAAACAAAAGAGGCTTATTTATCTACCCTTTTTTTTTTTGTACAAAAAAGTTAATCTACCCTTTTTTCATCTATATTATTCTCTCGTGTCAGAAAAATGAAAACATTTATTTGTAGAAAAAAGAATTACTCCTCCGTTACCAACAAAAATGAATCTATACAAGTCCTTATACTCCACTTTGCAGAAAAATTACTGCGGGACATACGCGAAATATCCATATCAACAGGAGGATAATACTATGTCCTATATGTTGCAAGATAACATTTTAAGGCCAGTGAAAAGTGAAGGAGGACAATGTATTTTGAGAAATCTCACAGAAAGTTCCTGGTAAGTATAGAAATCTCCGAGGAGGTGAGTGAAATTTATCCAAAACATTAAGCAAAGACCACAAAAGTATTAACATTACAAAGATCATAGCATTCAACAATCAATATACAAGTATTCATGAACTAAACGTAAAATGAAAATTTTAATCACAGGCCGAGTTCTAGAAATTACGTTCTAAGACTCTAATGTGTCTTCGTGTTCCGAGTCTACATAATGTATCCCAGAGTACCAACAACATGTCCAAGCAAAAACAATAATAAAACAATCATACACGCATTTAGGCATTTTGACACGTGTTGGGGAGAGTAAAAGAAATGTATCGAACAAGGATACGTGAAGCCGGTAGACGTGTTTGTGCTAATTGTATCAAGTTGGGGGAACTTAATGGAATCCCCCATTTCATGGAATCCCCACATTCACTGCTGAGTGAATCTGAGTTTTTGATCTCCTGTCATTCTATAGTGCAGAAACAAATGCAATTGAGTTACTGTAACCCAAAAAAGCAACCACTTCGCAAGGCAAACATTTGAGGTAGTACTACTTTCAACCAGAATAAGGCAAAAGTATTAGCCTGATAACAGAAAACCCAAAAAAGAAACTTAACTACAACCACGTGTACTCATTAGCGTGCAGCCACACGAAAGATCACTTCATTTCAGAAAAAAACTAAACTTCAATTCATATTATCATAGTCATAGTAGGCTGGGGAGTCAATACTATATGAAGGAAAAACAAGAACAGAGACTAGTAACTGAGTGCATGGGCCGCAAACAAATAGTGCATAAGTGAGTTCTTCTCGATTGAACGCACCACAGAAGCATTGTCCGGAGAATCATCAACTCCATCGGAAGACACGGATTCCTCTGTTTGGTCACATTTTCCTCCATCAAGCAAGATCAGGCTCTCTGCATAGGTACCCAAATAGAACGAATCTTTTCCACCGCGAATTCCAATCTTCTTAATCCTCCCTGGTTGACATGATACTAGCTTACCATCCCATTTTGCCACCACCACCTCCCCACTCTTCCTAAATCCCAGAATAGTAGAAACACCGCCATTTAAAGAACCAGTGAACAGCTTACTCCAAGATTCTTCCACACCATATTTGTTCATAGCCCACACTGTAAAACCCCTGCAACAATAAGGGCCGCGACCGTCATACTGGAAAATCGAAATAGTGTCCTTATAACCCACCACTGCCAAGTCCAGCGGAGACACGCCAACCAACTTTTCTGGCAACTTCACCTCCCGAAACACCTCACTTCCCATATCAAACACTAGGACTACATTGTGGTAACCGGTGGTCTTTCCACCACTATACGCTGTCCAATGGACTCTGCCATTAACGAACACGCTAGACCAGAAAAACTCATCCATGTGGTATCCAATTTTGCAACCCTTGACGGTTTTCCACAAACCAGTGCTGAGAGCAAAAACCTCCACTTTAGGAGGAACAGCATATTGACGGTAACTCTGACCCCTCCTTGCTTCTTCTAGATACACAATTCTAACTATTTTAGGGTCGCTTGTTTTTGGATCGCATCCGAACCCAAGAGAGTGCATGTAGGGACCATAATCATCAAAGCATATATTGGGTTTAGGAAGCGTCACGTTCCTGTAAAGTTTAACGAGTTATTTGACAATGGGAGTGAGTTATTATTCCAATCTGGTTAACCGCTAGTTTGATTACGCATTTTATTTCTCACAATAAACTAACCTAGGCTACCATCCCGAAATCAAGAAAATCAGATAATTGGGCAAAACGAGCAAACAAAAAACATGAAAGCTAGCGCTGGATAAAAAAAAATCTAAGATATCTTCTGTTTTGAAACAAGCAAGGTAGCTAGGTTATGGAATGAGATGTTGATAGTTTGTTAGTAGCTCAGTCAGGGGTTAATAGTTTGTTAGTGTGAAGTGGTCAAGAGCTAGGCAACAAAATATCTGATTCTGTCAGACTAACAGTGATTTTCCAAGCTAAAAGAGAAGGAAATGAGATTTCGATTCAAATGACTTTCCTAAATACCTTCGAATAGCAGGGTTCCAGAGGATAATGGTGTAGGTGTAGCCGAAGCAGTCGTCGGAGAGACAAACTACGCCATTGCAGCATCCGACGACCCGATGGAAGAAGCCGGAGCGAGTCTTGAAGGGGCAATTCAAGTCGCGATGAGTGGTGAAATCGTCGTCGTCATCAGAGCGGAGGGAGTAGATCTCTCTGCACTTTGGGGAGACAGAAAAGTGGCGAAGGAGGAGAAGGGAGGGTTTGGTGGTGGTGGGGCAGAGGTGGGCGGAGGTGAAATCGGGGGAGGAGATGAGAGAGAGCCATGACTTGCACACGCACCTGAATTTGAGGAGGGATTTGGCGGGGAGGCGGATTAGGATGTTGATTAGGGCTTCGCGAGGGAGGTAGTCCGACATTTTTAGAGAGAGAGAGAGAGAGAGAGAGAGAGAATAGAACCCTAGGTATTTTCTGTGAGTGGAATGGAGAGTGATGGAGGGTTTATGCGCAGAAATGGCGCCCAGAAAAGCAGGTAAATATTTTGCACGGGACCCCCTGGATTGGAGTTTTTATAATTCAGTCCTTTTTTTCTTTTTTTAATCTAAAGTGTAGCCTCTTTTTTTTTTGTATTGGCAACCAAGAAATTTACCCTATTCTTATTTAATCTAAGGCCTTGTTTGTTTGATCGGAGATGAATGGATAAGATATGAAATCTCTTAGGATATAAGTGAGATATGAAATTCTTGGAATATTGCTTAGAATATTAATCGATGAAGAAAATTCATATTCGGTGTTTGTGTTTAACGGAATAGTGCCATTGGAAAACACTTTTTTTTGTTGTAGCACGTGACCAATAAGGAGAAATCCAATCCACAATAAGGGTAACAAACATTGGATTTTTTCGTTCATAAAAAATAAAAATAAAAACATTGGATTTTGGGTTCCACTCCATTCCACCCCCAAATCCCACCAAAAAAACATGGCCTAAGAGGCAGTCTCAATGTACTCTAACCCCTAACTTTATCCTGATAAAGATAGCACCTCTACTTAGTAGGTACAATTTGTTCATAATCTGGTCCTTCATGTCTTGTAATGCATGTCTGTGACCATGTTTAAAATAGAGTTTGATTTTGAGTCAATTATTAAAAGAGAAAGGATTGAACACGCTTATACCAAATAACTCCACCACACTTTTTTCCTGACCCACTCTTAGGGAATACAGAACACTAAATATCCTTTGTAAATCCCACAAACTGACCACCCTATTACAATGCCAATTGAGTTTCCCTTAATGCATTTGACCTGATGTCACCTTAATACATTGAAAAATCAAATCTCTCAAATCAAAGCGCCACGCTTTTCCTTCATTTGATAACCCTCTGCCTACATTTATTCAGTTCTTGCTTTGTGTAGAAGGTCAGAAGATTATACTGGGTTAGAATGCGTGTTTATGCCATAGACCATCCAAATGAACCCGACCTGGGAAAGCCCAGGCAGTTTCGACAACAAATGCTCACCTGGCTAATTGGGACATTGTGCCAAGTAAATTTGACAGCCAAAACTCAACAGATCAATCAGGCTGCTCCGCCTGGCCAGGTCGACGGCCAATGCCCGATTGGCCAATTTGGTTGCTCTGTCCGTGCCATCACGATATGGCTGATATGTCGGGTCCGATCACGATTGAGATGCATAGCAGAGGCATGGACTCACTAGGACCAATGATTCTGTTTAGCCACGTGGTACCAGTCTTGGTCTGTCGGGTCACATGAACATTTACTAACAACTGGAAACAATTATTTTAGTCGAGCTCCGTTATGTTTTCGACAAGCTATTGGATGTGCGGAACTTCTAAAAAAAGGGACCACTCAATACTCAGGCTCTGTTCTACTAACTTAGTTTATTTTCAAGCCAACTTATTTCAAATTCCAAGATAAGTCATTTTCTCACAAGTCACAATACATTAACAAACAAAAAAAAGGCCTTAGCAGAACAGGGCCTAGTATAATTATCTTTGATTCCTATCCTATGTTAGACTTCTATTCCCAGCAAAATGTTGCAGGACATGACTGTTTCCTAATTTTATGCAATTCTAGTTTAAAATAATAGAAAAAAAAAGAAGAAAGAAAAAGGGCCGGATCATAAAAACTCCAACCCAAGGGGGTCCTGTGCAAAAAAAGAAAAAGAAATCCCTGCTTTCTTGGGCGCCACTCACCGATCTTCACTCATCAGTCCATACTTACCCGTAGTACAGTACATAAACCCCTCCTTCTCTCCCCCTCCCTCCATCTCCACCGCCAGGTCCGCCACCCACAGAGAATCCCTAGGGTTTCATTTCTCACTCGACAAACCCACATCCCTCTCTCTTTCTCTGAGGGAAAATGTCTGACTACCTCCCACGCGAAGCCTTAATCAACATCCTGGCCCGCCTCCCCGCCCACTCCCTCCTCAAATTCAGGTGCGTATGCAAGTCATGGCTCTCTCTCATCTCCTCCCCTGATTTCACCTCCGTCCACCTCCTCCCCACCACCAAACCCCCACTCCTCCTCCTCCTCCGCCACTTCTCCATCACTCCTAAATACGAAGAGCTGTACTCGCTCCACTCCGATGACGCCGATTTCACCTCTCTCCAAGACCTGAAATGCCCATTAAAGACCCGCTCCGGCTGCTTCTTCCGTGTCGTCGGATGCTGCAATGGCGTCGTTTGTCTCTCCGATGACTGTTTTGGCTACACTTACACCATTATCCTCTGGAACCCTGCCATTCGAAGGTAATTTGAATCAATATCTCATTTCGTAGTTCTCGTTTTGTAGTTCTTATTTAGCTTGAAAATTTACAGATAGAATCAGATATTTACCTACTTAACGCTATTAATGGCTCGTTTGATAGCTTAGCTTATTGCAACCCACAAAATAAGATAAGATTGCTTTAGTTACCACTTATTTGCTTATTGTTCTGGGTGATGGTAACCTAGCTTATTTTGCCAAACCATCTGATTTGCTTATTTGAACAGATGTATCGTATAAGCAAATAAGATGGGTAATTAAGCGACCTGTTAACGATAGTGTAATGAGTCACTCACTTCTATAATTGTCAACTAATTACCCTTCACAGGTATTTGACGCTTCCTAAGCCTAATCTCTGCTTCGAAGACTATGGACCCTACATGTTTTCTCTTGGGTTCGGATTCGATGAAAAAACAAACGACCATAAAATAGTCAGGATTGTGTACTTTGAAGGAGCGGGGAATGTGAAGGGTTGGGCTGTTCCTCCTAAAGTCGAGGTTTACGCTCTCAGTACTGGTTTGTGGAAAACAATCAAGCGTTCGAAAATTGGGCAACATATGGTTGAGTTTTTCTGGTCGAGTGTCTTTGCTAAAGGTGGGGTACATTGGATGGTATACAATGGTGGAAAGAGTATAGGTTTCTGTAATGTAGTCCTTGTGTTTGATGTGGGGAGTGAGGCATTTAGGGAGATGAAGCTGCCAGAGAAGTTGGTTGGTGATTCTCCGCTAGATTTGGCGGTGGTGGCTTATCGGGATTCAATTTCAGTTTTCCAGTATGAGAACCGCGGCCCTTATAGCTGTAGGGGTTTTACATTGTGGGTAATGAACGAGTATGGTGTGGAAGAGTCTTGGAGTAAGCTTTTCACTGGTTATTTGAATGATGGCGTTTCTAGAGTTCTGGGTTTTAGGAATGGTGAAGAGGTGGCAGCGGAAAATTGGGTCGGTGAACTTGTGTCGTATCAGCCCGGGAGTATTAAGAAAATGGGAATTTGCGGCGGCAAAGAATCTCTGTATTTGGGTACCTATGCAGAGAGCCTTGTCTTGCTTGATGGAGGATATCCTGTCCCGGAGGAGGAGATTGTGTGTTCCAATGGAGTTGATGATTTTGCGGATGATCCTGCTGTATTGTTTGAATTGGAGGATAACTCACTTATGCATTACCTGTTTGCTGCATCTGCTCTCAATCCCTAGTATGTGTTCTTGTTTTTCTTACATGTAATTGACTCTCTAGTCTACTATGACTACGTGCATCTCAATTAAAGTTTTAAGTTACTGCTACGGGCGAATGACTCTGTGGGGATTTATTTAAGCTTATGTAATCAGACAAACACCTGCCTTGTTCTGCTTGACATCGTTGCTATGTGCTTGGTTGCTTCACTATTGAACTGCATTTTATATCAGTAACATAGTAGTTTCTTGCCCGGGTCGGGTGGGCTAGCATGCAGCAGAAAGCATGATTGTAAATGCGGCTTGTGTCATGAAGATTGTTTTGGTTTGTGATTGCTCAGATTTTATTTTATTTTTTTTATTTCACGGGGTTATGATGATTGCAGAAAGCTGCAACTAGGATGCATTGATCCTTTAGCTGGATTTTAGCATGGCTACATTGTGCTGGGCTTTTAACCAGGGTTTCATGCCTAAGTTATTTGAAATTGCTCAACTTTTTTTACCATTTAAACTGGCAGTAGCTGTAGCACTGGTTTTCGTGGAAGAGTCTGAATGAGATGGGAAATGGTTAAGCATAGAGGTCTCGTGAGTCCAATCTAACTTGTGTCTCTAGATGAGAATTAATCTATGTTATGGGCAATTTTTTTGTGGGCTGTTATTGTCTTAAAACAATTCAATGGGTTTCTTCTACATTTCATGACGTTTCTCGGCCATTTCCAGTTGTTTCTTGTCATTGTTACCATCACGTGTTTCTGACGATTCCGGCAGCCAAAAAGCTAAGGCACCCTCCTCCGGAAAAGGAGAAAACAACTCAAAACCATCTGGAGCTCCAAAGGTTGGATCGTATTTCCCCGTTTTTCATCTCTCCCGCTTGTAGTGATTGAAATACATGCACGGAGGAGTTGAGATTGAAAACTCAAACGTGTTTGTATCAAATCTAAGCGCGGGATTCTCTCACAAA
Organism: Vaccinium macrocarpon; assembly: GCA_022606695.1. Lineage (NCBI taxonomy): Eukaryota > Viridiplantae > Streptophyta > Magnoliopsida > Ericales > Ericaceae > Vaccinium > Vaccinium macrocarpon. The sequence goes on along the minus strand of CM040176.1, from coordinate 7,258,294 downwards.
TTTGTATCCATAAGATCAGTTGTAATCTCGATTGCATATTCTTGCCATAGAGATTTGTGTGTCAAGATTCTTTCCATATCCATTTGGAAGGGCAAACGAGACAATCCACTTTTCTTCGGTTGATCGAGTCCAGTGGACTAGTTGGGCCGAATGGATAGACATTGACGTGTCAGCTATCTTGAGACATTGCTGGGCTAGCTTGATTCGATCCAATTACTCAACCCGCCCGTTGAGCCCTGGCCCGAGCGACCCATTTGGTCACCACTGAGCTCGTCCTCTGATTGATTGGGCCGAAGCTGAGTAGGGCTTGATTGCCCTGCCCAAAATGGCCAAACTGCATCCGGCCCACTACAGGATGAAATCCAAAGGGACATTTATGGGCCGGTCATCCTTCGATCTCATAATTGCCATTAGGCTAAACCCAAATTTGAAAAATTCCCGTCAAAGCGATATAGACTAGAGATGGCAACGGGGCGGGTTAGGGCGAGCTTTGATGATACCTGCCCCGACCCTAAAATCCCCCAACCACCCATAACCCACCCCTAACCCGATCGGGTAATTTATGGGTACCCCACCCCTATCGGCTTTCAGGTTTACCCCCTGCCCCTATTTTTTCAAATATTAGTAAATATATTTTAGTTTCAATACTAGTAAGCACAAATAATAAAAGTTCGCAAGTACAACTTAATCAAAATCTACTATCTAATGTTGTATTTTAGTTGTAAAAATAAAATTATAGTAATACAAATAAAATTTGATGCATATAAGGGAGATAATATAATTTCATATGTACATGTAAGCAGGGACGAATCCAGAAATCCATCTCAGTGGAGGCATCTTATTAATTGTAATCGTGCAATTTTTTTTCCTAATCAATGATTTTGCTAGGGACAAGAAATCGTGTGAGATTGATTCTAAGCCTAATATCAGACAAGAAATTATTGAAGGCTAGGGACCGTTGTAGAAGATCTCTAAATTAAAAAAATATGTAAGTAAAACAATTTTCTTTTCATTTTGCATCATTTTCTTAAAATGAAGGTAGAAAATTAAAATTCAGGAAAAAAAATACTGGGGAAATTATTATTACCATTATAAGTTCAAAATATATAATAAAACTACTAGTTTGTTGTACAATGAGTGTTGCTGGTCTAGTGGCAAGAGAGAAGGCGTTGGTTTCGAAAGCACAGGTCCAAGGTTCAAACCTCAACAATCACCGTTGTTTGATATATCTTTCAATTTTGTGGCTAAAAAAAAAGAGGAAGGTAGGGGTTGAATACACGACCTTCAACATAGAAGCAATGCACCTTACCACCAGGCTATGTTACTAGTAGTTCCTGACACAAATAATATATATACGAAACTTATTTTCCTTTTTAAATTTTTTTTTATATTGACAAGTGGGGGTCAATGGGGGCACGTACCCCCGCTTGCCTCCCCTTAGATCTGTGCCTACATGTAAGAGTGTGTAAATATAATTATACATATATATGTATATCGAGGCAAGTAATATCAGGGTGGGGTGACCATACCCCTACCTTTACCTTGGTGGGATTTTCAAAATCATCTCATGGCCCAACCCGTGACCCCAAAAAATAGAAAAATAAAACCTACCCTATCGGGGCGGGGTATGGCCGGTTCGGAGCGAGGCGGGTTGAATTGCCATCTCTAGATACAGTTATGCGTGTTTCAGCAAATGGCAATCATGCGCACCCCATAGATGTTCTCTCTCTTTCTCTCTCTCTCTCTCTCATTACCCACCCCTCATGGGCACAAGTTCTCTCTCCTCAACTTTCCAACACATATAAAAGTGCCTAAATCCTAGAGTTCCCTATGAAAGTGCCTAAACCTAAATTCTAAAGTACCCTATGAAAGTGCCTAAACCTAAATTCTAAAGTACCCTATGAAAGTGTCTAAATTACTAAAACTCTATAATAGGAAAGTGCAACCTAAAATCTAAATTTTAGGGTCCCTATGAAAGCGTCTAAAATCTTAGGGTACCTTATGAAAGTGTCTAAAGCACTAAAACCATATAATAATAAAGTGCACCATAAATTTTAAGGGTACCCTATGAAAATGTCTAAATTATTATAACTTTATAATAGAAAGTGCATCATAAACCTAAATCCCCTAAAATGAGTGACTTACCTTAATGGTAATTTAAAAAATTATTTACCTTATTAGTAATTAGATGCCTCTTTTCTAGAGTTAAATGTAAAAATCTGAAATCCAAATCCGCAATGATAGATGAGTATAATTTAATTCTCCTTATGTATTCTAGGCTTCTCATGAAGTTGTCCAGACGATAAAGTGGTTTTGTCTCGGAATTTAGGGGTTTGCTTCCACCTAAGATCTTGAGTTCGATTCCTCTTGCCAGCAAACTCTCAGAGCTACTGGGGGTTATGTCCGGTCGTTACCTTCAGCTCCCCACAATTAATCGAGGTATGCGCAAGTTAACCTGAACATCCAATTATTAAAAAAAAAATGATATGGGCATAACATAACGGTACTTCGTTTACTTCACGAAGATGCCAGTTAGTAGTAGCTTATTAATCAAGACCAAAATTAATGACTTCTACCGTTTAGAACGCAAACCAGCAGCTAATTTTCAACGTTTTTATGCTATATAAGCCTGGTATCTATTCCTCCTCCTTGTTCTACCTTAACTATTCCAAACTAATGAGTGTTTTGGACATTATCTTTGTCTTCATCAAAGAGGTTAGCTTGAAGTTTTCTTAACCGTTGTGGCATTCTTCCTTGTCTATAGCTCACTAAATACTGCATCAGCTCCACACAGTCAAACAATGATCGATAAACGCATTAAGTCTATTCCAATAAATCAAACGGAGATCGATGAATGGTTTATGTTATTCAGTACAGATCCCACACAGTCATGGTATGAGCAAGTATTGCCTCTAGAACCTTACAAGGTGTTATACCGATATGGGAAGCATTGCTTGGATAATGTAGGTGATAAAAAAAGGGGACATTTACCATCAGGTTACCCATGGATTCCATAATTACCATCAGGTCAAGTCTAACTCTGAAAAATTCTTATCAACTCCCCAACTCGTATAAAAATGCCTAAATCATAGGTTACCCTATGAAAGTGCATAAAATTCTCGAGTACCCTATGAAAGTGCCTAAACCACTAAACCTTATAATAGGAAAGTGCACCCTAAACATAAACTCTAGGGTACCCTTATGATTAGGGTACCCTACGACTCGGGTACATTATGAAAGTGCTTAAAATTCTAGAGTACTTTATGAAAGTGCCTAAAATTCTAGGGTACCCTACGATTAGGGTACCCTATGAAAGTGCCTAAAATCCTAGGGTATCCTACGACTAGGGTACCCCATAAAAGTGCCTAAAATCCTAGGGTACTCTATGAAAGTTTCTAAATCACTAAAACCCTATAATAGGAAAGTGCACGTTAAATCTAAACTCTAGGGTACCCTTATGACAAGGGTACCCTACGACTAGGGTACCCTATGAAAGTGCCTACAATCCTAGGGTACTTTAAATCCTAGGGTATTTTATGAAAGTGCCTAAACCACTAAAACCCTATAATAGAAAAGTGCACCCTAAACCTAAACTTAAAAAAAGAGTGGCTTACCTTAGTGGTAATTAAAAAAAATGACTTACCTTATTGGTAATTAGACATATTTTCTAGACCTAGAAGTAATAATTCCATAAAAGAATGTGTCCGACAACTTTTTGATGGGTTTTTTTGATGAAACCAAAGTCGACAACAATTGCTTGTGCAAGGTCAATAAAATGGTGGTTGCAGCGGCTACAGTCCATATGAATAAGTACTTAAGAATGATTATAGTTATATTTTTACCAAGGCTAACAAGATTATAGATAGGGCAAAGAAACAACATTGCCCTGCAGCCTAACTAGCTTGCAACAAGTCCTCTAAAGCAGGGACGAAGCTAGAATTTTTGCATATGGGAGGTGGGCTACAACATAGATGAGGGGCGGCGCTATATAATTTGGTGATATATACTCTGTATATTTTTTCAATATAATAGTAGAATACTAGCCCCTCTTGCTTCCATCCTTGCTCTAAAGGATATCGATAATTAAGTTGTACCAAAAATTAATATAGAATGTTGTACAAGTTAGAGAAAATCAGTCTCACGCACACACAATATGGAATACGAAAGCAATAAAAGAATCAACACTAGATTTTACATGGTTCCCCAAAATCGGGTACTTCCATGGAGAGCGAGAGCGAGTCTCTTATTGATAAAAATTGTTTTTATAATAGAGAGTATTTATAAGTCCTACTATATTTCAACCTTAATAATTCCGTACCGTATAGGGATCAATGAATGGTAGCCTAGTGCTTGAAGTTTTCTCAACAATTGTGGCATTCTTTATTGTCTATAGCTCATTAAGTGCTGCATCAGTTCCACACAATCAAACAACGATCGACGACCACTTTAAATCTATTCCAATAAATCAAACGAAGATCGACGAATGATTTAAATTGTTCAATATAGATTCCACACATCCTTGGTATCAACAAGTATTGGCTCTGGAATCTCCTAGGGGGTTCTACATATTTGGGAAGCATTGCTTGGATAGCGTAGGCAATTAAAAAAAAAAAGTGTCAGACAACTTTTTGATGGATTTTTTGACAAAAGCAAAGTCGACAACAGTTGCTCATGCAAGCTCAATGGAAAATTTATGCACGATAACGGTTGCAGGGACTACAGGCCACATGAATAAGTACAAGAATGACGCCACTCATATTTATGTCAAGGCTAACAAGATTATAGATAGGGCGGGCAAAGAACATTGCCCTGCAGCCTAACTAGCTCGACAAGAATTCCTCTAAAAGATATTGATACTTAAGTTGCTGCACCAAAAAATGATATAAAATGCTGTACCATAAACCTGTTCGTCAATGATATTACAAGTTTATCAAATTTATCTTATTGATAGTTTTTTAAGTATGCCATTAAAACCATTATCAAGCAGCGATTTTATGACTTAATTATGACAAGGATTGTGTACCTAAGAGTATGCTCACCAGTCTCTCCAATAAATTTGCCTATTACCTTTTCAAAAGTCACTTCCATAATGTAGCTAACTACTTTTTAGACACGCATTGTGTTAGGCTCTCTATTTTTTTTTTTTACCTCTACTCTACTAAAATACCAGTTTTTATCATTTCTCTTTTCCTTAAGCAATAAAAATAAAAATTTCAACCATTATTACTCTTTTACGTACATTGCCGAATGTAAATTGGACACAAGATGAGATGATTCAAATTGCTCACATTGTTGGTATTGTTGAGAATAATATTCATGGAAAAAAAAATCGCATTATTTGAATATTGATAGGTGCCAAAAAATATTATATTTTTAAAATTATTTTCGTGTTCTGATGTCTATCGATGTTTGATGGAGATTGTTTTTTTAATAGGTTCATGAGTAATAGAGAACATATTTGGTTTGGTATAGGAAACAATTCTCCATCTTGGGAGTTAGACTTGCAATCAATCCCTTCTCGTCTTGAGAATAACTTATTTACGGATGCGGCGCAAACGGGGAGTTTGCGCCACGAGGATCTCGGGCGTCTATCCCGAGATCCAACGGTTTCCAGCCGTGCACTCTCTCTCTCCTCCTTAAATGCACTGCAGATTAAAAAAAAAGACTATGCGCGACTCGGAGCCGTTGGATCTCGGCCTCGGGATGGACGGCCGAGATCCACGCGACGCAAACTCTCCATTTGCGCCGCATCCGTAAATAAGTTATTCTCTTTTGTATTAGGCGCACTATCTAAAATGGAAATAAAAATAAAACTTTTAAAAATACCAAAAAAAACTCCCCATTAGAGGCTTCATCGGTGTACTATACTCTAGGACCTTCTCATGATGAGGGATATTCAACGCTCTGCCTCTTCATCTCTTACCTATGTGCTCCAGTGCTTGGTCCGTGCCACATAGTTCTCTGTTGGTTGGTCTTCGTCAGTTGTTTTGCTCTTGCGATCAAACGAGATAGGTATTTGTTGCTCGATCGCTTTTCCTAACCCATATCGATTTTCTGACTTCGTTTTTTTACAACTATGCCTCTTCACACGTGAGATGATTGAAAATACGGAAGTTGGTACAAGGAAATGTCTAGAGAATCGATATTCCACTCCTGTCTTGGATGGTCGTAGGTCACTAAAAGAGAGTTTCCAGTTTACTTTGCTTTTAGCATCCCTAACTCCCATTTGCTAAAAGTACCAAGTTTATTTTAGCAACTTGCTTTTTAGCCAAAGGACTCTGTGAGAGAAAATTGACTTTTTGCAACTTAGTTTTTAGTTTATGAAAAATGATTTTAGCAACCTTCTTAAAACACAATTTTTAGGAAATTTCTCATTTTAGCAAATGGGAAACTTGGCATAAATCACCACATCCGGAGACAGGGTACTGACTGAGGTAATGAAAAAGCTATATATTTCACAGAGCGGTCCGGTTAACGTGTGCCCGTTAGATAGATGACAATACACAAAAAATGACGAGAGTTAGAATTTCAATGAACTTTTCTTAGATATCAATACACTTCGAAGGATATTAATGCACTTTTTTTCGGAAATTAATACTCCTTTTTTTGCTATTATCCAAAGTCTAGTGGGCTTTAGTTAGCATTTTCCATTACCGAGAGATTGTTTATTGACACGATGACATATTGGACCTGATCGCAAAATCTTCAAACCAAAGGGTTAGAATGTGCAAAAGGAGTCCCTCCTAGGACTGACCAAAAAAAAATCCCTCCTGGGTGAGTAATTATTCAACACTTCCGGAGTAAAATGTGACATTACTTACGTGATACTCCAAATTATTTACGAAGCGACAATTTATCTGATAAAAACACTTATCATTTATTCTTGTTGAATGGTGTGGATTTTTTATTTGTGTGACTGACATCTTATATACTAGTATAGCAGAATAACCTTTTGCGAGAAAGGCTGTGGTTGCGACAAGTGACATAATTTAATTGGTTTGTCATAGAATTTTCAAGCAACACACGTGACATTACTCTTATTCCCATTCTTCAAAATTATCCATAAATAGGTTAGATGTTATTCAAAAATTTACCTTAATTATCTCCTAATTATCTCCAGCATATCCATATTTGAATATTGAAGAAGAGATTGTGATGCCATGATTGTATAATAGATTTCGAAATTATCTACACTTTGCTGAATAGAATAAAATTTTTTTGTTACTATCAATACTTTCCTGAATAGAGGATCTTTTCCTATGCATTTCTTTTTTACAATATAGATTGGTTCTCCAACGAAGCTATGAAAGGTTCATTGATTTAGAAAAAAATAAAACAAAAAATAAGCGAGGTGTTTTTCTTGGTCTTTCTATATCTTTGTGCATGTACTCTTTATCGATTATGAATATGTGTTTGCATATATGACAAAATCAGCCAGAATAAAAGACAGTCCATATACATGATACAATAAGGAAATTTTTTATGCCTCCTAATGAGAATAAATTTAGAGCATGTATTTTGAAAAAAAAAATTACAATATAATGTGTTTGCTTTCAATAAATTTTGTCAGATTTTGCTTTCTAAGTTTTTTTTTTAGAATTTTGTGTGAACAAATCCAAAGCAGCTTGCAACTTTTGATCTTTTTATGGTGAAGGAGTTCTGTAGGTCTTTGTGCCAGACAATTAGAGCAAAGTGAAAATCAACTCTCCTAAGTGGTAACTTTAATTTAAAATATAAGTACACTCTAAGTTATTGATAATTAGTGATCATCTACTAAAACAAAAATGTTGTTTAAAAAATACACTTTAATGAAAACGAATATTTTTATGAGAAGCAATTTCCAAAACTATTAGAGAAAAAAGAAATTTAATCAAGTTCGATCTAAAATTTAAAAAACCAATGAAATTTTTTAGTTTTCAAGATCTTTAAAAAAATATAAATAATTCTGGACATGTTAAAAATAATTGAAGTCAATTTGTAAAGATTATTTTACTTAGTTTTTTCTTTAATCTTTTCAACCACAGGGACTATTTTTAGGGGAGTAGATAGTAGCATCTTCGATTCTTCATCCATTCTTTAAAAGGTAAATCTTTTGTTTTTCTATTTGGTAAAGATTATTTTACTATAATTTTTTCTTTAATTTTTTCAAGCTCTTCGATGCAAAATTCATTATAGAGACCATTTTGAGGGGAAGATCAGTAAAAAAAGACGGTAGCATCTTCAATTCTTCGTCCATTCTTGGAAAGGCAAATTTTTTGTTTTCAGTTTTGTGAAGATTATTTTACTATAGTTTTTTCTTTAATCTTTTCAAGCTCTTTGACGCAAAAATTCATCCCACTCAAACACTAACGATAAGTGACGAGGAAATTTGTAAAATACTTTCTAATTTTTATTCCACGACAGACTATTTTATTTTATTTTTCCTTTTTCTTCTTATTGGGAATATTTGATTGTATTGTATTCCTTCCCAATCTTTTCTTTGACATATTTAGTTTGTTTGTAGTAACTTCAAATATACATTTTATATTTGTGTAGTTTAATGGAAAAAAAGAAATTTATATTTTCTCATTCTACACGATTTGAGAAAAAGAAGATGCCCAGGCTTTCGAGACAATCATTATGTTGACACCAAACTTGATGAAACCGGGATGGTGATGTGATGTATGTAGACAATAGATTTTGTATGAGCAACTGTTTAGAAAGAATTGAGCTATGCTACATATTAAAGTTAATTTGGATGTGTCATGGATTAAGCTATAGTGACTGAAACTTCAATTTGCTTGATTGACGTATATTAACGAACACCACAAATAGTCTTAGGAAATAAAGAGAATCAATGGAAGGAGTTCGGGCGAATTCAGTTGCGTATCCATCAAATGTTGTTCATATATAGTAGATAAAGATCAAATGGTACTTTAAGAGATCTAATTTGATTATAATTTTATTTTTGTGCATAGCACGGGTAATTGAACCAATTTTATACTTGAAATGGTACTTAAATTATGTGTATAAATATTTAATTGTGTAGATTGAATTCAGTCTGTGCATAGCACGAGTTTTTTGCTAGTTAACAGTACTCCGGGAGTACCCAAATAATTAGCCCACCTAGGCGCCCTTTTGCCATCTTCAATCCATCGCAGGGTTGTGAATCTCGTACCGTACCGGCCGGTACCGGCTGGTACATACCGGATTGAACCATAAACGGTACCAGACACCTCTAATTTCGTTCCGGCCTCGATACCGGGCCTTACCGGTCTCTACCGGTTGATCCGGTCAATACCGGCCGAGATGCACTTACCGGCGATTTCGTCCGGAAAATTGCAGAGTGGCACAGATACGTTTCAGCACCATGGGTTTTTGAAATACTTCGAAAACTAAGCCTCAAATGGAACTTGTACACGCTGGTATAGCCCCAAAACCTCTCGATCTGTGTCTCCGGCGAATCAACTCGTCTCCGGCGACCTCATTTGGCCTCTGATGATTTGTGTAACGCTTTAAAAATACTTTTGGTTCAACGATAAATGGAGGTAGAGATGAGGAGAGTCGGATGTGGTAGTGGAAGAGATTAGGAGAAGAAGGTTTGGGTTTTTGGGGAAGATGATCTGGATTTCAATGGAAGATCTGGAAAAAAAAAAAAAGAAAATGGAGAAGAAGAGACGAGAGAGAGTCTGGGTGGGTAAAACAGAGCACAAAGGAAATTCAATTGTTTCTTTTGCAGCACAAAGGACAAGACATATAGGGTATAGCAGTGTAGAACTTTAGCTATTTCGTGTTTACAGGTTACACTTTACACAGCACAAAGGACAATTGTTTTTTCCTTGTCAAATGTATGTTTTATAATGAATGGTATTGGGAATTTTTTTGAGTTATAATTATATGTAATATAAGATATATATATATATATATATTAATTTATCAACAAAAAAATCGGGGACATGAGTAAAAATTTTGATTTTTATATATGTATATACATGTAGTACCGCTAAATCCGAAACGGTACCGGTACTCGTCCGGTACTGGTACCGTACCGTACCAGTAAGAAAACCGGTACCCTCTCCGGTACGAGATTCAGAACCTTGATCCATCGTCTCCTTCTCCACTCACAGAGTCTCTCTCTCTCTCTCTCTCTGTGAAAATGTCAGACTACCTACCTCGCGAAGTCCTAATAGACATCCTTACCCGCCTCCCCGCCAAATACCTCCTCAAGTTCAGGTACGTATGCAAGTCATGGCTCTCTCTCATCTCTTCCCCTGATTTCACCTCCGCCCACCTCCACCTTACCACCAAACGCGCCCTCCTCCTCTTCCGTCACTTCTCTCTCGCCCCAAAATGCGAAGAACTCTTCAATCTCCGCTCCGATGACGCCGATTTCACTTCTCTTGGCGACCTGAATGTTACGCCCAACGCATGCACCACTTGCAACAGAAAGCAGTAAATCAAAAGCAAGCAACACAGAGATATACGTGGTTCGGCCAATCAGACCTATGTCCACGGGGAGGGGAGGTTTCACTATGATCCAGAGAATTATCCGTGTCTATTGTGTTTACACACTCACACTCTCACAATAGATGAAACTCACCGGTCACTCGTGTATCTCTCACAACTCTCTGCCTCTCTCTTAGTTTTGTCACACAAAATAATACAAGGCTATAAAGAGCTTATATAATACATCAAATAAACCCTGGACCCTCCCCAACCGGGCCTAAGCCCAAGGCCCACACGGGGTGGACTCCCAACACTGAATTGCCCCTCCAAGACCCGCTCCGGCTGCTTCTTCCGTGTGGTCGGATGCTGTAACGGCGTTATTTGTCTCTCTGACGACTGTTTTAGCTACACTTACACTATTATTCTCTGGAACCCTGCCATTCGAAGGTATTGAGTGAAATCATCTTAATCAGAATCTTATTTCTTTCAAATGTAGCTTGAAAGATTACAGATGGAAACAGGTATTTACTTACCCAACTTTTGAAAAACCCTAGCAAAACTATTAACCCTGAATGGCTAAATCAGCTTCTAACAAGCTATTATGAGCTCGTTCCACAAGGTAGCTTACTGCAAAACCTAAAAATAAGTTAAAGGACGGTTTTAGTTACCACCAATACCCTAGTTGCCTGTTGTGGTGGTGATGCAAACCTAGCTTTTTTGCATATTTTGCCGAAGTAATCTGATTTGGATATTTGTGTGATTGGAAACCTTATTTTGTGGAAATAGCTTATTTGCTTATTTCACTGGTATAAGCAAATAAGAAAGATGGGTAATCAAACGAGCATTTAACCAGATTGGAATAACTAACTCCCTCTTATAGATGTTGCCTGACTCGTTAAACTTTACAGGTATTTGACCCTTCCAAGACCTAATCTATGCTTTGATGATTATGGTCCGTACATGTTCTCTCTTGGGTTCGGATTTGATCCAAAAACAAACGATCATAAAATAATCAGAATCGTGTATCAAGAAGAAGCAGGGAGAGTGAAGGTTTGGGCTGCTCCTCCCAAGGTTGAGGTTTATGCTCTCAGCACTGGGTTGTGGAAAATCCTTAAGGGTGCCAAACTTGGTTTCCACATGGTTGAGTTTTTCTGGTCTAGCGTCTTCTCTAATGGTCAGGTACATTGGATGGTGTATAGTGGTGGAAAGAGCATCGGTTACTGTAATGTAGTCCTAGTGTTTGATATAGGGAGTGAGGTGTTTAAGGAGGTTAAGCTGCCGGAGAAATTGGTCGGTGAGTGTCCACTGGATTTGGCAGTGGTGGCTTATAGGGATTCGATTTCGATTTTCCAGTATGACAATCGTGGCCCCTATAGCTGTAAGGGTTTTACAGTCTGGGTTATGAAACAATATGGTGTGGAAGAGTCTTGGAGTAAGCTATTCACCGGTTCTTTGAATGGTGGTGTTTCTACCGTACTGGGGTTTAGGAGTAGTGGGGAGGTGGTAGTGGAAAAATGGGATGGTAAGCTGGTGTTGTGTCAGCCAGGGAGGATTAAGAAGATGGGAATTCGTGGTGGCAAAGAATCTTTCTATTTGGGTACCTATACAGAGAGCCTGATCTTGCTCGATGGAGGAAACGTTGTCCCCACGGAAGACATTGTGTCTTCTGATGGAGTTGATGGTTCTTCGGGCACCGCTGCTGTATTGTCTAAATTGGAGGATTACTCACGTATGCACTACCTGTTTGCTGCAAGTGCTCTCAATCCCTAGTATGTGTTCTTCTTTGGTTCACATGTAATGAATCTTCAGTTTTCTATGACTACGTGAATCTCAATTAAAGTTTGATTTAGTTTAGCTACGGGATAAGAGCTGTGTGTAGATCTATTTCAGTTTAGTTCTTTGAAATTTCTGTTATCATACAAATTCTTCCCTTGTTCTGCCTGAAATTATTACTACCTCAAGTGTTTGTTATGTGTTTGGTTGCTTTTAGGTTACAGAAGATTGATCACATTTTGTTACCTCACTATCAAATTAGTGTTATCAGGAATATCGTAGTAGCTTCTTGCCTGGGTCATGTGGGTGCGTGCAGCAAAATTCCTATTTTGAATCTGGCATGTGTCATGAGGATTATTTTAGCTCTGGATTGCTCAAATTTTTCTGATTTCCCTAATACTGGTTATGGATTATGATGATTTCAAAAGGCTGCAACTATAAACCTTTAGCTGAATTTTAAGCTTTGGCTGGATTTTAAACCAGTTTACATAGCAAAATTATTTTCAGATTGCTCGATAAGTCTACAGTTTATACCAACGGTAGTTTTTTTTAGTACATTGTTTCGTGGAAGACTCTGAATGAGAAGGAAAATGTTTTAAGCAGGTGACTTTTGTTTCTAGATGGGGAGTGCTATATAACTGCTGTATGTCTTGTAAAGAATTAATCTGTGTAGTAGGTGACTTTTTTTTTTTTATTACTATTAGGCATCCATAACTTGCAATTTATACTTGCTGTTAATGTTAATTTCACTTGTGTGATTGTAATTCTATGGTATATGATAGATGTGAAGCGGAGGTGGTTGTGTTAATTTCTTTCAGAGAACATATAACCGTTCTGAGTCTATGTACTTGGTAGTGAATTGGTCAATCTTCTAGACAAAACGAGTTATTGGGAAGTTGGATTTTGAATTGTTAAAGCTTATTTGCTCTTATCTAGGGATCATGATTTAATGAGTGAAAGTGCACTTAAATTCTATGTCAGTCCTGTTGATCGTTTGGTTGTGTTTTTTTACTGTGTGATACCAAATCAGGAGTAGAATGAAACATGAACACATGAAGAGAAACACTTCGCCGTGGATTTGAATCTCTCTTGCTTGTAGTCACTATGTAAATCCTTTACCTTTGATCAATGTATCTCAGTCCCACATTGTGCTGAGAATCAATAAACACAACAGTACCGATCCAAAGTCGTGTGATTGAGAAATAAGAAAGATTGAAGTTACTCTGAAAGGTACTGTTAATCTTCCACTTCACCTGGACCTTGAGCCGTGGGCCCCTCATATAGCTTGTGGTATGGCCATGGATTGTGAGTTTGCAGAGGTGATTTTTGAACCTGATTGTAATGTTCTTATCAATATTCTTAATCACAAGGATTCTCATTGCCCTTAGGAGATTAGCGCAGTTCTGGTTCTGGAAGATGTGTAGTTGTTGGCAGCTTCAAAAATTGATCTTTCAAGTGGTGCTGCTCATTGGTTAGCTATTAAGTGCTTGGAAGGTATTAGCGGAAGACATTCTCCAGAAGGCAACTACCAAATCTGATAAGGCAATAGAATTAGAGTCCATGATCACGGCTATATTTATCTCTTGTTTTTTCCATTCTTATCACGTTAATATAGGAATTGTTTTCCTTTACTTCTCTAATGCTCTCCTATTTATACAATGTAATGCCGTGTATTCAAGTTAAGGAAATAACAAAAACCAATAGTTAGCTTTACGTTTCTTATCATGGTATCAGAGCGTGGTTCTTGCTCTTTCAACCCATCTCCTCCACAAAATTAACCCTACCACAAACCTGGAAGAAATCGACAGCCCCAACCTCAAACTTATTTTCACAGACATGGTTGAGGCTCAAGAAAAAGTTCAGAAACTTATTTCTGATCTTTCCTCTCCTTATTTTCTTCATTCATCCGATCACCCACGCAACCCCCTTGTCGATGACATCCTGACCCACACCAACTATGGGTCCTGGCGCCTTTCCGTCGAGATGGCTCTCTGTGCAAAAAATAAAACGGGTTTCATTGATAATACAGTACCATGCCCAACCGATCCGGATATTCAGCCTTTGTGGAAGCGAGTTTCCACAATGGTCCTTTCATGGTTGCTGAACAGCATCAACAAGACCATCACCCCGAGTTTGGCCAGTTGTCGCACACCATATGAACTATGGCGTGACCTCGAGACTCGTTTCACTCAAGGTAACAACGCTACCATCTTCAAAATCCGGAAAGAAATTTCTAATCTTGAACAAGATAATCTTGATGTTACCAATTATTTCAACAAGTTTAAAACTCTCTGGAGCCGTCTTGATGCCATTCTCCCACCACCGACCTGCACATGCAATCATTGTACATGCAATTTTGCTACTGCATGGCAAAAGAGAGTTTCGGATGAAAGGGTATATCAACTTTTAATGGGTCTTAATGAATCAAACTATTCTGTTCTTCGCACTCAAGTTCTCGCCATGGATCCTCTTCCCGATATTGGGAAGGTTTATGGGCTTCTTATCTCGGAAGAACAAACCAAGACCCCCACAGCCGGCATCCAATCCTCTCAAGAAGATTCGGCCATGGTGATCCAACGATTTCAGCCTTCACAAAATCGTCCCCGACCACCAGCGCGCAATCAACAATCTCATGTACCACAACCACAACGCGGCTGACATACGGACCGCCCCCAACCGTCTGGCGCCGCATCAACCTCGTCGACCGCCCGTGCGGGCCGAAAGCAAACCCACGGACTCTCAAAGATCCGAATGCCCTATGCACCCACTGCAATCGTTCTGGTCACACCAAATCCGGCTGTTTTAAACTTGTAGGATATCCGGATTGGTTTTACAACCGAACCAGCACCCGACCTTCTGATCAGTCCAACTTTGCCGCACCATCATCATCAGACATGAATTTCAATCCTCATTTAAGTCCAACCGAGGCATCCCAGGCACATGCTTTTTTCGACAATCCATCTGCACTATTTTCTGGTAATACACACTTGATTTCTCATGAATGGGTAATTGATAGTGGGGCTTCTTCTCACATGACGCCCCACCTCTCACTTTTTAACTCATATACAGCAACGGATAAAATTTTGCCTATTCGATCTGCATCTGGTTCCACTCATGTTGTTTTGCACACGGGCAACATTTCTGTCACACCTTCTATCACCCTTCTTGATGTTTCACATGTTCCTAGCTTCTGTTTTAATTTAATCTCTGTACAAAAGTTATCCCGTGACTTAAAGTGTGCTGTTTTTTTCTTCCCCACTTTTTGTCTTTTTCAGGACCTGACCTCGAAGACTGTGATTGGAGCTGGTGAGGCACGCAATGGTCTTTACTACCTCCGCACCTCCCCTTCCCAGACCCTCATAACTCCCCACCGGCGAACTTCACCTTATGGGCAAGCGATTAGGTCACCCTGCCTCTAAACATTTACCGCGTTCCCTTGTTAAACATATCCCTCATAATGCTTGCCCTTGTGATCCCTGTTTGCGTGGGAAACATACTAGACTTCCTTTCAATATTATTCTCAATAAAAGTACTGTTCCATTTGAGCGTATTTTTGTCGATATTTGGGGAGGATATCACACTCCTTCCACTTGTGGCGCACGTTATTTCCTTACCATTGTTGATGATTGCACGCGAACTACTTGGGTGTATTTATTACGCTACAAATCAGACGCTCTCTCTAAAATTGAATTTTTCATTAATATGGTTCATACTCACTTTGGAACACCACTAAAAAATTTTCGGTCTGACCAAGGCAGAGAGTTCCTCTCTAATCCCATCCTCAAATTATTTCATAACAATGGGATTTTATAGGAACTCACCTGTGTTGATACGCCTCAACAAAATGGAGTGGCTGAACGCAAGCATCGCCATATATTGAATGTGGCTCGTTGCTTACGTTTCCAAGCCCATCTTCCCATAAAATTTTGGGGTGAATGCATCCTCACCGCCGTTTATCTTCTCAATCGTACTTCTTCCTCCGCTTTAAAAAATCTTTCCCCCTATGAACGGCTTTTTCATCGCCCTCCAAATTACAAAACCTTACGTGTTTTTGGATGCTTGTGTTATGGGCACACATCTCGTGTCGGCCGACACAAATTTCAACCCCGTGGTGTTCCATGTGTTTTTTTGGGTTATCCTCCTCGTCACGGTGGTTATCGCCTTTTTAATATGGACACGAATACGTTTTTTATCTCTCGGGACATTACTTTTTTTGAGCATATATTTCCTTTTCAACCCCATAGCTCTCATTCCTTTACCACCCCTGCCAACCCACCACCTAGTCTTACTGACTTATATCCGACTGCCCCCCTTAGCCTCATTGACCATCCTCCTGCTCCTCCACCCGAAAACCATCCACCCACATCTCCCACACCCACGCCCCAACCTGCCTCCCCTGAAGCCTCACATAATCCCACCTCTCCTCTCCCCGACTCCACTAACCCGATTTCCTCTCCTCCCCCTGTTTCCCCTCGGCCTACCCGCACTCGTCAACCCCCACGCTACCTTCGCGATTACCTGTGTCCTACACTTCCCACAGACCCGCCTGCTTCCACCAATGCTTCACCGCAGTCTTCCGGTAATACCGCACATCCCCTCAGTTCTTTCCTTTCTTACTCGCATCTGTCTCCTTCTCACTTTGCTTTCCTTTCCGCCTTGTCTAATTCTCCTGACCCCTCCTCATACAGTCAAGCTATTTTACATTCCCATTGGCGTGAAGCCATTTCTAAAGAACTTGAAGCTCTTGATCAAAATAAAACTTGGGTTCTTTCTTCTCTTCCCCCAGGCAAAAAACCGATTGGCTGTAAATGGGTTTTCAAAACTAAATTTAGAGCAGATGGATCCATTGAACGTTATAAAGCACGTTTGGTTGCCAAAGGTTATACCCAAATTGAGGGATTGGATTTTCATGACACTTTTGCACCTGTGGCTAAGTTAGTTACTGTTCGTTGTGTGCTTGCGATTGCTGCTGCTCGCAATTGGCATTTACATCAATTGGATGTTAATAATGCGTTTTTACATGGTGATCTCGCCGAGGATGTGTATATGTCTCTTCCACCGGGATATGGTGGAAAGGGGGAGACTCGGGTCTGTCATTTGTTAAAATCTCTGTATGGGCTTAAACAGGCATCTCGAAACTGGTACTCCAAGTTATCTCAGGTTCTTCTCTCTGCTGGTTTCCACCAATCCCAGGCTGACCACTCCTTGTTCACTCGGCAAAATGGTTCTACTATTCTCGTTGTTCTTGTATATGTTGACGATTTACTTGTTACAGGCAATGATTTGGCATCCATTCAACACTTACAGGCTTTTTTATCCACTAAATTTCAGTTGAAGGACCTTGGCAAGCTTAAGTATTTTTTGGGTATCGAGGTTGCCCGCTCTACTTCAGGCATCTTTATCAATCAGCACAAATATATTCTCGATATTCTTCATGATGCAGGTCAATCTGGTTGTCGTCCTGCTTCATCTCCCATGGAACAGCATCTCAAACTCACGCCTGATGATGGTGAGCTCCTCTCGGATCCGAGTACCTACCGAAGGCTTATCGGACGATTGATTTATCTTACTATATCTCGGCCAGACATCACTTTCGCTGTCCATCTGCTCAGTCAGTTCATGCACGCTCCTCATGCTCCTCACATGGAAGCTGCAACTCGAATTCTTCGCTATCTCAAGAACTCTTTGTCCCACGGTTTACTATTTCCTACCCAGTCGCCCCTTCATCTTACTGCATACACGGACTCCGATTGGGCTAGTTGCCCTATGACCCGTCGCTCGACTACAGGGTATTTCATTACTCTTGGTGGCAGTCCGATCTCTTGGCGTTCCAAGAAACAAAGTGTCGTCTCCCGTTCCTCCGCCGAAGCTGAATATCGGGCCATGGCTTCCACTACATGCGAGTTGGTTTGGCTTTGCACCTTACTTCGTGATTTGGCAGTTCCCATTACTTCTCCAATACTGTTATATTGTGACAACCAGGCGGCCTTGCACATTGCTAAGCATCCTGTTTTCCATGAGCGGACCAAACACATTGAGATCGACTGTCATCTAATTAGCGGTGAAAGTACAACAAGGTTTTATCCAACTTCACCACATTGCTTCTCTTGATCAATTAGCGGACATCTTCACCAAAGCATTAGGTGTCGACCACTTCATCCGTCTACGGTCCAAGATGGGCCTTTTGTCCCTCCAGGCTCCACCTTGAGGGGGAGTATTAGCGGAAGACATTCTCCAGAAGGCAACTACCAAATCTGATAAGGCAATAGAATTAGAGTCCATGATCACGGCTATATTTATCTCTTGTTTTTTCCATTCTTATCACGTTAATATAGGAATTGTTTTCCTTTACTTCTCTAATGCTCTCCTATTTATACAATGTAATGCCGTGTATTCAAGTTAAGGAAATAACAAAAACCAATAGTTAGCTTTACGTTTCTTATCAGAAGGGAAGATTATCTCTTAGTCAGGAGCCTTTCCTTCTGGTTTCGATGTGATCTTAGATAGGGATAGGCCCAGTTAGTTTTGTTTTTGTTCTGTTCCTTGTTGCTTTAAATCAAAAGAAGAGTATGGAGATTCATGAAATGTGTGATCCGCAAACTGGATATATACCCAACAAGTGTCGAATACAGAATCAAAACTTGGATACGACACAAGAGGCATAGGGTTCTAAACTCGGCATATTGGATTACTTTTGGTAGCATAGGGTTCTAAACTCGGCATTTATGCAACCTATACGACTTATTATCTTGTCGTTGATAAGGAATTTCTTTTACGTCAAGCATTACTGCTCGTAGATTATGGTGGTTGTCTTTAATTCATTCCGAGTACGCGTGCTATGTTTTTTGGAATCATGTTGGTGAAAGCTTAATCTAAGTACATCTGAAGTTTTATTTTAACGAGTGACACAGTTTTTTTTTTTTTTTTTCACACATGGTGTTTTGTTTTCATTTCTCTAACACAATGAAAAAAGAGAAATTTCCCTGTTTTCCTCTCTTCACTTTTCGTTTCTTCGCCATCTACGAATTCAAGACCTTGTAGATACACCATTTTGCCACAAGCTTGTGCAATGTGCTGTAGTGCGTTGCTACATTTCAACTTGGTTTTTCACAATGCCAACTCTGTTTCATTAAGACCTAAAGCCATTATTGAACTAGCCAGGATAATAAAAAAAAAAGTACAATGAAACTTAACATGCAATAAATAAACACTGTAGATTAGCATTTGCAATGATAGATCTTCATATTAAGGGCTCGTTCCATTAGCAGAAAATATTTTGTGGAAAACTTTTTCTAAACTTTTTTGGAGTTTGATTGTGATAAGAAACCATTTTCTACTGTTCAGTTAACACATCAAATCAGGGATGGAGCCAGAAATTTAATTACGCAGGGGCGAATGTTTTATCCAAAATACTTTATAGAGGCAAGTCCATATAATTCATAGGAAAATTACATTTTTCTATGTAATAGTAGAGGTTTTTTGTTTTCGTTGCAGGGGCGACCGCCTCCGCTGGCTCCATCCCTGCATCAAATCACAAAGAAAAGAAAACATAAATTTCGTTGAGAAAGGCACGTCGTCTCGACTCTTGAGACCTGTGAAGGCAACGATTACACATTAAAATGGCTGAGGAGAACAATTAATCAACCGTGGCGACGAGGATTATAGAATAAAACAACTGAAATGGCTAGGGAGAACAAATAATCAGCTTTCATAAAACTCTAGTAATAGTTTACTTAAAATCCAGACAATCCAAAACACTTTGGATGACCCAGATTCATTCACTACACCCTATAGTGAGTTTGACTCACTACAGGGCCCCCACTTCCTTTGTTTATTGGAACTCTTTTTTTAGTCTTTCAAACATGTACTCTAACGGCCCGTTTGGATGTCGTATTGATTTTGGAGGAATTAAATAGTAAGGAGAGATAAAATAGTCGGTGAGATTAAATAAGAAAGATGAACCCACATTGATGTGACAGTTAATAATGAGGGATTAAATAGTCCATGATTTGGATAAGAGATAAAAAAAAAGGGGGGGCATAAGGAGGAGAGATAATGTAAAATCATGTCACAAGACTTTATTGCCTTTGTTAATGCATATGTTAGCTTATGTATTTTTATAATTATATAAATACCAAAATTAATTATTATGTTATAAAATATATTAAGTAATTCATTTCAATATTCTTTTATGGTATAAATTAAAAATCATCTCTTCATCAATTTTTAGAATTTAAAACTAAAAAATTATCTTTTAATTTTTTTATAAATTATACTCCATCCGTCCTAAATTTGTTGTCTATTTACGGGCATGCGTGCCATTTTTCAATTGCTTGTATCTTTCAATCTATAATGTTTTTTTTACAATTTTGAAAACTTTGTTTAATAGAACTCAACGAGAGCTATCAAACTAGATTCATAATGAATAGATATAACATTATACATTTGAAAATATAAACAATTTTTTAAGGTGTTGTGAATAGTGCAACTGGACAAGAAATATGGGACGGGGGGAGTATTTATATAAATCCAGTGAGTGTGTAATTTTTTATGTTTTTCATTTATGTTTTGTAACCCAACGTTATAAATCATATTAAGTAATTTTTTTATGCTTTTATTTTATTTTTTTGTATCGAATGAAAAATCTCTCGCAGTAGTAGTTTACTTTGGTGAAAAAAAAAAAAAAAAATTATATGCTGAATTATTATTATTTTTTTAATCCAAAAGAAATTGCAGAACAACTCAACATGCCAATAAGCAACAAATGTAAAAAATTTTAACTTCTTTTTTTTTATCGAATTAATGATCTCTATTAGTGCTAAAAGAAATAAATATTTATGCGC
The DNA here is from genome assembly GCA_022606695.1 of Vaccinium macrocarpon. Taxonomy (NCBI): domain Eukaryota; kingdom Viridiplantae; phylum Streptophyta; class Magnoliopsida; order Ericales; family Ericaceae; genus Vaccinium; species Vaccinium macrocarpon. Next base: position 7,237,253 of record CM040176.1, on the reverse strand, counting down.
GGAAGTACTTTATTTTTTTATTCAAAGGAATTGCATGGGGGGTAGGGAGGTAAAATGGGATGGTATATCTCATTGCTAAATATAAGCACCCATCCCCTTGCTTTTATTTAATACCGCTTCTCCCTGACTATTTAGCCCGTAACTATTTAGTGTGGGTGTATTTTTTGTTCTCAAACTATGGGCCATCATCCCCTTATTCATCCTGATTGCCTCATCCCTCTCCATAATACTTCATCCAAACGAGCCTAAGTGTTAGCCTTTTGGCGCCAACTTCCTCTTTACCGAGAAGCATCCTGCCTGCGCGCCGTGCTGCCATGTAAATCCATGTTGTCAATTTCCCCTCCTTTGTTGCGGTTAATGGCAGTTGTAAAGAGTTAAAGAACCCGAGACCCAGTCCCTCTTTTTGAGGTCATGGGGTATCACCCACTATCTCCTTTCCTTCTACTGCACATGTAAACCATAGATAATGGGGCCATTTAATTGGTTCTTAGAATCAATTGATCGCCACCTCATCTACATGGGCCGAACAATTGGGTCAAAACCATAGTAACAATAAAAAATAGGGTCAAGTATCATTAAAATTGAGGTGGGTGGGTAATTATTTTGGTGGGGTAGCAATCTAGCTTGGTCATTAATGGAGCTCATTTTTGTGTTAATATGCATTTTGTGTCATGTAACACAAATTTTAATCTCAAATGGGAATACTTTTAGGGTTGTAAACTTGCCGAATGGAGTCTAGTTTTGGAATGTTCAAGTTTGTTTATGAAATTTCTAATCGAACTCCAGCCGAGCTTGATCTTAATGAAAATTTAATGTGCTGAGCTCGAGGCAAACTTACCTACGTTTGATTCAAACTCGAACTTATTCACGAGTCTTAAGAAGTAAAAAAATTATTATACATTTTTGCTCTCGTAAAGTCCAGAATTTCAAATAAAATTTTTATTTTGTACATAAATAAGTTTATACATATACAAAAGTATAGAAAAAACATTAAAATTTTAACTTTATAGTACTTTTATAAGTTTATAAATGTACAAGTTATAAAATTTTCATTATGGACCAGTAAATGTTTTTACATATTCAAGTTATATGTGAAATTTTTATGACAAATACGTATATGTTCTAGATTCGCGAACTCAAATGAGCCGAATACTATCGGGTTCAAGTTCGGCTCATTTATTCAATGAGCCTAAAATTTAGACTCAAATTTAGTTCGTTTAGTACCTGAATCAAACTCAAACGAGTTTTTACCAAGCAAATCCACTCATACAGTTCACAAATGACTCAAGTTCATTTGTTGCTCAATTATTAAACGAGCCTAAAATTTAAACTCAAGTTCAATTTGTTTAATACCTTAATCAAATTCAAACGGGTTTTTATTCAAAGGGGTAAATCTGCAATAGGAATCCCGTCTGCTTTCTTCATTTTTGAGCCCGCCACTTCACAAGTCCCACATCACTCCAATTTTCTGTGTGCAAAAAAATCTTTAGGGTTTCATTCTCTCGCTCTGCAAACCCTCAATCCCTCTCCCTCTCTGTGTGAAAATGTCGGATTACCTCCCTCGCGAAACTCTGATAAACATCCTGATCCGGCTCCCGGCCAAATCCCTTGTCAAGTTCAGGTGCGTGTGCAAGTCATGGCTCTCTCTCATCTCCTCCACCGACTTCACCTCCGCCCACCTCCGCCTTACCCCCAATCAACCCCGCCTCCTCCTCCGCCACTTCTCCGTCACCCCACCCTACAAAGAGATATACTCCCTCCGCTCCGATGACGACGATTTCACCTCTCTTGGCGACCTCGATTGCCCCTTCAAGAGCACCTCCGGGTGCTTCTTCCGTGTCGTCGGATGTTGCAACGGTCTCGTTTGTCTCTCCGACGATTGCTTCGGCTTCATTTACACCATTATCATCTGGAACCCTGCTATTCGAAGGTAATGAGGAAAAGTCATTTGATTCTTTCATTTACTATATTCAATTATTAACAAACTAATGACTGCCCCTTCTATTTCTTTGCTTGTTGGAAAACCCAAAACAAGATAGGATTGTTTAAGGACTTGAATCATCTCCAGTGCAGCCCGTGCTGGGTTTTTTTGGGGCTCACCATGCTAACTGCTCATAGAGCTCGTCGAGACGCCAAAATTTTTTGATCGATATGGATATATTCAACTTTGGAAAGCATTTAACTTGAAGAAATGGGTTTAATGAGTTGCAAAGCACTGTGTTCTGATCATTCTTTTTTTTTTTTTTTTGCATGAATTGATATTTTTGGTTATTACTCTTAGATTGAATTTTACCAATAACCCTCCAACTATGCACACTTTTTCTATATTGTCCTCAAAACTAAAAAAATCACCCATGCCGTCCTCCAACTATTCAATTTCATCCTATTGAGCCCATTTGCTAACTTCTATTAGGAAAGTGGATGGAAAATTGCACATGTGCACCTCACATGACCTCCTAAAGGGGCAGAATTGCCATTTCCAGTCATCTTTCTCCACCACTATGGAATTGGCGCCTGGTTTCCTCCAATTTCTTTGCATTTAACCTAACCCATTACCCACTGTATATAACATAAAGGGGAAACCAAAAACAGAGTAAGGTAAAATCCCCCAAAAAAAAAAAAAAAAAAGGAAAAAACCAGGTCTCTGTTCTGATTTCTCTCTCTCCCCTGCTGTTTCCACGCCTTCTTCTTCCCCTGGCTCCGTTATTAATGTCTTCAAGGTTTGTAGGATTAGTCAGAGCTCCGCGAACCAACGTACTGGTACTCGGGAGAACTGAACGGGAAAGGTGTTATAAACTTTATTCGGAATGTGATTTTGAATTGATGTCCCCCCATCGGGAACTGATTTACAGAGTTTTGATTTTATCGATGCTCCTAATGCAATAGCTATTGATATGGCCATTAGAAATCTTATCCAGTTAGCAGCTGTTTTATTGAAGAATGATGTGTTGGAATTGACAAAGGACGGGCTGAAATTGGTTAGATTGGGCCTTGAACCTCAGTTGGGAAAAATTATTCTTGAATGCTTCGAGCACCGCTTGGGTAAAGAGGGCCTTGTTCTGGCTGTTGTTATGGAAAATGCCATTAGCATATTTTGCACAGTGGGCAATGAAGAAGATAAACTTAAAGTGATATGTGCAATCAAGTAAAGTGACATCATCGTTGGAGTTTTCTCCCGCACTGCCCCAAGCGACCTCGACATCGCTGGCTTCTCCTCCGTCGTAACTTTCCTCCTCTTTTCTTCTCTGTCCTCCATGGAGCGCAAAAATTGTTTGTTAGGGTGGACCTAGGCGGGTGATGTGAATCAAACAGCAGTTAACTGTTCCTTTGTCTTCAAATTATTAGGGTTTCCCCTTTGATTTGGTTTAATTCAAGGGTTGGTTTCGGGGAGGAGAATGGACAGGGAATGGCACACTTTCTGTCCACTTTCCTAACAGAAGTTAGCAATTGGACCCAATAGGATGAAATTGAATAGTTGGAAGACGAAATGAGTGATTTTTTTAGTTTGAGGACGATATAGAAAAAGTGTGCTTAGTTTGAGGGTTATAACTAAAATTCACTCTTACTGTAATATGATTAGTCCCTTTTATGGGCTGGCCTGTACAATATAGTCCGTTTTATGGTCCATTGTTTAATTACCACTAGCCTATTTCTGCTTGTTGTGGTGATGGTAAGCTAGCTTATGAACATGTTGCAAAATTCATTTGATTTGGATATTAATGTGATAGAAACCTAGCTCATTTGCTTGCTTAGTTGAAATATCTTATTTGCTTATTTCACGAGTATAAGAAAATAAGATGGGTAATCAAACGAGCCTTTAACTTGATTGGAATAACTCCTAACTCCGATAATTGTCGACTGACCTTGTTAAATTTTACAGGTACTTGACCCTTCCAATACCTAATCTATGCGTTGATGATATTGGTCCGTACATGTTCGCTCTTGGATTCGGATTTGATCCCAAAACAAACGACCATAAAATAATCAGGATCGTGTATCAAGAAGGAGAAGGGCGTGCAAAGGATGGGGGTCCTCCTCCTCAGGCGGAGGTTTATGCTCTCAGCACTGGGTTGTGGAAAACCATTAAGGGTGCCAAAATTGGGTACCACATGGTTGACTTTTTCTGGTCTGGGGTCTTTGCTAATGGTGGGGTACATTGGATGGCATATAATGGTGGAAAGAATATCGGTTACTGTAATGTAGTCCTAGTCTTTGAGGTGGGGAGTGAGGTGTTTAGGGAGGTGAAGCTACCGGAGAAATTGGTCGGTGAGTGTCCCCTAGATTTGGCGGTGGTGGCTTATACGGATTCGATTTCGGTTTTCCAGTATAACAATCGCGGCCCCTATAGCTGTAAGGGTTTTACAGTCTGGGTTATGAAACAGTATGGTGTGGAACAGTCTTGGAGTAAGTTGTTCATTGGTTCTTTGAATGGTGGTGTTTCTACCCTTTTGGGGTTTAGGAGTAGCGGGGAGGTGGTGGTGGAAAAATGGGATGGTAAGCTGGTGTCGTGTCAACCGGGGAGGATTAGGAAGATGGGAATTCGCGGTGGGAAAGAATCTTTCTATTTGGGTACCTATGCAGAGAGCCTGATCTTGCTTGATGGAGGAAATGTTGTCTCGACAGAGGATATCGCGTCTTCTGATCAAGTTGATGATTCTGCAGACAACGCTGCTGTATTGTCTAAGTTGGAGGATTACTCACGTGGGCACTACATTGTGGCTGCCGATGCTCTCAATCCCTAGTTTGTGTTCTTGTTTTTTGTTCACATGTAAATTCACTCTCTAGTCTACTTACTCCACTATGACTCTGTATCTCAGTTAATGTTTAACTCACACGCGGTTTGTTTTGGGCGGAAAACATATTTTGGAAAACCTTTTTTTGTGTTGAAATTGTTCTCTGGAGAATGATATGTTTTCTAGTGTTTGGTTTTTATCGTATGGTTGACACTGAAAATCCCCAATCTTTAACGTTCTGTTTTCTTTATAACAGTGTCACCAGTTCCGAAAAAATTTATGTGCTAGAATAAATTGGGCTAACTTTTAAGTTATATATTATAGGAATACATTTGTTGGCATGGCAGCTTGGCTGAAAATTGCGTGGCCATGCTGGTTGTTTTCCAGCTCCATGTCATTTGTTCTGTCGGTCTTGAACTTTTTGATACATAAGATCATGCATTTCGCTTTGGGTAATGGTAATGCCAAAATTACTTTTGATTTTGCCAAAATTCAAATGCTTGAAATGCTTTACACTCATGTACATTAGAGTTTTGGCGAAATCAAAAAGTTCTGCTTTTACATTAACATTAGCCTTCGTCGTCAAAGAAGATGACGATGATTGCATGAAGCAACTGAAAATAGCTGATGATAACCATTAATCAGTTTCATAAAAGTCATGAAACTCAAAATGGCAGTTTTTATTTTGTGGTCGAAGGATCTCAGTAGTTGAAGCTCTGCAGTAATCATATTTAGTACGAGAGAGCAGGCAACGGGCAGGAATGAAAGAAAATGTCTAGAAACACACCTTTAGGACACAATTCCGAAGTCTGGTTACAATTATGTCCAAAATAAAAAATTATGTCCAAAATCGGTTGATGTATATAGACCTACATGTATTGAACGAATGGCTTCCCCTGAAGTCTTACATCACTTGCTCTATGCCGCACAGGACCACTTTGAGCTTAAGGTCGAAAATTCTGACATTTTGGTCAGAATTAGATCCATACGGTTGGAGGGCGGGGCACGGGCCCTGGATAACTCCTGGTCAAACTGAGTTCTATCTTGGAGGAACTAAGGCGGGAGCAATTCTGGACACGATTATATCTAGAGTTGTGTTTTAAAGTTGTGTTTCTATCATTGCTCAGAATGAAATGAACACTCTAGTCTCTAGCTTCTTAAAGTCCCTGTTCCACTAAGGCAACTTATTTAGACCATCTTATTTCAAATCTCAAAATAAGTTAATCTTTCACAATACATCAATAAAAAAACTAAAAAATCTATCAAAAAAAAAAAAGGTCTTAGCGGAGCGGGGCCTTTGATTCTCATGTTTGACCGGGTTGGTCCTGGGCCACAAATCACAGGCTTACTGATAGACACTAGCTTGTTTTAGGCCCATATTAAACAGAGCCCACCCCATAGCCGACTCCTGGCTTTCCCTTGAACCCAAACCACGTTTATAATGGCCCTCTCGTGGCCCCAAAAGCCACTGTTACCCTCTCACATCCCCCAAAAGTTCAAAAGGAACGTGTCCGATTCTCTCTCTCTCTCTCTCTCTCTCTGTATTTGCCTCACTATTGTTCTACGGCCTCTATACATAAGCAGAAAACACAAAACACAAAACACAAAACACAGATTCCGTACATATAATTGGAACAACCTTGTCTGTAATCAAGAACTTGTGAATTGACATGGCTGTTGTCAATAAGCTTCCCACCATTTCTTCTCATGCACCCAAATTCAGAATACCCAAAAGGTCCTTCAACTTCAACCCGCCAAATTCCTCTTCACCTTTCACCGAAAACTACTCAACCGAGCGATACAAAAGAGAATCCACCTGGCTATTCACGAACAGACCCATTTCCTGCCCGCTCCGACCCGATTCGGAGCCACCATCGATCAGGGACACCGACATAGCTCTGCAGCTGCCGGAGCTGAAGAGGCTGCTGGAAGTGTTGAGAGAGAAGAGAGAGAGTGGCGGTGGGGTAGGAGAGAGAGAAGGGGGAGGGAGGGGACCCGGGAATGTTTTCTTGGTTGGGACTGGACCCGGTGACCCGGAGCTGTTGACAGTGAAGGCTGTGAGAGTGATTGGGAGTGCGGATTTGTTGTTGTATGATCGATTGGTGTCTAATGAGGTATTGGATTTGGTGGGGCCGGAGGGTAGGCTGCTGTATGTGGGGAAGACTGCTGGGTACCATAGCCGAACCCAGGTCAGTATACATTATTTAACATTATGTGTATTTCGCAATGTTTTAGTATGTTTCTGTCGATTGATATTTGTGTATTGTTTTGATTTTCGAAATGGGTTGTGTGAATTTGAGAGGTTTTCGTTAGTTTTGATGTGGGTTTGCTTCATTTCTTACTCGGGGTTCTGATATTTGGAAGTGTTAAAGTTTGGGTTTGGGCTTAACTTGGCATTTGCCCCTAATCGTTGGTTTTGGGCAGTGAGGGGAAGACGGAAATCTGATAATCAATTTGCTAAATTACTAGTTCTATTCAGAAAACTACAAAAAGGAGAAATTTTGAGTTTGCAGCAGTGGCAAATGGCAATGGGGCAACGTAAGGAGTATTATCAACTGAAATAAGTTTAATATTTTGTTAGTTCCTTAACCCAGTTACATTTATTTCTTAGTTTTGTAGTATGCTTCTGCCATGCAGATATGCATATTGCAAATTTGTCGTGCAGAAGCAATTATTAGAAAAAGAAACAAACTGAGAAAACTAGCAGTTTCAATCTCTTTGGATTGTGGTTCGCTTCATTTCTTGGTTTGGGCTTTAATTTACTCGGAAAGTTTTTTGTTTGTTGCGACGGTATAGGGGAACCACTGTTTCAGTGGTATTCTGTGAGCAGCCACTTTGTGCATTCATTGCCAAAAGTTAGGTCTGTCTCCAATCCATCTGTTTCAGTGGTATTCTGGGAGCAGCCACTTTGTGCATTTATTGCCAAAGGTTTGGTCTGTCTCCTATCCATTCCCGCCCATACCCCCCAATTATTGGGGACTTAATGGGTTTTGTTATTGTTGTATTGTTGTTGTAAAGTTTTTTGTTTGTGGTTATCCTATATGCGAATTGCGAAGTTGCCAAAACGGGATTTGTGTTATTGTTTGTTGTTTTCTCATTCTATGTATTGTATTGGGATACTTATGGCGTATGTTGGATTTGTGTTATTGTGTGTTGTTTTCTCATTCTATGTATTGTATTGGGATACTTATGGCTTACGTTAGATAAGTTTACAAGAGTAAATACAATCTTAAACAAATAGTGATGCCCAATTTAACAGGCAAATAAAACTTTATTAATACTCCAAATTTAATCATACTGAATTGTTAGTATATCTATCTTAAACATAAGATACATTTAGAGATCTGTATTGATTTTATCTTGTATTATGAACCGTAAGATTTTGCCAACATGGCTTCTGTGCCCCCTAGAATATGGTTTAAGGCATATGGTTCAATGTTCAGTGGAGTAAAAAAGCAATAAGAATGTTATGTTTGGAAAATTAATTTACTAAAATTCTGTATTGTAAAGAATAAGGGAAAAGAAAAAAGAGAGAATTTAAATGAGCTGCCGTAGTGTCGATGAAGCCAAGTAAGAAGTACTCAACCAAGTTATGTTTATGATTTGCCAGCTCCCCATTTGTGAGCATTTTAGTTCTGTGAGTTTCTTTGCTATTGTTCCCTTTATTGCAATAAACTATCAAAAGGAATGTCATATGTTGACAAACACTTTTATGGGGATTATTTTGCAGGAAGAGATTCATGAATTACTTCTGAGTTTTGCGGAAGCCGGGGCTACTGTTGTAAGACTTAAAGGAGGGGATCCGCTGGTGAGTTCTCTTCTGAAAAGAAGTACAGTAATGAACAGATATGGTATTATCTTGTACTTGTTCTAATATGTTACTTACCTGATAAATATTATTATTAGGTTTTTGGGAGGGGTGGGGAAGAGATGGATTTCCTGCAACAACAGGGAATTCAAGTGCAAGTCATTCCAGGTATAACTGAGACTGTGACGCTATCTCCGCGTCTTCCTCGTACCTAATTAATCCAGTTATAGGAGTTTTTACATTGATGCTTTGAGTTCCGTTCACTGGAATTTTCTGGACATATTCTTTAGCTATACTGTGATGCTACCTCCATGTCTTCCTCGTCCCTAATTAACCCAGTTATAGGAGTTTTTACATCAAATGTGATGCTTTGAGGTCCTTCCACTGGCATTTTCTGGGCATTTTCTTCAGAATTCTCTTTGTTTAGATTACTTCAGCCTTTCCCGGATAATCTAGCAAATTATCAAATGTTAAATCTATCAAGACAAGCAGACGATGGGTAATGAGATTTTCTTTTAAAAGAGTATGGAAAGCCCTAGTATGAGGAAGTCACGTTAATAGTTGTGAGAACCTCTTCCATAGAGTCAAATTATGCTTGTTCTGATGACATCCACTATGATCATACGGGCAGTACAATGCTTTCTCAAGAAACCTTGTGGATTTCCTTTTCATACTGTAAATTCATGTTGCTTTCTCACAGGTAGCCCTTGCTATCTCTATGAAGTGCGTATAACGGTAAGGTATATTAAAATTGATGATCGCCTTCCAAATTAAAAGGCTACAGTTGTACCCATCTGTATTGTTTTGCACCCCATTTCTTAGAGAACCTGTATAGCAACAATGACCCAGATAATGGTGGCCTAACCGCTTGATCATTCTGACCTACATGTTACTCCCATTGTTTTCTATAACGAATTTAGTGAGGCCTCCTTGCTTGGAGTTACATTCCTAGCAACAAGTGAAGAGTTGTGCGCGAGCTGAGGCTTACCTTCTCGTTGCTTTGTAGGTATTACTGCTGCTTCCGGAATAGCAGCTGAGCTGGGTATTCCATTAACGCACCGTGGTGTTGCAAATAGTGTTAGATTTCTTACCGGACACTCAAGGAAAGGAGGAACGGACCCCCTGTTTGTAGCAGAGAATGCAGCTGACCCTGATTCGACCTTGGTGGTTTATATGGGCTTGTCAACTCTTCCTTCCCTTGCTTTGAAGTTGATAAATCATGGTTTACCACCAGATACACCAGCTGCTGCAGTTGAGCGAGGGACCACACCTCAACAACGCATGGTACATTGGCATTGCCTAGACATTATTTTTGCCTCATTTGCTCTCATTCTATCATTCAAACAAAGTTCACAGATCACTTGTCAAAGAGCACTTGATTTGAGCATAGCTAAGACAATGTAGATTTGTGACTAGTGCATTCCATTTCAGTAGCATGGTTGATGTCAGTGCGATTGGCACAAAAAGTTTGATCTTTGATTCCTCCACTGAACTTTTTTGGTAGAGGTTCTGTTTTTCAATACACACTGACTGGAAACTGAAAATCATGTTGAACAAAGTTAGAAAAAGAATCTGTTTAGTCACCATCTTGTCCTGCAGGGAGTTATGATCCATGTTTTTAGGTGTGAAGTAACTTTACTATCCTGCAGCACAAGGCATTAGCAGTGGGTCAATCTGAAATTTCATGATGTTAGCTGCACGGATTGCATCTCTGCCATAGGCATGAGTAAAATTGAATGGGGAAGCATTATATTCTCGGAAGTTTAGTGCTATTTATTTTGAGTTGGCATCAAAACCACTTGCGAGACAGTTGTATTTTATTGGTTGTGTACTGTTGAATCTCTAGATTCCTCCTCAAGGTATAAGGTGTGCAACCACCTATGTTGCATGGAGTCGGGTGCAAGTATCAGGTGCGGGTGCGAGTCCAAGTGTCAAACCTTCCTAAACTTAAATCTTAGGACACTGGGGATATGTGTCCCCTAATTGGGTGTGATACAGGGACACGTCATGAACACTTTGTTTGTAGTACATATAGCAAACATTTTTCAGATTTAGATGTATTTTACAATGTAGTAAACAAGAAGGGGTTAAGAAAAATATGATTTTGCTATTATCTCTGCATGAGACTGGAAATATTACTTTTCTAGCAAATATTCTATTCTTTTCTGACAATATCATGACAATTAGAGGATCTGAGTGTCCAAAATGGATACGTGTGTTGGACATATCGATACATGTACTTGAGCCAAAATGAAGGATCCATGCAACACAGGCAACCACACCCGTTAAAAACGAAGGTCTAGGTTAGATTAGACTTCCGGTCTCAACTCGAAGGAAGGGTATACCTATTGGCTTGTGCATTATTCTTCCTCAGTTTTCTTTAGTGAATGACTGATTGCAACTGTCTTCCCAATTTTGCAGGTTCTTGCTAAACTGAAAGATCTTGCCAACGAAATTGCATTAGCTGAATTAGTGTCACCTACTCTAATCATCATTGGGAAAGTTGTTTCACTTTCACCATTCTGGCCCCATTCCTCTATAGAAGCACTGGCCTTGGTGGAGGCTAGATAGCACGTTGCCATGGATTCTTGATGTTTTCTCAAAGCTTCTTGCTGGACCCTTAACCTGGCTGCTTTTACCAAATGGGAGTTGGTTTTGGAGTATTCGCTGCTGTTTCGTGGTCGCATCAAGAAATTGTGCCATTCAATGTTTTATGTCGGAGGTTACGATGACTTTGATCTATGAAAAGCATGGGCACTTTTGCTGCGTCTCTGCTCGTTGAAATTGAGCTAAGATTATGAAAACCAACCTCCTTTGAGACTCCCGTTGACCGCTCATGGCAGAAAGCAATATTGGGGTTTTGATTTTTTAAGCCTGTAGTATTTTCTATCGAAATGAGTAGGACAAGTTTTTTTTTTTTTTGATAATTCATGATGTGAGCATTACCTTGTAACGCTGGTGGTATTCAAATTTTGCCCACTTCTTCCAAAGAATTCGATTGGTTTCGGTATCAGATTTTTTTCGGGGGTGTGTATCTTTTTGTGAGTGGATAATATCAATTGCTTGACGTTCATCCGATGCATCTGGTAAGGTTATTTTGTATCCCTTTTTCTTTTCGTATGGTTTTGCTTACTATACCCGTTTTTAGCATTATAAACTGTATTGTTACTCTTGTTCCCGTGAATGCAAGGGACTAATGCGTACACAATTGTTAAACATGTGAGCTTAGAGGAACACTATTTCAAAATCACCTCTAAATGGCTATTGTTGTTGTAAAAAAAAAGATCCACGATAATCAAATTACAGTATACAGATTCATAAGACGCAGGGGAGCAAAGCAATCGATAAAAATAACTCTGTAATAGTCACCTCTATATGGACATAGAAATTTGTTAATCAGCTTTATCTTATATAGATATAGATATAGATACAATACAAAAGAAAGAAGTGAACCTTTATATGTATAGATATTTATTAATCAGCTTTATATTTACATAGGTACAATACAAAGAATGAATTGAATATCAACAAAAGAAACCGTAAAATTCTAAAAGAATCACCCGAACACCTTTTTTCCTGTTGAAGGAAACAAAAAATGAAGCCTATAACCATTGCTGTGTTATAACCGAAAAAATGAGCCCATCTCCTTCATCTCTATATTTGTAAATAAACAAGTGAAACATTATATTCAATCGCGACAACCGAATTTGGTCGTACCGAGTACTCATTTCCAAACCTGACCTCTTGGCCTCCTGAAATAGTGCGCTTGAAACACTTCTGATGGAACAATTTCAGCGTGCAAGCCCAGTGCGCTACTCACAAGGTGTTGAAATCTCATGAAGCTTTTTCACGCAGGAAATCACGAGGAAGCGTGCGAATTTCTGTCGTTGCACATGCATTCGGGGATGGGATATTTCGTAACATCCCTTCCGGCTTTGCTAGTCCTGAGTTCAGGCTGCCCTAACGAATCTCGGTGCAAGCCCATGATAATCTGGTTAAACTCTGCTTCGGGTAGAGAATTATTCAGGAAGTAGGGGAGCATCTGTCTTTTGTTTGGCGTGATATACTTCTTGTGCCCTGCATTGGCCCTTTGTCCCTGTATCAACCACAAATATATAAGCTGTTAGAACAGTGACCTTTTGCATAGGTTCCCAATCCTAACACAAACTTGGAGAAGTTTTTCAGGTGCCGAGAGGGCACCAGGTGGCATTGTCACGCCCTCGGCTCATTCACGCCGTCCATTCGTGTTTTGGATGGTCCCGATCTGTTAGGAGAACTTTACCCCTCAAAATTACAAAAATGCCACTGAACAACCCCAATAGATCTAGGCCGTCCAAAAGGGCTGACGGACACCACGTGGCAGTGTCATCTAGTTCCCACTCAGCAGCGCCATCTAGTGCCCACTCGGCATACAAAAATTTGCCCAAAACTTGAAGAATACTCAAAAATGTGCTATCGTGTTTGAATATTTTTCCCTCTTACTCAAAAAAAAATTTCATCATCCATCGCTTGCAGCAAGGGCAGATCTACCCACGGACTACGGTGGGATGTAGCTCAGGTGAGGTCGAGAAAAAGCAAAAAAAAAAAAATACATGTGGAATTTTAGTCAAATAAATTTTAGCCCACATAATTTTGTTGTGTAGCCCAACTCATGTCCGGTACAATGTTCAAAACCTTAATTAGCCCAGGGCAGAATAGCTTCTTGGATCCGCCCTTGGGCCTTGCAGAAAGAAGATAAAATCCGGTGGTAGTACCTGAAGCGCATGACCCATGTTTCCACCGTGAGATGGCATGAAAACGTCGCTATTCTCTGCCACGATGTAATCGATCGCCGCCATGAACGAAGCCTTGTTTGCGTAAGGCTCGAGTTCCCCGGGCAAGGCAAGGTCTTGCTTGTTATACAAATTAGGAAACTCTCTAAGTAGTGGTAGCAGCGCGTCTTTCCCTCCCAACGGATCCCCGCCGGCCCAATAGATTCCAGCGTTCTTCGGAGCTCCTAAAGCTTTAAGCAGCCTAAAACACCAGATGAATAGTTTTCCTTCATCACAACATGTTTACACTAAGTTTTAAAGGAATCAGAAAAGTTGAGCAAATAGAATGAAAACATACCGTGTAACATCTAGGGCGTTTAAGGGACAAAGACCGGCGAGCTTCCTCTCGTTATAAGTCATGTTTTTTTTCGAAGTTAAGAGCCAAGGCCGAAGCTTTCTCTCGTTTCTAATTATCTCATCGTAGTCTGGAGTTAAACCGGGAAGACAGCCGGTCCTCACCCATACGTCCTGCTCCATCCGTAGGTGAAGAGCAAGATAAGGTCCTTTGCTCCTCATCCTCTCTGTGATCTTGTTACCAAGTTCAAGGATTGGTGCGGCAAACTTGAGCGCTTGAAATGCCACCTACAGCCAAACAAGCATAAAAGGGTTATGTCAAACGCAAAATTATTAAGTACAGAGACAAATGAAAACAGGAAAGTCCTCCAAATTCATTTTAAAGAAAGTCTAAAGCATTTTTGGTAAAATCCCGATTACAAAAACTTAGTTTACAGTTCGAGGTGAGTGACCAAAATTCTGTAGAAGTAGGGTCAATGAGGGACCGTAGTACCTTGCAACGAAGCTTCTGAAGATCAGAAGGGAGATCTTTCGAAAGCTTTGACTCCAAACCGCGAAGAAGAACGACACCGTCCCTCTTAAACTGCAGAACCAATAAAAATAGCACAAATAAGATTTTTTGTATGTAGCATTGATTCTTAACCATATTGCACGCGCAGAAAGCTTCCAAGTTAGTAAAAAAAATAGTGCAAACGAATTAAAAGACGTAAAATGGCATCACTTCTGAACAAGTCCATCGGTTGAATTTGTCACAACCTCTAGATACTGAATATAAGTCAGAGATTTACACATAAGAGGACCATCCGTCAAAATACTTACTAATATTGGTATGAGAAGAAAGAAAAGAAAAAAAAATGGTATGAGATTTTTCAGCCAAATAATCAAATGGAAATTGTGCAAAATGATGGGTCCACAGCACAGGCTAATTCAAACTTCCAGTTTCTCTCTACTATTGCTGCTTTTAAAAAAACATGTATCGGAATGCTTCAAATCAGCCAAGCATAGGACCCAAGTGCACATAGTCGTGCAACGCAGCATCCCAGTCATGAAAGTTTTACTTAAATCCAGACTGTTGAAAACACTTTTGGATGGTTCAGATTTGCGCTGCACCACTTCCACAAACATACAAGCAGAAGTTAAATAAGGGACTTACGATTAGAGATAAAAGGGCAGTATTTCATACCTTTCTGAGGTAATTTGCGCGGAGCCATTGAGGAGTGACATTAACCGGCATCCGTCTCTCCTCCACTGGCCTTGACATCAAATGGGTAGACGGAAGTGAAGAAACTATCCGAACATCATTGGCAAGAACTTTCTTGAAGTGGTCCAAATCAAATATATCAGAAAATTCGCTGCATCCCAAAATAGAAGATACAGAAGCAAATTTGTCAGTCTCCTCGTAATCCAGTAAAGAATCTCACCACTATCCAATAAAGGAAAAAAATAAATAACCGCAGTTGACCAATTATACATATTAATTGTTGTTAAATGAAGCAAAGACCACTTCCGTTCATAAAAAATTCCACTAAAAGTAAATTGACACAAAATGGCAACCGATTGTTCAAATAAAACCAAACGGGTGTCCATTAAAATGACCAATTATAGAACAGAAAAACAAATTAGGGGCCAGAAAAAGGAAATAAATCGATTGTACAAACCTTTCATCACCCCATATAACGTTAACTTGCAAATTAGGAACAACAAGAGCAGCTCCCAAGATTCTGGCAATGATCACAGCATCAACAATCTGATTCCTCTGCTGATTCATCCCACCAGTGACCACCACCATTAAATACTTAGTCCTGTCTTTTGCATTTTCCCTGCTCCATTTATTATAATCCCTGCTGAAATCCAAACACGGCCTATACCCCAATCCATCAGGTTGTTTCCAGAACCCACTCAGTTCTTGTTTTTCTTCGACTTTTTTCGAAAACCCACTGTCGTTCTCAATCTTCGTCACAAACCCATTTGTCAAAGATGAATCTTGACGAAGAAACGAACATGGGTTCGGCGAGAACAGGTCGAGATTGAACCCAATCTTCAAAATCGCTAGAAAAAAACAGAGGAAGAAACAGAGGAACCAGAACATTGGGCGTTTCCATAAAGGTTTCTTCTTCTTGGGTGATTTCTTTGGAGAGACAAGGAGAGACTGGAGTGAAGAAGAAGATAGAGAGCTGATTATCTGAGCGGGTACTGATATGTATGCTTGCCTCTTCGATTTCGCCATTCACATACACACAGACAAAAACAGAGACCCAATGCAATGGTTTATGTTTGAGCTTTTTCTTTGGCTTTCTTGGAAAGCTTGTAGAGAGAGAGAGAGAGAGAGAGAGAGAGAGAGAGAGAGAGAGAGGAGATCTGGCGGCGGGAATGCTAAACCGGAGCGATTCCGCGTTTGGTATTAAAGAGGAGTCAGCAAACGTAGGCCTTTTGTCTGACAGGTGCTGGGTGTAAATTAGCGTGTGTTAATCTTTATATAAAATTGGGTTCTTTATGTGAAAGTTGGTGCACTATTTTTTTTAATTCAAATTATCTGGATTATTATTTTGTTTTTTATAATTTGGTGGAGTATTGTGAAAAGATTAGACCAAATTTTAGAAGGAAATGTAGTGGCAGTTTTCCATTTTTATTAAAAGTGCTAAAAATAATAATGTAGGTAAGAAGAATGACGTGTCTTGAATTTTTTGTTTAGAACTTTTAACAAAAAACGGGAAACTCATATTTTAATTGAGAAATATGCGTTTTAAAACAATGAACGTTGCTAGGGGTACACCCTATTTTGCACCAAAAATGCAAACCACCTCTTCGGGGGCCCGCTTTTGGGTCTCACATGAGTGATCTGAACCGTTCATTATTCTTAAAACATTTTCAGAGGGGGCCCACCAAAAAATCAGCTCAATCGGACGGTTAGAAGTGCTTGAACTAAAGTCTCAACGTTTCAAATCAAAGTTTTTTTCCAAGATACTTTGCAAGGGCGAGTCTATATAATTCATAGGAAAATTTATTTTTTATATATAAAACTAGAGGTTTTTTTTCTTTGGAGGAGTGACTGTCTCTACTGACTCCTCCTTGGCTTTATCCCTGCTTTTATGGTCGAATATCTTTCTCATATGAATGTATATTGATCTATATAATCTTCATACTATAATTTTGGAAGAATCTTCTTAATTTTGTGAGCAACTGTAAGTAAACAAAATAAAGTCAGAGTTAGGGGGTGTTCCATTAACCCAATTTTTTTGAAAAAAATTGATTTTTCATAATCTTTTATGTGATGTGTTATGAGAAAATGATCTATCTCGATAATTTTTTTTATTAGTGGAACACCTCCTTAGATATGAACTGAAAATGATAGGAGTATACTAAAGCGTAGGATACTTGGGGTAGGAGGCTTGATTGTTGGACTTGCATAGGATAGGGTGTCGTGTGATCTGAGAAGCCAGCTGTGCCAAAAAATTCTGCCACAGAAGAACCAGAGAAGAAAAAAATAAAAATAAAATAATGTCGCTGACACATATATTTACTACAAAATGTTGGGAAAAAATATTAAATATCAAAATTATTAGTTGTAGTGTATTTGTTTAGAGTAAGACAAAAATAAAGTAAAATAATAAAAATTATTTTTTTCCCGTTGTAAGTGGAGAAATAATATGGTGAAAAGAGACTAGCTAATACGGAAAGAGGGGCGCTGTTGTTCGTAGCAGGGACAACACCTGCTGTCCCCGGTGATTCTGGAAAGTTTCGGTCTCGTTTCAATAATCAGAAACATTCACGTCAAAGAGCTGGCCGAGTAGAACAAGTGTTCAAAAAATTAGCTCAATCGGATATCATTTAGTACCTAATTGAAACATTTTTATCTTGAAGAGAATGCATTCAAAACACTAGATCATACCCTCTCAAACCTATTATTGCTGAGTTATATCTGTACCGATCAGGTACGAAATAGTGTTTGATTGAGCTAATTTTTGATACATTTATTGTACTCAGCGAGCTCTTCGACGTGAACGTTTCCGATCATCGACACGAGACCGGAACTCCCCAGAATTGTTAGGGGCAACAGCGCCCCTTTGTCCAGCTAATGGACAAATAGGTTACCCTTATGAAATTCCATTACCAAAAAATACCCGACTACAAAAAAATGGAGCAAATTTGGGCCCACCCTTAACCATACTGCTCTTTTCATGCAATCTAATGCACCCTATAAAACCACAAGCATCAAATGGTTACAAGTTTTGTTTGAATTTGTATCGGACCATTCGTTTCGTTCTCCTTTTAGAAAATTTTCTAAAAAATCTCACTGTTTCATTATCCATATTTTTTCGTCATTCATGATTTTTTATTATAGTTTTTTTATTTATTTGTTAATTTTTATATGAATATTGTGTACTTCTATTCAAAATAAAAAATTGTTAAAAACTTAAAATATTAAAAAAAAACTACGAAAGATGGAATTATGCGACGATATACTACTTTATCTAAAAATCTCATCTCAAAATTGACAACTAAATAATTTTGAAGAGAATATAAAAAAAAAAATCACTTGATAAGTTGACATGCCTTCATTCCACAATTGCCCCCCTCTCGTGTCTGTCGACGGTGACAGCCTGTTTCCAAATCCCAATAGTATTTATTTTTTTTTGGACAGAAAAGTCCCCAGATAATATTCTGTTTTTCACGATAGAAAAGTCCCAATGATATTCAAATAATAATTGAAAAACGAAGATACCCCCGTACCCGCTTAGACAGCTGGCTACAGCCATAGTCCACGCTGGCAAATCTCCCTAGTGTCTGAATTTGAATTTCCATCTTACTGCCACGTCGGAATAGTCAACTCGTGTGTGATTCGCGCTTGTGAATTACATCGAATCAGTATTATATAATTTCTGACACTTTATCGGTCAATATACGATGGGGTGAAAAGAAAGATTCACCAACTTCTACACAAATTTTCTTTTATTTTTTTATAATTCAGTTGTTTGCGACAACTTACGAGTACCGTAACTTATATTTAGGGATGGCAACAGGGCAGGTTAGGGCAGATTTTGACAATCCCGGTCCCGACCCTAAAATTCTTAAACAACCCCTAACCTGACTGGGTAATTAATGGGTACCCCGCTGCCGCCCCTATCAGGTATTGGGTTTGCTCACGCCGCCCTGTTTTTTTCACGTACTAGTAAAGAATATTTTAGACTACAATATTTGTGAGCACAAATAATAAAAGCTCACAAAATAACTTTCACAACCTAACCAAAATCTACTATCTAATGTTATATAGTTGTAAAAATAAAATTATAAGAATGCAAATAAAATTTGATGCATTTCAAGGAGAAAATATAATTGCATATATAATATAGGTAAATCTTCTAGTAAGGACTCCCGTAAATAAGAAAAAATGTAATTTTTTCATGTTAAAAATTGTTTTTGGGAAATCTGAACCGTCTAATGTGTTCAAAAAGTGTTTTCAAGTGTCCAAGCGGGATATCTTCAAAAAAAAATACCGGGAAGGGCTTGATCCAAGCAATTTTTCGCAAAACTGTAAACACATTAGACGGTTCGGATAGTCAAAAAAAATGCTCGGATCACGGTGGTCCGGAAGTCTGGAGTCCGGATAGGAAGTGTATATATATGTATATATGTCGAGGCAGGGTGACTATAGCCTTGCTCCTACCCTAATCCTGACGGATTTTCAAAATCACCCATTGCCCTACCCGTTAACCAAAAAAATAGAAAAAAACCCTACCCTATCAGGAAGGGGTAGGGCGGGTTCAGAGCGGGACTAGTTGAATTGTCATCCCTACTTATATCATTGTCATTACTTGATGTCCCAATTAAAGTAGTAAGGGAGAATTCATATGTAATATAGATCGAACAGAGGGTCTATTAAGTTATCATTATTTATTATTTTGTGTTCAAATGAAAATAGAACTACTGCTACTATTTTGTTAGATTTAGATAAAATAATAGTAAACTAAATATTACTAATAAATAAACAATGATACCCAAATGCATCCTAATTAAATTAGGAGTGTGAAAATCACTTCCCTTGAATTATCACTAAACTGACCAAATTAGATAGGGTGAAAATTTGTGCACCAATCGGGACCACCCACTTGAATCGTACGCAATTTTAACATGTGGATATGTTTTACACAAAGAGAAACACTACGAGTACACCAATCCACCAATCATGTATTGAATACAAATGATATGATAGATGAGGATAAATTTATTTTTTGAGTGGGCCCCACAGTGAGTTTCTCCTCACCCGCCATCTCAGTTTGGTGTGCATGAATGGTGTACCCGTAATTTCTTCCCTTACACAAAACATACACATGAATCAACTAGACCAGACAATCTAATTTATTTTGAAAACTCAAGTGTTTGGACTATCGTACGTACACTTCAGCTAATCCTAAAGGCCCAATTCAGGTCTTGAAAGTGTTGATAACATGCACCTATAAAATTTTGAATTTGAGACTTTGGAAAAGAGCATGTTAAGATTAAATATTTCCAACACAACACACATATATTCATGACTCAACC
Organism: Vaccinium macrocarpon; assembly: GCA_022606695.1. NCBI lineage: Eukaryota > Viridiplantae > Streptophyta > Magnoliopsida > Ericales > Ericaceae > Vaccinium > Vaccinium macrocarpon. Next base: position 7,217,067 of record CM040176.1, on the reverse strand, counting down.
AGACCTGAAAATCCAATTAACAAACTCGTCGAGCTTGGATTTTTTTTTTTTGAAAGGCAACATTGAATTTTATTAATCTTTGAAATGAATTACAAAGATTAATGGGATCAAATGAATCGTCGAGCTTGGATTGAAGTTGAATCCAATCTCACAGATTTCTCTTTGTTCACATACTATTTAAATGTTTGAATTAAGTAAATAAGCAATCCCAACTCATCCAAAATGTTGCGTTTAGTGCATGTAATTGCCACATGACAACGCCAATAAAGAAAATGACGCACTGATTGGTGCTACGGAGTACAATTTTAGAACCATTCTTCCATTTGGATGGGCCGGGTTCCATAGAATTGGTCAGTCCCAGCCTCCCAGGTGAACCTAGTTCAAAGCATGGCCCTACGTACTTTGGCGTTGTCCTGGACTAGCGAAACTTCAGCTGGCGTACTTGACTTTTTCATATTCTCCTACAAGTTAAGGAAAATCTGTGGGCCACGTTTGTCACCTTCTTTCAAATTACCCCTTTCTTGGATAAAAGAAACTAGACAAATATGCTTTGATCATATATTTATCGATGTTCTATAAACTCAAATTTTAACATTTTTATTATTTTCAAGATGCTCCATAAGGTAAATATCTCCGATCATCAAAATAATTGAGCCTATATAGTAATATGACAACTCGGTCGTAAATTTGGTTGTAAAAATGAGTGTCTGACCAGACTTTCCCATTTATACCAAATCAAATTAACGACCCTATGGAGATGTCTATTCTCGTTCGATAGGTCTATGACATTCCACATTCGAACTCTATTTATATATATTTCCATCTCATACGGAGGTTTGTTCAATAAATGAGAACGTACTTGACTAATTAAGTCATGCCACCTGGCACGTCAAACTTCAACACTTCACTAATCAGTCTCTGTTTTAGCCCAGCTATCCATTTCTGTAATTGTCATAATACTAATTTTCATTTATTAAGAGGCCTTGGCTTTTTCATTAGTTTCCATCGGAATTGTTGGACCAGGAGCCTCTATTTTCCTGGGAAATTAAAGTACTTGTTCAGTTGTTTGATATTTCCTTTGTTTTGCTTTCAAGGCAGTGCTTATAATTGAATGATGGACCCACTTTTCATTTGTTAGTAGTAGTTAGGAATCCACGACAATAAAGCCACCAGCAAGAGGAACGTAATTCATTAAAGTTTCATGTTTGAAATCTCTTTTGTTATTAGCTCTTTCAGACACAGTTCATACGAAATTTTGCTTCGGCTTTAAATTAGACCCGTTAGTACTATGGGCGGAAGTACTCAAGAGTTGGGTGAGGCCAAGGCCCCGCACTTGGCCACTTGTATTTTTTTTTTTTTGAATGAAATTTCAGAAGGGAAGTCTCACAAGTTTTGCCTAGTGTTTGTTGAACATGAAGTTTGTATAGGGTTTATTGAGGCTGGGAGTTACAAACTGTAGCTTCACAATTTGCCTAGTCAAAACAAAAACGTGTTTTGTACTTTTTGTGTTTTCTTGCGCAACGCTACAAACCCTCTCTCAGATATGCAAAATAATTAACCGTTCGAAAGCTCAAAACAAAGAAGAACGGTGCGCATGAAAGACAGTTGAATTTTGGTTTTTCTTAATTTAGACCTCGTGTTTCGTAGTATTCACTTGGCCTTTTAATTTGCATTTGGATTAATTTTTTGGGTACAAAAACCAGATGACTAATTAAAGACTTTCTATGTTATAAAACAATAATGATCATAACAATCTAGCAGTGGCGTGGCAGGCCTGTATAATTTTTGGATAAATTTTTATATTAGTATAATGATAGCATTTAAAATTGTTGTGGTGGTGACCGCCGCAACTTATCCTCCATTGACACCATCCTTGGTTACCGCACCAAGATTTACGTAGTGATGGGCCAATGGATCTTTTTCTCTCGTGCATTGAGATTATATCCTAATCCAACCGGCAACGTAAGCCCCTTAAAACCCTTAATTATCAAACAAATTCGTTAATTAACATCGTGTGATTGCAGTTGATTTTGTAGGATTAAAGATGCAACTGAATTACAAAATATATGATGAGATTTAACTTTTTTTTGGCTTTACGCAACTTAAAATGTTTATCTGATGGATCCCTGCCAAGTGTTCGTTAGACAATCGAATTCACAAACTAAAGTGACTCATATGTTACTCAGAATTTGATAAGTTGATCAGTTCCACTTTATAAAAAAGTGGAGCGTTTGGCCCCATCCCCTTACGTATACGGAAGCTTTTAATTCACGTTACCAGTTGGATTTGTGCTGGTTGTTAGATTCTGAATTATTAGTGTTTGACTTATATATATGGAATATAATTTATTTAGGCGAAGTTCATACTTATCTAAACGGGTTAAAGTCCACACAACAATTCAAATTTCGGAACAGGTCATTCTACTTATGTACATCAATTAAAAGCCCATATATAAAAAAATAACTTGTCTACAAGTCCAAAAAAATTGAGTTATCTTAGATAGTTACCATAACGGAGAATTCTCGTTTATCGGATGACAATAAGAAATGAATTAAAATGTAACTTGTGGTTGCAGTATTTTTAGAAAAGTATTACGGAGTGTTCAAGAAATCATCATGCACCAATTAACACTACAAGAAAATCGTTCTATAGCAACGGTCGAAAGCATTACCAAAGAACCCAAAAACTATTGCTAAATACCCTTTTAGGCTATACCAACGGTTGGAGAACCGTCAGCCAAAGCGTCGCAAATGCACCATCGGTGTAGAGGTATAGCGATGGTTTTGTTGAGCGTTGGTATAGACTTTTTTTTAGTAACGGTTTCTTTAGCAACGGTTAAGCAAATTTTTTTTTAAAAAATAAATGTAAACCTTAATTGAATGAAGTGGCACCCGCGTGCAGGTGATGTATCACCTGCATGGCACCCACTTGGCACCTGCGTGGCACCCAGGTGTCGATGACATGTCACCCACATGGCTTCAGTGTAGCGCCTACGTGCACGTGTGGCAGTTAAAATTTGAGAATTTTGCTCCTCACATTGGTCACGGTCTCCCAATTAGCACATATACACATCTTGTGGAGAATTAAATTCCAGGCCAAGATGATTACTCCTAAAGTCAAGCACTCACCTTCACTAGGGCAACCCATGGGTGGGTTTTTTGGTTATCGTGTTCATTCATTAAGCCATTGAATTTTTTTAAACCTCTAAACGGATTCTGTCACGTCATATTTATACTCATTAGTACAATATTGCAAGAATCTTCTTCTTGGGCCAAATCTAGTGAACTCGACACGACGACAATACCCCATAACTTATAATCTGTGTCGTTCAATAGTCAGCTATTCAACTGCGTGGAAGGGATTTTTAAATGACAGAAAATTTGATTTATTACAGGGATTAAAAAGCATGAAATCAAAACAATAGGAAAAAAAAGAAAAGAAGCAATGAGAGCTTCGGAGAAAACACATGTACTTGTTTACTACTGTTACTCGCAAAATCCAAATCCATCGATCGTCACTCGAAATTTCTAAATTAATTATATCTAAGAAAAAATCAACTTAGAAATAAAGATTACAGTTGACATGGGTTTTAACCATAATCAAAAGCTTGAAATCTACATTGGTTGACCAATTACTGTAAATCTTACTATCCTAAAATCAGGCCAGTGCCGGCTCTTTAGTTTCAAAAACCTGAAACGGACTCATTAGACGAGGCCTTCTATGTATTTTGCATAATAACATTTTTCAACACATATCTTCATAAAAAATCATTACAAAATATTTATCATTGCACAAATTTAAATATATAGTCATCCAAAAATAAACAACCATTACAATATATAGGAGGTCTATATATTTTGGGGCCCCTGTTTTTACAATTTTAGAGGACCCCGAAGCGGTGGCTTCATTGGTTTATGCTATGAGCCGGCCTGAATTGGGTAAGTTGATTTCTTAAGCAATTACATTGTGAATTGTGATCATGGGGGCTTACTTTAGGGGAAATTAACAATGGTAGGTACCACAATAAATTGAGTGATTGTGTTGAAATCAAGAGGTGTTAGGTTTAAATTGGCGCAATATGCATTGATTTTGTATGAGTTTGGAATCATTGAGCAATTCTTGCAATATCTCCTGTAGCTGGCATTTTTTTAATACTGAAATTAGCTTTTACGTCATCAAAATCATAACCACTAGAACTCCAAATCCAATGGGCTTAATATATTTTTGAGGCGCTGATATATATATATATATATATATATATATATATATATATTTTCTCTACAATTATAAGAAATACATATTCGCACCTTTCAGAAATTTAAAGAAGTGAACCGAAAAAAAAAAGAAGAAATTTAAAGAAGGAATTGAATTTGATAACAAAAAAAGAAGAAGAAGAAGGAATTGAATGTCCCAAGTACCAGTTGAGTTTTGGACTATTTGAGCTCGGCTCGCTAGAAAAAGGGTCGGCTCAAGCTCGGAAGGAGTTACAGAAACAGAAATTCAAAGTGATTAAGAAGTATTGATAAAAGCCATTTCTAAAATTTATGAGTCCTTTTCACTGAGATTTTTAAAAATAGAATTGACCATAAAAAAATAAATAGGTTCAAACATGAAACATCCCTATGTAGGGGTTGGTTACGTAGGTATGGTTGTTGGAACCACGTAACATATAAAAATGAGAAAATTTTGGGTGCCGAGCAGGAAAGGGCACACGCGATGCTGAGTGCCAATTTCGATCGTCCAAAATATTTTGGACAGTCCAGATTTTAGAGAGAGAGAGAGAGAGAGAGAGAGAGAATCTAAGCCATCCAAAACACTTTTGAATAGCTGAGATGCGTGCCCAAGTTTCTCATAAAACATGGTTTAGGTAAATCATGTTCTGCCTTATGTTTTTTAGATGTGAGAGTCATGCTTAATCCATTTTCCACATTCATAAAATTCGTGATGCAAAATAGATGCACGAAACAACAAAAAGAAGAAAATTACTACCTCAACTATGGTTGAACACCCAATATTGTAGCTATATAATCGGCCAATATTTTTTTTTTTATAAAGAATAGATAATACAAAAAATTTCTTTCACTGATTGCGTGGATATCAATGTCTAATAAATTTAATTTTTGGCGAAGGTAAAGTGTTCAACCAATTATGTAAACTACTTATTCGAATCAACGGATGAAATCTTAGAGACTCATAACAAGCGCACCACAATCAATTGGTTACATTTTATTTTGAATCCAGACCCTTTGGGGATCCCTTAGTCTGAATTTCTTCTATTGTGTGTCATATGAAATGAGCATGCTCTTGCCAAAACAGTGGATTCACCCAAACCTAAATCCTTTGCACACAAACACAAGTAGGTAAGTAAAAATTTGTCTCTATTTCCTACAACTTTTGTAGATTTACAATTATTCATATTTTGTCCCAAATCAACATTGAATTTGAAAATTGGAATCCCCAATTGAAAAAGGAAATATAAATGCCGGGATTGTATATCGTAAAGTCTCAAAATCCTTGTCGAACACTTGAAAAAATAATTAAATGTCAGAATCGGAGTTTAGAATCTCTCCCACACATCGTCTAAAGTTGGGTAGCGTTCACTAGATAAATGAATTAATGATGACCAATGCATTTTTAATTTAGTCACTTGCAAGTTGTAATACATGACAGGATACTAGTTAAGAAGTACTTGTCACAAACATTTTCTAAAGTTATGAATCATTTACAATGATTTTTTTTATTGAATTAACGATAAAAAAAAAGTAATTATAGATGCAATTAAGCATGACAACACCCCAGGTAGGGGTTGGCTATGTTTGTATGGTAGTTGCAACCGTGTCTCATATTAAAACAATAAAACGGTTTAGGTAAAATGATGTTCAATTTTTTAATTTATTTTTTAGATGTGATATTCGTGCGCAATCCATGTCCCCATTCATTTGTTAGGAGATGCACATCAAGTAGTTTAAAATTAGTGGTGACATATAGATATAGATTGCTTGATAGATCTCATATTAATTAATCAGAAAAAAAAGAAAAGAAGAGAGCTTATTATTATTATGATGTCAAAGATGCTTTTCAAATGATTATCGTAGAAAAAAATTTAAAAGTTCAAGGAGAGTTAATTACGAATTTGTAAGATACTAAAATATGATACGCGTACCGTAGATACACATGGCTCGATTTCACACATCTTTGAATGAAAGAAAACCGTAACACTTAAATAGCAAAAAAATTACTTGTTCCGTGCTTCCGTAGCCAAACAATGGAAAGTTTAAAGTTTATACGGAATTCAATCACGTTATCCGGTACTTAAATAAAACTCTGACTTTATATATACAAATACTTATGATTAATGTGAAAGTAACCACTGAAATTTTCAACTCATGGGGTGAAGCATAATATGTCAACCCTACATTTTCATCTATACGTCACATAGCCAATACTCACGTATATATTGAAGATGTGGGGTTGACATGAAACCCTTTGAAGTACGACTTCTCCAAACTCCAATTCTAGTGTAACTTAAATTTGTAAAGCGCGGTATGTTTAAGATGACCACTCGTTAATATTGATTATATTTTAACCATTCTATTTCTATTTCACGGCTTACGTATTCGGATGGAATTAAAATTACAAGCATATATTTTATTCGTGCAAAAATAATGGCATAATATATGTGGTTGTTGAATTAAACATGGCTTATCTTTCTGGATGCAACCTATTTCCATAATTCCATATTCACACAGGCCAACTAGACTATAGAGTCAGAGTGAGGTGGGTGTAATGGTTTAAAATCTATGAAGGTACAATACTGGAATGATCATGATTTTAGAAATTAGCTCCTATGAAATGGTACAGTACTACCAAACCTGCACCTTTTAATTTAGCTTGTAGAATTTGGGTACTTCAAGAAGAAGATTGATAATTTTAATGTAACAACTAACAAGGACAGGTAACCAGTCTTTGTACCCTAGCTTGACCAGGTAATTAAAGGCATCCATGGGGGATTCCTATTTTTTTTTTTTTTTTATCAATAAAAGAAAATTTTATTGATCAATAATCTAATATAGGAAAACAATGACTCTAGGAATACGAAGCCATCACATAATCAATCAACCACATAAATTAATTTAAGGACCATATTTGTAAATAATATTGATATCTTCCTGTGTTCTACGGTCAATATCTATGTATCCTGAGTAATTACGGAAAAAAAGGAAAAAACTTTTTGGAAAAAAATGATGATTTTTTTTTGGTTGCATTTATGTAATTATATTTTCTATATGATCTCCAAAATTTTAATTCCAAGTTATGACATAGTCTAAGGTTCTATTGATCATTTGGACTAAAATGTCTGGTAGGTGCAACACCCCTACTTCACCTAATTAATTATGATATTCCAGAGCAAGTAGGATTTAAAGTATGGGGTTAGACTTCTTGGAACTTGTATCCTATGATAAATTGCTCCCTATTGCAAGACCAAGTGAAAATATAATCCTGGTGATATTTTTCAATTGGGTTATTGGCCAAAAAAATATTACAAATTCTAAAAATTCCAATATTTTCCACATGAATTTCGAAAGTGGCAGTTGAAGTTGGACCTTTAATCCTAATCCCACTACTACTTCAATGAACATTAGGGTTTAGGTAGTTGTTTAATTAATAATTGGATGAATCATGGATGTAATCACTAATAATGCTACTAACCCCCAACTTATCTCCCTTATAATATTTAGGAGAGTACGAACTAATAATTTATTCTTTTAAGTGCAATATTTTTCGTTTTTAATTAGTTATTTCATCAAAAGCTTTTGATCAAAACATCTGACGTTCGAATGTGTCTCAACGAGGTGAATATGTAACGAACTCGAAAACAAGTAAAGACAAAACAAAAGAAATCCAAAGAATCTATCTCTACTTTCAATTATTTTTATTTTTAATGATTTTTCTAGCATTCGGTCATGATTTTTTATTTTTTAGAGTTTTCTAGTCGAGAAAAAAAAATCTTAATCTCTAATGAGAAGTAATAAAAGTTTTGGAAAAGACAAAAGTAATAATTTGGCATGTAAGGATTGGCCGTTCGGGAATTATTGGTCTGTTGCAATCTAACCCTCTTGTTGATCTAAAGGTTAATCCATCATTTGGTGGTGTTGATTGGATTTATCACTAATGTTCCTATTTTTGTAAGCAATGGACAAAGTGCCTATTTATCACATTCTCAAGAGTTATTTACATAAAGAATTGAATCCCAGATCTACAATATAGCAAAACTTGTCTCGGTCAAAACCACGGGACCAATCCTTTTGTGTTGATAAGCCATTAATGTTCTGGTTCATTGGATCGACCAATAAAACATGTTATCCAACCTCAGTACTTGCATCGTTTTAAGCTGACAAGCTACATGCCCATAAATTTCAGTGCTAACATTTTAGGTTGTTCTTTCGTTAACTGACAGTAATCATGTGGCGTAAATTGCTGTCGGAAAACCTGGGGGTACCCCATAATTTTGATTTGAAATGGCGAGACTTTGGTTAAAGCACTTCTAACCGTCCGATTGAGTTGATTTTTGGTGGGTCGCCTCAGAAATATGTTTTAAGAACAATGAACAGTTCGGATCACTCATGTGGAACCCAAAAGCGGGTCCCCAAAGGCGCCGTGCGCATTTTCGGTGCAAAATATGGATACCCCTAGCAGCGTTCAAATTGCTGTTGGGCTGAGAAAACAAGAAGGGCCTGCAATGGGCCACCTGTTGTACACCTCTGTTCATTAATATTTGTTAAGTAGATGGTTTTGTAGCAAAATGTCTTTGTAGCTCTTTGTTTTTTGGAGGTTTATGGAAGCCATTGTCTTAACTAGCAGTATTCTGAGAGCAGTCACTTTGTATTTATCGCCAAAACTTAGGTTTGTCCCCGCTCATACCCCCAATGATTATGGACTAGATTTAGATGGGTTCTACTATTATTGTTGTTGTTGTGTAATTTTCTCCAAAACATTTGTATGACATTTTTCATAGAAAGGAGGTGAACAAAAGTAACGATATTGACAGATAAATTTAACGAAACTGTTGTCGACGTATACAATTGGGCAACCGATGTGTCCGTAGCCATTTGAGGTGTATGGGTCCGACGTGAAAAATGTGACATCCACGTGTATCGAACCTTTTCAACTATTATATCTCTGTAACACTGCTTCTCTATTAGTAATTGATCGTCCAATAATGACATCTTAAACTCAAAATGGGTCTTCCTATAATTGACAAGGTCAAGTCATGCGAGTAAAAACAAAACGTTGTTGAAAAAAGAGAGGTAGAAATGTCCTTTACAGTGATGAATAATGAGTAATCAACAATGGTGTTCATCGACCAAACGAGCTAACCCAATCGTAACTACGGCTTCTTGTATGTCTAATTTATACCATCAAAGCTTCAAATCCTCGTCGTAACCGTCTCTCCGGTACTAATTTAGTGATGTTATCCTGATACTAAAAAATTTCGAGTTTCGTGTTTGATCACATTTGGTAGTACCAAAGTATTACCATGGCAATGAGTGGTGTCCCTACATAATATGGACTGTTGTTATGAAAAGCCTTTAAGGATAAGGAACTGTTCAAGAATTTACAAAAAAAAAAACTGAGAACAAGAGGGTGGCAGTGTTCTGAAATTAGGAAGCAAAGCAGGGAAAGTCCCATGCTTCTTTCATGTGAGTGTTGTCCCCCTTACCCATGTGATTTCATTTCACTTTATTTCTTTCAAATTAGTTGCATACCCTCATATTTTCTTTTTGACTTTAATGCATGATGCCAGAGGAGTTCTTGGGTTGTGGCCCTTCCACTTCAGTTGGGGATAAGTCTCTTCTCAATAGGTGTGGCTTTTTGTCCATTGCTTGGTTCATAATACTGTACTACTCTTTGAGAGGTGACCATTCATCTAATGCCAATCATTGGTATGATCCCTGCAGTGAGGGACTCACTACATTGTCGTAGTGAACCTATCAGGCCATCCATCTCGATAATGAAAGTTTGAATTTTAATTCAAACGATAAACGGATCAGATCATTTAGAGTTTGAATTAAATTCGAGCCGTCGGTGCCAAGAGAAATGATCGGATGGAGTTCAATACAACCCTAACTCACCACAAGGCCCCCACTTTCAATCATTTGAAATGTCTTTGCGTCAAAATTGGCATTTGGCCCTTTGGGTGGGACATAAAACTAGCAACTGAGGTTGTTATGGGTGCACCAAAATACCAAATGCTATTCTTAATTATTGGGCCTAGGTTAATGGTCAGAACCAAGGTTGTAAATCTCGTACCGTACCGGCCGGTACGTACTGGATTTTCATGAAACTGGTAAAGTCACCCCCCTAATACCATCCCGTCCTCAATTCCGGCCAATACCGGACGGTATGCAGATACCGGCAGTACCGGCCGAGATTTTGCAGATTGTAAATTTTTCGAAAACAAGTTCATATATAAGCCCTTTTTTTTACCTTTTCCCTCTTCTGCGAACCCTACTGTGGCTGTATAAGCAGTGCTATGATTTTGATGGCTGCCAATCTGCTGTAGTGTTGCAGATCGAGAGAAGTAAAGAGAGTGAGAGACAGCGAGATCAAGAGAAGGAGAGGGATTGAGGGAGAGACCTAATACCGACATCTCTCCATCGGTGGAGACCAACAGCGCTATGCGCCTCTGCTTCTTTTTTTATCTGCTGCTGCGGTTGTTTGTGTTCTGTAAGTTTGTTCTAGGGTATACATTAGGGTAGTGCTGCTTATAGTGTTGTGTGTATATAGGTTGGTCCTTTGGGGTTGGGCCATAAAAAAGTAGGGCCTTGGGCTTTGAGTTACTAATTTTTTGGTACACCAAAAATGAGGCTTTAGTTACTAACTACTATGAAAAAAACTGATGTAAAATTTTTATTTTTTTTGTATAAGAGGTTCTAAAACTTTATATTTTGTGTAAAACATGTCATAAAAATATATTTTGTATAAAGTATGTCATAAAAAAATATTTTGTATAAAATATGCTACAAAATATATATTTGTAATTATATAAAATTGTAATAGAGCTAAATCCGAAACGGTACCGTGAACAGGCCGGTACTGGTACGGTACCATACCAGTAGGAAAACCGGTACCCTAACCAGTACGAGATTCAGAACCTTGGTTAGAACTTGCGATTTTCTTTTGCAGAGATCTCGTGTTGGTTTGAATCTCAAGAGGTGGGTCATTCTTATTTAAGGGTTATCATTGGGCCCACGGGCCTGGAGACCGTACAAAGCCCAGGTGGCCCATAGGGCTTTAGCCCGGCCCAAAAAGAAAGTATCGACATTTATAACCTACTTTTCGCACTAGAACGCAGGCTAGATTGCGGGTTGGCAGGTAGGCTAGCCGACCTGGCTTATTGACGGACCGGGCTTCAAGTCCCAAGCCCAAGCCCAAGCTCAACTCACACACTTTTAAGATTGGTCTAATCCGCCCATGGAATGGTCTCAGGCTTGGCTAAGCATAACGAGCGTGTTTGTGATTGTGTGATTAACATAGAATAGAATAGTAAAAATAAAATTTTATGTTTAGCATACTCCCTCTCTCTCTCTCTCTCTCTCTCTCTCTCTCTCTCTCATTCTAACGACCAATTTTCATATCCAAGGTCTAATAAAAAATAAGTTTTAAGGTTAATGTAATTGAGTGAATAGCATATCTACTTTAAAGAAAAAATTAATTTCGTATTGCTCGTTTAAGGTTTTTTTTTTTTGGGAATGGCACGTGGCCATTTAGATTGAAACACAGTACTTTTTTCTTGTCCAAATAAAATTTAAAATGCAAAGCCCGCCGACTAGCCTGCCCTCCTAGCCCATGGATTGGGCTTCGGCTTATACTTTCTAGAAAAACCACCCTGCCCCGCTTTGGAAATGAAAATAACTTATTGGCCCAAGCCCGGCCCAGTCCATGCATAACCCTTAGCCTCCTTTGTTATATTATTTGCTCGAGGTTTTTATTACTTGACTTAATGTTTCAAGGGGTGGAACTTGAGAATATTTCTCTTAATGAGGTCTCATTTCGAATGTTAAAAGGTGAACCAACAACGATAAAATTCGTTAATCTGTTTGCAAAAGAATCCCAATGCATCACCTGTCATGGCCATTTAACAAGGAAAAAATAAATTTCTTGAATATTGGCTTAGATTTCATCTTGTGACATCACTTCCACATTTTTCCAAAACAATATGAATAATTTCAGAATTTTTCTCAAATTTCTGAATGCAATAAAATTATATCTTGTTAAAATTGGAAAGAAAAAACATCTTCTGGGGCTCAGGTAGTGACTACTTTTCAGGAAAAGCGCACAATAGAATACACTCTTGTAGTAGCTGAAATGTCTGCATTACAATACCTCGCTCCTTAGAGATTTGTACTTTTATTGGGATTATTATCCAAATGACCGCACCTGAAACAATCAACAATATGCCTTCAATACTTAAGTTGGCCTAGCCCCAGTCCAAGTTTTTATAATTGTGGTTCTTTCAATCTCTCTCTCTCTCTCGATTCATATTTTCATCAAACAGAGGTTTAGGCTTGATTTTACAATCATTGAATGCTCTCGTCTCCTTTAAAGAAACAAAGTCCCTTAAAACGAGTTGTAATTACGGTTCCAATCAAGATTGTAAATCCCACTAGCTTAATGGAGTATTAAATTAAAATAATTAACATCAATACCGTTGCCTCATTGATCTCTACAGTTTGAAATTACGAATATTTGAGGAAGGAAAATCAATAAAATGCGACACAAACAATATTATTAGCAGAAAGAAGAGTGCCGGTGGGACACACTTGTTATTTTTGAAGTGCGGATACAAGAGAGTTGCTTCTCTAGCTTATTTATCTAGATACACGAAACATACTCCGTGTATGATTTATTACAGAACTCATGGCACAACATTTGTCGTAGATGCCTTCACTATTTAAGGAGGAATTTCTTGAACCAGAAGGCGGATTTCTTAGGGTATCTTTTTAGACCATCGTTGAAATCAACATAGGTGATGCCAAACCTTTGCGTGAAACCCGACAACCATTCAAAGTTGTCTAGAAACGACCAAGTAAAATAACCCTTTACCTTCACGCCAGCGCTGTCAAGATTTGGAAAGAAGAAGACCAAAAAGAAAGATCAATCAACAAGAAATCGCTACAAGTGAAAAAAGTTCACTGAAGTAAATTATTTTACTGGTACCGTTTTAGGTAAAATATAAGGCGTGGCTAGAAATCAAGTAGAGAAGACTCACTCGATGGCATCTTTAAGGGACTTGAGATGCACATCGTAGAAGTATACCCTTTCAACATCCTTAATGCCCACTTCTTTTGAAACATTATTGTTATCACCATAGCCTGAAAACAATTCAAGGAATTGCATAGTTTTTGTTAATGTTATCCCTTTATTTTAGGAAACAGTTATTAAGAAGCTAGAAAAAATGAAAAAGTCACAGATCACACTCGGATGTGATCGAAACCACCCGATGCATATGGGGGCCTTGCAAATTATGAGGGGCTTATGTGTATGGAACGGTTGCGGACGTATCTGTGCACATATCATTGCTTAGAAATGGTAATTTTTATAAATTAAAAAGACATTTAGAGCTCACCATTTTCAGTGATGTAAATAGTTGGATTGTTGTACTTCTCCTTCGTGTAGACCAGGAGATCCTTAAGTCCTTTTGGGTAGATGTAAAAGTCCTTCACCCCAGTCTGAAAATTCATTTGCATGTCAAAAGTTATAAAATAAAAAATATATAAATTACTTTGTCATTATAACCTATTTAATTTTTTTTGGGTAAATATAACCTAACCTATTTAATTGAAATCTCAATTTCCTCGTCCGCTGATTATTTCTAAATTAGAAATTCTAATGTATAATAAATTTACTAAAAATTGGTACTTACCGGCTTCCCAATGGCTTTTCCATTTTTCACCGCTGTGATATTAGGAAAAAAACAAAAGAAAAGAAGATGGTGAGAAAAGAAAGTGGGAAGGTTTTTTTTATTGTATACTCCTCCGTTTCAATTTATTGGGCCATTTTCGACATATGTGTCGCTTGTTAACTTACTTGTTTGTAAAGCGAGAGAATCGGTTGAGTAGCTGATATTAACAGTATTAGCAAAAAGAACATTAGATGCATAATTTGCAATGTAGTAATTCAGTCCGATGAAGTCGTAAGATCCCTTCAACAATTCTGCTTGCTCTGCATTGAACTTTGGCAACCTTTTGCCCACCAGCGTACGCATGCTTTTTGGGTATTCGCCGTATGTTATTGGGTGAATAAACCTGTCAAAATTGAAAAAGAACTTAATCAATTAGAAAAATAACGATCGAATCTGAGTATCCGACACAAGGAAATTACTACAAAATTATACAAAATGTTCACAGAAATTTCTTTCTTCAATCGGGTGTCAATTGTTTTCTTCCAGCTATATATATATATACGATAAAAATATTATTACACCTTACTGATGCTCTGCATTTTAAATTCATGCAGCAAGTAAAAATAAACACAAAAATTGAATCGGGTCTTTTGGCCGGCTTGCCCTTTTTTATGCTTTTTCTAGCTTTGATTTTCGAGGATGATTTCACGATATAGCAACCGTTTGAGTTCATCGAATTTCGGAGGTATATGGAGGCCACCTCTTCATTGACGAAAATTAGTAGAAAAAGTCACTTTTATGTATATATTTCAAGGATGATTTCACAATAGTTGTACTTACCATCCATACATGAAGTCAATGGCTCGTTGAGCTGCTTCCTTATCAGCAGTGGACTCGGATTTGGGCACCATCCAATAACACACTAGTGTTATCCCTATGACTCCCTTTTGAGACGCCTGCAAAATGTGTCTAATTATTTCCCTTAACCATCACCGGTAAAATGTTTTATACTAAGGGCAAAATAAAAAGCTGAATTTTTTTTTGAAATGACGGAAAAAAACATGGTTTTGTAACTCTGCTAGTTCGGTTCGTTCTTGTAATTTAGAAAAATAATCCATTTCGTTTCGGTTTCAGTTTCTAGACCTGTAGTCTCACAACTTGGGTTCGGACCGAACCAAACCGTCTTTAAGAATTTTTACAGTACCTGATATTTCTGCTTGTAGAGTTTGACGGTTGCAGCATGTGAGAGAAGCAAATTGTGGCTGACTATATAAGGCTCGGTCCCGGAATTTCCAGTGGGGCAAAACTTCATCCAAGCAGAACACCGGCCCGGTGCTAGGAGACCTGCGTCGTAACCACCATAGCTATAGGACCATGGCTCATTCATGGTTATCCAGTGCTTAACCCTGTCTCCAAACTCTTTGAAGCATAGGTCTGCGAAATCAACAAAATCGTCCCTGCCAAAAAAGAATTTATGTATCCACCTTAACTTATTAATTATGGTCTTATGGGTAAGGTAATCAAAAGTCCAAGGTGAAATGGACGGTCGGATGATGCACTACACGGTGTAGTATATTTTGTGCGTACAGCATCCCTTATGCGAGGGGTAAATTGATCATATAACTCGGTCACTCTCTAACAAAAGATTTTACATGGTTTATGTTAGAATAGTTTATGTTTATTTGTCCCACATTGCTTAGTTATGTTAAGTAGAATGTCTTGTGACAATATAAATGAAACTCTTTTGTGTTAGGGATAATTTAACATTTTGACACATCTCTCTCTCTCTCTCCCCTAAATAACAGATTCGACCCTCCTAACTAAATAACAGATTCGATAAAAGTTAAGAAATTTAAAAGGGTGCATAGAAGGGATGCGTTTTTCGAGAAAAAACCAAATCAAAAAACACAGAGGCAGCTAAAAAAAACAATTGAACACCCAGCCTACTACATAATTACATCGATCACACATTTGATACCATTGATAGTAAAGCTACTAAGTAACGGCTTCAAAATATGAAAAGCCGTTGGGGGCAAGTGTCTCATTCTTTGCTGTTTTTGGGTGGCAATATTGATATGAATGCTTAAATTCTTGTTAGTATAGCTATGGTTTTTAGAGGTAGTAGAGTGTAAGTACCTATAAACTAGATTCTTATAATTTCTAGAGTCGCCAGGGAAAAAGCAGATTGATAGTCAATTCGAAACAAACAATCCAATATTAGAAACACTCTATATCAGGACACATTGTTTATTCAGGAAGATTAGTTTAGAGTACCATAACAAAAATTAACAATCAAGAGATGTTTAATTACTTACACTATAAGGGGGCTTAAAAATCCACCATACTCATCTTCAAGTGCTTGGGGAAGATCCCAGTGGAAAATTGTTACAAATGGTTGTATGCCTGCAAATGTAAAGAAATACGTAATTAACTTGCTAGAAAAAAGCGAACTTCAACTTTCTGATTATTTACTGCGGCCGGTTTTTTCGCAAACTATTACTCCAGTGAGAACAACTGTACTATATGATAGGTGATTAGGTAGGTTTAGTAAAGGAAAATGATTTTCACACTTCAAAATTTACTATTTGTACTCCAAGAGTGGAGTGCGAAAATCAATCTCTATTTGCTTTTGATTTTCTTACCCCAAAATTTATTATTTGTATTCCAAAAGTGGAGTGCGAAAACTAATCTCTATTTGCAATTGATTTTCACACTCCACTTTTGCAGTGCAGATGGTAAGTTTTGGAGTGTGAAAATCGAGAGAGAGAGAGAGAGAGAGAGTTTGCTACTACATATTACCTTGTGATAGGAGGTAATTGATGAGATTATTGTAGAAGGCAACTCCTTCCTTGTTCACTCCTCCACTAAGTTTTCCCCCTGGAAGAGTAATTGAATTTTGGGAATGTAAAATACGAGGCATGAAGAAAGCATTTTCCACCCCAATTACATGACCCTAAAAATGGCATAAACAGAATAATAGCATTCATATATAAGATTGCATTTTAAGTAATTGATATTCACCCTACCCTTTTTCATAATCGCACTCCTTGTTTTGTCATATTGTAATGTGCATTTACAATATTGCCTTTCCAAGCGTAAAAAGAGTCACCCGTAAAAAGATAATCACGTGAACACACACACACACACACACACACACACATATATATATATATATATATCGATTACCTAAAGGATCCCTTATTAAAATTTGGTGCAGACCTCACTTTTCGGAGCCAAATTTTGATGATCCGAAACGCTCAATGTTTTTAAAATGTGTTTTCAAGGGCCTATATGAAGATTTGGCAAAAAAAAATTACCCCGATGGGCTTGATCCAAACAGTTTTCGGTAAAATTGTATTTAAAAAACATTAAGTGGTTCGAATCGTCAAAATTTGATCCGGAAAGTTGAAAAAAGGCTTAATTCGCACCAAATTTTAAATAAGGGATCCCTTAAGAGATTGTTATATATATATATATATATATATATATATATATATATATATATATATATATATATATATATATATATATATATATATACACCATGAGGATCTAATCCGGGATCCCGGATTAGAGCATTTTGGATGTTTTTTTGTGTTGCAAATTTTTTTGGGAAAATCCAAGCCGTCCAATGTGTTCAGAAGGTGTTTTCAAGAGTTGACGCAAGAAATCTTCAAAAAACAAAATACCTGGAAGGACTTGATCCAAGCAGTTTTTCACAAAATTGTCAAAAAATGCTCGAATTATGGAGGTCCGGAGGTCCGGATCCCGAACTAGATCCTCTTCCCATATATATATATATATATATATATATATATATATATATATATATATATATATATATATATATATATATATATATATATATATATATATATATATATATATATATAATAAGAGTGTAGCTATAAAAAGGATAGTGTGAAAATCATTTCCCTGCATTTTATTGACTTCTTAGTAAAAACGAATTACTCCTAAACTGATGCATATATGCACAGATAAATATAAACATATGAAAATATGTGAAGAATTAATCATCCTTTGATACTTTCTACCACAATTATTTTTAATCATTAAAATTCATGACTATTTATGGTTGGGTTACAGGCCAGCCGATATTCGTTAAGCCCAGGCCTTCACTAGTTACCATCCTGCCAGTATAACACAAGTTTCTACTATAACATTTTTTGTATGGGTTGATTAGATAGTGGATCGCAAACTTCTACATAACTCAGCCCACACACTTTAGGACTGGGATGAGCCAAAATGACCCAACTTTTGATCAAGATTGGGCTAAAGGTTTGGTAGTTCGGGCTGGACGATGAGCCTTGAGGTGATTGACGATTGTTGAAAATTCATGACCAAAAAAGTTTAGGAAAAAGTTTAGCAAGGGTACATTCAGCACCAAATTAAATTTTAGCAAAACGTTTCAAAAAAGATATTGTGAAAAAGTATTTTATTTCAAATTCAAAAAGGGGTACAACTTTCGTCATAAGTTTTACGGAGGTAATATTGGCATATGTTAAAATTGAAGCAGATACCGTTTTATTAGAATTATGGGCAATAGTTTATTGCAGAGTCGGTCCTAAGATTCTCGGGGCCTAAGTCGAATTTGTAAATTTGAACTCGATGTTTTCTTTTTTAAAAAATAAAAATAGAACTAACCTCAAAATGATAGTCACTTGGCACAATATTTTTTTTTTCCATGATTCATTTCGTTGCTTCGAATAAAACTAGTTTTTAGTCATATTATTTTTTGCACCAATAAAAAAAAAAATCCCTTTGAAAGTGTGAGTTTGTGAGAGGCGAAAAAATATTATTATGTAGAAGGAAAAAAGAGGCCTAAGAATTGAACTATGTACCTATTGAAAAGAAAAATTAAGCTTTTCTACTAGATTAACTAGCTCATTAATTATATAAGTGATAGATTAAATATATATTCTATACTTGAATGTACCTATCTGGGGTCCTAATTTTGGGCCAAATTCAGGGGTCCTAAGACAATCGGTTTACATGCCTTAGTTTAGAGCCGGCCTTGGTTTATTGACAATGAAATGTCTTTAAGGGGAAAATGAGTCTATATTCTTTGCGAGAATATATATTATATGGTATACCTCGATAGACTTAATCCAAATCTCATCATCATAATCCAAGAGTTTCAATTCACAGAGTTTGTTAAATAAATCATTCAAAATAAATTGATCAAATATCATTAACCAGTTAAAATTTATTTTGGAAAATGGATAGCAAAATTTAGAAATGAACTCTCAAACAAATATATCTTGATTATATGGTTATTCATTTCCAATTAATTGATGTTTCACATAGACATAGTGATAAACAAATTAAACTCTAACTCGAAACCACAATCTCTTAGGGCTCAATTGGATGCATGATGAGTTTTGTGGGTATAAAATAGTAAAATGGATAAGATAGTAAGATGTATTATACCTACGGAGGATGGATCCATATTGACGAGACATTTATGAATGGTGGATTAAATAATAATTGGTTTGGAAGATTTTGGTAATAAGGGGCATAAAAAAAATACTTGATTTGATTTGTATTTGAAATATGGGAATAACGATAAATAAGAGGGTTTGCGGTGGATTGGGGTATTATAGAAACCTCATTCGGAGGTACTAATTAATAACTGTCTCTAGGTTGTTATTAATTACTGTCCCCTGGGCCTCACTATTTAGTCCAGGGTTTATTTTGTAGCATTTGTCCAATTTCTCTCAGGCCCTGATTGGATACGAGATACGTTTTGGTGAGATTAAATAGTAAGGGAGATTATTTAGTTAGGGTGGACCCACATTGATGTGACATTTTTGAAGGGGAGATTAAATAGTATGTGGTTTGGATGAATTTGTGATAAAGGGGGGTAAAGTTGGATAGATAATGTTAAAACTTGACAAATGACTTATTTGCCCTTGTACAGTCATATTAGATTTTATGATAAAATAAAGGGTAAATTACACTGACCTCCCTTGAGGTTTCTGACTTGTACATTGACCACCCCTACTTTATCTAAAATAGCACTGACCTCCCCTAAGTTTTATATTTTAGTATCAAAAGTACCCTTTAACAGTATTGACAGGTACTGACGGCGCCGGGGACCCCCTTGTGGGTCCCCAATGGTCGATCCGAGCCGTCCGTTCATTTCAAAATCGAATTCAGAGTGAGTCTAGGTGGGAATCACCTCAATCGGACAGTCCTAAGTGCTCGATCCAAAAATTTTGAACGAAATTGGGTGAATTTGGATCGAGCACTTAGGACCGTCCGATTGAGGTGATTCCCGCGAAGACCCACTCGGAATTCGATTCTAGAATGAATGGACGGCTCCGATCAACTATTAGGGACCCACAAAGGGGTCTCCGGTGACGTCGGTACTGTTAAAGGGTGCTTTTGATACTAAAATATAAAACTCAGGGGAGGTCAGTGCTATTTCAGATAAAGCAGGGGTGGTCAGTGTACAAGTCAGAAACTTCAGGGGAGGTCAGTGTAATTTACCCTAAAATAAATACATAAAAACAATACTAATTAAATTAATTATACTTTTCAATAAATAATTCCTTTTTTTAGTTATATCTAAAATTAAAGTATTTAGTCATTATTTTTCATTAGTAATTTCAATAATATTTCTAAGTTTAATTTTTTTTTCTTTTTTTTTCTTTCTAATTCTACATTTTTAATAATTAATAAATTAATAAATTTTATGTTATTCCCCAACAATCTCAAATTCTAAAGTATAAAAGATTTTAATTTTTTTTCTATCAAATTAAAGATCTCAATTTGCAATTTAATTTGATGCAAAAAAAAGTAAAAAAATTAATGTGAAAATACTTTATTTTTTGATCTGAAGGATATTGTAAAGCAAGACAACAATGTCAAATTCTAAAGTATTAAAATTTTTTGTATCGAATTAAAGATCTCAATTTGTAGTTTAATTTGATGCAAAAAAAGTAAAACGATTAATGTGAAAATACTTTATTTTTTGATCTGAAGGATATTGCAAAACAAGACAACAATGTCAAATTCTGAAGTACAAAAAATTTCAAATTTTTTTTGTATCGAATTAAAGATCTCAATTAGTAGTTTAATTTGGTGCAAAAAAAATTCAAAAATTATGCGTAAAAGTACTTCATTTTTTTATCCGAAGGAAATCGCAAAAGTTTATAAAATATTTAAAATGCAATTCGGTTGCTTTTTAAAAAAAGTGAATGTGGTAGGGGTAAGGGGAGGGGGATAAGGGAGGGCATTTGAGTAATTCAACTAGGGGTATTGAGGGGTACTAAACAATAACATCCCCCTTGTTACTAATTAGTATCCCTTTAGGGGTATTAAGGGATATTAATCCTCCCAAAAATTTGCCAAACCATACATGAGGAGGTCCCGGTGGGACCAGGATAAAACCAAGGGGTATAATTTTATACCCTCCTCATCCTATAGCCAATCAGGGCCTCAAAGTATGGATATGAGATGGGACCTGGATAAAGGGAGAGGATGGGTTATCTGACCTCCTCATCCCCAGCCAACCCAGGCCAATAATGCTTTGTCACTTTATGATTGGATTAAATGTACCCAATACATAAGCTTTGTCACTCTATGATTGGATAGTGAGATGTGATAAAATCTTTTGAGTATACAACTTATTATGATGGGCATAATTAATTTAATAATAAAACCTTTTTAGCAAAAAATTGGTGGATATAAGCATCCTTCACTTCAATAAGAGAACAAAATTCTGCTTTTTAGTAATACATCAATTATGCACTTTTGTCTGTAATTTATCTTATAAAATAATCGAACAATTATTCTTATCCTTCGCTTTCGGTCCTATAGCCAAGCTTTTTAGATCTGACTATGCAATCCATACCTCTGAGGAAATTAGCGTAGTAACACACTACAACAGCCTCCACTTAAATCATGGTACTCACTCACTGAGAAATTAATCTCATGACTTTAAGAGTATTCATAAAACCTGAGATCTGCCCCGAACTACTGGGGCAACCCCGGGTGGGTCACATGATTCCCTAATTTACTTGTTTCCTTGTTTTCTTATGCATTTGTGGTTGAATGAATGCGATTCACTTGTTTAACAGATCTTGAAAGCTCACCACATATCCTGATATTAAATTAAAATAATTGGACATGGAAGAGTGATGTCAAATTATAAGTTATTTTAATACTGACATCTTTTCATTGCTTCTTTGACGTAGTACTTCCTTTTTGGGTAAATTACTGGCCCCACTTTGAGATTTTAAGCTTTGTCTGGCCTCCTCTTTCTCGAGAATAGAGGTGACCTCCGGCGAGGTTTATATTTTAAAATGTCGCCGTACCCTTCCGGTTGTACCCGGCCGGCGCCGGGACCCCCGCTTGTGGGTTGCCAATATTCGAGCCGTTCATTCGAGAAGATGAATTAGGGTGATGCGGGAATCACGCACCGATACGGGCCGGTCTAAGTGCTCGCATCCAAAAATTTTGAACTAAATGGGTGGATTTTGGATCGAAACACTTAGGACCGTCACAACATTGAGGTGATTCGTGCACTCCACCTAAATTGATTCTAGAACGAATGGGCGGTTCGGATCGACAGTAGAGGACCTGGGGGTCCTACGCCGCTTCTGCACTGGGCCGAAAGGCAAGTGTAATGGTGCTTTTGATCTTTAAAATATAAACGCCGAGGAGGTTGATCTATTTGAGATAAAGTAGGAGTAGGTCAAGCAGTACAAGTCGATGTGAACCCTCGAGGGAGGTCGCTGTAATTTACCCTTATTTCCATCTTAATAAATTTACATGTGGAAAAGGCTACAATACATATTTTTTATTTGGGTGAATATTATACACACTCCTACAAAAGTTACGATTGTTTTATAAAAGTTATGATTTTTTTTTATAAAAATTACGAGATACAAAAAAATGTTACAAATTATATATATATTTTAAAAGTTACAAAAAACTAAAAAATGTTGTGATTGCCAATGAGGTGACACAATCTGAATTATACAATAGGTGTATATGGTACACACCTTTAATGAGTGTGTATTGTAGTCATTTCCTATACATAGACTCTCTTTTGGATTAATTAAGTAGTGAACAGAAAATTTTTACTATGAATTCTTGAATTAACGTAATCAAATATTTTTTTAAAAAAATTTAGTTGGTAATTAACTTGGGCACAAGCATTAGGTTCTTCCTCACTATAGCAAATTTCTAAAAACCATCGCCAAGTAAGGCCGGCTCATGGCATAAGCCAATGAAGTCGTTGCTTCGGGCCCCCCAAAAATGTAAAAAATAGGGGCTCCAAACATGTAAGCCACCTAAATATTGTCATGATTGTTTTTTTTTTTTAATGACTTTATGTTTAAATTTGTACAATGATAAATATTTTTTAATAATTTTTTATGAAGATATGTGTTGAAAAATTTTAGTATGCAAAATACATGGAGGGCCTGTTGGGATTCCACCATGTGTGGGGCAATTGGGCTTAGGCCCAGAGGGAGTGAGCTAAGGTTTTATGTTGTATCTCTATAAATACTCATTATAGCCTTTTGTAATTGCGTGTGGTAGCACAATGTAGAGAGAGAGGCAGAGAGTGTGAGAGGGGGAGCCGGTTGTGACTTCTCCCGGAGAGAGAGATACACGAGAGAACTGTGAGGTTTCATTATTGTGAGATGAGAGTGTGAGTGTGTAATACAAGATCACGGATTTCCTCCGGATTAAAGTGAAACCCCCCTCCCCATGGATGTAGGTCCAATTGGCCGAACCACGTATATTTGTGTGTCGTGTTTTCTCTTGTTTTACTGCTTCTGTTGCATGTGGTGCGTTGTTGGAATCCTAACAGGGCCTCGGCTCATAAATTCTTTTCAGGCCACTAGAACTACTGCCATGCCAATTTTGGACACTGAAAAATGTTTATTGCAATTGTCAATTCTTAATCATCAATATTTACAGTAAGAGGGAAAAATTATTATTGACTTACGAGGTAACACCCGGGACCAAGCGATTGAAAATCTGAAACCATCCATTCCTATAAACTTCAACAGTTGCACGTCTTCCTGTAATATTTTGTGTTTCAATTTTTCTCATCAATTGGTAAAATTATTTACGAAAATAATGGGAGTTAATTACTACTACATCGGAAGAGATCAATACAATCAATTAATGTAAATGATTAAGAAACTGCTTCATCGATTTTCATACCTTGTAACGATGATAAAAATTGTCCGCTACGTCTCCAGTGCTTCCATTCGATATTTTACCTGTAATATTCATGGGGCCCACACTTATTTATTTTTGAAAACTTGCTGACCTTAAGTTCTGAAATATGTGAATTCTATAACATTCAGTGTTGCGAATTTATTATGGACA
Organism: Vaccinium macrocarpon; assembly: GCA_022606695.1. Classification (NCBI taxonomy): domain Eukaryota; kingdom Viridiplantae; phylum Streptophyta; class Magnoliopsida; order Ericales; family Ericaceae; genus Vaccinium; species Vaccinium macrocarpon. The sequence continues at coordinate 7,192,787 of CM040176.1, read as the reverse complement.
AACGTGTCACAATCATATCATTATTGACTTCTTGTCACCTGTTTTGCCACGTACAACTTTAGCCAACAATTCTACGGGTATCCTAGTGGTGAACAAACTACAGTTTGTAAGGTTCATTTCCAGGTCACACTCAAAATGACTCGTGGGTTTTATTGTGGGACAGATGTGGACAATTTCCTCATGATAACCACATGTTTACTTGATGGCTGACGCAATATAAGTCCAGAGAAATCGAACGAGTTTCCAGTGCTGAGTGGCTATCACGTGGTACTTGTGCACGGTGTATTCGACAGTTCATTTTAATTTTAGACGGTTTGAATTATGGAGAGAGAAATGGGATAAAGAAAGGGGAGAGAGGAGGAGAGATAGAATTTCTATCGGCCGTGTAATATACTTTTGGACGGTCCATATACATTGTTCCAATATTATATAAGCTCGGTTAATCATGCCTGCTCCAAGCTCCCCCACCCGCCAATACAGATTCAATTCTCAATCTATTGAAAAAGACTAAAGATATTCAACTTTTTGTTTTTTTTATTGATCGGCTTTTCTTTTTGGTAACTTGAAGTGGAGTATTAAACTTTTTTGTTTTACTGGCCAGAAAAGGAAAGAAATATTGTCCGACAAACTTTTCAAATATATATATACACACACTCCCCCACTCCTAAACTTTTGACACTTTTTTGGACATTGTGTCATTTTCAAATACCTATATCTTTCAGTGTAAATGTCAAAAATATGCAATATGAATATTGTTTAATAGATTTTAATTAGTTCTATTAAACAAAATTTTCAAAATTACATAAAACTTTATAAGTAATTTAAAATGACACGCAATTTAAAAAAAATCAAAAGTTTAGGGATGAAAGGAGTATATAATAAGTAAATACAAAAGGATATTCGTCGGTTGCTCATTTAGACAAGCAACAAACTATGATTCTATGAACAAGCCGCCAATCTTTTACTTTTGAGAAATGCTATAATATATTTCGATGTGTTGGATGCGTCTTCATTATATTGAGTTCATTGTAATTTTTTTTAATAAAATTCATAAAATTAATTTGAAGTTCAGAACTTTTTCTATAAAAATTTGTGCATGTAAATTCATAACATTTTTACTTCATCCGTCTATGTTTGTTGGTCTTTTTTTAGAGTCCGTGTCTCTTTTCAATTGTTTATATCTTTTGATTTATAGTATTTTCATGATTTTGAAAAATTTGAATTATAAAAGTAATTAAGATCTATTAAATAATATCTAGAATGCATATTTTTTAGATCTATATTGAAAGATATAAACAAATAAAAAGTGGGATGGACTTCCAAAAAGGATCAACGAACATGAACGAAGAGAGTATTATGTTTTGAAGAGCATTATACCAACTCTGAGTTCATAAATGGTCTTGCTGGTATGAACTTCAATGAAAAATGTCGCGAGTTCAAAACAATTCAAGCGATGCATACCCGGCTCGCCTAAATAAATCAAGGTTTGTATTTACTTTTAAATTGGTTTCTTATCTTTATTTATTTTCTTGTATACTCTCTCTGACTTGAATTTCTTGTCCATTTATAGTTATGTGTGCTAATTTTCAATTGTTTATATCTTTCAATCTATAATGTTTTTTACAATTTTGGTTTGCCACCTCCTTCAAAAACTTGGAAAAGAAGTGCTGGAACTGTTGTTTCTTCTCGGTCATTTGGTCAATTTGGAAATCTCGGAATGACCTTATCTTCAACAACAAGGTCTCCTGTTGGGAAGATTGCGCTGAAATGGTGAAAATTAGGGTTGCTTTTTGGATCAAAGGTCTAAATAACTTGAGCTCATACTCTGTAGAAGACTTTATTGGCAATCTAGATACCATTAGGCGCATCAGAATTTAGTTTCCTCCTTATGCATTTGTTTTTTTTTTTTTGTTAATCCTCTTTCTTTCCCTTTTTCTGTTCTTCCTTTGCTTTTTGGCTTTCCACAATTTGTTGATCCCCTCAATGTATCTTTATCGAGTTCTAATATATATTATATTGCTTGTTTTGCTGATAAAAAAAGTTTTTTTTACAATTTTGAAAACTTTGTTTAAAAGAATTCATTGAAAACTATTAAACAAGATCCATATTGAATATATATAGCATTATATATTTGAGAATATAAATAATTTTGAAGTGGAATGAATAGTGCAACTTGAGAAGAAATATAGGACGGAGGGAGTACCTTTCACAAAAAAAAAAAAAAAAAAGCATGAGAGTTTGACTTTCTTGTGACTTGAATCTAGGTTATACCCTTCGTTAAATCATGATTTTGTTTTATTCTACTAAGAACCAATACATATATAACTTGTTTTTCTAATCATTTTATACCACCGGCAAGGTATTATTTTGTTTGTGACAACATTAATCATAAGTATCTCCAGTAATATTTTATCATTTATCCTTAATTTATTTATTCCAGTACGTTGGGATCTTTAACGGAAATTTTCTGCTAATGAATTAACAAAGATTAGTGATAAAAAAAAAAATTAACAAAGAGGACACGCAGCACAGAGTTGATTATAGTATTATGGAGACCTTATTCGAACATATCATTAATTTTCTTACATATTATTACCCATATTTTTATGCAAATGTTACGAAATTAAGACGATTTCGCAGAACGTGACCAAAATTTGTTGGAAACCGTGGCTGGTTTTGAAAAATCCAAGCGAGCAAATTCTGACGAGTTCAGTATTGGTAAAATAGTAATTCTCCGAAGAATGGAAGAAAAGCCATATCTTAAAAAATATGACAAATTATGTTGATTGTGTTCATGCTTGTTAGATCTTAGCCATCAAGAAGAAATGAAAATAGTACCAAAACGAGAGAGAGAGAGAGAGAGAGAGAGAGAGAGAGAGAGAGAGAGAGAGAGACCTGGAAATTTGTGAGTGAAGGTATCCCATATGCTTGGGCCTTTTCCACCTTCTTTAGCGGCACCTTCATACTATTGAAAGCAAAAAAACCAGACATGCACACTCTGAATTTGCACTTATGTTACATTAAACTCCCTACATTTTTAGGCACGATAATAGATGACTAATGCTCAGTACATAAATACGTATATATGTTTAGAGGCTTTTATATCTATATCTCTCTGTGTGTGTATATATGTATTTACCTGGTAAGCAGAAGAGGCAGCTCCAAACACAAAACCAGACGGAAAGGCCGTCCGATTAAACGGGGTGTAGATTTGTTCACTTTGAACAAATACACTACTGGCCAGAATGACCACGATCCCTACTAGAAGGAAACGTTGAGTTGCCATGGCTATATGTTCTCTATGTTTTCAAACTTGTCACTCCACTCCCTCCTTTAAATAGAAGAATATTGATACAAATAGTTGATAGATAGCTATGGATGATACATTACAATCTATGGAGTGTGGTGCTCCCGTACACTCCAACACTATCATACGATCCTATATGACCCACAACTGAATTAATGTGAACCACCTAAATATGTGGTATTAGAGTGTTTCGAAGCACCACGTGACTTTGCTTCAGAAATAATGAACTACTCCTAACTATGTGGGTGAGTGTAAGTGTTCGTAAAATGGTTTCTAAGATTTCAAAAGATTTGCAAGGTGGTTTAGCCAAGTCCATGAAGATTAATCGAGTCAGCTCTGTAGAAATATTGACTGGTGATTAAGATTTGGATGCTTTCTTGATTAAAACAGCAGAATGCAATTCTTTAAGAAAACAAGAAAGAGGTGTTGAAAATGAGATCCAGATCGTGTTTTGTGTTTTTTTTTTTTATCCATTTAATTGTTATTTTTTTATTTTGATTTTCCCAAACACGGTACAGTTACTTGGGCAAGCATATAGATAATAGTAGGTTTTGATAGAGGGAAGCTTGTGGAAGAAGAATTATTACAGCAAGACTCATGCCCTAATGTACCAAACATGACTATCCACACATTGAAGCTTTTTTTTTTTTACTTTAAAAAAGAGCAACATTACATACACGCAAAATTTACCCACAAATGACCCAAACACACAAAAGTGTGTGTATTTGAGTCTTTTGTGGATAAATTGTTGGTGAAAAAGCAAAAAGGATGAGCCTGTTTGGTAGCTCTTTTTCTCCTCCTCATTTTCAGCTTTACAAACTCTGGCTGTTTGGGTGGTGGAGGTAGAATGTGTTCTACCCAAAATGTGTTTTAGAATTTGATGAAAGGAGAGTAAAAGCCATAAGTTGGTCTGAAGGTCTTTTTGCATTCTACTTTTGTATTTTCATTAACTCTTTTAATCAAAAGACACAATTGTCCTCTATTCTCCTGGTATTAACGTTTTGTCCTTCCTAATTGCCAAGACACTGTTGAGATATTCATATGTGTTATGTTATGTACGTTATTTGTTTATGTGTGCAATGTAATGTATGCTATTAATTTGTTTAATGTTTTTAATGTTCACCATTTTTTAGGTCCAACTTTTTTATTTTATTTGAGGGTAATTGTTTTCATTTCATCGTATTTTTATTAAGTACATGAGACTTTCAATTACCAAAAATAAAAAAATAAAGAGACAAAAATTATTTTCCATAAAAAAAAATTGGACTGGACACGTTTAAATTTTTTTTTCCCAATATGACTTTAAAAAACTTACCCAAAACAATTTTCATGCATATTTTTAACAATATAGTAACAAATAAACAAGAACAAAATGGTAAACAACCAATTCATAACTCATTTTTCATTATTCTCCCATTACCCCTGATGAAAATATATTTTGCACATTTTTCTCAAATACTCTTCTCAAATTCAAAACACATTCTACCATAATTCAAAAAACCAAAAAATTCAAAATGAAAAGTAGTTTCCCAAACACCCTTGATTTTATAAAACTTTCTCAAGACGTGGTTTCGTTCTCAAAAATGCTACGCGCACATCTGTGTGTCCACCAATTTTGCATAGACGGCGTTAGGGACGCTGTTGTGGGACCCAAACGATCGATCCGAGCCGTTCATCATTCTCAAAATCGAATTCTAAGTGGGCCTAAATTTGGAACGAAATGTGGTGGTTTTGGATCGAGTTCATACAACCGTTCGATTGCCTTGATTCCCGCGCAAGCGCACTCGGAATTCGATTTTGTTTACTCGGAATTCGATTTTGAGAAGGATGAACGGCTCGGATTGATCGTTTGTGTCCCACAACGGCGTCGGGACACACACAGACGTGCACGTAACAGCGTTCATTTTGTTCGTCCAAAAGCTTTCACCATCAGTCAGTAACGAGTGGTAAATGGGAAGCCACCCATGCCGGAGGATGAAAAGTGAGTGTGTGGTAGTTTAGAATTTTGGTTTTATGTAAATTTTTTGACTTTTTAGATTATGGAAAGAAGGTTTTATTAAATTTGTAGCGTGTTTGAGAGACATGGTACATAACACATTTTGCAACATATGTAGTGTTTGAGAGATATATGCAAAATACATTTTATAGGTCTTTGATATTAACAAAAGTGAGAAAAGTCAAAATGAGAATGCAAAAAGTACCTCATGACTTGTGTTGTGGCCTTTTCTCTCTAAGTGTTAAAACGGAAAATTCATTCTCGCAAAATCTATTTTGTAGAGGGGCTGCCAAACTCACAAAATTTGAGAAGGAAAAAATAAAAAGCTAAAAATAGGCTCCCAAACACTCCTTAAGTATGCATACAACGAATAATTATTTGATGTACTCGGACACCGTCACATGCTGCCCAAATGTACATAATTATACACAAATTATTCCAAGATCTATACACTTACTATAGGACTTTAATCTAACATAAATATTGTGAAGAGAATAAAAATATTGAGACATTATATGGCGGTTTCCCGTATATAACCACCGAATATTTTTTTTGCATATTGGTCAAAATCTTGTGGTCGTTGTCTCCCCCATTTATGTATGAGTTGTTGCTTTCATCTGCCTTTGAGTCCTTTAAGCATGAAACGGAAACAATGCGATCCACATGCCAAATAATTGAGAGACAAATACGAGTACTCTCTCCGTCCTATAAAGTTGTATCACTACGAAATTACGAGTAATTTTCAAGCTAAAAAATAACGTGCTTACCAAAATAATTTTTTGGTCAATATGAATTTTGTTTGATAGATCTCATCGAGAACTTTTATACGATGCAAAAAAAATTCAAAAATTATTTTGGTAAATACATTATTTTTTAGCTTGAAAATTTTACGTATTTTCGTAGTGCTGCAACTTTAGGGACGGAGAGAGTAATATCTTTTGGAAGTAGGTGAAACAATTAATATAAATATGTATCTTCGATAACGAAAAAACAAATTAGTACTGTATTTGCAAGATGTGGTTGAGGATATGTCGGGGACTGAAAATGTGGACGTGGGACACATAATTAATGAGCTGCATTATTTCACTCCCCCCGAGAGGATATGAGTGCAGTACTCACATGATTAGTGAGCTGAATTCTACACATGTGGCACGTGCCATGTGGTGCCCCTTAGGCATGGCAGGAAAAAGAAATTTAGCTGGCACGTGTCAAATTTTAAAAACGGAAGAATAACTCCATACGATTTAAACCCAATATTCACAAGGATATAAATTTTTTTACAGTGCATAGCTCTACCTTGTTTTTACAGAAAAGTTTTTTTTTTCCACCATTGATGAAAATACGTTATTGGTGACTCAAAATTAATCTTTAATGGTCCATCTTTATTTGAATGAGTGACCTGATATTTCTGTTTGTAGATTTTGATTGCAGTTCCATGACAAATAAGCATGTGGTGGGCCACAATATAGGGTTCAGTAGCCGAATTGAATCTCCGGCGGGGCATCCGTTGTTCATCCAAACCGAGCACCGGCCTGGTGCGAGGTCCCCGGTAACATAACCATTATCAATGAATGTCCATGGCTCATTCATTGTGATCCAATGTTTTACCCTGCAGTCACCAAACTCTTTGTAGCAAAGCGATGCAAAATCCTTAAAATCATTCCTGAAAATAAAAATAAAAATTTGTTTTATCGTTATAATCGGGGTAAGATTCATTTTGACATATAGCAGTTCCCTATATGTCAGTTGAATGTTATACAGACTTTTGGCTCTGTTATAATTACACATCAAAATAAAGTTGTGATTGATACAGTTGGATGTTAACTAGGCTTCTATGATAGCAATTATCTTGAGATAAATTCTTTAATTTATTAGATTCATTCTTAGAAAACTCGAATGACTAAACTAGTAGTTAACTTATCATTAAAAATCATTCTGCAAAAATTATGTATGTCAGTTTTCTACATCATTAATAGATGCTCTGGACCATGTATTAATTAAGGAAGCATGGTAAGGAATACAAAAATGGATTTGAGTCTTTCGGTTTGCCTCTATGAAGCTCCTTTCGACTTTGATTTGGGGCATGGTTCTGCAGCAAAACGTCTATGTAGCTCCTCGGTTTTTAGAGGTTTAAAGGGCCGGGCCACTATTTTCGTGGTATTTTGAGAACAACCAATCTGTGTATATTGTCAAATGTTAGGTTTGTTTCCAATAATTCTCGTTCATATCAATTAGGGACTAGATGGATTTTGTTATTGCTGTATTTTTCTAGATCGGTATTGATACTTTTGTGAAACAACAATTTGGTTGCTCTATCTTTAATTTGTCCGGTGATTCTTTTAAAGACAAGTGCAAATTAATTTGAACTCTTTAAAGACGCCATGACCACAAATCTGATGCTAAATTCTCAAAGGATATTCTTTGCAAAAATTGATAAAAACAGAATAGGCGTTTACTTACAGAATAAGACTATGAGAGGGCTAAAAAAGCCACCATATTCATCTTCAAGGATTTGTGGAAGATCCCAATGATATATTGTGACAAAGGGTTTCAGACCTGTGTATTTACAAAGAAAAAAAATTAAGGAGGTGAGAGTGGCTCTATTTTGGTTAAAAACCAAGAAATAGGGGCATTGAGCATAGAATTAACCATTTGACATGAGTTCATTGATCAGATTGTTGTAGAAGGCGATCCCTTCCTGGTTCACTCCTCCACTTAACTTCCCACCTGAGCGTTGAGAAAATATTATTACTACGTGATTTTAAAAATTTTGTCTTATAAAAGTAAGTGAAATTCATCAAACAAGATCCATATTAATTGCACATGCATACACAATATTATAAATTGAAAAATATAACTAATTTTGTGAGAGGGATAAATAGTGAAAATAAACATCCTTTTTGGATAGATGGAAGGGAGTGTGTTAGAATAAACTGGTTGATAAATATTTATATACAAGGACTAAAAAGGTCAAACATAAGTTACAACTTTAAAATTCCTGGTAATTAGGAAAGGTTAACTAAAATTGTAGTTTGACCCCTCAACTTTCCATTGCAATTATCAACCCTTCATACTTCAAGCCCAGCTGCAAAGTAATCCATTTGTGCGAAGGCAGATAGTCATCTGATAACCATGAATCTTAAAAAGTCTTTGATGTACTGTTTAATACGCTCTCACATCCTATTACCATTTTTGCTTTACATGTCCGTATGAGACTTTGTTCATGTTTTAATTGGCTCTATCATTACCACCACTGCACTATATATATATATATAGAGGAACTCTCTAGTCCGGGACCCTTGGGTCCGGATCTCATAGTTCCGGATCAAATTTTGACAATCCGATCTGTCCAATGTGTTCAAAAGGTGTTTTCCAAGGCCAACGCGAGAAATCTTCAAAAAAAATACCGGGAAGGGCTTGATCCACACAATTTTGTAAATATGTAGTTTTTGCAAAAAACTGCGTGGATTAAGCCCTTCCCGGTATTTTTTTTGAAGATTTCTTGAATGGGCCTTGGAAAACACCTTTTGAACACATTGGACGGCTCAGAATGGGCCTTGGAAAACACCTTTTGAACACATTGGACGGCTCGGATCTTCAAAAAAATATCGGGAAGGGCTTCAAAATGCTTCAGTCCGGGATTTCCGGGATCCCGGACTAGAGCGTGGGCATATATATATATATATAGTAGTGATCTAGTCCGGGAGTCCCGGATCTGGGAGTCCCGGATCCGGGACTCCACCTTCCTGATATTTTTTGATGATGAAAGCCGTCCAATGTGTTCAAAAGGTGTTTCAGGATCCACGGGAAATCTTAAATAAAAAAAAAACGGGGAAGGGCTTGATCCAGCGGCCGCAAAAACTTTATATTTACGATTTTAAAAAAAAACTACTTGGATCAAGTTCCTTCCCCCGTTTTTTTGAAGATTTCCCGCATGGACCTTGAAAAACTTCTTTTGAACACATTGGACGGCTCGGATTTCCCAAAAACAATTTTTAAAAGCATCAAAACACTGAAAATGTTTTAATCTGGGAAATCCAGGATCCTTGACAGGATCGCCGGTGTGTGTGTATATATATATATATATATATATATATATTAACGGTGCACTTCCACAAAGTCCCACTTAAATCTTGAGGGCATTTCTGGTGTTCTATGAGCTGCCCTTTTCACTAATTTTAGGCAGATGGGCCAAAGTGAGATTTCAGAACACTGAATCTCTCTTCTGAGTCACTAGGGGGAAACATCTTGGACAGGCCCGACTTATGGCATAAACTAATAAATAAGTCACCACTCAGGTGCCAAAAAATGTAAAAAATAGGAGCCCAAAACAAGTAGGCCCCCTATATATTGTAATAGTAGTTTATCTTTGGATGACTACATGTTTAAATTTATGTAATGATAAATATTTTGTATTAATAGTTTTCATGAAGATATGTGGTGGAAAATGTAATGAATCCATTTCAAGCTTTCTAAACTAATGAACCGGCACTGATCTTAAAATAAATTTCCTAGACATTGATGTGGCAATGCTCAAGAAAATGAAATATTAGGTTGAAGCTCAAGAGTATGCAGCCCTTATGGGGAGGCCGAGAGATTGCTGAATCCAGTGGGCCTTGCTGTTTTTGTTGAGAAGGCCAGTTTTCTTTTCATCTAAGTATCATTTTGGGTGCAGTTTCAGCAGCTACGGGTTTTTTTTTTCTTTTTCAAGGGAAGCTTGGCTGGGTTTGGGAGAGAGTGATCACGTACGAGGGTTTTTTTTTCACCTTTGCAGGGGTGTAATTTTTGTTTTACTTCCAACTGTTTGTTGGAGCGAGGTCTTGGTTCTTAATTTTGCTTTCGGGTTGTTTGGTTAGTGCATCATTATTAGTTTTTTAGCTTTTGACTCTTTCGTTCTTCCCCTCAATGTATCTGTTATCGAGTTCTATATATTTCTTTCTTAGTTGATAAAAAAGTGTAGTCACTATGAGCTTAGGTTTGAGTTAATACAACCAATCAGTAAAAGTGATTTGGAAAAGAAATAAAATGTGTCATACGAGGTAGAACTCTTGGCCAAGAGATTGAGAGTCTGAAACCATCCATTCCCATGAACTTCATTAGCTTCACATCGTCCTGTTTCATTAAATTCACACATTTCACTATTGTGAGCCAAATAAAGGAATCGTTTGCTTCGGCAAAAAAAAGTAAAAAAAAAAAGAAGGTTTTTTGGTTATTTTTCATTTTATCTTTATTAAAAAACATTTTGCATTTTTTGGTTTTGCAAGTTTTCGTGGTTTACAAGACGAATTCAAAGAATATAAAATTATAGTCAAAAATAATATTTTTTTGAATAAAGCCAAAAATAAACCAGTTTATTGGTTTAATTTCGGCTTTATTCAAAAAAAAAATCGACCTTGATTTTGTACTCTTTGAATTCGTCTCGACGAGACAAATCTATAAACCAGAGAAACTTGACGCAAAACTAGAAAATGCAAAAAAAAAAAAGTTGAATAAAGAAAACAAAAAAACCCAAAAAACGTTTTTTTCTTTTTTGCCAAATTAGTGTCGATCAAATTAAAAATTAACTTCTATAACTATTTGTCCTAGAAAGCAGGAGATGAAATTCATTCAAAACTAATCACAAACTTACATAAAATTCAATCCCTTACCTTATACCGGTGATAAAAATCAAGAGCTACATCTCCGTTGCACCGATTCATAAATTTATCTGACATAAATATGTTCGTAGTTTTTAGTTCCTTTCAGCATGAGAAAGTGCCACACTTCCTAATTAACTTCAATTCTTACACACATTAGAGACAGAACCTGGATATTTGTGGGTGAAAATGTCGTATTCACCTTCTTTACAGGCACCTTCAAACTAACAAGAAAAGCTAAAAATCATACACATGCACAAAAATAAACTTGAAAGATATTCTATAAAAGATATCAATAATTTGAAAAAATATTTATTTAAAGCATAAACCTGGTAGGCAGATGAGGCAGTTCCAAACACAAAATCAGATGGAAAGCAAGTACGATTGAAGGAGGAGGAGACATTAGTGGCTACTGAGTCATGACTCGGTGATTTTACCAGGACAAAGAGTCCCCAAAAAACATAGCCTGGAAGCGTCACGCCTTTTTTGGTATTGTAGCAGCTGGGTTCATAGGGGTTAGTAAAGGCCCCTCTCCACATCAAAAAGAGGTAAAGGGTCGGTGTATCAGAATCTGCAAAATTGAATGTAGATCGATCCGTCTCGATTGTGCCGAGAGTACATATATAGCCCTCAGCGAGGGGCGCGGATCTACGGTTTTGGACGAATATGGATTTGAACGATGTCTGCCGAGCCTGAGGTGCCGAGGACATGGCATTCTCCACTTGGCTCTTGGAGTGCCCTTGGGATCTCCGCTGATCGACGTGCCGAGCACACGATGGATGGGCCACGAGCGTACTAAGTCAGTCGACTTTGATCGCACAGGGGCTCGGGTTACTTGATTCGGTGATAGCGTATCAGGCACGTTACATGTTCCACGATGGAACATTAAATGTGGCATTCACCTACTTTGCCATTGCCGCCTGCAGGAGCACGTGGGTGACGGGAATGTCTCGAGATGATTTGACTGCTCGAACCCACGTGTCATGACGTCAGCTTGGACATGGCGTCTGCGGCAGGGATGGATGTCACATTGAATGTCATTCCGAGCGCGAATGACGGGCGCGTGGGACGCACGCCCCCTGCCTATAAGTACCCAACTACAACTACCACAAAGGGGATCACTTTCTCTCCTCATTTACTACCCTCATAACTCTACTCTTCTCTCTAGATCTTCAGTGCATTATTTCCCTTCGGCAACTAACTTGACTGTTGGAGTGCCATCTCGGACCATCACCTTTCGGGCTTGTCATTAACGCGATTGTCTACGTGTGCAGGTCATTTTCTCCGGCTTGCAGGAAGGGTTCAGGTGAGTCTCACTAGTTCCACCGCTACCTACTCCACTCCAAAAGGTTCACAGGGCCACTTCGCTGAGAGACACCCCCACAGTTATCAAATCCAATTCGCCACAACCCCCTCATATAAGAAAAGGAAATTAATTTTGTAACTCTCCAAATTGTTAATGATGCTTCAAAAGGAAAGCGTCAATATCAATAAAAGAGTGTCAATATTAATTTTCGAAATCGACAACATTTATTATCCACCAAAAAAGCTACGCGCACGTCTGTGTGTGCACTGATTTTGCCCCGACGCCGTTGTGGGACCTAAACGATCGATACGATCCATTCATCATTCTCAAAATCGAATTATAAGTAGGCCTTCGCGAGAATCGAGGAAATCGGACGACCATATGAGCTCGATCTAAAACCACCCTATTTTGTTCAAAAAATTTTAAATGAAATGGGGTGGTTTTGGATTGAGCTCATACAGCCGTCTGATTTCCTCAATTCTTGCGCGGGCCCACTCGGAATTCGATTTTGAGAATGATGAACGGCTCGAATCGATCGTTTGGGTCCCACAACGGTGTCCCCGACACCGTTGATGGATAATCGATTCTGCTTGACCGACCGGGTGACTTAAAATAAAGACGCGTCCCAAGCGTAGGACTCTCGACCGATGTAGCATAATATCTAGGAGTACCGGAGTCGAACCACAGAGACGGATGAACGTATGCAGGACTCAAAGATGACGGGTTCACAATTTATCTTGGGTCTTACGTAACCACCCCTTGTTCAATGAGATTAATTTACTAACTAAATTACCCAAACTAAATTAACTAAATATGGATTTAAAAGAGGAGTACAGCCGTGGGAACCCAGCGTCCGCAACTAGTCTAACCAATATTTCGCACTCTATGAAATTACTCACTCATGAATTTAATAATTGCAGCAAACATATTAAACTTAAATCTAACCATGGTTCTAACAACGGAAATAAAAACAAAACACGATACCACATATTTGCAGGGTTGAACGGATTCGAATACCAAGAATTGAAATGCTGAAAAACTTGAGAACTTGAATTAAGCTTGAATCTGCAAAGATAATCCTGAGAGCAGTCACAAAAGTTAAAGAAGAAAGAAAAACGTAAATTATGAAGTGTGTTACCCTAATCTCAAGTGTTAAGAGGGTTTTTATATTAATCCTCTTAATTTACAATTAAAATCTCAAAACAAATTGGAATTTCCTCGTACAAATACCCAAAACGGCACCGTTTGAAGGCCAAATTAAGCTCTCGGTAGTGATACACCTATTTTGGTGTAGCGCTACCTAATCCTTTATGGCTCGTTTGACCGTTGACCTTGAAACCCACCGGTAGCGGTACACCCTTTTTGGTGTTGCGCTCGCGAACTCTCTGTTCCGTTTTTGTACCATTTTCGAGGGCTCCACCAAAATCCTTGTAGCACTCACGACGATCCAAAGTACTTTCGTCAAGAAATTAACTTTACCACTTGGTCTCCAACAACCTTCTATGCCCTCAAACTCTATCACGGCCTTCAAGTTTCTGCAATCCAATCTTGGCCTTAAAATAGTCTTATTTCCCTGAAAATTAACAAAAACACAAAAACATACAAAAACAATGCTTCAAATAAAAAATAGTGAATAAATTAAATAACAATACATTAAAACTATCATATTTAGACATTTATATTTACGATATTACATGCCTATCAGGTGTGCACACAGAAGTGCACGTACCAGCGTTTATTATTCACCAGCTACAGGTTAAATTCTGAAGACTCTGGTACTAGGCCCAGACGTTGATGTGTCATTTCAGCTGGCTCGGACTCTGATTTGAGGGGAACTCTTTTTTAATGCGATTTGAAATGTTGTGGGTCGACCACATGGCAACGTTAGAATACGTACAGTACTAGTGATCTCTTACTAAATGATACTCGGATTTTTGTTTATAACTCAGAGGTAATGTGCACACGTTCATCCATGCCCACTTGCAAGGAACTCAATTACAGTCAAAGTAAAATTTCATATAATGTGGTCACATATGAATCGATTATGCTTATTAAATTTTGAATCTAAATTTTTTAAGAGAGAAAAAATCTTAAGTTACAGGTCTTGACTATCCGACCAATCCGTGATCCTATCACGTCCACCTAAGTTGGTTAGAGCATTGATTGGAACTTTGTCAGACGCTCGACCGGTTGACTACAAATGTTACTGTGTTGAAATTGTCACAATATATTATAAAACCGTCAAATTTCTACTACAAATGGTCAAAAAAATCAAGACATATGTTGCTTTGGAAGTTTAATCTACAAATAAATGGGTAAATTTTACTAAAACTCTTGGATTTCACTCGAATCACGCTGCCACCCTCTTTATTTTTTAAAATCATGCTGGACTTCCCTACTTTAGCAGTGGAGTATTTTGTTTTGACGGTACTTTTGATCCATTTTGCTCCATTAACACAAATTTTTCCATTGCCAACTAAAAAAACTAAATATAACTTCTTAATTAAAACTAACAAAGTGATACCCAAATAATTAATTATGTCTAAAAAAATTTCTTGGATTGATTGATGTTGTAGAGGCATAGGAGATTTAAACAATGCTAAGCGTACACCATATGTGCTCCCCAAATGCACACCACTATGAGGTGACAGATGAGGAGAGACCCATTTTTTGGGTGAGCCCTACATTGGGCCTCTACTCATCTACCACCTCAGAGTGGTGTGTATTTGGAGTGCACATATGATGTACCCATATCTTTTTTCGATTGACAAAGCGAATGGACTAAAATATTATTTATTAAAATAATAAAATAGGAGAGTGCAACGTGATTTTCAAAAGTAGAGGGAATGACAGTGTGATTTGAATGAAATCTAAGTGACTGTCAGTGAAATTTCAAAAATGTTATGAGTACACCAAAAATACATCTCAAATGCACATCAGGTGATGTGGATGGTGGAGAGAAGCTCAATGTGAAGCCCATCCAAAAATATAAATGACTCCTCATTCGTCATATCACCTAACGTGTATTTAAAGTGTTTTTTTGTGTACCCATAACATTACTCGTGAAATTTATCCCAAATAAATGAGACAAAATGTGTCAATTGCCCCTGACATGAACCATGTGATGTGAGAAAATCTCTCATTATTGAATTTGATGGGGTGCCCTGAGTGAAGAAACAGCACCAATAAAGTAAGACAAGAAAGAAAACAATAGAACTGTGCGTACAAGATTTTAGTATACCGCTTTCGTAGGACTCATGGTCGAAGTCATTCAATATTGTTAAAAAAAATTTAAGGGTCATTTTAAAAAATTAGCTCAATTAAACATTGGTAAGGACTCCATTGATTCTGTGCCCAATCTACGCCCAATGAGCTAATTTTTTTCATTGACCCTTATGTTTTAAGAATATTAAGTAGCTCTGATCATTTTTGTGGATCCCTGCAATGAATCTTATGAAAGTGGTGTACATTTTACGTGCACTAAAATATTATACCCCTAGCAGAACTCGGAAGGAAATTAAAATACAAAAGAGAGGTACTACATTTGGCACTGTCTTATAAATAAATAAATAAATAAAAGACAATAGTGAGTAGCTTGCGTGCAATGTATGCAGACTTTAAGCCCAATACAAGCGTAAATTTAAGTTTTGTCCCTTAAAATTTGATCTATTATTAAAGGGGTTGGTCCCCCTCACACAATCAATAATGTAATATCTTACACAGTAAATGTAAAACACCCATTTTAGAGTCTCATGCAAATGATCGGAGCCGTTGACTTTGTTTAAAACATATTTTCAAGAGTACTCGTAAAATATCAACTCATTTGGATATCAATAGATGCTTCATCGGATTTTGTCACTAAATTTGACAAGATAAAACTGAATAAATCGATCAAGTCAATCAGTCCCTTATTAATATCCGAATGAGTTGATATTTAACAGGTATTTTTTAAAACGTATTCTAAACAAACTGAATGCCTCCAATCATTAGCGTAGGGCTCTGATTATTATTGAGTCAAATGTTATGTTATTGGGACAAAAGCTATCTGAACAAAAGTTCCAAGGGAAAAATAGAAAACTATTCATATCAAGCAATAATTCATGAGAGCAATTTTACATCCTTACCTGAATAAGGGTAACTTTACTCACATTTGATGAGCTATGTTAGAACTCTTCATTTGAGAAAAGAGTTTATTTTGTAGTATAGATAAAATGATTTGTTAGGAAATGCTACAATAATAGATTAGCTCAATTGGATATCTATAACTACTTGATCAAAAAGTATAATTGTTAGGGATAGTATTGGAAAGACCAAATTAGGAGTTTTTCATCAAGTACTTACCGATATCCAGTTTAATTCAGCTTAGGAGGTGTTCCACTAACAAAAAATAGTTTTTTTTTTCAAAAACTAAGTCAAGTTATTCTCTCACAATACATCACATAAAAAACCCTACTTTCTACTCTTAATTTTCCTTTCCTTCCACATCCAACAACGGATAAAATCCTCATCCAACAAACCATAGAATCCTTACATAAAATATGGAAATTAAGATGAAAACAAAAGGCATTGTCTTTTTTTTTTTTGGAATAATTAGTTATAAATACACAATATTTTGTCTATTTGAAGAGAATGACAATAAACTTTTGTAATCAAACATAAAGATATTGTTTGTAATTATGATTTAATAAAATGCTCATTTCACATACATACACATGGCCCCACTAAAATCACTAACCTTAAGCGTTGGAGTCACAAGCACCGAGACCATTCGCTTAGCTCCCAACAAATTCAATGAATGATTAAGTCAGTGATCTAAGGAAACAAAATGCATGTCAGTATCAAAGATGTGCGCTTTAAAAGAAATTGAATACAATTGATATCTTGAGAAATAAATACAGTAAGGCCCGAGAGGATTACAAAGCGACATAAGACATTGCTAAAGCAAACTACGTGCTTGCCCGGTGTCAAGAAAACTATACCGTCAATGCCGTATCTATTCTAGTCCACTAATTTGTATCAGTGTATAATGCAAGGATAAAGATAGAAGCACTAACACTTAAAACTTAGAACTTTTAAAAATTAGCCGGAGGCGGGGTTTTAGTCGGTCCGAGGTGAGGTGGTGATTTTTTTGAATTTTATGTTCGAAATTAGAATTTTTATAAATTAGTGACATTTTACTAATTTTCTTGGTCATCAGAAGTGATGGGCTTGAGGTGGGGTTGTGGTTGGCCGGAGGTGGGGCGGTATTTTTGTAAATTTTATATTCGAAATTCGAATTTTAAAAATTAGTGACATATCGCTATTTTTTTTTGTCTTTATATTCGATTGCAAAAGTTCATTGTCCTTCCTTTTCAAAATGGTAAATGTTTGTTGTTTTTATGTTCAATTGCAAAAGTTTTTTATCCTTTCTTTTTTAAAATGTCAAATGTTTTGGATTTTTTACTAAGCGGCCCTTTTTTTCCGGTAGTTTTTACTAATTTGTTTAGCGCTTTGTCGCTTGTTTTTGGATTAATCATTTAAATTGATGAGAGAAATCATCACAAAATTATAAAAATGTGGAAAGAAGTTGAAAAAGTTCATATATGATGAAAACAAAAAGCATTGTCTTTTAGACTCCTCTTCTTAACATGGATGAATCTAACATGAATTTGACAAAAATTCAGAATAGACAAAAAATAAATAAATAAAAGAAATACGTAAGAAGAAAAATCCAAAATGACAAAAATATACTAGTTATGAAAAAGTTATTTCCCCATTTAACTTATTCAACTCATTTAGTAGTAATTGTTCACATCATCTCTACTCTTCCTTTCGTTCTTTAATTTCCGTAAGTCAATTATTTCATTTCCTTTCGTCCTTTAATTTCCGTAAGTATCAAAGTCGTCATTCCCAGTTTGATGAAAGATTTCTAAGTGGAAGCAAAATTGACTTTCTTTTTTAAAATTGCCTTTAAAGAATTTTCTCCATATGCTATGTATACCACACACACCACATCTATATTTTTGTACCCTGAAAATTCAAATTCATATTAATGGGACTGTGTGTCATTTTCAAAGGCTTATATCTTTTAATTTATAATAATTTTTTATGATTTTGAAAATTTTGTCCAATAGATTAATTAAGATTTGTCAAAGAAGATTTATATGCATATTTTTTGAGGTTTACATTTAATTTATAATAGTTTTTATGATTTGAAAAATTTGTGTAATAGAATTAATTATGATTTATCAAAAAAGATTTATAATGCATATTTTTTGAAGTTCACTTTAAAAGATATAAACCATTGAAAATGACACACAGTCTCAAAAGGGACACTTATTTTGGAACGAATAGAATAATTTCTTAGAGGATTCTAACCTAAAATCAATTGACAAGGTGGAGTAATTTTTACTAAGCATGCCGCCCAAGTATTAGTATGTTTTAGCTATAGCACTTCCCCGTCAGCCCATACTTTTCATTTGATTAGAAAACTATATGTTGGGACAAATTGACACGTATCTCGATTTTTTGGGAGACCAATACCATGGTCCAATTCTTGAGACTTTCTTCGCCCATATATAACCTCACCTAACCGACTTTTCGTTTATTTTTCCTATTTGCTTTCCCAAACAAGAATGCCATGTAAAATGGAGTAATTAATTGAAGAGGCTTTGAGGCTTTTCGGGTGAACTTACTGGTGAGAGTAGCGAGCATATCTGTTAAGTAGCTGACATTGACACTATTAACATAAGGAACATTAGCTGCATAATTTCCGGTGTAGTAATTTAATCCGATGAAATCGCAGGAACCCTTCACCAACTTAGCTTGCTCAAGAGTGAATTCCGGTAACCTTTTCCCAATGATTGAACGGATGGTTTGTGGATATTCGCCGTAGGTTACTGGGTGCATAAACCTGTCCAAAAGCAACCAGATATAGATATGTAATGTTCATAAATCATAATAATACTCCCTTCATCCCCTTTTTTTTCCAATCTAGTATTTACTCACCATCCATATACGAAATCAATGGCCCGCTGAGATGCTTTTTGATTAGCCATGGAATTAGAATGGGGAACAAACCAATGAGATACGAGGGTTATCCCAATCTGGCCCTTTTGAGGTGCATGCAAAATATCTCACACATAATGTGTTTGCAATGGACATTACCAATCAATTCCACATATATTAGTGAATACAAATTTGGCCTTCAAAATTATGTCAATTTGTTGTATTAAGCGGAAAAACCTAAACATTATATCAAACGATTATCCATATGCATCTCCTACCAAACTAATATATAAAAATTAAGGAGACCAGACTCATACAATGATTTCACTAGTGATATAAATCAATTTGAGACAAACACTACAAAAATTTCTTATAAAATTTCGCAACTCTTAATAGTGGGTTATCGGCAAGTTTAAGCTTTGAAATTTAGTCGGCATGTCTCAAATTTTAAAAAGGAAAGAACAACTTCATACGATTTAAACTGAATATTCACGAAGATATAAAATTTTTACCGTACATAACTCTACTTTATATTTTATTTTATTTTTACGGAAAAGTTTGTCCACCATCAATAAAAATACTTTTTCAATGACTAAATCTTTAATATATCTTTATTTGAATGATTGACCTGATATTTCTGTTTGTAGATTTTGGATGCAGCTTCATGACAGAGAAGCATGTGGTGGGCCACAATATAGGGTTCAGTAGCCGAATCTCCACCTATGCAATTGTTGTTCATCCAGGCCGAGCACCGGCCTGGTGCGAGGTCCCCGGTGACATAACCATTATATGAGAATGTAAATGGCTCATTCATTGTGATCCAATGCTTTACCCTATTACCAAACTCTTTGAAGCAAAGTTCTGCAAAATCCTTATAATCATTCCTGAAAATAATAACAACTATTTGTTATATCGTTATAGTCGGGGTAAGATTCATTTTGACAAATAGTAGTCCTTTATATGTCCATTCTTTTTACCAATAGAGAGAAACTATTATTCCAATTGTATTGTCGCTGTTACATAGGGAAAGACGCCATCAATGAACAAAGACCTAAACAAAGCTAATTTGTTACGATACGTCAGTTGAATGTTGTATACACTTTTGGCTCTAATATAATTACATATCAACTTAGGGTTTTTTGGGGACGGGGCGGGCCACTACTGTGCCCCCCACAGGTTTTTCTTTGTCATCTCTCAGGGGGTTTGAGGGAGTTATTAAGAGGATAAAGCCGCCGTGGTATATATTCACGCTCGTCTTTTCTAGGCCTAGTGAGTTTTTTCTTCTCTTCCCCTGCCTTTTCCCTCATTCTCTCTTTTTTTCTTACCCTCTAAAGTTTATCTCACATTCCTTTTCAATCACCATTATTATCCGTCACCACCCCTTTCTTGGCCTCGCTTCTTCTTCTCTGTTTTTGTGTTCCTACCGTCGGTTTTTCCCGGTTCAACCGTTTTCTCTGGCCTAACAGCTTGGTGGTTCTTGCGTCTTTTGAAGATGAGATTGGCGTGGCTCCCATTGAGTTCCATTGTTGGTTGGCTTGGTCTTTGCTTAATGATATGGTGCTTCCGCGGTAGAATTTGGTTTGTTTCGCGTCACTGTTCGTCACTCCGGTGGGTTGGCCAGTGGTGGCTTGGTGGTTTTGATGATGGTTGTTTGGTTACTCTCTCCGTCCCAATTAGTTTGCCCCTTATGGGTAAGCGGGTTTTTAAGGAGTGTGCAAACTTTGTATTGACTTTTCTATTTTGCTCCTAAATCTAGTCAATATTACTGTGACCAAATTTGTGAAGCTAATTTATTATATGAGAGTCAAAACATATTTAATATGGATATTGTTTGATAAATATCAATTAGTTTTATTATACAAAATTTTAAAATTCATAAAAACCGTTATAAAATAAAAGATAATAGACTAGCCAATTAAGATGAGAAAAATATTTTTTAAGGATAAAATTGGAAAATGACCTAATTTTGATGGATGTTTTTAGAAGTGGGACAAATATTTTGGAACATCCCAAAATGAAAGGAAGGACCAAGAAATTGGGACGGAGGGAGTATTTTTTTTGGTGGTCTTCTGTATGAAATGGTGGCCCGTGGCGGTTGGCTGTGATGTTTTGAAAGTTTGTTTGGAGATTAGGGTTAGGTTTTGGATTTTCCTTAGATTGGGCCTGACCCACTTTTTTTTATTAGTTGACCCACTTTGTTTGGGTTAGGTCGTTTATATGATTGAGCATTATTGTTGGATCTAGACATTTTGTCCCACAGGTGTCTGTACGGGCATTAATGTTTGATTCGGGTGTGGCCCATTTTGGGTTTAGACCATTAGGTGTTGGGGCTTCGGTCCATTGGATTTTGTCCCATTAGGTGTTTTAATTTCTCCAATCCTTCGTTGGAGTTACCCCTAAACTTGTTTGACCTTTTATCAAGTTTATTCAATAAACATTGTTGCTGATAATATATACTCCATTCGTCCCAATTTTATAGTCCTTTATAGGAATTTGTGCCAATTTTCAAAGTATACTACTATATATATAAAGGTACGGTTGGATGTTGCCACTACATAGCAGCAATATCTTGAGATAAATTCTTTTATTTACAGTATTAGATCCAGTCTTAAAAAACTCGAATAACTAAACTAGTGTAGTTAACTTATCATAAAAATTCATTCTGCGGGAAATAATTTATATTATTTTTCTTGATCGTTCAGATGCTCTAGACTATGAATGAAGAAAAAATAATACTCTCTCCGTCCCAATTTTATGGTCCCTCGTTCTATCCTAACAGGATAAAAAAACGATTATATCTTTTAATCAGTAATACATTTTATATGCAATATGGATATTGTTTGATAGATCTTGATTTAATCTAATAAACATAGTATTCAAAATCACCTAAAACATTGTAGATTATAAGATATAGCACTTTGAAAAGTGGCACGAACTTCCAAAAGAAACTATAAAATTGGGACAAAGGGAGTAATGAATATAGAAATTGGTTTGGGTCTCTACGCCTGCCCTTTCTGATGTCTTTCGGCTTTTATTTGGGGGCATGGTTTTGTAGCAAAATGTCCCAATAGCTCATCGGTTTTTTGAGGTTTAAATGACCCTTTGTTTTAGTGATATTTTGAGAGTAGCAACTTTATGCATAAATTTTGTTCAGAAAAATTTATTAATCTCATATCCAAGGTACAATGATTAAACGGACCAATAGAAAAACATCAAAACGAGGATCAGCATCCCACTTGACAAAAATCATTTGTCTCTCGAGAACCAAAAGATTGAAAGACTAACAAGTATTCAACCAAACAAACAAACAAAACTAAACAACACCTCCAAGAAGAGAGTTTAGGCTAGAACATGCTCAAAGCCCAATCTAATATGAAACATGAACATGACTTTGTGCATAGAGCCATAGATTAGGTTTGTCTCCAATAATCCTCGTCCATGCCCCATTAATTAGAGACTAGACGAGTTGTGCATGTTATTGTTGTATTTTTGTATTTTTTTGGATCGATTGTTATCGATACATTTGTGAAACGACAATTTGGTTGCTCTCTATCTTTTGTATTGTGATTCTTTTAAAGAAGGCAAGACCACAAATCTGATGCTAAATTCTCAAAGGATATTGTTTGCAAAAATGGTAAAACCAGAAGAGGTGTTTACTTACAAAATGAGAGGGCTCAAAAAGCCACCATACTCATCTTCAAGGGCTTGAGGAAGATCCCAATGATATATTGTGACAAAGGGTTGTAGACCTATGCATTTACATAGAAAACAAATTAAGGAGGTGAGAATAGCTTTATTTTGATTAAAAAACCAAGAAATAGGGGGATTGAGCGTGGAATTAACCATTTGATATGAGTTCATTGGTCAGATTGTTGTAGAAGGCGATCCCTTCATTGTTCACTCCTCCACTTAACTTCCCACCTGAGCATTGACAAAATATATATATGCGGTAATTAAATAATCATCCTCTTTTGTCACCCCATGTAACTTTTCATCCTGGTCATGCCAGAGCACCCCGCCGAAGATGATTGAGGTTTTTGAATGAAGACGGTGCATGAAAATGGTTAATGTAAAACCCACAAAATTAACAAACCCATTGGGACGGTGGATTGAGGTTTTTGTAACAAACCTGTTGGGATTTTGTGGGGACGGTGGATTGAGGTTTTGTGGGTTTTTGAATGAGGTTTGGGATTTCTGAATAAAATTGAGGTTTCTGAAGAAGATTGAGGTTTGGGATTACTGTAGTATCCTTATCACGTTATAATAGGGATTGAGTTTTATCCCCAATCTTATAATTACAGTATAGGACCTCATACATTTGAAAATGGTCCACTACCCACCTCCATATACGCAACTTTAAATTTAGTTGATCAATATTTTACAGTTATATAATTATATATAGATAAAAAGGGCATTTTAGGGTTTTTGATTCTTAGATGAAAACATAACTCCTAAATAGACTCAGGATGATTTTCTAATTTCAAGAGACTAAAAGGATCATTATTTAAGTGTCCCTAACTCTAAATATACTATGATTCGATCTAATTGCGGAGTACATTTTTAAAAACGTAGAATTATGTACTTGGGTCGAACAATTGATCACCCTTGGATAAGGATGTGAAAAATATATTGTAGTACTAAAATTATGTGACGGAAGGAGTATATGAATCCTAAATCGTAAAATTGTTTCTGTACATGAAATTCTACTAAAATGTACATGAATGGCTGGTAGGCATAAGTTAATGAATGAAGTTCTCGACTGGGTTTCTACCCATTTTAATGACCATGTCGATCCATCTATGGAAATGGAGCCAAAATTTGCTTCATGACTTTTTGCAAACATGCATCTAGTGTCGTTTTTATAATATCATACTTCCTCTGTACTCTTTTTAGTGCCAATTATATGAATACGCGTATTTTTGAACTCCCAAAAATATGTTTCTTTAAATAATTTTTTAATTTTTTAGAACAAATTAAAGTGATCATTGAGCGCTTTAATATGGTACCAAAACAATTTGAAAATTTCAATGGAAACACAATTATTATGTAAAAAAAATACACATTTTCCAAAAAGAACACTTAAAAAGAGATCAAGGAAGTAGCAACTCTAACCTTAAACAATCAACATTGCCCAAATGAATAAGGTCGATGTTCAATTTCTAACCCTGATTTGAGTACATAGTATGATAGTAGTATGCTTTTTCACTTCATCTCTCCTAAATTCATTGATGTTTTTTATTGTATTCGACATCGCACCTACAATTATATTTTTTGAATGGTTGCGGAGATTGACATAATGACATTGCCACATTGTCTAACTAAATCCATGAGGCACACTGGACCAAAAAATGTGAAATATTTTGGGTTGACCATGCATGAAAAACGTTTGAGAATACGTACAGTACTAGCGAAAATTTGGCCTCTCATTTTGTAGATATGATTGTTGCATCTTTTCTTTTTTTTTCTTTTTTTTTTCTGTAACTCCGGTGATAAGAAGAGAAAACAGGTAGGGCCTCACAAACCAGAAAGCCAGATCCAGAGATTCACATGATGTCTATCTTCTTGGACATTTAAGAGAGATGATAACAGGGAGATTGAACTTCAAATATTCCACTGTGATAACAGAGAGATTGAGCTTGTAACTCGGGTGTTCGGATAGTTAATCTGCACTTTGGCCCCCACCCACTTTCAAGGAACTTAATTAAAGTCGGAGCAAAGCTCTTGGACATTTAAGAGAGATGATAACAGGGAGATTGAACTTCAAATATTCCACTGTGATAACAGAGAGATTGAGCTTGTAACTCGGGTGTTCGGATAGTTAATCTGCACTTTGGCCCCCACCCACTTTCAAGGAACTTAATTAAAGTCGGAGCAAAGCTCCATGCAAATTATAAACTGGTCCCGTAAGAGTTAATAACACTTCTTTTTAACTAAATAAACTTAAAACTAACAAAGTGAAACCCAAATAATTATTTTTGGCCAAATTATTTCTTGGATTGATTGATTTTGTAGAGGCTTAGGAGATTTAGTACAAATTTGTTATTAGTTTTACGTTGATTTAGTTTTAATTACCTTGATATTAATGTGAGTTGTTTTATTTGGAAAATGGACAAAATTATTACATAAAATTTGTTATTAGTTTTACGTTGACAAAAGTATTACATAAAATATGAAAGTGCAGTGTGATTTCCAAAAGTAGAGGGGATAAAAGTGGGATTCGAATAAAATCCAAGGACTGTCAGTGAAATTTATATTAAATTATCTTGTATTTAGTATTTTTTTATTAATTGGTACGGTTTCTTCTCCACTCGGAGCATCCCAATTAAATTGAATAATGAGAGATTTTCTAATATCACATGGTCCATGTCAAGGGCAACTTAGAAATATTTTTTTCCATGGAAAATACAACAGAGATGTACTACATTTGGCACTGTCTTATAAAAAACAAACTAGGGAGTAGCTCGCATGCGTTGTTGTAAATTTAAGTTTTATCCCTCGAAATTTGATCTATTACTAAATGGGACAAAAGCTTTATGAAATTGGAGTAATAATTCATATCAAGCATTAATTCATTTCATGAGAGCAATTTTGTATCCCTTGCCTGTACAAGGGTAACTTTACTCACACATTTGATGAGGTATGTTGGGAGTCTTCATTTGAGAAAAGAGTTTATCTAGTAGTATAAAATAATTTTTGGGAAATTGTACAACTGATTAGCTCAATTGGATATCTATAACTACTTGATCCAAAAGTATAATTGTTAGGGATAGAATTGGATAGAGCAAAATTGGGAGTTTTTCATCAAGTACTTACCGATATAAAATTTTATCCTAATATTTGATTAGTAACTTAACAAATTAATTGATACAAAATAGGCGATTTTGATAATTAAAACGAAACTATTATGCACATCTAGACCGGTCGTCAAATATTAGGATAAAATTTTGAATGGTTTTTAACGTATCCTAAAGAGAGAAAACAAGAGAGAGTTAATTTTTTAAAAATATGTTTCTTACTATTATATTTGCAGTGTGGAAAGACGAAGGAAAATTTTGTCCATTTCTTTAAGACATTTTATTTTTTAATTTCTCTCTCGTTTTTCTTACCCCACTTTCTTCTCTTAATTTTCCTTAATTCCTTCCACGTCCAACAAAGAATAAAGCCCTCATCCAACAAATCATAACGCCCCATTTGGATGGGGGATTACCAGGCCCTCTTAGCTTGGGCCCTGATTAATATGGCTGGCCCCATTACAAGCCTGGGTTTGGAAGGTGTTTTGGCACCCGAATAAATTATGTCAGTCGCAAGTGATGACTAACTAGAGTTTTTGGATGCCCTTACTTATTTAGGGATCGAGTTTCGTTCTCCTCATATCATAATTTAAGAGTGACAAGAAGAAAAAAAAAATTATGCTAGTCCATAAACATGGACCCTCAGCCCTTCTTAAATATGGACAGGTTAACCTTGTCCATATTTAGTCCGGGTTACCATTTGACCTTGCTACCCGCAGACATCCCCAATATTCTGCAATCATCATCATCATCTTCTTCATCGTCTGATTCAACTGGGTTGTGAAATCCAGAAATCCCCATTAGAAATTCAACTACTGGGTAAATGGATTTCTTTAGAAAAAAAAAAAAAAAACACCGGAATCTGGTACCTGGGTAGCCAAAAAAAAAAAAACCCATCTGAGATTGAAATTTGCTTGATTTGATTATTCTGACAAAAAAAAAAAAAAATCCTTCTCTTGTCGTTGTCCACAAGAATTGGTGAACAGAAATCACCACAAAAATTGATCGGACATAATCGACCAGAGGGGACCATCTTCGTCGTCCTTTCATTGTAATCGTCGTTTGATATCAGTCACTTGATGCCGAGAGGGAAGAAGATGAGGCAGTGGGGTTTTCCCCCAGTTAATGTATTTCGTTTCCTTTTATTTTCCAATCCCAGTCTTGTAGGTTCATTTTTTCTAAAAAATTAAAATTAACGCATTCCCTTTTCTTTTAAAAAATTATATTTAAAAAATTAATTTTTCTATTTTACATAATTTATTTAATGCATAATATAATATGAATTCGCACAAGGGTAAATAAGTCTTTTGATATCTTTTTATGCCATCTACCTAACTTTATCCCCTTCTTACAAAATCATTCAAACCAAATACTATTTTATCCATCCTTCATAAATATCATATTATTTTGGTCCACCTCTTTAACTATTAACCTCTACTATTTAATCTACCCTCCATATTTAATATCCAAAAACTAATTCTCCATCCAAATGGGTCATAAAATCCTTAGATAAAATATGGAAAGATGAAAAAAAAAAAAAAACATTGTTTTTCATGACCATTTTAATGAAGTTCATGTAGTTATTCGTAAAATGTTCAACTTGGTAACAAATAGAGTCGGGGATAAGAGACTTCCCATCGGCCGAAGACTCTCTCTCTCTATCTGAGAGTTTTCCCACTACGTATGGCGATCTCGTTTCCTTCACTTTCTTGTACTCTTTCATTAAAAGAATTAGAAATCTACTCTTCTCTATTTCTCTATTGAGTTGATCCCCACTTATTCTGATTTCGTTACTGTGGGTGAGAGACTTCTGAGGTCTCAACCATTTTGCTTCATTTCCTTTGGGTTTGGGGCAAATATGGAGTCGACGTTGCTCGCGGATTGCGAAACTTCACCCTTAGGCCCTGATTGGATGTAGTATTAAGAGGGGTATAAAATTATACCCCCTCCCCTTATCCCGGTCCCACGATTTTATGCATGATTTGGGAAACAAAATCCACGCGGATAATTTTATACCCCCACCCTTTTTAATCTCTTTATACCCCCAACCCTTACTAATTAATAACACCCCCCTTACTAATTTATACCCCCAATACCTCCTACAAAATTACCCCCCCATACCCTCCCTTATACCCCTACCATTTACCCCCAGTTTTTTATACTGTTTTTAAAAAGAAACCAAATGACATTTTAAATGTTTTACTAACTCTTGCGATTTCCTTCGGATCAAAAAATGAAGTATTTGTGTGCATAATTTTTTAATTTTTTTCTGCACCAAATTAAACAACTAATTGAGATCTTTAATTTGATGCAAAAAAAAATTTAAAATTTTATACTTTAAAATTTGACATTGTTGACTTGCTTTGCAATATCCTTTGGATAAAAAAATAAAGTATTTTCACATTAATTTTTTTACTTTTTTTTGCACCAAATTAAACTACAAATTGAGATCTTTAACTTGATACAAAAAAAATTCAAATTTTTTATACTTTAGAATTTGACATTGTTGGGGAATAACATAAAAATTACTAATTAGTTATTATTAAACACATATAACTAGAAAGGAAAAAAAAAAAGAAGCAAAAATTAAAATTCGAAATATTATTGAAATGAATAATAAAAAATAATAACTGAATATTATAATTTTAGATATAACTAATAAAAAGAATTATTTATTGAAAAGTATAATTACTAATTAGTTATTATAAGTAAAAAAAACGCATAGTTAGAAGAAAAAAACAAGCATAAAAATTAGGTGGTACACAACATTATTAAAAATAATAATTAAATATTTTAATTTTAGATATAATTAATAAAAGTAATTATTATATCATATTTATTGAAAATTATAATTAATTTAATTAGTTTGTATTTATTTATTTATTTTATCGTAATATTTAATATTACCCATGCACAAGGGCAAATAAGTCATTTATCCATTTTTTACATCATCCACCCAACTTTATCCCCCTTTATCACAAATTCATCCAAACCACGTACTATTTAATCCCCCCCTCCATAAACATCACATCAATGTGGGTCCACTCTTACTAACTAATACCCCTTACTATCTTATCCCCCATTACTATTTAATCCCACCAAAACTTATCCCGCATCCAATCGGGGCCTTAGGGCAGATGAAGAAGAGGACATACTTTTGGAGTCGGAGGTTCATCAAAGACCGATGGAGAGGTGTTCCTTTAGTCTGGCGGGAAAGGTTCTGACAAACAAATCTAACGAGTGTGGTGTTGAAGGACACAATGAAGAAGGTTTGGGGTGTAAAAGATGAAATTAACTGGAAACAGGGCCGGCTCAAGGTATTTGCGTGTCCTAGGCTTAATTAAAAAAATTGTGCCCTAAAATTTTTTGTATTCTTCAACCAAACTTTCTACATTTTTGTTACTACAATATCCCCGTCAAAAAGGTATTAATATAAGCTAAATTTAACAACGATGTATAGCATCTAGATATCATGTACCTTTTTTGAAACAAAATTTGGGTCCAAACTCCTTTGCTATGTAAATGCCGAACCCTAGTTTTACCCAAATCTGTTTTTCTTCAAATTTCCTCTAAAAGATTTGGGTCAAAATGGCTCATTAAGTACCTATAATAAGTAAGAAATTTGATCTGTTGAAATTAATATTATGACTTTATTTGTTGAAAAAATAATGAAATTTGATCAACCTTTTGGTTACTTGGGAAAACTTAAGAACTTGTGTCAATTTAAAAATCTCAAATACAAACCCACTCGAAACTCTAACAAGAAGATTAGAAAATTACTGCCTTAATTTTTTACAAAACCAGAAATAAAAACTTTAACAAGCAGAAAATGATTTTCTTTTAAATCAGTTTTAGCTTTGGACTTTTTTAAAAAATTTGGGCCACAATAGTTTTGGGCTATTTTTAAAAAATATTGGGTCACAATGGTTGAGCTCTTTTGTAACTTATAATGGATTTTTTTCTTCTTTATTTTGGTCCAAAAAAGTGTTCTAGTCAAGCTCATTAGTATAAAATGGTGAAGTGCCCCAAAAAGTGACCATTTTTAGAGTGCCCCAAACCCAGAGCTTGTGGGCTTGGACCTTGGCCGGCCCTTTGTGAAGAATAACTTATTTCTTTTCCGATTTTCCTCCGAGGCGCATATGCATCGAGTGATTGCTGAAGGGCCGTGGTTCTTTGACAATCAACTGGTGGTTTTGAGGAAGTGGGAACCAGTTATGCGGTCAGATAATGTGCAATTTCAACATGAGCAGCTTCCTATCTTTTTCTATTTTTGTGGTATTTTAGGCCATGAGGAGAGAAACTGCTATTCTAGATGGGAGACAGGGCATGGTCTGGATCACTTATATGTATTGACAAACTGCTATTCTCATAGTCTAGACACGCCTACAAGTCTTTCGTCACATTTGAAGATCGCATGATAAAGGCCCATAATACTTCAACATCTCTATTCAATCTGGTCGAAAAAATAAAGTCTAACCAAATGAAAGCTACAATGACTGGGTCAAATTATTTAGTGCTCCGGAGAATGGCAACTTGGTAATCCGGGACTCTTTAGAATTACATATTCTTGTGGGATCCGCTTCGAAGTGTATGTGTCCACACCAATGCGTTCTGTTGAAATGATCCGAAATGGCTACAATACACACCCCTTATTTGAGTCTGTATCATATGCATCCCTATAAAAGTTACGAATCGATTAACAAAAGTTACTAAATTTTAATAAAAGTTACGAATTCTTTGTACAAAAGTTACGAGACGTACCAAATGTTATGAATCATAGAAAATGTTACAAATCATACTTTTGAAAAAGTTACGAAACGCTAAAAAATGTTACGATTGCCAATAAAGTGGCACAATATGGACCACACAATGGATACATATTGTACACACCTTTAAGGGGTGTGTATTGTAGAATTTTCCTAATAGGAATGTTTTTTAAGACTACAGAATAATTACTCAACAAGTGTGGTAGGTGGGACTTGCAGTCAAGTCCATGAAACAAAAATGCTAGGAACACAATTATTTTTACACAATCCCAAATACAACTCATCACATATACGTTTCCCGCATAATAAATATGTGTGGAACACACATGTATGTAAGAGGTTGCATTTGGGGTTGTGTCCGAATCGAGTATTTAAGCAAGAATTCATTCATCTGGCAAACTTTTGGCAGGACAAGCAGACCAGAGTACGTCTCTCTCGCGCTGACACTCCTCTTCCATTTCGGCCTAAATTCATCGAAATGATGTATATTTGCTTTGGGCTATATTAACGGGCCAATTAATCAGAACTTGTGGGCTTCCCTTATACCGGGGTGATTTGGTAAAAAAGGAAAAAACGGTTTTTTGGTTTTTTCGCTGTTTTTATTTTAAAAAATTTTCATTTGTTAGTTTTGCGTCAAGTTTTCGTAGTCTATAGATTCGTCCCAAAAAGTATAAAATTAAGGTCAATTTTTTTTAATAAAGCCAAAATTAAACTAATAAACTGGTTTATTTTCGGCTTTATTCAAAAAAATATTAGTTTGAACCATAATTTTATATTTTTTGGATTTATCTCGTCGAGAAAAATCCATAAACTATGAAAACTTGACGCAAAACTAACAAATGCAATTTTTTTTGAATAAAAATAACGAAAAAACCCAAAAACCAATCATGCATTTTTTGTCAAAGCACCCACGCTTAAAATTTGTTTCTACCATTTTTAAACACTCTGTATCCTATCCCGCTGTTTAATTTGGAAACTCAATTCCACTGTCTACTAGCAGAGGCGAGAGACAACTATAGCTTGGATAGAATAAGAAATCCTTTAAACCCCTATTTGTACATTGAGACAACAAAACTATTTTTTTTCCAAATATCGAGACAGGTCATTCTCTTACAATACATCACATACAAAAACCGTGAAAAACAAGTTTTTTCAAAAAACTGAGTTAGTGGAACACTCTCTCAATACCACTGTTTACTAGCAGAGGCGAGAGGCAATCATTCTCTCTCTCTCTCTCTCTCTCTCTCTCTCTCTCTCTATATATATATATATATATATATATATATATATATATAAAATAAGGAAGCTCAGCTTTTGAATCCCAACATAAATCTAACGGTCCAGACTTAACTTGCCCTAAACGAATGGCTGGGATTTGTTTTAGGGCCTTAAGAATTGGCGCCCAAAATACTCCAAAACCCATATTATTCATCAGTTCATGCTTTCCCCACACCCACGTTCCCACGAACAACCTCTCTTTCTCTACAGGTTTTAGAATTAACCAAAACCTGATCCTCTTTCATCTATGATCCTCTTATTGGTGGGGAGAGGAGAATAGTGGGAAAAAAACTAACTGCTCCCAATCCTAACTTACAAGTGTCCCACGACTCCTTCGAGCCATATCTCATCTTTTGCAAACCAACCCAACATATTTAACTCCCATGTCTCCCATTCCTTTTGCAAAAAAAAAAAAACTCACCCCGAAAAGTAAAAGTATGTAGGTGGGAAAAAATAGTGCAGTGCAATATTTTCCTCCCATTATATTGATGGTTTTCTTCATGATTATCATCTTTCATCTATGATCCTCTATAAATTGTTGAGTATCACGAGAATTTGTTTGGAATTTTTAGTACCAAATTCGGTTCATTTGCTACCAGAATTTGTCACAGAGCGCATGCATATCAAATGCTTCAGGTAACAATTCTTGCAATCTCTAATTTATTTGTCCTCTTATTGGTGGTTTTTAGTTTTTCTATACTTATGTGAATATTGGTTTACCGTACAATGAACGGTTTCGAATTTGCTCGGAATTTCGACCCCCAAATTCGGTTCCTCTACCCATTCTCCCTTGATGGTTTTCTTCATGATCTCTTTCTCTACAGGTTTTTGAGTCCAGTCCTTTTCTTACGATAATTTGCTCACAGAGCGCGTAATAATTGCTTCACAGTATATTCCGCTTTAACTCTCTCTCTGAAAAAAATTACTCAAGTTTTTGGTTAATTATAGGATTACGTTACGTTTCGGAAAAAAACTCAATTCATTTTTGGCCTCTATCTCATGATTTGTTCTATTCTATTTAACTTATGTTAGATATATTACGCGTGTATGATCGAAAGTGTCCACTGCTACATATTACGCCATATGAATGTTCATACATTGTATGTGTGCATGTTTAATTTCGCCCATGCATAGCATGGGGGGGAGAGAGAGGACGTGTGGAGCAGGGTAGGGGTGGGTAAAAACTAAAATTTACTACATTTTAAATATTTTTGTCAGTAACAACTGCTCTGGGCAAACAAATATCAAAATGGGTAACTAACCAGTATGCCCACAATTCATGCTGAAAGAACTCTCTCTCAAATACTCATTTGAAGCATTCCCCACGTCCACTTCTTCTTCTTTTTTAAAAAGCTACCCACTTATAAAATTCTTCCAATTAATTATATTCTTCCTTTCGATGGTTACAATCCATTCATGCCCTTAATTTTATAGACCCACAAACCGCCGCAAGACCAAGAACTACAATCAAGCAAGTTCTAAGATGATTTTTTTTGTTTGTTTTGTGTAATTCAATCCTATATTTATGTGTTGCTAACGGTGTTTCCATTTTTTTGTTTTCTAGATTTTGATTAAAGTACGTAAGTGGTCGTGTTCTTGCTCAATTTACTACAATATTTGGTTTCTACACTTCTCATCCAGTGCGCAAAGGTTAGTTATTGTTCCAATCCAAATTGCATTCACATATCAATACGTTTTGTTTTCTTGAGTTTTCTTATAATTTGGTTTTGGTTAATTCTAAAATCTAGCCCATTCGCAGGATGATGGTGGAATGTGGACATGTGGTGCACAGCTTGGAAATTATGTCACGTCTTTAGATATGAGGCCAAAGGGAATGATTAGAAGTGCACTACCCAAATGGCGAGGTCATTATTCTCTCAATATGGTGAAAAGGCATTTCCTACATCAGGTTTCTTACATTGTTTAAGGCAACGTAAGTTATGTCCGGTGTGCCTTTTACTTTTCTAAGTGCAAGCATCTATCTTTAAGAGTTCTTTATTTTGGATGAATTTTTTTACTAGGTGGATGTGTTCTTTTTACCCCCAACTATAAAGTTGCATTACTTTTGTTTTGCCCGATTAATAGTCATAAAAGGATCAACATTTGGGTATGAAAAGGCCCCTTTTAACGTAGGACTGTTTTTTCTCTTTTCTTCCTTCAACATTTCTAATCCAAAACCTTCATAATTTTTTTCTTCTTCACCCTCAGAATTGCATTCTCTTTCTAATGAAAACGTTGAGTTTATTTTGTTGAAATCAATAAAAGCTATGATGGATTATTTCCACTTATGACCTATATTCCATTTTTCCCTTTTGGCAAATTGGGTTCTTCTGATTTTCTTTATTATTGTTCGAGTGCATGCTAATTATTCGAGCAGTGCCTTTAGGCACGGGCATCCACTAGTATATATATATAACCTAGTTTGTAGGTTTCTAGAGCAGGTGATCCCAACACAGCATCATAAATCTTTTTGTAATAACCCACATCAATCCATTGAGACACCATCGTTGATAGGTGTTTATTAGGTTGAAAACAAGGTCAAGTTTCAAATATTAGTGTAAGTTACACAATATAAGAATCTGTTCTAAATTGGATTAATATGAAAAAGAAGAGAAATCTCTATCTACAAGCCCCAGAAGCCAATTAGATGTATTCTTCCCATTCAGAAACCTGTTGAACCAAATAGCAGAGTGTTTGGGGTATCTTCTTAATCCATTTTCGTAATCCACATAAGTAATCCCAAAACGCATAGTAAAGCCAAGTATCCACTCAAAATCGTCGAGGAATGACCAGATAAAGTACCCTTTCACATTAGCCCCCTCTCTGCAAAAACGAATTTAAAGGCATAAGGGGGCAATAACAAAAATATTTAGCGCTTCTTTGTTTTTCCTCCGCAAATCCCTCTAGAAATCGTCGAGCTCCAAGCAGTGATGATGCCGCCAAGTTGGAAAAACTAGACACGGGATTGCTGCTATGCACAATCCTAGCCGTCCGTTGCTTGGATGGATAGCGCAAATTTCAAACAAAATAGAGAACTATTCGCGCGAATAGTTTGTTTGCAATCTGAATCGTTGAAATTAAAACACTTGTGGACGGCTATGATTGTACGCAGCAACTGCTATGCACATACTACAGCAGCCACCCTTGGTTCTGAAAAACTACGTACAAAACTTATTGTACATATTTTCAGAATTCGTGAATAAATGTCTCATTAATTTGACCCACCAAACAAACTATTCAAAGCAATTGGAACATGTTATTTAGACAGAAGCTAGGGGTGCTGCAAAACCAAGTGTTGTGCAAGCACGGAGCGGCTGCGTCCGCCCTTTCCAGCGATCCTAGACGTTCACCATATACCTTTCGTTGAGTACTGTAAGTGTTTAAAATATCAACTTGGCCGGATATCGTTAAGTGCCTAATCGGAACACAAATAGATTGAAATGAAATGGAACACAAATGTACATAAACACTGGATCCAAATCAATAAACCCATTTTTTACAATCTATTTGTGTTCTGATTAGGTACTTAATGATATCCGATCAAGTTGACTTTTTGGTACACTTATATTACTTGACGAGGGCTATCCGGTGAATGTCTCGGATCGCCGAAACGTGGCATGCACAGCTGTGCCATGCAGTTGCACAACAACCCTCGAGTCTGATTTAGACTCTTCATTTTTTTTTTCAAAGGCAAAAAAATTTTTATAAATCAAATATCGAAATACAAGATTAAACGGGGAAAGAGAAAAGAGGAGCGGAATCCCAACGAGATTGGCACCCCACCCGACAGCAAACAAATGTCTCTCAAGACCCAAAGGAAGGACACCAAACAACCCAAACGAAAACGTTGGCCAGAGGCCAACTTAAAACACCCAATCAATTCTCTAAACAAACTAAAAGCATCATAAAGCCTAATAATGTTCTACTCCATCCATCTCATAAAGTTGAAGTCTTATGAAACTACGTGAAATTTTCAAATTTAAAAATAATGTATTGAACAAAATAATTTTTGAATTTTTTTTGAACCCTCTAAAATTTCTCAATGAGATCTATTAAACAAGATCCGTATTGGTTAAAAAAAAATTTCCGTAACTAAATTATTTTTTAGTTTGAAAATTACACGTAGTTTCATAAGACCCCAACTTTATGAGACAGAGGGAGCAGTATAAGTTCATTTACAAGAGGTTGAATTGGCTTTTTCTCAACTTCGTGAGGCGGAAAATACTTATGTATGTCCACATAAAAAAAAGTTTCAGAGTCAGCACTGACGTCAAAAGTTTTGAATAATTGGGAGAGGTCGCTCCCAATCCTCCCAACGACAGTTTGGTTTAACTCCATAGGAATGGAGATTGTCAGGCTATGATGGGCCTCCGTTTTGCTCTCCATACTACAACTATCAATGGTTGGAAGATTTGAATGGGTTTCTAACCCACAGTTCATTGCTTTGTCCAAGTCCCGAGCCTATATGTAGAGCCTCTTGTTTGTGTTTGTTTTCATCAGAAAATTGTATCAGCTAGCTTTGTCGTTGTTTTCTAAAAATTGTATCTCGGTGTGAGTGAGATAGCTGAGTGAGAGTGTGTGAGGCTCTGTAAATCCTGGCTTAGGAGTTTTTTTTCATGTTTTGTTTAGGTTAGTGAATAAAACGAAGTTTTTCCTCAAAATTTGTGTTGGGTTTTTGGTTTGATCCTTTGTTTGGGGCATACAAAAAGATTAAAATCGATAAACTTACTTGATGGCTTCCAAGAGATAAGTTAAATGTTCATAATGGTACGCTATTCTCTGCTCATCCTCCAAGGATTGTTCAATGGTTTTAGTATTTGAGGTTGCCATACCTGCGAAAGAATATAGTTTAAATTTTGTGTGTGTGTGTTTATTAGTTGTAGCATTCAATGTATAGATTTAAATTTAAAAATAATACCATTCTCAGTTATGATAATTGGTGGACTTCTATAGTTCTCTTTTATGTATAACATGAGAGCCCGAATTCCTTTAGGGTATACGTAAAGCCAACTCAGATCAGTC
Source organism: Vaccinium macrocarpon (assembly GCA_022606695.1). NCBI lineage: Eukaryota > Viridiplantae > Streptophyta > Magnoliopsida > Ericales > Ericaceae > Vaccinium > Vaccinium macrocarpon. The sequence continues at coordinate 7,155,698 of CM040176.1, read as the reverse complement.
TACAAAAACATTTAAGTACATCATTAAATACTCAAAACGAATTACATATACACAACTATAGAAAAAATGTCATATTCGACACTAATGAGTTTTTGTCTTGATATTAATGAATTTCTATGAAGTGTTCCTAATTTTTGTATGTATATTATGAATTTCTATGCAAGTGTGATATGAATTTAAATCGATTCAAGGAGATCCATAGCATCCACATCCAAGTAAAGATGTGCATTGCACTACTTTCCCAAAAATTTCATTTTTACATAGATTAATGAACTCTATAGCATGTCGTATGGAGGGAACATTAAGGATATGATTACCGGTGGACCAATGGGAACGCCGTTTTTCACCGCTGTGACAAAAAGGAAAAATATAGTAGTTCCTTAGTGATAGAAGGATGAGAAGGTGAGGAAAAAATTGAACTACTTCCACTACAATATTTTCAAACATACCCGATTCTATAGTAAGGTCATCTGTCGTGATGCTTAAGTTTGAGCTGTTAAAGAACAAGTCACTAGCAGCATATAATGCTGTGTAGTAATTGATCCCGAGATAATCGAAAGAGTACTGTTTGAGCATTTGAGATTCTGATTTGGTGAATTTTGGCAATCGATCCCCAACCAAAGACTTCATGCTCTGGGGATAGTCACCGTAAGTCAATGGATGTAAAAACCTACACAATGAGTATTTCAACCACTAAATCAAGAAAATCTTATAACTAGGAGATGTTCATTGCGATGAATTAACTACAAGTTTGTACTTAAAACCCAGCTTCATAACACAAGTGAACATTTTTTAATCTCAACTGCCAAAAACCTCATCTTTAGAGGATATATGTGTTGGGAATATAGACAACTTTTAGCAAATAGTCGGGGGTGTAAAAGCTATTTAGGCCCCTGAGGCTTCTGTTGGTCCAATTGATCATAAAATTGGGTCTGCCACATTTTCTAAATTAGGGGCGGAGCCCCTTACAACGTGCCACAACATGTGTGTGACAAAGGTAGCACAAATATTGCAGCGAAAACGGCATTTTGTGTTTTGCTAGGGGCAATTTTGGTCATTGTGTTGCGTTTCATTCTAAACACGAGATGAGACAAAAGAAAACACTTCTAAGAGAGGAAAGAGAATATTTGTACCCCTTATTCTTTGGTTATAGTGGAATAATATGGCTCTCGTAGTTTTGCCACGCGTTAAGGTTTTCCATGAATATCTATGTGTCTCTCCTGCATTTCGTTTACTAAGCACTGTCTTTCTGTTTTGCGATTTCTATGACTGTAGTTTTCAAGATCCGTAACAGGGGAAATTTTGGTCATTGGGTCTAACCTATTTATATCACATTTGCTATGCAATTATTGTTAGAGCGTTTCATTCTAAACACAAGATGAGACAAGAAAAAAGACTTCTGACAGAGGAAAGAGAATACTTGTACTCTTCATTCTTCGATTATGTTAGAGGACAAGTAAGGCTCTCATGATTCTCTCACGCGTTGAGGTTTTCAATGCATTTCTGTCTTTCTTTCCTACTTTTCGTTAATTAGGCATTGTCTTTTTGTTTTGTGATTTCTGTGACTATAGTTTTCAAGATTCGTAGAAGCATTGTGGATTGAATACGTTGTTCAAATCAAAACAATATGTGGCCAAAAAATGGTGCTCCACTATGAATCAGGAGGTCACTTATAGTCGTTGTACCTTTGTTTCCCTGTGATAAGTAACTGGATAGCACAACAAGACACTGACCAGTCAGAGTCTTTAGTGCGATCTTGTGACTAAAATTGCACGGGAAAAGGGTTACATCGGCATTTTCTGTACGTATATTTTGAACACCAACTATGAGACCGAGTTTATTGAGACTAGGTAATGCAATACTTACCATCCCAACACAAAATCGATAGTCCTTTGAGCAGCCATTCGGCCGGCCGTATTTTCCGAAAATGGCATAAACCACTTGGATGATAGTGTAATCCCAATTTGACCCTTTTGAGAAGCCTGCACGTAGGGCTTTTTCTTTAGAATAAATTCACAAAATTCAGGATTTCAAGTTACATAATTTGAGTTCTTCTTGTTTCAAGACAAAAACACAAACCTTAAATTTCTCTCTATACAATTTTACGGCCGCTATGTGCGAAAGGAGTATGTGGTGGCCAACTATGTATGGTTCAATTGCAGAGTTCCCAAACGTGCAATTTCCGATATAGCCAGAGCATCGACCAGGTGCATAGACACCAGCTCCATAGCCATAATAAGTAAACTCATATGGCTCATTAAACATGAGCCAATGCTTCACTCGATCACCGAAGGCAGCGAAGCAAAAATCGACATAGTCTAGATAATCATCACTGTTCATGAAAAATTTTGGTCTTAATGTAAACACGATCGAGGTTCCACAAGTACTGAGCATTCTAATTAATAGTGCGGCAAACGTACATGATTTGTGGGCTTAACAATCCGCCATAGTCATGGTCCAAGGCTTGCGGGAGGTCCCAATGAAATAGCGTCACATACGGTTTTAAACCTTCAAGTATAGTAGCCAAAATAGTGGAAATTCAAAGTACAATCACATTGTACCAAACCGTTTGAATAAGGAAAAAATAAGATTGGGATGGTTATATACCAATTGCTAAGGTCTCATTGATGACATTATTGTAGAATTGGACACCCATAGCGTTTACTCCCCCACTAATTTTCCCCTCTGCAAAAGAAGGGGGAAAAAAGGATTAGAAAAATTCACAAGTGGAGATTGTTTTCCCAACGACTTGCTTATAATTTGAAGATCAATTTAGTATTTCAGGGGATCGATGATACTTACTAGGTAATATTCTGGGCCATGAGATGGAAAATCTAAAAGCATCGAACCCAATATTCTTCATCATAATTATGTCATTCTGTTAGAACAAAATTCCTTTCATTTAAATTAAGTATAAAATAATACTCCATCCGTCTCATTTTAAGTGTGTGACTTTGTAAATCTAACTTATTGAAAAAAACATCATTATTACACTTTTGACATCAACTTTACCTACGCTTTACACTTTTCACATCAACTTTCCTCCACTTTACCTAAGTATTTAACCACTAATTTTTTAAATGGGAAAAATTATAATTGTACAAGCTTTATCCATTAACTTTTCAAAAAACACATTTATTAAGGGACAATCCAAAATGGAAATGTCCACACAATAAAAGGGATGGAGGGAGTATAAAATAAAGACATGGTAATTACTTCGCTTTTTTGTCATTTTTTTTAGGTAAATTAGCAAAATCATCCTGAGGTTTCTAGATATAACAAATTACACAATACCCCATGTTGCATAACAAATTACCCACCTGTGCAACGTAGTAGTAAGGAAATTCGACGGAATCTTTCTAGAATATCAAAGTCTACTTATAATGGACCAAAATGTCCTTTTATAGCTTGTGAAAGGCTGTGAAGGTGCAAAAGACATTTTGGTCCATTGTAATTAATTAGGATTTGAAGATGTCAGACAAATTTTCTCAAATTTCCTAACTGTTACATCATTATAGGAGGTAATTTGCAATTTTCCAAATGTGAGAGGACAATTTTTAATTTCTAAAAACTCAGAGTTAGTTTTGGTAATTCCCCCCGAGGGCAGAGATAGTATGTTGCTATTAGAGCATTCTCATCAGGCTCAACAAAAATTAGGCCAAATTTAACCTCAAAAACACCTTTTATAAATTAACAAGTCACTTTTTCAAAACTCACAAAATTAGACTCTCTATTTAGGAAGTCAGGAGAGAGAATTGCTTTAACCTGTAAATAATAGTGGCTCAAAGGATTTACCGAGTTGCTGTAGCAAAGTTATAAAAAAAATTTTGTTGAGTTTGATTTTGGGGGTTTTTTTCTCTTTCACTCAACAACTTAGCCATCAGGGAGATTTACCTCCCCTGATGAGGATGTTCTTAGTTAGATTACACTTATCCAGGGAATTCAAACCCTAGATCTCATGTTTTATAGGAACGACACACAACCATTGGGTCAAACCCCACGATTACTTTTTTGTCATACTCAGAGACAGAATCTTTATAGTATAACTAATCATACCTTGAAGCGATAATAAAATTCATCTGTTACATCCCCTGTACTGTGGTCCTTTATTTTCGCTGCCATGAGACCAGAGAATACCAGTCAATCTCCAAATTTGGTTTATAACTATACTCTTGTAAAATGGGAGCTCTTGCCAAATTAAGCATTGGAAATTTCTCTTTTGGGCAAACAAAAGTATAACATCTACCTCTCACGAGGCAGTAATACATACAACTTCTATTTGGCATTTGTTAGAGAATGGAAGTAATGACATTTGCAAGATTAGTTGGAGCATAGTTGTCAAATGGAAAATGCTTTAAATTCGGACCAAATAAGTCCAGACACGTGTATTTGCAATCTCATGTGCATTCATTGAAGTGCACCTAATTATGTTGTTTGTTGGACGCATCTGTCTCTAAATATAGACATCTGTAGCTTTGCGCAGGTCAAATTTTATTCCTATGACAACTCACGAACAAATTTTTTGGACAGGTCTCGAACTCTTAGAAGCAAACAAAAGCAGAACACCTAATAAGATCAGTAGATCACACAAACATACTATACAATCACTAAATGGACCCCACCAATATGTTTATTTCTTGATGATTTTGGATCAACCCCCATGCATGAAATCAGATAACCAATTTCGATTTAACATTCGTGGGCGCACACACACAGCGCGCGCACGAGAGAGAGAGAGAGAGAGATATAGAGACCTGGATCGTTGTGAGTGAAAATGTCCCAAATGCTGGGTCCCCTGCCATCTTCAAATGCAGCTCCTTCAATCTAAGGACAAAAACAAGACAAACTACAAACACGTTTACATACTTCTGTTTTGCCGAACTTTTCGTGAATTTCTCAAATCCAAAAGCTAGCTGTACCTGGTAGGAAGCCGATCCGGCTCCGAACACGAAACCAGCCGGAAAACTGCTCCTGTTCAGATTAGAAGCAGCAGCGTGATCATAATTCCTCCATTTTCCAGCATTTGAACCACTACCCAAAATGTTGGAAGCCAGTATCATCAGGAGCCATAAATGGTTAAGAGAGCTTTTTGCCATAGCCACCACTTTTGATTGACTGGTTATGCCTAGTTGAGCGGAAGCCAACTATAAAAAGGAACAATGAAAAGGATTGATTAGTCGAAACAATTGAAATACTACTACCAATTTAGGCTTCGCAAATGTATATGTACCACGTAGGACGTTTTTTGTTGGTTTCCAGAATTCCAGGCTGTTTGATGGACCACAAAGAGATTGTGAAGGGACGTGATCGGATTCTAGATCATTCACCTTTCTGGGCACGTCAAATGAAAGAGACCGATTTTACTGAGAAAATTTTGGGTACGGGGAGGGTATCACGTGGTACCCTCTCGGCACATCCGAGTCATCCAATGCATTCAACTAACGGCCTAGATTGAAAATGCCGTCCGGATTAAAAGTGTTGTCCGAATTTTTAAAAAATAGAAAAGAAGTTAAAAAATGTGTTTTAATCCGAACCGTCTGAAGGCTCGGATGTGCTGAAGAGACATCATGTCACCTATAACCTATTTGCACCCAAAATTTTCTCGATTTTAGGGGTGATTTGGCCAAAAAGAAAAAACTGGATTTTTGGTTTTTTTCTTGTCTTTATTCAGCTATTTTTTGCATTTGTTAGTTTTGAGTTGAAATATTGTGGTTTAACGATTTATTTCGTCGAGACAAATCTAAAGAGTATAAAATTATAGTCAAAAGTAATACTCCCTCCATCCCAATTTGTTTGCTCACTACAATTATATGTGTTTTTTTTTAAACTCTTATAGTTTTCAATCTATAATATATTTTATATGCAGTATGGATCTTATTTGATTGATCTCAATTAGTTCTATAAGACAAAATTTTCAAAAATTTTAAAAACAATACAAATAAAAATTTATAAACGTTTAAAAATAGCACGGATATTCGTAGGGACCAAACAAATTAGGACAAAGAATAGTTTTTTTAGGGGGTGTTTCACTAACAAAAAGCTATTTTTTTCAAAAATCGAGACATGTCATTCTCTCACAATACATCACATAAAAAATCGTGAAAAGCTAGCATTTTCAAAAAAACCGCCTTAGTGGAACACCCCCTTAATAAAGCCGAAAATAAACCAGTAATAAATCAGTTTTTTGGATTATTTTTCATCTTTATTCACAAAACCATAAGTTTGGCTAATAATTTTATACTTTTTAGATTCCTCTCGTCGAAACAAGCCAAGAAACCACAAGAAATCGACCTAAAACTAACAAATGTAATTTTTTTGGAATAAAGACAACGAAAAAAAAAACCAAAAAATCTGTTTTTTCTTTTTAGCCAAAAGAGGGGACCATAATGTGACAGTTGAGTGCATGTGAAACAATTATTATCACATCTGACAGTTATATTTTTCAATATGAATTTCAAAAAAATTATGTAATATAAATCTCAAAACAATATATGGTAACGATTTTGTTTTATAGATCTCAAATATTTCTATATTACACAAGGTTCGCACAACAATAAAACCGTTAATAAATTGAAAAATATACTAAATAATAAAAAAAGTCACGAATTTCAAAAATAGACAAATAAAAACGGACTAAGAATGCATTTAATCAAAGAGCAAATATTATTCACTAGCTAGAATTGTATCAGAGCATATATATCAGTAATATTTTTCATTCGTTGAGGCTCATGAACAAGTTCGAGTTCGATCCAAACCTCAGCAAGCATAGCTCGAGTTCGGCTTGTCAAATTTTCATTGAGTTCGAGCTCGTTTAAAAATTTAATTAACAAACCTAAACATTCTAAAACTCAGCTCGATTCGGCTCGTTTACAGCCCTACTTGCATGTAACGCGGGCCTGTAGTAACCTTTTCTTCTTCTTTTTTTGGTGTTTTTGGCCAAACGACTTGATTTTAGGAGTACTCGTTCCTGATTACTCTACTGTGATTTGAGCAAATTTTATTTTGGTCCAATTCTAATATTAAATCCATCAATATGGCTACTTCATCAATGGAGGCCCAGAAATTATTGATTTCAAGTTTTCAACGACTGCAAGCCCTTCTTGTTTTTCTACTCCCCACGTGCAGCTACCAACTCAGGCTTCGCTTCAATTCTTATGGCACCGTTAAAGATACAAAAAATATAGTTGTGGATTTCATTTGTACTTTAACATATAAGTGTACTTTAAAAGTGTATTTTAAAGTGCAAGTGTTACATAACATGTGTATTTTTTATACTCTTAACCAGAACACCATTGCACTCATTAGTAAAACCCTTGACTTATTGGACTTTTTGTACTTCCTCTGTCACAATTAGTTTGTTCATTACGAATATCTGTGTCATTTTTAAACGTTTATAACTTTTTATTTGTAGTGTTTTTAAAGTTTTTGAAAATTTTGTATTATAGTACTCATTGAAATCAATCAAATAAGATTTATATTGCATATAAAATACATTAAAGATTGAAAACTATAAGTGTTTTAAAAAGGCATCCATAATCGTAGTGAGCAAACAAATTAGGACAGAGGGAATACATTTTGGGTTTTGTTTTTATTCACGTTTCGGTCATAATTTTGTATTTTTCTGATTCCTCTCATCTAGAAAAATCACAGATTTAAAAAGTTTGATACAAAATAAACAAATGTAATTTTTTTTAAATCAAAAAGTGCGAAAAGTTAAAGTGAGACGACGCCTCAGTAATAGAAGTTCACCGCAAGATCTGCGTTCAATATCTCAGTCACTTGTGGCGGTGAAAGATCCACAACCTTATTATTATTATTATTATTATTATTATTATTATTATTATTATTATTATTATTATTATTATATCTTGCGTGTTGAATATCTCAGTCACTTTTGGCGTGAAAGATCCACAACCTTTTTATTATTATTATTATTATTATTATTATTATTATTATTATCCTGAACGTGAATTTAGAAAAACGTTCTCAGGTTCGATTCCCATCAACGTCGGTGCAATCAATTTCTGGAAAAAGGAGTGGTATTATCTGGAGAGACTGGAGAAACCATCTCATTTGAGTTACTCGTTGCACCTTCAGGTTTTGGAAGGGATGTTCTAACTAAATCCAAGAAATGATGATCAAAAGTTGGGTAAGGGAAATGCTACGATATATATTCTCTATTCGGGTGTGTATCGATCATATACAGTCCTACAAAAGTTACGAATTAATTGGCATAGTTTTCTAAAAGATTTTAGCAACTAAAATCACTGTGCTAAAATCATGGTTTTAAAATAAAAAGATGAAGTGGTTCCGTATATTGTTTTTTGATTTTTTTCGCATCAAATTAAAGTACTCCTCTTATACTTAATTAGGTGTAAAAAATTCAAAATATAATACACGAAAATACTTAATTTTTTTATTTGAAATACCATGATTTTAGCAATTGAGTTGCTAAATTCTTTTGGAAAACTAAGACTAATCAGAGTTACGATTTTTTTTTATAAAAGTTATGAGACACACAAAAATGTTATGAATCATAGAAAATGTCACGAATCATATTGCTTAAAAGTTATGAGACACACAAAAATGTTATGAATCATAGAAAATGTCACGAATCATATTGCTTAAAAGTTAAAAAAAACACTAAAAAAATATTATGATTGTCAATAAGATGGCGCAATATGAATTATACGTTACGTGCTAAGGTACACATCTTTAATGGGTGTCTAATAAATAAATAAAAACACAAACACACACATTTCAGTACACCTTAATTCCACTTTTCAATATATTTACACTTAATTTTATGCACTTTTTAAACTTTAACATAAGCCCACTAGGCTTATTTTAGCGTTTTCCTTAAAATTTAGTCATCTATGATTTGTTTAATTAAATTTGTTCAAGGGGTCATTATATGTTAATCATGGTCAAATTATTTTATTGCATTATATGGTGTCCTGTGTGTTGTGCTGGGGTGCACAGCACTATGGGGCCAACCCCAGGTTACGTGTTTCATCCGAACTATTCTTCTCGTTCACTTCGTCAAGTATATGTAACACAAAAAAATTCAGGTTGATCGAACATCGGTAACTATTTGATTGATCACAATTTAACTTGTAGTTTTTGTGGAAAAAAAATCACGTACAGTGGTTTCTTTAATAATTTTGTTTCCACGAAAAATGAATTCTTAAAACATAGTTATCGATATCCGATCAACTTGAATTTCTACTTGGTATACTCACTTAATGAGATGAACAAAAAGAACAATTTTGATCAAATAACAGGTCTCGAAGTGGGCCCCACAGCCTTGCACAGCACCCTACGCATAGTACACAGCTCCCCATTATATGTGGAAGAGGTGGCAAGATTTGTTCAAGAGGATCATTATCAACTAATCGTCTCGTTTTACTCGTGTTTGAGGCACTATTTCAAAGAAAAAAAAAATTTACCCATTCTATAAGAACAAATCATTTTTATATGTGGGGTCTCAGTATTATGTACCACTATGCACACAAAATAAGCACAAAAAAAAACACATAATTTCAAGGCACCTTTTACACTTTTAAATACATTTACACCTACTTTTATCTACTTTTTACATATTTTGGAAAACAAGGCCTAAATCTCATAGTTTAGACAAGTAAATCTCTTTTGTCAAATTTGAAGATCCTATGATAAAGACCCAAAAATGAAAAACTATTTGTTTACTTTTTTCAATTGTTTCTAACTTTTCTATTTCACTATAGTAAAGATTGAAAACAAAAATTATTTCAAGCTGAAATTAAAACGTTAAGTAAATTAAAAAGAGTATCAATGTCAATCTTGTGCTAAGGCAAACAAGGCTATAATTGTAGAAATCAAAATGAAAAGCAAGTAGATTTTAGAAAACCTTAATACTTGGAAAACTTATGGTATGACACCTATGGAAAAAATAAAATTAGTCATAAGATTTCAACATCTCTATTTAATCCGGTAGAAAAAAATAAGTCCAACCAAATGAAAGCTTCAATGAGTGGGTCTAATTATTCAGTGCTCCGAAGAATGGTAACTTGTTCTTATGAGACCCTCTAAAACCACATACTATTGTGGGTTCACTATTAAATGTATGGACTCCACAAAAATATATGTTGCTGAAATGATTCGAAACACAACATTACTTTGCTCCGAGTATACTGAATAATTACTCAATGAGAGTGGTAGGTGGGACTTGCGAGTTGCGAGCCATGTTTAATCTATCTATCTACCTACTAAGAGCTCGTTTGGATGCAGCACAAAGAGGAGGGATGAAGGAATCTGGCTAGATGACGAGGTGATGGGATGTTTAGCCTAAGTTTTGGGAACAAAAAATCCACCCCAACTAAATAGCCGGCGGCTAATTAATCCGGTAGAGGGTGGATTAAATATAAGCAGGGGGAGGGTGCTTGTATTTAATCATGGGGGATGAAGGTGACCAAATTACTTGGTTACCACGAATCAACCAACAAAAATAAAAAATTTTAGATCCAAAAATTTCTAAAATTACAAACAATCAGGAAAAAAAACGCATCTAGGCAAGGGATTTACCGGACCATCGCTGTTGATTTCGTCGCATTTCCGCCGGTCTCTGGTTCTGGGTGGCTTCACGAACAGGAAGAAAGAAAGAAGAAGAAGAAAGCAGAAGTGTAGATAAAGACTGATGAATACTGACGACTTCCCCAATAGGTTTTTAAGGGTAAAAATTACACTTCACCCCCCTAGTTCATGATTATATTTGAAATTAGAATTTTGCTAGTTACCACCCATTGGGTGGTCAAATGAAAGTAATAAAATAATTCCCTTTAATTGCTGGAATTACACGTGTTTTGATTCTGATCTCTTTCATTGCAGTTCCCAATTACTCATTGCAGGGTTCTCCTTGGTTTTTGCCAATGGACCACTTTAACTTTGCCTTTAAAGCATTCTGAAATTGTGCCCACTGCCCATTGCCAGGATACTTTACCCCAGCTCAAAACATAAAGTTAAGAAATACTCCAATTTACCCGTTTGTTGGACGTTCTTTTTTTTTTCTTTTCTTTTTCCCTCAAATCGGATGCTCAGTCCAACTTGTTTGCACTTTGACTACTTTTGAGATTTTGAACGTAACAACAGGACATAATCCCCAGTGACCTCAAGCAGGGACAAAGGCACCCTTTGGCTGTTGACCGCTGCAATTTTTTTTTTTTAGTGTAAAACTTTTGATTGGACCTTGTCAAAACTGAAACTCCACTGCTGGCACTACAACACTCCATTCTTCACATTTAATTTTGAACAAAAAATTTGGCCCATTCAAATGGTTTGGGCCCCACTATTATAATAAATTATAAATAAGCAATACAAAAATATATCAAAAATCAGTTATGACTCAATCATGAACTACTTTTGAGACTGATAAGTGCGCAATATCACAGATATAAGCGCCTAAGTATGGCGAATTAGCGCATTAGAGGCGCGATTTATTCCGTTTTTCACTTGATGCGGTGTTGTCTTTTGTTTTTGGTATTTTTGTTTGTTTTGTAGGAAACAAGCCGGAAGAGCACATAAAGTGGACACAAGACATCGGGCATGTTGGGAGCTAGTGGGACCAAGTGAGGACGAGCAAGCAAGCTTGAAAAATAGTTTAAAGCACTCGGTATCGATACAGGAATTGTGTTGTATCAATACCGGTTACCTCAGGAGCGAACAGAATGTATCTATATTGATACAGGCATTTCACTGTATCGATACCGGAGGGGCTTAAAATCAGTCGGTGATCTTGTCACGTGTTTGACTTCGGGAAGTTATAAATACCCCGTTTTTAGGACGAATTAGGGTTCGAACCTTGTTTTACTTTGCTTCTAATTAGCAGCCGTTTATTTTTCTCTGGAGATTCTACTTTTCGGAGGCTTTTCCATTAGAGTTTTGGAGTTTTGTTCGCTGTTTTTCATATTGCTTCTGGTACTTCTTGTTCTATTTTCATTAACTCTTAGTTCGCGGGAGTTTGTCCGCGGTTTTACTTTCAGATCTTCGTTTCGTTCAATATTCAATTATAGAAGCATGTTTAATTTAATAATCTTGTCAGTTGTTCAAGTTATCATGAGTGAATAGTTCTTTAGGTATGGTCACGGGGGCGATTAACACTTCGTGGCCAGGGCTGGATTTGTTCTTGTTTCGATTTTACAATCAACAATGGTTAAAAAGCAATTTTAGGTTATCAAAGTGCTTCCGTTGGACGTATCCGGCCATCGTCGGAGCCCATATAACGCGGGGAACAGGGGACCAAAACTTGTTCTTCGTTGTACACGGGTGAACGGCGACCACGAGGATTCGCATCTTTCGGGGTATCTTTCTCTCTCTAAAATCAAACGTTTTTAGAACCTTGAACGAAGCGGAACTATCTAGATCTGGTTACTAGTGTTATGATCCCTACGACCATACTTGCTTTTAAATAGTTTAACCAGACCAGTTTTACTCTAGTTTAGGTAGTTTTTCCCATCAAATCACAAATGGTGGCCACCTAAGAGCCGTGTTGAACATTACAATCCGAGTTTTTGGTAAGCACTTCCCGCCTTCTCTGTGGATTCGATTCCTGTCTTACCGGGTATTATGCTACACCGGTCTCAGCCCTACGCTTGGGGAAACCCACTAATTTAGGTCTAGGATTTCGGTCAAGCAGAGACCTGAAGGAGCGTTACATTCTATTTTGATTCATGGTTGAGGTAATGCATTGAGATAAGTTTTTTTTTTTTTTTTTTACTTTCTTGTTGCTTTTGATTTGTTAAGAGCATTTAGATATTATGTTTTACATTGGGTACTATCAGGACATTTGTCGAGAGTACTTAGGTATTGTGTTTCTAAAATTTTGTTGTCTTATATGTTGTGGCCCCCTCGGATATGAAATCATGGCTTCGTCCCTGACCTCAAGAATTGGAATGGTTGACCTCCGTGGAAAGACAATGGCCCCAATGGCCAAGCATAAAATACCGTTTTGTGAAAACTACACCCCTTTTTTTCAACTGGGATGATGTGTTTGTTTTTTTGGAATTATTTTTGTCTTATTTGAATTATTTGATTTATTTGAGTTATTTTTGTCTTTAGTGAACTTTTGTAAAATTTTGATCATAACTTTATAGTTTTTTGATTCCTCTCATCGAGAAGAGCCAATAAACCACAAAAAACCGACACAGAACTAACAAATGTAAATATTTTTTAAAAAAGACAAAAAAATCATTTTTGGTTCATTTAGCCAACGCAACCAAGATGAAAAAACGGAAGTATAAATCAGGAAAATAAATACTATGGATACCGATAAATAGAATAAAGATATTGTATAGACAGCGTGTGAGACCCACACAAATGATCCAACCAATTCAGCAATTCAATAATTTTACAAAATTCTTAAAATCATAAAAACTATAAAAAAAAATAATGTGAACTTAAAAAAATATGCATTATGGATTTTGTTTGATGGATCTTAATTAATTCTATTATACAAAACTTTCAAATATAAAAACTATAATAAATTGAAAGATATAAATCGTTGAAAATGACGTGTAGTCCCAAATGAAACACTTATTTTGAAACAGAGAGTAATAATTAAGAAAAACAAACTAGAAAACAGAGACAAAAATAGTTAAAATTTTAATATTAATACGCTTCAGTTTTTTTGTAGCAACTTTTTATAACACCAAGTTCTTTTCCGTTAAAAAAAATGAACGATTTTTATGCTTTGAAAGTAAAGTGAGAGAGAGTCCACTGCAGATTCAGGAATTTGAGAGAAAATGATATGGAGTCAATTTTGTCAATTAACTTCACAACTTACATCACTCCGACACATGTGAGGAAAGACTATCATTATGCTTGCGACCTTAAGTTGTATCGTAGATGGTGTCGCCCCAAGCGTAGGGCTAGGTCATCGGTAGCATAATAACCGGTAAGACCGGGTCGAATCCACAGGGACCGAACGCACCCGGCGTGAGAGTTGTCTTGCAAGTGTAGGTTTTAGCCTTAAAGTGGCAAACTTGGCTTTTGGAGTTTGATTGGTGGAATTCTCTCTCTACCTCTAACGCAATTGAAAATGAAGATATAAACTATAAATTAAAGGCGGCAAGGTCTAGAGGTTCATACCACCCATGAATAAGGATATTTAATGGCTCTCAACTATAACTCAAGTGAGAGACAAGTCACTTGCTCTTACTCGGAAGATTTAGCAATGAAGATCATTTTGACTCTAGAAAATGGGTTTAACAATGTGATAAGTTCTTTGAGGCACTTTGACAAACGCTTTGAATGTCATAGCTCTAAGCATCATGTGTGGCAAGTAGTCAAGCCCTTGCCTACACAAGATCAAATAGGTTAACAAGACTAAGTTTTGATACATAAATTGAACTTACCCAATGAAAACCAATCTTAATAACAAGAATGAGGTTTGTAAATGGAAAGACACCCTCTTAGACATTTTGTCGAACACCCAAAATGACATAGCTCAAAGCATTGTGTATGCCAAAGGAGTTGTCTACACCCAATTAAAGAGGTTAACAACTCTAAGTTTAGACCGAAAATAGAGTGATTAATCCATTCACAAACCCACAATAAGCATATAAACATGAGAAACCATTGAAATACCGAAGTCATGGAGTGATCTTCACCCCATGACCAAGCCTAAACTACTATTCAAACACGATCAAGTTAAACATTAAAGGAAATACAAAACATGACGAAAATGAAAATAAACTACGGATTCATAAATATTAGAGAAGTGCTTACAACATTAATGAAGGAGAAAACATTGGTTCTTGAAGATTGAAACCTAAAAACTAAAGAGAAGGTGGAGCTAATTTAGACTAAAAAGAAAATAAAATGAAAGTGTAGGAGATATATGCGAGATAGAGAGAGGGAGAGATGTATACACATAACCCTTCTCTCACAAAAATATCCAAAATACAACTAAAAGTAGTAAGTTTTCATAAGTGGAAAGTCTAACAAGTGAATTACACACTTTTTTTGGGTTGCTAGGTATTGATACCTATCAATACTGGTATCAATACCTGCATTAACAATGCTACCCGAGAAGCCTGGGTATTGATACCAATTTTGGGGGTATCAATACCCATGGTTCTGTCCCTTTTTGTCCCTCAGAGGTATTGATACCTATCAATACTGGTATCAATACCTGCATTTATACTTAGGCATTTGAGGTTTCCTCTTCTTTCTTTGTTATCCATTGGCCTTGTGTGCTACCGGGCATCCTCCAAAACACTTCCAAACATCGTGTGAGCTTCGGGAAGAGGGGCACTTGGTCTCGTGAGTGCTTGTTCACTCCCGGACACTA
This sequence comes from Vaccinium macrocarpon, assembly GCA_022606695.1. Lineage (NCBI taxonomy): Eukaryota > Viridiplantae > Streptophyta > Magnoliopsida > Ericales > Ericaceae > Vaccinium > Vaccinium macrocarpon. The sequence goes on along the minus strand of CM040176.1, from coordinate 7,140,373 downwards.
TCGGGAGTCTTTGAGAGCGTGAGACACGGCTTTTAACGCACCGGCTTGGCTTTGTGGCTTTTCGACTTCTTGGGCCTTAGCTGAGTCTTCATTTCTTAGCTCTTGAGGCCCAGTGGTGGCATGCCATGGGGCAACTTGGCACTTGGTAACTTGGGACGGCTTCCAATGCGCTCCAAAACGTGTTTATTCACGTGTTTTACCTATAACTAACAAAAACAACACTACGAGCATATCAAACATATAAAACACAAAATTGCGTGTGTGTGTGAACAAAAATGAGCTAGATAAGCCCGGATTATATACAACATTGAGGGCTTATCACATTAATTACTCCCTCCGTCCCAATTTATTTACTCCTTTAGGGAAGCGAGTTTTTAAGGGGTGTGAAAATTTTGTATTGACTTTTCTATTTTGCCCTAAATCCAATCAATATTATTGTGACCAAATTTCTGAGACTAATTTATTATATAAAAGTCAAAACATATTCAATATGGATCTTGTTTGATAGATAATAGACTAGTCAATTAAGATGTGAAAAATACTTTTTAAGAGTAAAATTCGAAAGTGACCCAATTTTGATGGATGTTTTTAGAAGTGGGACAAATATTTTGGGACATTTCAAAATAGAAAGAATGACCAATAAATTGAGACGGAGGGAATACATGGGAAACACCACAAAGGACTGCGCTAAAATGATATTGGCCTTGTTCTTTTTTCTTTTTCTCCCCTTTTCAAAAAGATTATTTCTATTAAAAAATATTTCCTCTCCACTCATTACATTATTATTTAATTTCTCTCTCTATCTCTCTCTAATCATTATTTCATTATTCTCATTTTCAAAAACACAACCAAACACATTCTTAAAAATTCTTCTAAAAAATTTCTTTTGAAAACCAATCCAAACAAAACCTCGCGCGTGAAGCCATTGGTGACCACCAGCAATATTTAGAATTTGCCTTGAAATTATTACACAATTTTGTATTACACATTTTTTGAACCACAAAAAAACTTTAAAAATTACTTGTTTTGATTATATTTCAAATTATATAATTGATTTAACTAATAATCTAATATGGGCATATGATAGGCCACATTTGTCTTTTGACATGATTTTATATCATCCATCCTTCTTATCCCTCCTTTTTTGTCTCTCATCCAAACTATTGGCTATTTAATCTTCTATTCTTAACTATCACATCAATGTGGGTATCCATTCTTATTTAATCACCCCGACTATTTTATCTTTCTTGACTATTTAATCCATCCAAATTTAATACGTCATCCAAACGGCCCGTAAATGTAATAAAGAGTGAGTGGGTGGTTAGTATTTCGTACCTGGTACTGTTTACATTTTTCATCCCATGATGAAATTATATTCGCTGTGTTTGGTTGAGAATTTTGAGAAGAATATTTTGAAAAATATTTTTGAGATAGTGTTTGGATGAGTTTTTAGAAAAAGTAATAATTAGAGAGAGATGTAATAATTGGAGACAGATAGAGAGAGAAATGAAAATAATGATTGGAGAGACGAGTATGAATAAAAAGAGAAATGTGATTAATTATTTCAGAGATAAGAAATGGAAAAAAAAAATTTATTATTTTTTATAAAATATAAAGTGAACAAAGTGATCTTACCCTCGGTAGTTGATCATTCTTTACCGTGGCTGATAGCCTGAGAGAATATTGCTTGTTTTTTGTCCACATGTTAGTTCTGCCAACTCGATTTGATATGACAGGCCAGAACAGTAAGAGCTTAATTACATTGGGGTGCTTTGGATAAAAAAAATCAAAAAGTGGTTTTTAAAATAATTATTTTGTTCTTATTCAAATTTTTTTTTTGCATTCGTTAGTTTTGCATCAAGATTTTTTGATTCTTGAATTTCTCACGACGAGAAAAATTTAACAAGTATAAAATTATGGTCAAAATTCAAAAATTTTTGAATAAAACCAAAATATGTGGATTGTTGGACCTATTTTGGCTTTATTAAAAAAAATTGAGTTTTGATCATAATTTTATACTTGTTAAATTCGTCTCATCAAGAAGAATTCAAAAACCATAAAATCTTAATGCAAAACTAAAGAATGCAAAAAAAAAAATTTAAATAAGGACAATGATTTTTCAAAAAACCACTTTTTAATTTTTTACCCAAAACACCCCATTATTCCACTGAACATGATCAAAAAACACTTTATATTCTCTTTTCTTTCAATAAAAAATACTCCTGTAATACTACATATTTTTGTTTTCTTTTTTTGGTATTTTGTCAATATCTTTTGTTTTGTATATTCCAGTAGATTAGATTTTTGGAGCAACATGGTTTATTAAATGAGCATGTGGTATGTTGAACAAAAATGATAAGTGTACAACAATCATTTTCAACAAGTCTTCAACACACTTACATGGTGTGTGGAGCCCACACATATTTCACACTCAAGTGTGTGTGGGCTCCACACACCATGTGAGTGTGTTGGAGATTTTTTGAAAACTTTTGTTGTACATGTATCCTTGTTCGTCTCTAAATATCCAGCACGCAAAGCTAAGCCTTCATAAATACGCATTTGTTTTATTAAAAAATTCAAATTTTTCCGCAACTTAAATCATGAAGACATTAATATCTGTTGATTTGTGAAAATAATTGATTTTTTTTTAAAATACATCTTTTTATGGGCCAAGGTTTGTGCGCTGGATATTTATTTAGGGAGCCTTTGTTTACTACTATGATTTTGATCTTTCTCTATAGCAATTACTACCTATATACATCTGTATGTACGTAAATGCATACATATACTCCTACATAGGATATTGTCATTGCTTTCCATTTTGACGTGTTTAAGGGCATGGTATTTTGGATTGCAAAAAAATAGTAACAAGAATGTTTGATTGTCGAATTATTTCAGATATGTTGAAAAAGATAGGATTACAGACGAGGATAAAGCGGACAAGTGGAATCTATAAAATAATTTAAAAAATTATATGAAAATTGGATTTGTATTTGATTAGGGTATCATAAGGACGATGGGATTATTTTTTACTGTTGAATAAGGAAAGATATAATCCACCCTAATCAACTTCAGCCCTTAAATCTTGTGCACCTACAAATACTGAACTATGAAAAAGGCGATTTATAGGCTCACCCCTTTATCCCACCTCTGTTATCTTGCAATCAAACATGCGAGCATGTATTATGGCAAATGGCAAGAATACTCTGCCGCCAAAAAATAATAATAAATAAAAGATGCATGGAAATAGATACAATTTTGTTTCATCCTCAGCATAGGATTTGTTGAATCATTTCCCCTTTGAATATTACTAATGTAAACAAGTTGCGATGCCAAAGGAAATCTTCTCCAATATGAAAGAGATGCATAAATAAGAAATGAGAGCATACACTTTTAAAAAAAAAAAGACTTTGGCTTCTGGCAAAGGTTGTGCATTAAATTTTGATAATTTAGACTTGATATTGTTCTATTTTATTGAATTTGCAAAAATGAAACATTGATGTGGGCAAGTAACGATAGAAATGTCAATAAATAGGTAGCACAAACAGAAAAGGTTTTGCAAATATTGCATGTAATTGTTGGAAATACGGTGTGAATGAAATGGGGCATTCAGAAGGTCTTACGAGGAAATCGAAGGGACCCCACAAAGTGTGTGATGTGCGTGATCAAATGTGCTGGTTATTAAATGAGTTACACCGCCCCTCCATGATGAGGATTGAAGGCGATTCAATTTCTCAAATTTATTGTGACCGTTACTTCCAGAATTCAAATTGTGCATTTGTGAGGGGAGTTTTAAAATCTGCAGAATTCAATTGAGAAATTAAATTTCGTATTGAAGGCTCCAGCTCCTTCTTCAATTATATATTGGCAGCTCTGCCATTTGGTTTAGCACCAGAAATTCGTGCATCATATTGTATTCCAGAAATCGTGTTTTTGAGAGAGAGAGAGAGAGAGAGAGAGAGAGAGGCAGACGCTGTTTTAGTTCATCAAGGCTTCCAGTGGTGGTGTTCCAGTGGTCATGATTCTAGCCGTTGTATCCTGGGACGAATGCGTCAATTCATCTTACAACACCCATAGTAGACGAAGCATCTTTGTTAAGGAGAGTGTGACTTCACATGACTCGGCAGTTTGTATCTCTATTTTCAATTCTGTTATTTCCGGTTCATGTAATTTTATTGTAATCTATTCATGTATAATAATATTAGAGGAAATTGTTCATTGAAATTTCGGATTGCCACTGTAATTTTTCCAACAACAATATTATGAAACAATAGTTCTATTCTGATTAATATTAGTAGCAAATAAGAGTCAAAATAGCATGATTTACAGTCTGTTGGGGATTTAACGGTTGGCACATAACTATTGTCAATCAGTAATAGTTATAATTGTACTCCTATCTTTTTGCAAAAATATTTAAATCGGCATTGGGTCCGTGGATCTTGCCCGCGGGACCTCTCACCATTTAATTAGTACTCAAAGATTGCATGTATTCATCCGACAAACTTTTGCTAGGATATGTAGACCAGGAGAAATTTTCCAGGGTCAAGTGGGCACAGCCTACATGGCGTTTGATCACGTATTTCGGCTATCAAAAAGTGTTTTGAAAGATTAAATTTTAAAAGAGAAAGAAGAGAGAGACTGAGAGAAATCTAAACTGTTCAAAACACTTTTGGATGGCCGAGATGCACGCTCTGTAGCACGTAACCATGCTTGCTCAGCAATAAAAAAAAAATTCCGTTGACCAGAATATCTCTCTCTCACTCTCGTCTCCCATTTTGGGCCTAAATTCATCGAAATTTGGGCGATATTAACTGGCCAATTGAAGATGGGGCAAAGTCGCGAATGGAAATTGAACCCGAGAATGAATTTTTTTGAATCTCATATCGAATCAATCCTGGACTTCAGTTTGTAGGTTTCTAGTGCAATTGATCCAAACACTGCATCATAAATCTTTTATAATAAACCAATGTTTATACATTGATACACGATCTTTAATATTAGTGTGAGTTATACAATAGAAGAATCCGCTCTAACATTGGATTAGGGGTGTTAAAAGGAGTTATTTTTCCACGAAAATGAGAAGTCAAAAAGCTTATCGTCCACTACTTTTGACTTTTGCTCTCCTTTCATCAAATTTGAAAATGCATTTTACGAGAATGGGTTTTGGCTTGTCTTCCCCAAACACCAAAAAGTTGAAACACTGAAAATGGGAATGCCAAAAATAACCTCCCAAACAGTTAATCTTAAAAAGAAGAGGGTTCTCTATCCCCAATCCCCACAAGACAATTAGAGGTATTCTTCCTATTTAGAAATTTGTTGAACCAAATAGCAGAGTGTTTGGGATACCTTCTTAATCCATTTTTGTAATCCACATAAGTGATCCCAAAACGAACAGTAAAGCCTAGCGTCCACTCAAAATCGTCGAGGAATGACCACATAAAGTACCCTTTCACATTAGCCCCCTCTCTGCAAAAACAAATTTACAAGTCAATTTTATTTTATTTTTGCATTTTCAAATTAAAAGCATAAGGGCAACAATAAAAATATTTAGCGCTTCTTTGTTTTACCTCCACAAATCCCCCTAGAAATAGAAGCACTAAGCAGTGACGATGCCGCCAAGTTTGGAAAACTACATACAAAACTTATTGTACATATTTCTGAAATTCTTGAATAAATTTCTCATTTTAGCCACTAAACAAACTAAAATGATCTTAAAGCCGAATAATATGGTTATATAATTTCATTATATGCGTCTTATAAGAAAATTTCTGGAGTCTCCAATGAATCCAATGGATAAAAATTGATAAACGTACTTGATGGCTTCCGAGAGATAAGTTAGGTGTTCATAATAGTAGGCTATTCTCTGCTCATCCTCCAAGGATTGTTCCATGGTGTAATTATTTGAGGTTGCCATACCTGCAAAAGAATATAGTTTAAATTGTTTTTAGTTTATTATTATCAGTTGTAGCATTCAAGGGTATAGATTTAAATTTGACAATAATACCATTCTCAGTTATAAAAATTGGTGGATTTCTATAGTTCTCTTTTATGTATAACACAAGGGCCCGAATTCCTTTTGGGTATATGTAAATCCAGCTCACATCAGTCTGCAAAAGTATTTCAGTACACCATTAAATACTCGAAAACAATGATATATGATTCAAGAAAATGTGAAATTACACTCCTCTATTTAGATGTACACGGTCTACAGCACTTATAGAAAATCATAATTAAACATGAAATCATAACATTGGAAATCCTATTAGTTTTGTGTTGAAATTCATAACATCAACTATAGGACTTTCATCAGTTTTTCCTTGATGTAACAAATTTTAATACAAAAATTACGAACTCCTATGGGAAATGTTAAGAATTTTTGTTTATACCTTATGAATTTCTATGCAAGTAATATGAACTTAAAGAAAGGGATGAATACCCATTCAAATAAGAATGTGTTTTATTTTACTTCTCTATAATAATTCCAAGAAAAATCAAGTTATTTACCGGTTGACCAATTGGAACCCCATTTTTCACCGCTGTGACAAGGAAAAATATACAAGTCCTTTAGTTAAAGAAGGATCAGAAAACAGAGGGAAAAAATGAACAATTTCCATAGCAATATTTTCGCATATACCAGATTTTATAACACGATCATCTGTTGTGATGCTTAAGTTTATGCTTTTAAAGTACAAGGCACTAGCTGCATACAATGAGGTGTAGTAATTGATCCCAAGATAATCATACGACTTCTTGAGCATTTGAGACTCTGACTTGGTGAATTTTGGCAATCGATCCCCAGCCAAAGACTTCATGATTTGGGGATAGTCACCGTATGTCAATGGATGCAAAAACCTACAAATTGAATATTTTTAACCATTAAATCAAGAAAATTTTGTAAGTAGCATATGTTCATAAGATGTTTTAATTTAATTTTTTTTTTTGTGATGAAAGAATAGCCCCACAGGCCACAGCCAGGCCACTAATGGACCCAATTGCATGACCCAAACCTTCGGGGGAGCTTGCACAGCCAGTCGCGGCTCCCCACTCATTGCAAGGATACTCACCCAGCGGGCATTCGAATGCAGACCTTGAGGACCCCCAAAGCCTAGCACTCGCTCTAACCACTGGGGTAACTCCTAAGTGTGTGATATAGAATTTTCGTTAAACCCTAGCTTGAAAGCACAAGTGCATAATTTTTTAGTTAAACCACAAATCTTCATCTTTTTTAAGATGAATGTGACCAAAAATTATAGCTCTGCCATGAATCAATAGGTTACATGTACCATTTGCCATTGTACCTCTATTCCCGTGTATTTTTAGTTACAGGATGGCATAATAAGACACCTGCCAGTTAGAGTCTTTAGTCGGATCTTGTAACTAAAATTGCACGAGAAAAAGTCTTTAGTCGGATCTTGTAACTAAAATTGCACGAGAAAAGAGGTATATCGGCATTTTCGGTTGAGGTATTTTCAACTCCTACTATAAGGCCTAAACACTTACCATCCCATCATGAAATCAATGGCTCTTTGAGCAGCCATTCGACCGGCCGTATCATCCGAAAATGGCACAGACCACTTGCATGACAGAGTAATCCCAATTTGACCCTTTTGAGAAGCCTGCACATAAGGGTTTAATTTTCCTTAAAATCAAAACACAAAATTCATGATTTCAAGTTACATAATTTGAGTTCTTGTTTCAACATGAAAACACAAACCTTATATTTCTCTCTATACAATTTTACGGCCGCTGAGTGAGAAAGGATTATGTGGTGGCCAACTATGTATGGTTCGGTTGCTGAGTTCCCAGATGTGCAATTTCCGATATAGCTAGAGCATCGACCAGGTGCATAGACACCAGTTCCATAGCCAAAATAAGTAAACTCATAGGGCTCATTAAACGTGAGCCAGTGCTTCACTCGGTCACCGAAGGTAGCAAAGCAAAAATCGACATAGTCTAGATAATCATCGCTGTTCGTGACAAATTACAGTCTTAAACTCTTAATGTAATCATAATGTTCCTCAGCTTCTAAGCCTACTTAATTGTGCAGCAAACTTACACGATTTTTGGGCTTAAGAATCCGCCATAGTCATAATCCAAGGCTTCCGGGAGATCCCAATGAAATAGCGTCACATACGGTTTTAAACCTTCGAGTATAGTAGCCAAAATAGTGGAAATTAATTCAAAGTCCAATCACATGAATAGAGAAAAATAAGATTTGGGATAGTTATATACCAATTTCTAAGGTTTCATTGATGATATTATTGTAGAATTGGACACCCATAGGGTTTACTCCCCCATTTATTTTCCCCTCTACAAAACAAAGGAAAAAAGAAAAAGGATTAGAAAAATACACTAATATCTTCACGAACACAAATGGAGATGTTTCTCCAATGATTAGCTTAATTTGAAAGTAAGATACGAAAAGCGGTGGTATTGGGTGGTGGCCGTGTTTTCCAACTAATAAATCCCCTATGAATCTACGGCGTACTTAGGAAAGGAAAGTACTGTTATAGCTAGTGTTCCTTCTGAGCCAAGAATTACTAGTTAAGAAAAATAGAGCAATGTCAAAACAATGGAATTATTAATACCGAATACAATCTGAGAAATAGTAATTACTGCTACTATATTTCATGGGATTGATGATACTTACTAGGTAATATTCTGGGCCATGAGATGGAAAATCTAAAAGCATCGAACCCAATATTCTTCACTAGAATTATGTCATTCTGTTGGAACGGAATTCCTTTCATTTAGATTAAACATAAAATAATATTTAAAAAAAAGAAAAGAAAAAAAAAAAAGAGCAACGTCGAAACCACCCTGAGGTTTCTAGAAATAACAGATTGCCCCCTCACGTTTGGGAAATTACAAACTACCCCATGTCACATAACAAATTACCCCGTCACAACGTGGTAGAACGGAAACTCGACAGAATCTTTGTGACATTATCAAATCCTACTTATATTGGACCAAAATGTCCTTTTATAGCTTGTGAAAGGCTGTAAATGTGGGAAAGACATTTTGGTCCATTGTAATTAGAATTTAAAAATGTGAGATGTTCTCGAATTTCCTGACGGTTACATCACGATAGGAAGTAATTTGTAATTTCTCAAACGTAAGGGGAAATTTGTAATTTTTAAAAACCTTAGGGGTAGTATTGCTAATTTTCCCGTCTTTTTAGTAATAGCTAATCATACCCTGAAGCGATGGTAAAATTCATCTGCTACATCCCCTGTACTGTGGTCCTTTATTTTCGCTGCCACAAGACCAGATAAAATACCAGTCAATCTCCAAATTTGGATTATAACTCTACTCCTGTAAAATGTTAGCTGTTGCTTAACTACGCATTTTCCAAATAGTTGAGAAATGAGGGCAACAAATTGGAAATTTCTAGGTTTGGCAAACAAAAGTATAACATCTACCTCTCACAAGGCAATACATATAACTTCAATTTGGCATGTGTTAGAGAACGAAAATAATGACATTTGCAAAAGAGCCCTGATACACAACAAGAAAAAAAAAAAAAAAGGAAACAGAATAGGAAAACAGATTGAACAGCAGAGATTCGGTCTGTGTACTGTGCGCATAGTACACAGACCGGATCTCTGCCGTTCAATCTGTTTTCCTGTTCTGTTTCCTGTTTTTTTTCCTGTTCTGTACACTTTCCGTTTGCAAAATGCTTTATGTTCAAACGAAATAAGTCCAGACACATGTATTCACATTCTCACCCGTGTTGTGTTAAACACAGTCTCACGAGCGTCTTGTGAAGTGTATCTAATGTTATTGGACGCGTCAGTCTCTAAACATATAGGCATCCGTAGCTTTAGCTCCAGTCAAATTTTCAATATTAATTGGAGCATGGTTGTCAAATGGAAAATGCTTTATGTTTGGAGGAAATAAGTCTAGAAACATGTATTTGCATTCACACAAGTGCCGTGTTAAACACAGTCTCATGTGCGTCGTGTCAAGTGTATCTAACGTTGTTGGACGCATATATCTCTAAACATATAGGCATTCGTAGATTTAGCTCTGGTCAAATTTTCTTGCTATGATCAACTCATCCAAGGACGAAGGTACTAATTGGCTGTTGGGGGCCATGGCCTCTGCCCAAGAAAAAATTGTCACTGATTTTTTTTTTTATATAATGTAAAACTTTTGATTGGCCTCATGCCAAAACAAAAACTCCACTAAAGCACTGCTCCACTAAAATAATGAATCGTAAATTAACCAAGACTGTGGCCATTCATATGGTTTGGCCAAGACTTTCGCCATTCATATGCTTTGGCCCCACTAAAATAATGAATCGTAAATTAACCAATAAAGAAACATATAACAACTCCTCTAATTTGTTTGTAAAATTTTGTTATTTATGTTACGGCCCCCTCGAATATGAAATCCTGGCTCCATCCCTCAACTCACCAACAAATATTTTGGACAGGTCTCGAACTCTTAGAAGCAAACAGAAAAAGAATCACCCAATAAGATCAGTAGATCACATAAACAAACATAGTACTAATCACTCAATAGACCCACCAATGTGTCTATTTGTTTGATAATTTTAGATCTACACCCATGAAATTCATGCCATCAATTTCGATTTTTCACACAGAAACACACACAGAGACCTGGATCGTTGTGCGTGAATATGTCCCAAATGCTGGCTGCCTTGCCATCTTCAAATGCAGCTCCTTCAATCTAGGGACAAAACAATACAAACTACAAACATGTTTATATTTTTTCACAATATATTTTAGTAACTAAAAAAATTCAAATAACTAACAACATGGTATTGAATTAATAGTTGTTTTATTGTCAACCCAGTAAGGACATGGAAGAGTTTTCACCTTTTACACTTATTGAAAGCTGTAACAGAGAAAAAGTTATCTTTTTCATGGAAGAGTTGTCACTTTTTACACTTATTAAAGACTCTAACACAGAAAAAGTTAACTCTTTGACAGAAGAGTTTTCCTTACCATCCTCCCATTGGGCTGACCGCAGAATTCTCCTTCAATTAATACTTCTGACACAGAAAAGTTTAACTCTTCTACAAAAGAATTTTTCTTACCGTCCACCCATTAAACTTATGATAAAATTCTCCTTGAATTAATATTTCTGTTTTGCAGAACTTTTCGTGAATCTCACAAATCCAAAACATATACCTGATAGGAAGCCGTTCCGGCTCCGAACACGAAACCAGCCGGAAAACTGCTCCTGTTAAGATTAGAAGCAGCCGAGTGATCAAAACTCTTCCATTTTTCAGCATTTGAACCACTACCCAAAATGTTGCATGCCAGTATCATCAGGAGCCATAAATGGTTAGCACCACTTTTTGCCATAACCACCTCTTTCGATCAACTGGTTACACCTATTTGAGTTGTAGCCAACCATAAAAAAAAAAAAAAAGAACAATCAAAAGGGTTAATTAGTCGAAACAATTGAAATACTACCATTTAATGTTTCGCACAAAGAGATAAAATTCACCTTCAATCATAGCATGCAAATATCCAAAATAGCAGCGAATTAACCTCCTTTTTTTTTTTTTTTTTGTTGGTTCCAGGCTGTTTGGATTGACCACGAGAGGTTCAACGGTGTGGTACAGGTTTTTCGTGGAAAACAAGAAGATTGGCGTGCAAATCTCAATCATTCATCCTTATGTAGATACAGTGAAGTGATGAACATGTTTTTTAGAGGTCCCAAATACTGAAAGGAGACCAGCAACTTGGCACGGGAGAGAGTAATGTACTTTGGCAAAGATATTTTTGTATCAACCACTCCCTCCGTCCCAATTTTATAATTCTTTTTAGGAGTTCGTGTCACTTTTCAAAGTGTTATATCTTATAATCTACAATGTTTTAGGTGATTTTGAACACTTTGTTTATTAGATTAAATCAACATCTATCAAACAAGATCCATATTGCATATGAAATGTATTACCGATTGAAAGATATAATCGTTTTTTTATCCAGTTAGGATAGAACGAGGGACTATAAAATTGGGACAGAGAGAGTATTATAATAAGTGATCATTGATTTGATAACGTGGCTCAAGAGGGTGCTCTATATATGTTTGGTGGGCATGTGAATCTTAGCTACCAGTAAAATTAATTAACAAGTGAGACACTAATCACTCTTGAGAGAGAGAGAGAGAGACTATCCATCAGTTGCATGTGCGTTCCTTGGTTTGTGGAATGTAAGGTAGCATATGAACCTCAAGCTGGAGGTCTCAAATGGATTGGACCGGTACAGGAACATCGTGAGCACTGCACGTTTAAAAGCAACACGACACGGTACTGTTCAGGCACGCTACAACACGACATGATCTTATAGGTGNAGGCTAGGCTGAGCTGTTGTTTTGTGACACATGGCAATGAACGTAGAAAAGTATAAACATGACATGGTACGAGCACAACATGGGCACAAATAAAAATAAGGAATGCTTCATTTGTAGTAGTAAACTAAAATCAGAAGCACTTAATTGCTACCAAAAAGATTTTAAAAAATGCTTAATTTATTATCAATCTATTTATGTAACGTGGTGCATGTATTCAGGGGTATGGCCATAAAGAAATTGAGCACCTATAGTGTGAGTAGCACTTCCATTAATTTGACAGCAAAACGCAGATGAGGAAATTGCGAAATTTCAATTATCAATAAGATTTTTGTAGAATTTTATTAATTCTCGCAATTTCAATTATCAATAAGATGTTTGCAGAATTTTATTAATTTTGTAATATTATTTTATTATAACTATTTGAAAAAAAATCGGTCTGATAATTTTTTTTCGTCTTTACTATGTTCAATGAAAAGAAAATTTCCAAATGAGCACGGGCATGGGGTGACACTAGAATTGGCATGAGCATGACAAGGCATGGGAATTGGCATGGCACAACACAGAGTTAGGCATGCTGGTGGGTGGTTTGCAAGATATTACCGATGGGTTAAGACAATACTTCTTCAATTAATAAATGGGCCAAGCTAGGCACGAAATAAAGCATGTTTGGCATGGAACCAAAAGACCAACAGGCCCATTTAACACCTCTACCTCATGCTGATGTCTTGTGGAATTACTGGTTTTCTTTTCTATTTTCGTAAATGTCCAAATCAACTTATACGTTACTTGACTAATCAATATTTCATAAACCAATCCACTAGTTGCGGTTTTCTTGTCTTAGGAAGGAGGATAATGTGTAAAAGATAGTATATCGATATACAGAAAAAATGTATTAATTTCTGTGAAAGTGTATTATTATTCGTGAAATATATAATGAAATCGAAACTTCTTTATTTTTATATTCATATCAAAGGCGCCCAATTATTAACCAACTTACCTGCCCTTCATTCATAGTGGGCCACGAAGTTTTTAAGTGGGCCCCGAAAATTGAACGTTTGCGATATTTTTAACTTCCCAATTCAAAAGTGATTGGGACCTGATTTCTGCCACCATATATGTGCCGCGAACCCGCGTCTGCCGGTGGGGCGGTGCTGAAATACAATAATAATATAATAATGCCATCTGAAACAATGTGTCTCATATCACTATTCTTCCCAATTCCCATCACTCTCTCTCTCACAAAATAACAAACAGAAAAGTCAAAAACATGTGCAATGGCATTGTAATCACGTGGTATTACATAAAAAAAAAAAAGAAAAAAAAAATCACTCTCCAAAATTATTGAAAATAATCTCTAGTATGAAGATAAATATATCCTAATACTTTAATTTTGGTCGCACCAATAAACTTGTAATTTTTGGCATATTTGGTGATCATGTTCCGCGCACACAACCGAGGCGAATGGATAACATCAACTTTAAACAAAACAAAATGCGATTATATCTGAGTTGGCCATAATGCAAGACATTTTGGCATTTTATTTAATTTTTCCTTTTTCTGCTTTCAATACCATAACTAAGGGTTAGCTTCTAATCTGGACCTCCCGTTTCCAGACCTCCATGATTTAAATATTTTTTGACGATCCGATCCATCCAATGTGTTGGGAAGGTGTTTTCAATGGTCCACGCAGGAAATCTTCAAAAAGGAATATACAGGGAAAGGATCGATCCAAGCAGTTTTCGCAAAAATTTTATATTTACAGTTTTTCGCAAAAACTGCTTAGATCAAGCCATTCTCGGTATTTTTTTGAAGATTTCCCAAAATAGACCGTTGAAAATATCTTCTGAACACATTGAACTGCTCAGATTTTCCAAAAGTAATTTGCAACACAAAAAAAATTATTATTTTCTTATTTTCGGGAGGTTTGGACTAAAAGTTTTACCCCATAACTAATATGGGCCAAAGTGTCAATTTCATATATTCGTGCATGTCCACGAATAAAATCAAATTTACGAATAGTGGTGTCAGTTAGAAAAATTGGTACATATTTCAATTTCATTAGGTCCACTTTTGATAACAATATGAGGAGAAATGTAATAGCCTATTGCGATCTTTCCAGAAATTTACTAATAAACATAAATTAAATTTTGTGAAATATCAGTGGCTACTATACAACAAAAACTTGGGTGTTAGCTAGGTACCATATATGCACATAAACTCAAAGCACATTGCGGCCGTCCTTTAGATCGTCTGAAAACATTTTTGAATGATTATGATAGAGCGTTGCGGGTACCCGTAAGACGCTTCGTGGTACCCTTTGCACCCCAGTTTTCCTCATGCTATACATAATCTAACGAGATTTCACTACTCAATGGGTTAAAAAATGGGCAAAAAATATATTGTTAATTAAAATATTGTTTGGTTATTCCACTGCAAAAAATTGTGTCCCATATTTGAAAGTCTTCATTTTTTTAGTCTTAATACGTGTAATATCATTTTGTAATGGACACAGATAATATAATCATAAATGACAGAAATAAAATTATTACATAATTCCAAAACAAAACAAATAAAATTTGGGTGTTGATTAGTTTACCGTGTAGTTGATCGCATAGAGTAGTTGTATAAGAGCATCCTTATCAGGATCAACAAATTTTGGACCAAGTTTAACCAAAAAAACACCTTTTACAAATTAGCAAGTCACTTTATCAAAAACTCACAAAATCAGACTCTCTATTTTAACTTTACTATATTAAACTATTCCCCTCAAATCTATAAAAAAAAAAAAAAAAAATCTTCTCCCTAAAAGACTAAAGTTTCCCTCGGTCAGGAGTCCCCCCATGCGTCATTTCAATGCCTTCCCTTGGTCAGTGGACTAGCCACGTATCTCCCTCTTGCCCTCCCTCTCTCCTTTCAACCAATTTCTGCCGCGAAACCGGAAGAAAAAAAAAAAAAAAAAGCTAACCCATGAACAGTGGTTCGCCCGGGATGTAACACCACTGTAGCAAAAATAATTTGTTGAGTGAAAGTAGAGAGACTGATTTTTGGGGGTTTTGGGGGGTTTGGCTCAACAATTTGTCCAAAATAGTGTTTTACAATACCAAATGAGGATGCTCTAAGCGGAACGGTTAGGTATTTTGGCCTTTACATCAGTTAGGAAAATCCCGTATATAACTTATCTATAGGTCTGATAGTCAAATTGTCTCTCAATTTTACAGTTTTGAAAATGCATTTTCTAAATTTCTACTACTAAATACATATATTGTGAAAACCGCAAAATGAAGCTCCCAAGCTGGCTATTATCCAATTCGAAATATGGAAGGTCACTCGGGCGTGGAAGATCCGTGAAAATTACCAATTTTCTACTCTGCCTTTAAACTTTAGATTCTCCAAGTTTGACCCTCAACTATGGCCGGTACCCAAATATTGTAATAATATTTCCATGAGTCCTTAACTTTTTTATATTCATTTTTGCACATGCACTTTAGCTAATTCTGGGGACAAATACATAACTTACTTACGAGGGTCTCAATCAAAATTAGAACCAAGCTACGCATAAGTTGTTCCCAAAGGAGTTGATAGCAATTAAAATGTTTTCTTGAAAAAAAAAAAAGAGCATCAAAATCCCAAATAACCGTAAAAAAATTCAAACAATAGCATACAAAAAAGCTGAGGAACCTCGACATTTTTATCTGTATAAAAAATAAATAAACGGTAAAGTAAACAACAAAAACTCCACCAACATTTTAAAGCCCAAATATCACCATACAATAGCAAAAAAGTATATTGATACTAAATGTTTGAGAAACATTACAAATATAACAGCATCAAAGGTTGATTTTCCATACGTAAGAAGATGTTATATAAATATTATGTATGAAATATAAATTGTGAACAACCGAATGGTTAGGATACAGACTACGCGTAGCACAATATACACAAACATACCAACCACACCCATTTAAGTTCTGGTTAATCCGCACTAGAGGATAGAAAACACACCAAACTAAATTTTTCCGGTTTATTAAGTCTCAAACCGGACCAAATAGATTACCTCTAAAACCAAACAAAAACCATTGATATGGTCTGACTTTTCTTCCAATTTGTTTTAGTGGATTTTATCACCACTTGTTTCTATAGATTATCGTTTGATGGGAGTTTGTATCTTATAACAAACGAAGGAGACGATTTAGCTGTGACAACAAAAAATATTCACTAGCGAAGGGGGCAAATGATATTAATAAACGAATGAGCTGTAGAGTTTGAACACAACAAACAAAGGTAATTTTATTGATTACAAGAACTTGTACACTTAAGTTGTGTACAACAACACACACTATCACTCACAGTGGAACACTCTCTTGCACACAAGAGGTAGTACACACACAATCTAGGAAGACACTTTAACTTTGGACACAAACTCTTTTAGTACTTGGACACCTCTCACTCACTTACTTGGAGTCTCTCTTTCTTGCCTTCACTTGCATTCACATGCATTGCATACCCACAAATGAGGACCTCACCTCTATTTATAGGCACCAATGGATAGTTCTAGAAGCACTCATCACTCCATGCCTCTAGATGCTTCTAGTGGGCATAAGCTTCCATCATATTCTGAATATTCTCAGAACATCCGAAAGCTCGTGTGGTCCATAATATTCCGAACATTCTAGTAGAACCTAGAATGGTCTAGTATACTCCACAACATTCGAAAGGTCCGTAAGACTAAAGCATATTCTAGACGATTCGGAGCATTCTAGAGAAGTCTAGATATTTAGGAATAGCGGAAGTTTTCCGGCGACGTCCTAAGACTCCGGAAAATTCAAGAGAGGTGGTGATGATCTTTCAACACTCCCCCTCAGCACCAACTCTCTTAACTCTGCCTTACTCTTTATGCCAAGCTGCTTTCTGAATTTGCTGAGCTTAGAATTGCTGAGTCCCTCAGTAAAGTTGTCTACAACTTGGTTTTTGGTCTTTACGTGGCTCTCCTCTATCTCTTCCTTAGCCAACGCGCGGCATCCATGTATTTGGATTGACTTCCTTTTCGGGTAGATCTCCTTGGTGGTGGATTGTTTTCTTCTACCTCTTGTTGACTTAGCGATCCTCTTACGGGTGCTAAAATGTACTCGTCTGCGCCATGGGCTCATAGGCTTTTCGGGCGTGCCGGACGAACTAGGCTCTCGCTCACCATCACCTATTGTAGGTGTCAGCTCCTTAACTGAATCAGGAGATTCTTCTCCCTCTTTTGTCTCCCCAAGCTTCTCTTGCAAAAGATCTTCTAAATCTCCGGAGTTTGGCAACTCCACCTTTTGAGGCGACCACCATGACGAAGCTTCATCAAAGACCACATTCCTTGATGTGTAGCACCGACCAGTTGTAGGGTTGCAACATTTCCACCCCTTTCCCTCTCCTTCTTTGTAGCCACGAAGATGCAAGCAATTGCCTTTTATCAAACTTGCTACGCAAGTGATGCACTGCACAAACCGTAGCATACACATCAGAAGACTTCGGAAGTGGCTACTTACGTGGGCGGTGTGGACCATAACTTCTCATAGGGTGAGACAAAGCCTAGCTTTGCACGTGGTAACTGTTGATCACATGAGCTGCCGTCTTCATGCATTCTGCCCAAAAACGACTGGGCACATTCTTTGCATGTAGCATGCTCCGACAAATCTCTGCAAGGTGTCGGTTTTTCCTTTCAGCAACGCCGTTTTGCTGTGGAGTACCTGGGTAGGTCAGTTGTCGTCGGATTCTACACTCCTTTAGATAATCTGAGAATTCATCCGACGTATACTCTCCACCATTATCCGTTCGTAAGCATCGAATTCTTTTTCCGAACTCACTTTCGACCTTCTCACGAAACTCTTTAAATTTTGATAGAGTTTCTCACTTTTGTTTCATGAAGTCTACCCAAACGTACCTTGAGTAGTCGTCGATGAAGGTCACCATGTAGCGCATGCCACTAATCGATGCTTGTTTTACCCGCCCAAACACATCAGAGTGAACAAGCTCCAAGGGTTCTTTTGCTCTGAACTTTGACTCCACATACGGCAATTGATGTGCCTTGCCATATTGACATCCTGCACAAATCATGTCTTCTCGAACATCTAGCTGGGGAAGATCCTTGAGCATAGCCTTCTTCATTATGATCTTTAGCTTATGATAACTCACGTGCCCCAAGCGTGCATGCCAGAGATCTGCAGTCTCATTCTTTCTAGTCTTATCTACGTAAGCCGATTCAGCTGACATTACGTAGATTGACTCCAGACGTCGTCCTTCCATGATTGGTGTACCTACTGGCTTAAGGCTTTTGTACACCTTAACGTCTTTTGGGCTAAATACCACATAGTTACCCAAGGACGTTAGTTGTGAGACTGACAACAAGTTTTTCTTCATCCCTGGCACATGATAGACATCTTGTAGCTTAACCCGCTAGGGCTAAACCGAGGGGATTGATAAGCGGTCTTACCAATGTGAGTTATCAGCAACCTTGAGTTGTTTGCCGTTACCACCACCCGATCTCCTTTGTATGCGGACAAATTAGACAGCTTCTTCTTATCTCCAGTCATGTGATTGGAACACCCTGAATCAACAATCCAATCATCATTGTAGTTGATGGCTCCCCGGTTGGGCACTGCAGTAAGGGCCATTTCACTCTTCTCTGTCACTATCGAAGAAATGTCTACTTCTTCAGTGACTGAGTTAGATTGCTCTGGAGGTTCATCGAAGTCTATCTCCTCTTACGAAAGCAATCTCCTTGATGAGGCCGGACATACAAAAGGATGCTTGAAGGTCCCACTCTTCTTCCTTTGTCTTCTTGGTGATTTTTAGAAGTCACCAAGTTCCTACAATTAATTTATTCTTGAACCGACAATTTTTTTTGAAAGTGCCCTTTCTTGCCGCTTGATTGTAACACCTTATGTCATACCGTAGGGTCGAGAAGAATTGTCGCTTCGTCGTATTCTGATTTGGTTGGACTCCCCCTGTTCAAGGACTTCTCCCATGTTGAGGTTTGGTGCCATCTTCTCTATTCTTAGGCTTCCCATTACGTTGTCCGCCTTTTTTGTTTTGCTGTCGATAATGTCTGCCCTTCTTGTTGTTGCTGTAGAGTGCCTCCTCTTCATTCTTTATCGACACTCCAGCCATCTGCTTGCATAAGCTTTCTTGATTGGCCAATAAATTCTCTAACTCTATTAGAGTTGGTTGAGTTAGCCAACCTCATTATTCCCGTGATATCGCATTATACTCGGGCTTCAACCCATGTATAATTATCCTCCTCATCCTTTCCTCATTAATATTTGATTTAGGATCGAGGTCCGAAATCTCCGCGACAAGTCCTTTATCTTTGTAAAATACTTCGCTTATGCTTTTTACCTCCTTGGGTGGTAGACATCAACTCATTTTCCAAGTCTTTGGAGCCGAGCATCATTTGTTTTGAGAACAATGATGCAAAGGTGTCCCACGCCATCTTTGGTGTGTCGCCGTCCCTAATTAAGCCTCGAAAGCAACTCATCTTCAATGGTTGTTTTGAGCACATACACGCCTTCCGGCCTTAATCTTCCATTTTCGGAGTGCTTCAACTTCCTTGGGTGGTTGGGTACTATCTCCATTAACAACCTCCCACAAGTCACGCCGCTTCAAGGTGGGACTTAATGCGACTCCGCCAACTCGATAGTTGTGATTGTTCAATCTTGTAATCTCATTTGGTTGTGTTCACAAGATCCGCCATCGTGACTTGGTGGGTCTCTCTCTTCTTTCACCAAGCAAGCCAAACAAGCTTCACAGGTCTCTAAACCGTGATCGATCTCTTAAACAACGGTCCCCAACCGGCTTCGGCTCGATGCAGATTGTAGAGTTTGAACACAACAAACAAAGGTAATTTTATTGATTACAAGAACTTGTACACTTAAGTTGTGTACAACAACACACACTATCACTCACAGTGGAACACTCTCTTGCACACAAGAGGTAGTACACACACAATCTAGGAAGACACTTTTAACTTTGGACACAAACTCTTTTAGTACTTGGACACCTCTCACTCACTTACTTGGAGTCTCTCTTTCTTGCCTTCACTTGCATTCACATGCATTGCATACCCACAAATGAGGACCTCACCTCTATTTATAGGCACCAATGGATAGTTCTAGAAGCACTCATCACTCCATGCCTCTAGATGCTTCTAGTGGAGCCCATAAGCTTCCATCATATTCCGGAATATTCTTGTAACATCCGGAAAGCTCTGGTGTGGTCCATAATATTCCGGAACATTCTAGTAGAACCTAGAATGGTCTAGTATACTCCTGACATTAGGAAAGGTCAGGAAGACTCAGCATATTCTAGGCGATTCCGGGCATTCTAGAGAAGTCTAGATATTTCGGAATAAGCAGGAAGTTTAGAAGTGACGTCCGAAAGACTCCGGAAAATTCAAGAGAGGTGGTGATGATCTTTCAACATGAGCAATTCCGGAAGCCAAATTGTACTTGATGAATGTCAAGAAGTTGCCCAGATCTAAAGAAAGTTTTGACGGCTATAGTAACTTCATGGCGAACAATAGACCAAGCTTTCTGAAATAACAACTCCTCTAACCACAAAAAGAAACTTCTACATGCAAAGGCAAATGATGAAATTTTTACTAATGGTAAGGCTAATGGCGAAATTAACAAAACTTATCAAAGTTAAGCACGTGCCCGTAACTAAGTACTATTAGAACATGGAGTAGTACTAGACTACTAGCCCTATCTAGCTCTGATCAAGGTCTTGATACTTGAGATTGAACTTCTTAAACCAAAATGCTGAGCGCTTTGGGTATCTTTTGAGGCCATCTTGATAATCAATATAGCCAAGCCCAAACCTTACGGTATAACCAGATGCCCATTCAAAGCTGTCTAGAAACGACCATGCGAAGAACCCTTTCACCTTCACACCAGCCCTGCCATTTCCATTAATTCCACGGGAGGTATAATTAGGTACAGAAGGATCATTGCCATTTGCACTAATAACAAACAACCGGTAATAGGAAATTATTAACTACAGTAATAAAATCGCCAATAAAAGTGACTATTAATTACCGGCGATAACGTGAAATCACCCAATAATAACATAAAACTTCTCGTAGCTGAGATTAAGTGTTTGGTTACTGTATAACATGAAATTAATCTAACATCCATTAATTGTACGGAACTCTAGCGGCGGTAATAAAATTGTCGCTACTAGTGTGTTTTTATTTCCGGATGGATGTGTAGACGATGTTCATATTACTGCCACAAAGACAGCCAATAAAAAGCATTACCAACAGTTTTTACCACCAGTAAAAGTGTTGGCGTAGTTTTTAGAATTTTAAAAATACAAAAAAAAAGGGGTAGAAATGTTTGTAGAAACTTTATATCCATCTCAAAACCAATTGGCAATGAGTGGAGAGGTTCCAACGTATATTAAGTGATCATTTCATTCGCTCCTGCTTGAGAATGGGACAATTTTTCTTAACATCCCCCTCACGCGTGCGTCAAGATTTGTGAGTGCAATCACACGCTCCAAGACTTTTAGGCCCTATCATCGATGCGGCGCTTTTTCTTTGATGCGTAAATTCATGGGGCGTGGATTGTGAATTTTTTTTTTTTAAATGTGGAGTGGAATAGGCCCCGCTCTGATACCATGTAGAAACTTTATGTCCAACTCAAAACCAATTGGCGATGAGTGGAGAGGTCCCAACATATATTAAGTGATCACCCATTCCACTCCTAAGCAATGTGAGACAATTTTCCTTAACAATGTTTCAACATGATGTTAACTGATGATCCATTCAATATATACTCGACTTGCGTGAGACTTATATCACTATAATATCATTATTAAAAATGAGAGAGTAAACTAACTTAATGGCATTTTGAAGGGCCCCAAGATGGCGACGGTAGAAATCTATTCTCAAATGATCCATGACTCCTTCTTTGGTTGTGACATTATTGGCATCTCCCATGCCTGAAAACATAATTAAAGTTCCAGAAATCTTCTAATTAGTTTAAAGAAGAACATGAAAATTGTGTGAAGATTGATAACGATTGAAAAAATAATATCAATGGAAAAAAAAATAATAATCCATATTTGGCTTACCATTCTCTGTAATGTAAATTACTGGATTGTTGTACTTCTCCTTTGTGTAGATTAGAACATCCTGAAGTCCTTTTGGGTAGATATAAAAAACATTGTCCCCTTGCGAAGTGAGCTTACTTGTAAGATTAGCGAGAGAATCGGTAGAGTAGCTGACATTGACAGTATTTGCAAAAGGAACGTTAGATGCATAATATGCGGTGTAGTAATTTAATCCGATGAAATCGAAGGACCCTTTCACCAACGAAACTTGCTCCGGAGTGAATTTCGGTAGCCTTTTCCCGACGAGTGATCGCATGGTTTTTGGGTAGTCGCCGTAGGTTAATGGGTGAATAAACCTGTCCAAATTAAAAACACCCATATGTAATTAATTTAGTGATGTACACATTCAAATTAGGATAACAGTTCGAGTTTTTTACAAAAAAAATTAAAAGGGAAAATAAAATCCGTGGCATCTCAGAGAACTAATATATACTGGCTGTTTGAAGCACCACTTAATTTCAAAAAAATACTAAAAAAATAGTACCCACTGATTTTTTGAAATATTTACTCACCATCCAAACGTGAAATCCAAGCCACGCTGAGCTGCTTCCTTGTTTGACTTGGAAGTAGAATAAGGAAGAACCCATTCAGATATAAGTGTTATCCCAATCTGGCCCTTTTGAGATGCCTGAAAAATGTCTCACACAATGGCAGACGCAAGATTCTTAATACGGGAGGTATTCATAAATTAACAACATATTTACACCAGGAGAATTTGACTTGGTTTTGTGGAGACCACTCTTCAAAAAATTTACAAAGAAAACAATAAATATATTATAACCAGTAAGAAGGTTAGGGGGACCAAATACCCTCCTCGCACCCCCAGTCCGCCATCCTATGTTGGCAATGGACATTATCAATCGATTCCACATATATTTTTGAAACCAAAAATATCGATTAGGTGTATTTAGCCAAATTTTTTCAACATTATATGAAGTGAAAATCCATTTTTCTATACTGAATAAGATAATAATTCTGGAAAAATCTATGAGATTCTTACATTAATTTCAGGGTAAAATACACACTTGCCCCTTAAACTATTTGATTTTTATTTTTTTACTTCGTCCTTAAACTATTAATTTAACACACATCCCCCTTCAACTATCAAACCATTACATACTCAATCCAATTTATAACTCCCCATCCATGTTATGGACTGAAAAAGTAAGAAGTTGAACCCTAATGTGTTTTTTGAACCCTAATTTGTTTCTTGAACCTTAAAATGGGGCTACCCCAAATTTTCTGACTCACTTTCGTGTGGGTTACCCCAAATTTTAGGAACAATACAAAAACTCTTCAATTGACAGAAAACATACAGATCGAGCAGAATAGCTCCATAAAAATAAAATTAGCTTCTTAAATCTTACCTTATCCAGAAATGGTAATATTCAAATTGTGCTGGAAATTGAGATGTTCTAAATATTCCTCAACTATCCTCTTTAGCAAAAAACTTAATAGAAGACGGTAACTGCAATTGGATTCGACAAAAGTTCATAATTCTCCATGGAGAAACTGAATCCGAAAAAAGCTCCGGCAAGTGGGTGTGCGAGGTGAGGGAGCCGAACAAGAAGTCGATGATGTGGCTGGGGACATTTCCCATGGCGGAGAACAGATCCCACTAGGAGTGTTTAGTAATCCAAAAAAACATTCAAAACAGATCCCACTCCACAAGCATATCCAAAATTGAGAACTAGGAGTGTTTAGTGGCTTCGATTACTGTTACTTGGATCAGAATGCCGACTCCGGCTATGGTTTCTCATAACCAACTCCGACCATCGTCACTGAGAGATCTACTTTGGCGGGTAATTATCGAACAAAGGTTTGGGTTATAATTGATTACAAGAACTAGGTCCGGATTAGGTCATTGATTTCAAGAAGGGTTTGTGGGGAACTGCCATTTCAAGAAATGGGTTTGTGAAATCAAACCCAGTTTTCCTCCTCCTCTTTACTCTCTCTCTGATAAAGGCGCGAGAAGAAGGATTAGGATTGCTTGGTGATAATGATGGTCTTTTTAGGTCTTAGGGTTGCTTGGGGTTGAACCCTTTCAATTTTTGAAGTAAAGGATTGAGTGAAGTAATTGACGGTTTTATAGTTAGAGGGGGAAGTGCGTTCAATTGAAAGTTTAAGGTTAAAAATAAAATAGTTTAAGGGGTAAGTATATATTTTACCCTTAATTTTAGAGGTAACAAGCAATTAAAGCGAGACAAACACAAATAAAGTAATTAATCGTTTAGAGTTTTGGTCGGCCGTTCGAGCTTTCTAGATTTTTAATCAGAGCACTTTTTTTTTGAAGACAAAAAAGATTTTTTTAGTATTTGAAAACGAATTACAAATATTAAAGGGGTCCAAGGGAAAAACACTTATAATTAGTTGGGTGTCAGAATTAATGGAAAAATTTTAATTGGAAATTAGGTGAGACAACTCAAATTTGAAAAATAATTCATATAATTTTTTAACCCAAACTTTACACAACGATATAAAATTATGACAACTTAAACTCAACATTTTCTTATGGAAATTAAAGTCCTTTGTTTTTTTCCTTTTGGTATAAAGATCAACATTCGTATTGGTGATTCCAATTTTTAACAATTTTTTTACAATTTTTCTTCAATTATTTTTATTACTTTTTTAAGCAAAGGATAAGAGAGAAATTCCAGTTAATCCACCAAACTAGGCAATTGCTGATTGCTGATTAGTGAAGGCTAAGAGTATGTTTTCAACACACGCAAGGCCAAACTTGCGAGGTGGAGAGCGAGCCCAAGACGCAGGCCCGATGTTGCAGATGACTCACCTGATATTTCTCCTTGTAGACTTTGACTGCGGCTCCATGGGAAATAAGCATGTGGTGGCCCACTATATAGGGTTCAGTAGCCGAATCTCCGGCAGGGCAATCGTTCCTCCAAGCCGAGCACCGGCCCGGTGCGAGTGTCCCAAGGTCATAGCCTAGCAAAGCAAATGTCCATGGCTCATTTATTGTGATCCAATGCTTTACCCTATCCCCAAACTCTTTGTAGCAAAGTTCTGCAAAATCCGCAAAGTCGGCCCTACAAACAAAATTAATTGAAAGGATTGACTTTTTTATTTTGGTAACTCATGTATTCAGGTCATCTTAACTGCAAATTAAATGATTTTAGGTGATTATTTAAACAATGCAAGACCACGATCCGGAAGACCGGAGCTATTGGAAACAAATGTCTTCTCAAAGGATCACAAATATTTGGTGAAACTGGAGGTGTTTCACTTACACAATGCGAGGGCTCAACCATCCACCATACTCATCTTCAAGGGCTTGAGGAAGGTCCCAATGAAACATTGTGACAAAGGGTTTCAAACCTGTGTAATTACATAGAAAAAAAAGTTGGTGAGAGTGGCTTTATTTTGCTTTCTAATATACTTAGAGTAAGTTCCTACTATGGTATTTGTATTTTTGGACTAAAGTTATCAAACCAATTCATGTATGTGAGAAGAATGATTCTCTTATTTGACAACTTAGAGTAAATCCAATGCAAAATGGCCATAGCCATTGCTAGATTTTGGCACCAAAAAGTGGTTTTTGGTACTAAAATAGAACACAGGCTCCACTGCTTGGTTTTATTTTAGAACCAAACAGTTCTAAATTTAACTAACTTTCCCACCACCTCACTTTTAATTATGTTTTCAATCCCAATTCAACTATCTATGTCATTTTCAACCCCCATTGTCATCTAGTCAATTTATTATAAATTTAATTATTTCTTTAAAAATGTTTAAAGTTTATTATAAATTTAGCTATTGATTGTTGTAGGGGCCATGATGCATTGATTCATAACATATCATGAGATTGAGTAATAACCAACTTTGTACAGGGACTAAAGTGCAATTTTTGCATTGAAAATAGGGTAAACAATCAGAGATTGTCCAATCAAATACCCTCTGTAAATGACTCTCTCTCTCTCTCTCTCTCTCTCTCTCTCTCTCTCTCTCTCTTCTCCCCAATTCTCTATCTCATCTCTCTTTCTGTAATCAGCGAGGGAAACTCCCTCTACTCCGATCGGATGACCCCTCCCTCTCTCCCTCTGTCCGATCAAACCCCTTCCTCTCTCTCTCTCTCTCTCTCTCTCTCTCTCTCTCTCTCTCTCTCTCTCTCTCTCTCTCTCCGATCAAAACCCTCAATATCTATCTCACCAAAACCCTAACTCCGATCGGCCATGCTGAAGAGATTCTGGTGCTGAACATGAATACTGAATACTGAGGTCGCCTCCGGCTCCAGTGATGTTGAGAGGATATTCCAGCATCAAGGAATGCAACATTCAGGTACTCTCCGGTTTGTTTTGTGAAGATGACAGTTGAGATTGATGATGTGGCAAGGATGACTATAGCCATCCTTGGTTCTATATTTGGAACCAAGTTTCCATTTGTTCCATTTTCCATCCGAATATGGCTATGCACTGAATTGCTCAATTGCAAATTTTGGTTCTATTATAAAAATGCAACCCCCTTTGCATCCCACATTGGATTTGCTCTTATAGTTTGATAATACTGAAAATATGGAAAAAAAAAACCGTAGCAAAATCTTTGCATTAATCTGATGTCAACTAATTTGATTAATAACCAAAAGATAGGAGATTGAAGGCATAGAATTACCATTTGATATGAGTTCATCGATCAGATAGTTGTAGAAAGCAACTCCTTCCTTGTTCACTCCCCCACTTAACTTCCCACCTGAGCATAAAATTAAAATTTTAAAAATGTAAGAGTGTCACGAAAAATATGGGAGTGGCACAAAATACAAATTCTAAAAATGTCGGAGTGGCACGAAACCGCAATTGTGAGAGAGCTGAACAATGCTCTAGAAATACTGAATAATTTCTCTCCCAGGTTTGAGCTATTTAAATGACCAGTGTAACGATTCATCTGTTAAACATATTTTACGAGGTAAAACTCTTGGCCATGAGATTGAAAATCTGAAAGCATCCATCCCCATAAACTTCATTAGCTTCACATCTTCCTATTTCATCAGTTTCAAATATGTATTTCAGTACCGTCAACTAAAAAGGAGTGCAAACATATGACAGGCATGCTAAAAATGTAATCCTATTATTATTTGGACCTAGACAACAGGAGAAAGAATCCTTGATATCATCTTTTGAGGTAATTAAATAATCATCATTTTTCTGGGCAAAGATTTTTTTTTTTATGTTTTCATCCACAATTTTTTATATTTTCATCCAAATATTGAAATTGGTCCACTATTCCCAACTCCTATATGCAACATTCGTTTTTGTCCTCAATCTCCTAACTCCAAAAACATAACTCCAAAAAAAACACAATATGAAACTCTAATTTGAAGGTGATCGGAGGATGATTATTTAAGTGGCCCATTTCTATTTATATTTACCTATAATTCAATCCCTTAATTTTTTTTGAACGGCAAAAAAAAAATTAATTTATTAACACATATCTTGAATACAAGATTAAATGGAACAAGAGAAAAACATCAAACGATGAGAGAAAATCCAACAAAGTTGGCACCCCAACTTACGACTATCATCTGTCTCTCGAGACCCAAAAGGTTGAAAGTTGACCAAAAAACAACCGAGAAACACCCAAACCTACCACTAATGTAATTCAATCCCTTAATTACCTTATAACGGTGATAAAAATCGATGGCTACATCTCCGTTGCTTCGATTGGCAAATTTACCTGATCATGCGCACGATCATATAGTTTACATTAACTTTTGCACGGCTTGAGAAAATGCCCTACTTTCTAAGTCCAACCCTAACATGAGGGATAAAGATTACAGAACCTGGATACTTGTGGGTGAAACTATCGTATATACTTGGACCTTTACCACCTTCTTTCCACGCACCTTCAAACTAAAAAATCACATATTGCAATAAAAATCAACTTAAAAGCATATTCGTTAAGAAAAAACAATACAAGATATTGAAATTCTACAAAAATAAAAATAAAAATAATACCTGGTAAGCAGATGAACCAGTTCCAAAAACAAAATCAGCTGGAAATCTAGTACGGTTAAAGGAAGAGGAGGAATCAGTTGCTACCGATTTATGACCCATTGAGTTGATAAGGACCAAGAGTCCCCAAAAAAGACAGCCTTGAATTGCCATACCGAATTTTGGTTTCAAAAATTATGTTCGTCACATGCATCGCTTATATAGGAATGGTACCCAAGGCCCCAAGTTTTTCAAATTTCATACTCTCTCCGTCCCAAATTTTTGGCTAATTAAGGGCAACCACAAGAGCCTCCATAAGTCTCTCCCTATCCCTGTTTTACTCTGCCAAGCCGTAATTTTTGGCTACAACAGCCTCCTCAAAGACCTCAGTAAAATACAAACCTCTCTATCTACTTCGAATGCCTCAATTCCTTCCCATTTGAGGAGTCACTATTCACTCCCCTTCTCATTTTTTAATCATTTTCTCTCTCTCTCTCTCTCTCTCTCTCTCTCTCTCTCTCTCTCTCTCTCTCTCTCTCTCCACCAAACCCATTAATTAAAATAGGGAGGATAAAAGAGAGGAATTGTTAGAGTTTTGAAAGAGACGTGAGTTGGTAAAATAAAAACTGTACACTATTCACTACCATTTTTAAAGAAAAATTTACTGAGTTGTTGGGGATGCCCTAAGTAAACAAACTAAGCTCAAACTCGATAGAGCATGCTTCTGCTCATTTACACCCCCTACCGACGGGATATGAACGGTGGATGGCTTTAGGGTGATTGTCAAGACCTAACACTTAACGAGTCATTTGCCAACGAGATATGAATGCCAGATATAATATCATGGACCACATATATCCAGAGTTTGGTACGTATGTGAATTAGTTGGATTAGTTAACCATGGCATGGGGATTGTATAGAGGGAAGGAGCCAGATATAATAATCGCACCCGAGTTGAGTAGCTAGTCTTATTTTCGTGAGTCTGTTGAGAATTCAAAAGGACCTACCTCAGGTAGGGGTGGTAATGGATCGGTTTGGTTCAAATTTTGCGATTACTATATCCAAACTCAAAACATTTATCTATACCCAAACTCAAACCGATATCCAATGGATATGAATTTTAATGCACCATAACCAAACCATATGGATTTGAATTTTATTCAAACCCACATTAATATTCATTTCATTAGTTTCATTAATGAACATATGAAGGAAAAAGATTATATATTAAAATAAAATAAAAAAGTAACATACCATATGATTTTACCATTAAACATCTTGCTTCTAACATAATCAAAGGAAACAACTAAATAATAAACTTTCTTAAGAGGTTCCTAGCTATAGAGACTCTTGAAATTTTTAAGGATTTTCAGATGAATAAGGAGTGAGATGAAATGAAAAGTTACTGAAAGTTATGAATTGAAATCCATATCCGCCCCATGGGAAGGAAAAAATATAATAAAAAAACTGCTCCGATAGAGTCGGTTTGGTTTGAGTATCCATTAGTTTTGGGTGAAATTGTCATTCTAACCTCAGCTGAGTATTATTCTCTCCGTCCCAATTTATTTGTCCATTTTACTATTTCAAAACTCTCAAAAACCATTCAATTATAATACTTTTTACATGCAATATAGATCTTGATAGATCTCACTTAATTCTAGTAGACACAATATAAGACATTATAAATTGTTAGATATAACAGATTTTTTAAGTGGCATGCATGTTGAAATCGGACAACAAATTGGGATGGAGAAGGTTATATATATGAAAAATTGGGGTGGCACTCAATTTAAAAAAAAAAATTAAAAACCCTATTATTACATTGTTGTCTCTCTTTTATTTTATTTTAATTTACGCGAAAAATCTCGTCTCTGTACTTGTATAAGATGTTTAAAGATGGACCAAACTGCCCCTGATTTATTCCATAGATCCAAATAGAGTGGAGACAACTGAATTGATCCAGGACTAGTATTATTAGAACATGGAGTAGTACTAGCCCTATCTAGCTCAGACCAAGGTCTTGCTACTTGAGATTGAACTTCTTAAACCAAGATGCTGAGCGCTTTGGGTATCTTTTGAGGCTATCGTGATAGTCAATATAGCCAAGCCCAAACCTTACGGTATAACCAGATGCCCATTCAAAGTTGTCTAGAAACGACCATGCGAAGAAACCTTTCACCTTCACGCCAGCCCTGCCATTTGCATTAATTCCACAGTAGGTATAATTAGGATCATCGCCATTTTCACTAATAACAAACCACCGGCAAAAGGAAAAATTACAACTACAGTACTAAAATCGCCGGTAAAGGTGACTCTTAACTAACGGCGGTCACGTGAAACCACCCAATAAAACGCAAAACGTCTTGTAGCTGAGATTAAGTACTTTGGGTACTGTATGAAGGTTTGTGGTTCAAATCTTAGCACTACAATTTTTTCAAAAAGACCTTCAGCCGTGGTAATAAGACATCCGTTAATTGTACGGAGCTTTAGGGGCGGTAAGGTTATCGTTAATAGCATGTTTTTATTTCCCAATGGTTGTGTAGACGAGGGTCATATTACCGCCATAAAGACAGCCAGTAAAAAGGATTACCGACCATTTTTACCACCAGTAACAGCATTAAAGTAATATTTAGAGCATTCTTATCTCACACACCAAAAAAAACACCAAATTTAACCTCAAAAACACCTTTTATAATTTAATAAATCACTTTTCAATATAATCACAAAATCAGATTCTCTACTCAAACTTTAGCAAGTCACTTTATAAAAAAAACTCACAAAATTAGACTCTCTATTCAAACTTTTACTCTTCCTTCCGTCTCATCATTTAGTACGTGAACAGTGCCTCCCTAAATTTGGGGGGTTACTGTAGCAAAGTTACAAAATCTAGCAAATTAGGGAGGCATTTGAGGAGCCTAATTTTTAAGGTTTTTGGAGACTTTGCTCTCTACTTTAATTCAAAAGTTAAAGTAGAGAGTCACATAAGGATGCTCTTGGGAATTTTAAAAATACACACACACACACACACACACAAAAAAAAAAAATTAGGCTATTAGGTAGAAATGTTTCAAGTTTCAACATGATGTTTTGTGATGATCCATTTAATAAATATTCGATTTATGTGAGACTTATATAATTATTAAAACTGAGAGAGTAAACTAACTTGATGGCATTTTGAAGGGCCCCAAGATGGCGACGGTAGAAATCTATTCTCAGATAATCTTTGACTCCTTCGTTGGTTGTGACATTATTGGCATCTCCCATGCCTGAAAACATAAAGTTCCAGAAATCTACTAATTAGTTTAAAGAAGAAAATGAAAATTGCATGAAGATCTATATATATAGGATCATATAAAAGAGTGAATAACGATTGAAAAAATAATATCAATGGAGAAAGAAAAAAAAAACAGCGACCATATTTAGCTTACCATTTTCTGTAATGTAAATGACTGGATTGTTGTACTTCTCCTTTGTGTAGACTAGAACATCCTGAAGTCCTTTTGGGTAGATATAAAAACCACTGTCCCCTGTCTGCAAATTCATTTGATTACTGTTAATTTTAGGTGTTACCATTCACGGATTGTAGTAGGAAACTAAATTAGTGAAATAATCTAAGTCCCTTATTCGGATAAATTTTCTGGCACAGATGTGTTCAGAGACATCAATAAAGATTTCACAAGATGCTTGCTGAATCTATGTGTATCTTTCAGCTCTGAACACATCTGCATCTAAAGCATTACTCATACTTTCTATCCCTTTATTTTGGCTGTTTTTGTTATTTTTTATTTGGTCGCTTATCTCACCAGTTTTCCAATGAGCTTTCCATTGCGCTCGCCTGTAAAATTGAAAAGAAAAAAAAAAACGTAAGAAAAATGTTGTAAATATAAAATGAAAAAAGAGTCCTCATTTGGTTTGAATGAATGATTTCAAAAAGAAATGGATGCAAAAAAATGATAAAGGAAGTAAAGCTAAATTGAACTCTCCATTTTCTATTTCCCTTCATAAAATTCTCAAATGCCACGCGACAGGTGTATACACAGTATGTACTCTTTAAATTACATTATTAAAATTTATAAAATTTGCAAATAAGTTCATCACATACCATCTAGCCCTAATAACTCGATTGTGAGTTTAAAACCCTCAAAACCAACTCCACTCCTCAACTCAGAGGGTGTTCGAGAGCCATTTTTTTTTTTTTTTTTTTACTTATTCGGTTAGTAGTTTGACGATAAGTTTTGGAGATAATAATTTTGTATAGGGTTGCATAATTTTTTCACCTTCAGTTAATTTTTTAACATGTTGACAAACATTTTTACTTTTTGAATAGAGGTACGAAATATATATCCAAAAGTTAAAAAAATAAAAAATAAAAGTGATAAAAAAAATCTTTAAGTACAAAAAAACATGAATGACGGAATAGCAGTGAAAACTTTTCGAGATAAATTATCTAAATTACAAACCAAACAAAGCCGTGCATTATCGGCTTGTTAGTTTTGAATTTGTGATGTTTGGCTGAAAATGTGAGCATATATTCTCTCATAATGCATTTGAAAAACAGATTTTAGAGAACAAAAGTAAGAATTGTAGGGGAGAAGTGCTTTTTTACTTTTCCGATATTGACTAACATAAAAGACCCACATAATGTGTTTTGCTCATATCTCTTAAACACTGCTTATGTTGCAATATGCATTCTGCACATATATCTTCCAGACACTTTACAAATTCGTAATGTATTTTGACAATAATTTAAAAGGCTAAAAATGTAAAATGCAAAAAGTTATAAAATAAAAATAAAAACACGAAGCTCCCAAATGCCTAAAGCTATACCAAATTAAAAAAAACTAAGGGTACATTATTTTGGATACACCAAATGTACACATTGTGTGGGCCTTATTTTGGGGTCCCGAGCCAATGATAAGAGCCGTTCTAATTATTGAAAACATGTTGTTAAGAGTTCTTGAAAAAATTCAACTTGTTTAGATATCGATAAAGGCAGATCGATTTTTGCCCTCGAATTTACCGAGAAATAATTGAATGAACTGATCAAGTCTTTACCCATATTCGAATGAGCTTAATTTTTGCAGGGACCCATATAATATTTTAAATAAATTTAAAGACTCTGATTGCTAGTATGGCCCCCAAAATAGGTCCCTCCATGGTAGTGTACATTTGGTGTACACAAAAATGGTGTACCTATAATTGGCCTTGTACCAAATTGGCTTTTACTCAAATTAAGGAAGACTCAAATTTTCACTCGAAGTTATTTCTCTATCCCAAATTTACTATAATATCAATCAGAATTTCACTCAAATTTTATGGTTACATTTAAATTTGTTCATCGGTGTGTCAATTTGAAGCTTTCACACTTTTATTCAAAATTGAATAGAACTATGAGCAGTGGTTGCAGAAGCTCTGGCATCAACTTGAAGTTTTTTGATCAATTTTTGTATTGATGCTATGAATTCTATACAAATGTCCCTTTTTGATACATGATATGCAAATTGAAATGCCACAATACTCAATCCTATTTATATTTAGCTTTGTATCATAGGTACTTGTAAAAATATTATGAACTAACTACCTCTTATGAATAAAAAGTAGCGGTTTTTCAGTATAAAGTTACGAGCCGAACAAAAATGTTATGAATCATAAAGAAAATGTTATGAATTATATTGTTGAAAAGTTACGAGACACTAAAAATTGTTTAAATTTGCCATGAAGTGACACAATATGAATCATAAAATAAGTGCATATGGTAAAAGTATGTATTGTAGCCATTCGCTACCCAAATAAGAGTGTGTGTTGTTAATACTGTTGTGACAACTGAATTTCATTTTTTTTCTTTTTTACTCCTATTTTTGCGGAGTGAGCTTACTTGTAAGATTAGAGAGAGAATCGGTAGAGTAGCTGACATTGACAGTATTTGCAAAAGGAACGTTAGATGCGTAATATGCGGTGTAGTAATTTAATCCGATGAAATCGAAGGACCCTTTCACCAACGAAATTTGCTCCGGAGTAAATTTCGGTAGCCTTTTCCCGACTAATGAACGCATGGTTTGTGGGTAGTCACCATAGGTTAATGGGTGAATAAACCTGTCCAAAAAACACCCATATAATTAATTAAGTGATGTACACAAACAAATTAGGGGGTGGTTGGACATCCTTTTTTGCATTTTTTTTATGATTTTTTTTAAGTTACATTTTTTATTTTTTTTCATTTCAAGCGACCAGTTTCTTGAAATTCAAATGAAGTTAGGTGCTGGGTTATCTTCAGAACATCTCCTTCAAGTTTCTTAAGTGCCCGAGAAGTACTGGAATCTCTTAATTTCAGATAACAGTTCGAGTTTTTCACAAAATAAATAAATAAATAAAAATGGAAAACAAAATCCATTGCATCGCAGAGGATTAATATAGATTGCTTGTTTTCAAAAAAAAATAATTACCACCCAATTTTTTTGAAATATTTACTTACCATCCAAATGTGAAATCCAAGCCGCGCTGAGCTGCTTCCTCATTCGGCTTGGAATTGGAATAAGGAAGAACCCATTCAGATACAAGTGTTATTCCAATCTGGCCCTTTTGAGATGCCTGCAACATGTCTCACACGGTGGCGGACGCTTCATAATTAATACGGGAGACCAAACTATGTGTATTTATTCCTAAATTAACAAAACTTTACATTGGGAGAATTTGACTTAAATTTGTGGTGGACCACTCTTCAGGAAATTTACAAAGAAAACAAAAAATGTACTATAACTTGTAAGAATGTCACAAAAAAATGTACTATAACTTGTAACAATGTCAAGGGGTTTGTAGGGACCAAAGACCCTCTCACACTCCCAGTCCGCCCATTGTCTCACATATCTTATGTTCGCAAAGGACATTATCAATCGATTCCACATATATTTGTGAATCCGACAATGTCGATTAGCTGTGTTAAGCCATTTTTTTCAACATTATATGAAGTTATAATCCATTTATCTATACTGAACTAATAATATAAGATATCTAAAGAAATCGATCAGGATCATACATTAATTTTAGAGGTAACAAGCAAATAAAGCGAGACAAGCACTAATAAAGTGATTGATCATGTAGAGTTTGGTCGGTCATTCGAGCTTTCTAGATTTTTAATTAAAGTTCTTTTTTTTGAATGGCTAAATTTTTTTATTAATTTTTGAAAATGAATTACAAAGATTAAAGAAATTGAAGGAAAAAAGCACTTATGATTAGTTGGGTGTCAGAATGGGTATATTTTAATTGGAAATTAGGTGATACATCTCAAATTTGAAATTTTTTGAAATATAATTCATATAATTTTTTAACCCAAACTTTACAGAACGATATAACATTATGACAGCTTAAACTCGCCATTTTCTTACATAAAAGTCTTCTTTTTTTCCCCCCTATTGGTATAAAGATCAACAGTCGTATCGGTAATTCCAATTTTTTTATTTCTTTTTTTGGGTAGTTCCAGTTAATCCTTTGAACTAATCCTCTGAACTAGGCAATTGTTGATTAGTGAGGGCTAAGAGTACTTTTTCAACACACACAAACCCAAACTTGTGAAGTGGAAAGCGGGTCCAAGACGCAGGCTTGATGTTACACGACTCACCTGATATTTCTCCTTGTAGACTTTGACTGCAGCTCCATGAGAGATAAGCATGTGGTGGCCCACTATATAGGGTTCAGTAGCCGAATCTCCCGCGGGGCAATCGTTGCTCCTCCAAGCCGAGCACCGGCCAGGTGCGAGGGTCCCAAGGTCATAGCCTAGCAAAGCAACTGTCCATGGCTCATTTATTGTGATCCAATGCTTTACCCTATCTCCAAACTCTTTGTAGCAAAGCTCTGTAAAATCCGCAAAGTCGGCCCTGCCAACAAAATCAATAGAAAGGTTTGACTTTTTATTTTGACAACTTAGGTATCCAGGCCCATCTAAACCTCGATTTTATTTTTTATTTTTTTTGACCCAGCTATATACATCAACGGTTAGTAGTTAGTGGTTTGAGGGGAAGGAGAAGCCACCACAAGAGTGGGGCGGCCAGGACATGAACCCTGCCCAAACGAATGGCGCAAGGGGTGCTTGACCAACTGAGACACTGCCCACATTCAAAACCGCAAATTAATTAGTTTTAAGAGACTAATCTCACGGTCTACCAATGAGTATCCTGGCCAAATTAAGCCGATGCAAATGCCCCAATCTAGGACACTGCCCGGCTCTTCCCTGCATCGATACTGGACCGTTTTGGTTGCAAATTAATTAATCTTTTTTTTTTTTTTATCTTTGGTGGTGGTTTTAAACAAATGCATGCATGACCGCGATGGCCGTCGGTACATATATAAACTACTTGTTTTAATTGCAAAAAAAAAAAAAAAAACACTTTTGAGTTTTGACCCTAATGAAATAATGCATGACTGCGTTCCGGTACTATTGGAAACAAATGTCTTCTCAAAGGATCA
Organism: Vaccinium macrocarpon; assembly: GCA_022606695.1. Lineage (NCBI taxonomy): Eukaryota > Viridiplantae > Streptophyta > Magnoliopsida > Ericales > Ericaceae > Vaccinium > Vaccinium macrocarpon. The sequence continues at coordinate 7,103,495 of CM040176.1, read as the reverse complement.
CAAATATTTGGTGAATTAACTGAGAGTCTTTCACTTACACAATGCGAGGGCTCAACCATCCACCATACTCATCTTCAAGGACTTGAGGAAGGTCCCAATGAAACATTGTGACGAAGGGTTTCAAACCTGTGTATATAATTACATAGAAAAATGTTCGTGAGAGTGGCTTTATTTTGCTTTCTAATATATATAGAGTAAGTTCCTACTACAGTATTTGTATTTTTGAACGAAAGTTGTCAAATTAATTCATGTAGTCCGATAATACTGAAAACATGAAAAACATTGTAGTGGAAATTTTGCCTTAATCTGATGTCAACTAATTTGAATGATAACCAAGAGATAGGGAGATTGATCAAGGCATAGAATTACCATTTGATACGAGTTCATCAATCAGATGGTTGTAGAAAGCAACTCCTTCCTTGCTCACACCCCCACTTAACTTACCACCTGAGCATAAAATTCAAATTTAAAAAATGTACGAGTGGCATGAAATATGTGGGAGTGACACAAAATACAAATTTTGAAGAATCACGAAACTGGCTATTGTGAGAGAGCAGAACAATGCTCTAGAAATACTGAATAATTTCTTTCCCAGGTTTGAGCTATTTAAATGATCAGTGTAACGAGTTATTTGTTAAACATATCTTACGAGGTAGAACTCTTGGCCATGAGATTGAGAATCTGAAAGCATCCATCCCCATAAACTTCATTAGTTGCACATCTTCCTATTTCATCAATTTCAGATATTTCAGTACCGTAAACTAAAGAGGAGTGCAAACATATGACAAGCATGCTAAAAATGTAATCATGTGATTATTTTGACCTAGAAAACAGGAGATCGAATTAAAGAATCCTTAAAATCTATTTATATTTACCTTAAATTCAATCCCTTACCTTATAACGGTGATAAAAATCGATGGCTACGTCTCCGTTGCTTCGATTGGCAAATTTACCTGATCACCCGCGCGATCAAACAGTTCATTAGCTTTCACGGCTTGAGGAAATGCCACAGTACGTCCAAAGTCCAATTCTTACATGAGGATAAAGATTAGAGAACCTGGATACTTGTGAGTGAAAATGTCATATATACTTTTGCCTTTGTCACCTTCTTTCCACGCACCTTCAAACTAAAAAGTCACATATTGCACTAAAAATTAACGATCCATTTAGAAAATACAATACAAGATTCCGCAATTCTAAACAAAATATAAATAATACCTGGTAGGCAGATGAGGCAGTTCCAAAAACAAAATCAACTGGAAAGCTAGTACGGTTAAAGGAAGAGGAGACATCAGTTGCTACCGAGTCATGAGCCAGTGAGTTGAAAAGGACCAAGAGTCCCCAAAAAAGACAGCCTTGAAGTGCCATACCCAATTTTGGTTTCAAAAATTATGTTCGTCACATGCATCCCTTTTATAGGAATGGTACCCCAAGGCCACAAGTTTTTCAAATTTCATACTCTCTCCGTCCTAAATTATTGGTCCTATTTTAAAAATCCAACTTTTTATGAATTGTATACGTACCAAAAAAGTAAAAAAAATACATACTTTATTTTGTTAACTTTTTGAATTGGCCATTTATTTTAGGACAACCAAAAAAAAAAAAAAAGAAAGACCAATAATTTAGGACGCATGGAGTATATAATATAACCAATAGCATTTATCCACGAGTTGTTAGAATAAAAATATTGAAGACCTCATTAGGCTGATTGTCAAGACCTAAGAGTCGTTTGTGGTTTGCCGATCCGGAGGGCTGCAATCGAACTCCTTGCAAGCAGGATCGTTAGGGCTCAGCTAAGGCTCTGTTTCTTTTGTAACCTAGCGGAGGTCGAGTTCAAGTTTTAAGCTTTATTAAACAAGCCGAGCTTAATACTCGGCTCGACAAAACTCGGCTCATCTGTATAGGCATGACTCTTTAATTAACAGATGCTCGTTTAATAAATAAAGATTGCTCAACTCATTAAAGGCTTGGCTCATTTATAGGCGAGCCAAGCTTGAGCTCAAGTTTTTGGCTTGTTTGTTAAGCGAGTCAAGCTCGACCTCGACAAAACTCGGCTCGATCTGCTCATTTGCACCCCTACCGATGGTTTATTGCCCTTTGTATCAACATGTAACCTTGCTCTAAGTGTTATTAATTTTTTCGGAGCTAGTTAGTCCATACTTACATAAGCCTTTGTCCAGACTTTAATTGTACCTAGCTAGTATAAGGTAAAATTGGTTCCCAGTACTAATAGAACAGTCGATGTGCACTTAAGTTGGCCCGAACTTCCTCAAGAAAAGAACACCTCTACTAAACATTTTTTTTTTTGTCGGGCTCAATTACATCATGTTAGCTTTATCAAAATTTATGTCGGTTCAGCTTTTGCTATCAAACCCTTAAATAAAAACTGTTTTGTTAGTCGAGTTCCAAAATTATCATTGACTTTAACGGACTTTAGCGGGACTAATCTTTGCTGAATTGGTCAAATACCGCATGCCTAAATTTTAATTTTAGAATAGACCAAATGGATTATTAACCGTCAACACGCTTTCGATGCCTCCAAATTGTGCTTACGTATATGATGCAAAAAATACTCGAGTAATAGCTTCGCGAGAGTATCATACTTTAATCGATGACTGGCGGCGTGTTTACGATGCACTAGACGTCTAGACTCAAGTACTCCCTCCGTCCCATAAAATTTGATCACTAAGAAATTACGTGCAATTTTCAAACTTACCAAAATAAGTTTTGAATTTTTTTTGCACCGTATAAAAGTTCTCGATGAGATGTATCAAACAAGATCCATATTGACTAAAAAATTATTCTCGTAAACACATTATTTTTTAGCTTAAAAATTAAACATATTTTCACAGTGATTAAACTTTATGGGACGGAGAAAATAATAGCTTCATGAGAGTAGCATATTTTAATCGATGACTGACCGCATGTTTACGATGCACTAGACTCGAGTAATAGTTTCATGTGAATACGTAGCATACTTTAATCGATAAATGGCGGCGTGTTTGTGTTTACTGACTGTTAGAGCAGTTGGTTGGCTGCCAAGGCTCAATCAATTCGTCCTCTTCATCCCCTCGGGATGTCCGAATAGGTATTTATGTCCTACTAATATCGGAGTTAGTACTCATCGTCCGGACATACTTAAAAAAAGTGAATTTGTAAGTTTTGTCAAATTTGAAGAAGACTGTGATACTAAAAAGACCCAAAAATTGCTTGACGAAAAATTTGTTCTTAGTGGACAGAATAAATTTCTTTCGTGGATTTTCCAAATTGTTTTACTTTTAAATTTAATTATCTTCTCCCGTCAAGGTGAACTATGCAAATAATAACGTACGTCAAGTGGAAAATAAAAAAATATAAGAGTAATTTGTTTTTAGCCGTTCCAAACAGAGCACAAGCCCATGTATATAGTATGGCGTAGACTCCTCCATCTATTTCGTCAACTGATTTAAATTTTCTTAATATTGGCATAAGTGTCATACAAATCTATCCATTAAAGCTAGCAGATTTTGAAACACGTGATTAGAAAAATGTGCCCAAAATGTTAAGAAAATTGACGGTATAACACCAATATATGTTTATTTATAAATTATTTGTAAGATTTCGATGTCTTTCAAAGGTTCATAATTTCATATGATAGAAATAATGGTTAACCGAAGGAAAATGGGTTAGGTACAACTTACGACTCAGGTTTACGCAGTATTGTGGAAAATGGGGATTCGGGGACTCTGTTGTTTTTAAGAAGAGGGGATGATATTGTGCAGCATGTGCACAGCACCGTGCTATGTAAATTCGGGTTGTCCGTTATCCTAATGGATGGCGTAGATTTCATTTTGTATCCACGACAACAAACAATTCGAATGCAAAGGTGTCAAGATGAAATCAAGATTGTCCATCCCAGCAATGAACAGCCCGGATGTACACAACACGGACTACATAGCAGCAACCCCAAGTCTCTACTTTTAAGGGATGGCAAGTCCTGTAATGCAATATGAATAAGAGTTAACAAACGTATCTAAACCATTAATTACAGAGATAGATGACTCAGATGTTGTACCACAGGATTGACAGAGCATACCGTGAGGCTCGGATCACATCTTGTCCAAACAAATCTGAACCGTCCGCTAGCAAATAAATCTGAGCCGACCATTACCGAGCACGAATAACCCATATTGGGACAACATGAATGCTATTTCTAAAGGGATAGCACCATTCCCAATTTGCGGACAACAGATTCTGCCAAGTCAAAAAATGAGGATAGGTATACAACTTACGAGTCAGGTTTACGCAGTCTTGCAATTCCTCCCATCAAAATAAACATGTTGATTTGTGTAGGAGTACATAGAAGTTGTAGACCGGAATATGCTGTCTTTTTTCTTGGACAGTTGGACCTAAAATCCATGAAAATGATGACCATGTGCTTTGGGCTAAATTAACGGGCCATCTGATCAGAATTTGGGGCTTCATTTATAGAATCTAATGAGTTTGTGGGCTTTTATTGGACTAGACTTTGGTCTGTAGGTTTGTAGCTAGTTCACAAAATCTTTTCGTTCTATTTTTCGCTCCTGCTTCAATCCTTGCTCTACATTTCAGTCTCTCAAATTTTAGTAGTTTAGGATAATTTTAAGGCAAAGTGATTTATGTATAAAATTTTGGGTTATTTGTACAGGCACCCCCTATACTTTGGCCGATTTTAAAAGACACCCCTTTTATTTCATTTTTGGATACACACACCCCCTCAAGTTGGGACCTAATTAAATCCAAATGTTACCTTTTCCATCCAAATTAACAGAAAACGTGAATAAAAAATAGTTGGCTGCGAATTTCCCTTCACAACCCATTTTTTTGTACCAAAATGCCCCTAGGACTAACCAAAATGGCTAAACGACGAGTGGTGTTTTTTCTATTAAGACAGCTTGGCAAGCTTTAAGATCCAAGGATCCCAAAGTGTTTTGGTCTAGTATAGTTTGGTACAAATGGAATGTTCCCAGATGGTCTTTTATTCTTTGGCTGGCAGTACTTGGTCAATTCGCTACCAAAGATAGACTTAAGACTTAGGGTCTACTGAGTGAAAGTTCTTGTGTTCTTTGCTATGGTGGCTCTGAGTCTCATTCACACTTTTTTTTATTTATTGTTCTTTCACTTCTCTTATTTGGAGGGCTGTTAAATCTATGAGTGGCCTTGGTATTCCCTCTTGTGGCTTGATAAATGAGATCCATTAGGGTTCAAATCACTGCAAGGATAGCTCTATGATGTCCAGTGTACTCAAACTAAGTTTGGCTGCTTCTGTGTATTATATTTGGGAAGAACGTAATAGTAGGATCTTCCAGCAAGTTGGGCATGATTCTGTGTATGTGAAAAGATTGATGGTGGAGGCAGTTAAAGCACAGATGAGCTCTCGGAGACATATGCGTAGGACTACAAAGAACTTAGCTTTGATGTTGGATTGGGGACTCTGTGCATCAGTACTAGTTTTCTCTTGTTTTGGCTTTGTTATGCTACAGCTAGGGTATGTCCTAGCGTAGTGAGTTTTGTTCTCCCCAGGGTTTCCCTTTGAGTCTTGGGCTTTGTCCCTTTTGTTATATAAAATCTGGTTCCAAAAAAAATGGCTAAATTGATTTTTTTTTTAAAAACTCAAAACTCATTCTCTCTCTACCCCCGAATTGTGCTTCTGCCTCCTCTCTCTCTCTCTCTCTCTCTCTCTCTGTGCACAAATCAAAATCAAACCAAAAACCCATAAATCCACAAACCAGTGGATGATTTTATGATGAAAACCCACAAATCAATTTCACGTTGGAGACAATTGAATTGATAGGACAAGAATATTTTTACAAATCAAGGTCTTGCTACTTGAGATTGAACTTCTTGAACCACAATGCTGAGAGTTTTGGGTATCTTTTGAGGTTATCGTGGTAATCAACGTAGCCAAGCCCAAACCTTATGGTATAACCAGATGCCCATTCAAAGTTGTCTAGAAATGCCCATGCGCTGAACCCTTTAACCTTCACACCAGCCCTGTGGGTAAAAACGCCGTATATACTTGGGCCTTTACCACCTTCTTTCCAAGCACCTTCAAACTGTAGAAAATCACATATTGCACGCAAAAATTCAACTTAAAAGCCAACTTTTTACGAAAACTGAGACAGTCACTCTCTCACAATACATCATATCAAAAACCGGAAAAAACCCAATAAACTACCTTAGTGGAACACTTCCTTAGTGTTCACGTGATAGAAATAACTGTTGACCAAAGGAAAACGAGTGGTAGGTACAACTTGTGAGTCAGGTCTATGAAATTAACTATATGCTAATGCAAAAATGATTTTCTTCCTCTGATTAAAATAAACATTTAATTTGTCAAATGAGTATACAGAAGTTGTGGATATGATCAGACACCAAAAAAAAAAGGGACCTAAAATTCATCAAAATGATGTTCAATTGCTTTGGGCTAAATTATTGGGCCATCCAATCAGAATTTTGGACTTCATTTATAGGGGTGGCTACTGAGTTTGTGGGCTTTTCTTGGACTTGGCTTTGATTTGTAGGCTTCTACTAGTTCACATAATCCTTCCGGTTATATTCGTTGATCCTGCTTCAGTCCTATCTCTAAGTTTCCAGGCCCACTTTCATGCTCCTGTTTTCGCTTATACAGGTGGTGGTGGGGTTTACTTATACATTCAATCTACCCATAAAAAACGTTACAAATAATTGTTGTATCCAAAAACTTTTTCCACCTATAGTCTCCAAAATAACCCTCCATTAATTGACACGTACTGCACCTCCATTAATTAGTCTCCAAAATAACCCTCCATTACTCCAAAAATGGAATATATCACCTCTTACACCAAACTAACAATAAATTATTACTGTATTTCCAAATAATAATCGAAATACTAAAAAATCATATTCTTAATATTAAAATATTCAAAGTTCCAACTCACAAATATGATCCTACTCAAATTAAAATTTAAAACCGTCCAATGGATGTGGATTTATGAAAGGAGGTGATCGAGATTCTTCTTGGAGAAGATGAAGTTGAGTTTAGCTCCTCGGGATGAATTGACTTGAATGGTTAGTTCAGTTGGTTTATGATCTTTGTGAGTAGGTTAATAGGTGTGTAACTCAGATTGAACCTCTAGAACTTAACCTCTAGAACTTACTTTGAGGATTGAACCTCGGTCAGATGCATTGGAATACGCCTGGCTACCACTGGATTACCGCTCCACTTGCTCACTGTGAAGTTTTATTTTAACTACTTGGATGGCACCTATTGTCACGGCTCTAAATCCATTTCCAAAAAAAAAAAAAACAGCTATTTCCATCTCTTTCCACAAAATAGTAGAGAAAAATTTCAGTAAAAGTAAAACAAAAGAAACAACAATACAGGTATAATTTGTCTTGAAGGCAAATATGTTTATGATTCTTCAAATTAGGGGTGTCCACGGATCGGTTCGGTTCTCGATCCAATCCGCTCGTGACGGATTGTCATTTTTAAGATCTGCAACCATCCATGGGTGACATACAGATGGGTCGGTTCAGTTGCGGATTGAGCAAATCTGATGGATTTGGCGGATCAAAGAATGATTAGTAGGCAGATTTGGCGGATCGAACCTGAACCAACCAAACCGCATCTATCAAAATAAAAATATTAGGATCCATATTTATCCGAAACATGCCTCGGGTGAGTAAACGGACGGATCGGTTTGGGTGGATTGAACGGATTAAGTAATTCGCTGAGCAACCCTACTTCAAATGGTTTTAGGAAAAGGTCTCCTTTGAAGGCAAATATGTCTTTTTCCAAAGACTTTCCTCCACTACTTTCCTCTGTGTCTCAAAGTATCTTGGACTATTGAGAGGGAGAAAAAAGGATTATGGGAAGCCAAGTAGAATTGATTGTCCAACCATGCCTAAAATTCAACTTTTCTTTTCCTTTCTTTTTTCTTTTTTTTGGGAGGACAATAAGATGTTAATAGTTAGTGGTAACAATTAGAGTCGAGCACCTCCTCCATGAGGACTCAAACACAAGACCTCTCAAGGATACTAACAAACCAACCACGCTACATACGGTATCTTGATGCTCCCTACCTAATGGATTAGTAGTAATAAAGACGGAGACAGCCGGCTTGATCTACCCAATGGCTCTTAATTTTTTCTTGCTCTTATTGTTCTATGGAATGAAAACGAGCTTTTCTAGTATGTCTACCCACGGCAATGGGGGGTTTCTGGCACTCGAACCGCGGGCAGGTGAGCTAGGTTCACACGTTCCGACTGCTGATACAAACCCAGTCAACTGCATTTGGTTGCCAATGGAAAGCCCAAGGAGAATCAGGGGTTTCAAATGCTGCCAAGCCAATGTAAAGTCCAAATCAATTGTGACTTTTGCCGACATTGGACCCATTCCTTCATCAATCAACAGTCAAAATATGATGAGGTGATTCAGCAATCAGCAGTCAAAACATTCCATTCTACTAATATACCATCTTCTTCGAATACGGAACCAAGGGAACTTTAGCAGTTGTACGCAGCCACGTTTCGGTTGTTCCATTAACAAAAAATTATTTTTTTCAAACACCAAGACAGGTCACATGAAAAACCGTGAAAAATGAGTTTATTCAAAAAACTGGATTAGTGGAACACCTAGTTTTCTTTACGTTTCTACTTGGAGCAGTCAAAGCATCCAAAAATTAGTCCAGTGGTCCCCTCCTAGCTGCTTTCCGTGGGTGTTGGTTCTAGACGGGCGGGTGGCCATAGTTGAATTAGTCTCATCCCATTTGGGTGTGCAGATACCTCCTATGTTGTCAAAAAAGAAAGAGGAGTGAAATAGACGAGGAAATGGATGAACCAAAAGTAAAGATAATATGAGAGAGAGAACACAAGTGAAAATGAAAATTCAAACTAGAGAGCTATGATTCTAACTTTCCATGACAAAGAATGGACACAACAGGTGTAGTACAGAATTGGGCTGGCCTCCCTTATCTTTATTTGCAATTTCCACGTCCAAACAAATACTACTTTTGACCAAATTAACCAACACCTAAAACAAAATCTACCTTCCATTCTTAAAATGTTGCTTCAAATTCTTTTGCAGTACCCCCAAACAATACCAATGGCCATTCGCAATCTTCAATATCTCGGCCTCTTTCTTATTTCCATTTCACCAATCCTAGCAAATGCCCAAACTGATAATAGAATTGCCTTAGGATCGTCCCTCCTCGCTTCTGATAACTCGCCTACCTGGAAATCACCATCAGGTGACTTTGCCTTTGGATTTCGCCTACTTGACAATCAAAATCTCTTCTTGCTTGGTATTTGGTTCGACAAAATACCCGACAAAACCGTAGTTTGGTATGCAAATGGAGATAATCCTGCACCAAAAGGATCCAAACTTGAGCTCACCAATGATGGCCAGTTCACATTAAACAAACCACAAGGCCAAGTCATCTGGAAGGCCGAATCTGTCAGGAATAGACTCGCTTATGCTTCTATGCTTGACACGAGCAACTTCATTCTTGCGAATGGAGAGTCTCTTTATCTGTGGGAGAGCTTCAAACATCCCTCCGACACCATCTTGCCAAGTCAAGTATTGGAAGCAGGTAAGGACAACGAATCTCAAAGATTCACAAGCTGTGCCAAAAAAAAAAATTATATATGTTTAGCTATACTCGTTTAAATTCAACTATTTATAGCATAACTAGGGAAGTAGCATCTAAGAACTTCAATAAATTTTGATTCTGTTCTCTTTATAGTTCAAGGAATTGCCTTAATCCTTGAAATTTTTCCTCATTTCGTGTTTACATCAGGGCCGGCCCTAGTTTTTGGGTTGCCCAATCCCGAACCATAGCCTGGTTGCCCCATTCAATATTAAGTCATAAAAAACAAAAAGACATATAAGAAAGAAAAAAAAATCAAGGTTGCATTGTATTTTTATTTTAGCTTCAATTACATAAAAAAACCAAAATCCAGAATGTAACTCCAATTGTAGTGCTCTATAATTAACACGAACCAATGTGTAACTCCAATTATAGTGCTCTATGATTAGCACGAAACGATTCAAAGAAAACAAATTCTCATTGCATTTTTTTGAAACAAATTGTTCTTAGTTTTTATTATACCTGAGATGGGTGCAGTTCCCTTTCTCTCTCTATATGAAAAGAATTTTGTACTCCGCAAACCGAGTCAATAACAAGTGGTGGCTGGTAACAAAATGTGACTAGTTATTTAAGGTGGTTGATCTGCAACGGTTAACATTATTAGTTGGTATGTAATAATTACCTAACAAAGATTATAAAAGTGGTAAATAAATAAAATAGAGGTAAAAAAAAAAGGAAGAAAACTTTTATAAAAAAAATTCCTGTTTTTCTAAAGTAAAAATACCACATGAAATATTTTGAGCAATACAAAATGCTCAAAAGAGGAGGAAGCTAATCGGTATTGTATCAAAAGGCTATGAAAGCTAATCAGCATTGGTATGAAAAAAAAAATTCAAGAATAGCGCTGTACAGGAATGAAGAGGTGGAGCTCTGTAATTCAAAAAGAGATTTAAAAATAGGAATTGGGATAAGAGGGATTGAACGCATAACCTCTGGATAATTAGAGGTGCAAGACGCAAGTGCTAGCCAACTCGGCTACAACTACTGTTAAGGCATTGTGTCTGTCAATAAAATTAGATACTATGACAGATACACAAGAATTTTTTTTTTTTTTTTTTGGTTGCCCTAGCCCGGGTGGTTGCCCACTTGCCCAAGCCCGAAGGCTCGTTGGGCTTACCCTAGGCCGGCCCTTGTTTACATGAACAAATATGCATGGGACCAAAAGAGCAAATAAGGTACCCTATTCACAAAATGTTTTGTACAGGAAAGCAAACAAACATGATACTGGCTTCGTCCCTGCACATGCTACTTTCGTAACTCTTAACTTATTTCTCTGACGTGTATGACTGGATTGATTTATGCACCCTTTCTGTACCCTTTTGAATTTCTGATTGTAATATTATTCTCTGATAAATCCTCCAATAGGTGCAAAGCTAAACTCACAACAAACAGATAACAACTACTCAAAAGGAAGGTTCCAGCTTCAATTCCTACAACAAGTTCAGTGGCTGCAAACAAGACAAGATCAGAAAATGAGATCCAGCTGATTCAAATCGAGAGGAATTGTTTGAGATTCATGTGGTATCTAATACTTTTTGGCCTTCTTCTTCAAACTATGAGAGGTTTCCATTATGACAAGTGAAGATGAATGCAGCAGATCTTGCATCAGTGATTGCAATTGTGTGGTGGCTATAATCAAAGAAGGAACTTGTTGGAAGAAGAAATTGCCATTGTCAAATGGAAGGCTGGAGCGGAACACCTATGGAAAGGCTCTTGTCAGAGTACCAAAGTCTGATGGTTCTTCCAGATACCCTCATTCTCCAAACTTAGATTAAGGGAAGAAAGATCAAACAAATCCGATATTGGTAATATCGATTCTCTTAGGTGGTTCAGTGTTAATAAACTTGATATTTGTAGCTGCAATTTCTGTAGTAATATTCTGTTCATACCAGAAAAAACAGAAACCAACTCGAGGATCGAGTATTTTGGAAACAAACATTCGGTCCTTCACATATAAAGACCATAGAGATGCCACGGATGATTTTCGTGAAGAACTGGGAAGAGGTGCTTTTGGCACTGTATACAAAGGGACCATTTATTCACCAAGTTCGAGTAAAGAAGTAGAAGTCAAGTAGCTAGACAAGTTGGTGCAAGAAGGGAAAAAGGAATTCAAAATGGAGGCCATCGCAATAGCCAATACCCATCACAAAAACCTAGTCCGACTGCTTGGATTCTGTGATGAAGGGCCACACAGGTTATTGGTTTACGGATACATGAGTAATGGCACATTGGCAAGCTTTGTTTTCGGAATTTCAAAGCCTGACTGGAACAAACGGATCCAAATGGCAGTTGGGATTGCAAGGGGACTCATGTATTTACACGAGGAGTGCAGCATGCGAGTCATCCACTGTGACATTAAGCCTCAAAACATTCTGCGTGATGATTCGTACACAACAAGGATTTCAGACTTTGGATTAGCAAAGCTTCTGATGGGAGATGAAACTCAGACTCAAACGGTCATTAGAGGGACCAAAGGATATGTTGCACCCGAATGGTTCAGAAGCAAGCCTAATACCACAAAAGTGGACATCTATAGCTATGGGGTGATGTTACTAGAGATTAGGGGTGGGAATTTATGACACGACCCAAACACGACACGAAGTTAGTGGGTTAGGGTTGGCTATTTCGGACACGAAACACGTATATGACACGACCCGATAACACAATTATTAAATGGGTTGGAATCGGGTCAACCTGCATAACCCGGGAACGACACAGATTAACCTGTTCATCTATCTGTGTCGACATGTTAACCTGAACCCAACACGTTTAAACCTGCTTAACCCGAGAACGACACAGATTAACTTGCATTTCTAACCCACATAACCCGAGAACAACATGTATTAACCCGGATAACCCGAACCCGATACAAGTCAAGTTCGGGTTGACAAGGGTAATTTCAGGTCGGGTTAGGGTTGGTATTTTCGACACACGTTTAGGTAAACAGGTCTTTTTCGGGTTGACACGTATTGACCCGATCCCGACCCGACACGATGCCCACCCTTACTAGAGATCATCTGTTGTAGGAAAAATGTTGACTTGGAAAGGGAGAATGAAGAGGACAGAATATTGACTGACGTGGTGTACGATTACTATAAGCGTAAAAGGTTGGCGATGCTGGTGGAGAATGATGAAGAGGCAAGAAATGACATAAAGAGGGTGGAGAGGCTAGTGATGGTGGCGATTTGGTGCATTCAAGCGGATCCTTCTTCACGGCCCTCCATGAAAACTGTTCTACAAATGCTTGAAGGAGTCGTTGAAGTTTCAGTGCCCCCTTCTCCTTTTCCCTTCAGTTCAATTGGTGAAATCCAACAGTATGTACTAATAAGCATAACTAGCTACGGTGCCTAGATTGTGGGATATGCAGATTGAGGAACAGAATGAGAATGTGGTGCACCATATCTCCTCAGTTGCAGTATGATAGGAGTAGGCTATAAAGCACAACTCATCTGCGTGGTTGTCATATTCATGTTTGACACACCGGAGACACTGATAGGCTGGGGAAAATTCTGAAGAATCCTGGCGACAGGTGTGTCTCAAACCAGAAACGGGCAGGACACGGCGTGTTATCACTTCGTAATGTAAAAGATATATATGTTTCAAGAATTGAAATTTGTAACGAACTTGTCACTTGTGCCTCGTGATCATGATCTGTCTTTGGATAGATCATCTCTCAAGAATGTAGAAGCAGTGTTCATTTTCATTTTTGTTCATTGTAACATTACCCTTGCCACCATATGAAGACTATAAAAGCCTCAGAATCTTTTATGAACAACTGGGTGAAGTTGGAACCAACTACAAAAATGCCTCAACAATTGAAAACAGAGGCAAGAGGATCACTAGATTAGTTTAAGAGGCATAATTTTATTTGGGTCTGGACAACAGGACAAGCTCCATCCACTATGATGTCAAAAAGAATAAACTTTGTAGGGTTGAAATTCAACTGATTGTTCAAATAAAATGATGAAATGGAAAACAAGTGCGAGCAAAATGGAAAATGCTGCGAATCGAATAAATGAGTCAAAAATTGAACGATATATGGGGTTTTTAGTTGAATACACATACCATGCTTAGAGGAATTTGATCAGCGAAACCCCATTGCGAGAATAAAATTCAAGTGTTACAGTAGTGAAATTCACGATCCGTCTTCACCTAGCGTATCTCGTATCCAATTACAGAAACAAATTGTCGAATTAACCGACAATCTTACAAGAGAACCCACGTGTGAAATGGACGATGCAGTTTTGCGTTGTAGTTGTATCATTTTCCCGTTCAAGAAACAAAAAACAGAAAAACAGAAACGGTGGATATGGGCTTGGGAAGAGAGGGAGACGGTGGGATCTGTGTTATTAAAAGCCCAGTGTGTGAAGACACACACACAAACCTCTGGCAAGGGAAAAGCGTGGTTTCCAACCACGTCTTTCTAAACGTGTGTTTGTCAACCACGCTTTTTTTTTTTTGGTTTACAACACATAAAGCGTGCTTACGAACCACGTCTTAGAAAGCATGTTTGGTAAACATGTTTTCAAGCCAAATTAATATTAACTTAATTTTTTGGATTAATCCGTCTTAATCCAATGTGAAAGCGTAAAACGGAACCAAGTTTCCCATAAAACAAATGTTTGCCAAAAACGTTTTCTCTTACTTTAAGAATAAAGTTAAAAAAAACACGCTTTTAAATAATTCAAGTTGATTATTATTTTGTCTTTTATTTAAAAAAAGTCTTGCATTTGTTAATTTTGCATATTTTTTTCCGTTTACAAATCTGTTTTATTTATAAACTTATCAATGTTCAATTAAACTAATTTTTACGTGGATAGCCTACTCAACGAACTCTCAAAATGAACGATTCTGATCATTATTATAAGCCCAGAAACTGGACCCTAATGAAACTGGATGGGAGCTCGGTCCGCCCAAATCGGTTACTCCTTTGGTGTGTTATTTGGAAAACCATGCATTTCACATACACTTCAATCCCCAGTTAGCTTCCAAGTTCCAACAAAACAAGAGCCTCAATTGCAAGCCAGACCTTGGATGCTACACCCACACATTTCCATTTTTTCCAAGAATGTAATGTCATACTAAACATATTTAGACTTGCTTTGAGCAAAATATTTTGAAAAGAGTTTTGAAGTTGTTCACTTGTTTGACTTCAAAGAAGCCTATGGTTGACTTGAAGTTGCAACTTTCAGATTAAATTTCGTTCAACTTTTTAGACTTGTTTTGAATCTGTGGGCCCATGTGCAAGTCTGTGGGCCCATTTTTTGAAGTTTTAAAGTGTGTTTTTTTGGAATAGCTCTAAATACATGGGCCCACAAAACTTGTTTTCAGATCAAAGACAAAAAAAAAAAATAGCTTGTACTTCACTGGTGGAGGGGCCCACCTCACAAAACTTAAGCTTCTTTCTGAACACAAATTTTGTGTTTTCAATTTGAAAATGCTCTCCAAGGAGCGAACCGAACAAAGCCTCAATTGCAAGCCAGACCTTGGATGCTACACCCACACATTTCCTTTTTTCCCAAAACAACGTTAATCAGGATTCCAATGCTGGATATTTCAAAGATTCCAACTTTTTCATTTTTCTTTTATGTTAATTTTTGTGCGGAAGTTCATGTTGCAGTACTGCATTGGTTAAAGGCACAGCTACGGCTACCCAGTGCCCAAATCATACCTTCTGTAACAATCTTAGTACACTCATCGATGACAGAATGGAACGAACAAAACGAAATTGAATCCGAAGCAGATGCTGACTAATGTGACTAGAATTTTTTTTCAGGCATCAGATTTTTAGGGTGTCGATGAAAGGAACGCGATCAAGCTTCCAATTGAAAAATCTTGATAAATACTCTTCATGAGTAAGAGTCTTGTATAAGGGCAGATTTCCTGTCTTGATGATCAGTTCTTTAGCCGGTCCTATTTCGACATCCGGAGTTGGGTAGCAGAAAGTGACTATTGACAACCTCTCCTTCCATTTGTCCACAACAGCTCTGTGGTATGGTGCTTTATAAATCCCATTGCTCATTATCTACATTGTTCATACATCAGTAATTAGAGCATTATTAAAGCAACTCTTTTGATTTTCCGTTGTACCAAAAAAAAAAATTAAAGCAACTCTTTCTCTGCAATGTTTATGCTTAAAAACTTGAATACATTTAGCTGTTGTTAGATTTTTCATGATTAATCAAAATTTGGTTAGAGACCAATTCTGAAAATATTATCTTGTCACATGAACTTGGTCATGTAGGATCAAGGATCGAAATTCCATTTTGCTGTCATTTTTTGTCTACCACGGAGGGTGAGGTCATGCATGACGTTTTTTGTATTGCTCCCTCCCCTATATACTGCGTTGTGCTCTGTGTGAGAGAGTGTGGTGTGGTTTTTGACAGAGGGTGAGGCTGACTGGACAGGCTCGGTTGTAGCTCCCTGGTGAGGTTTTTCATGTGTATATGTGTATAATATATATATACAATGGAGTTTTCCTCTGATTTCAGTGTGTGTGTGTGTGTGAGTGATCCCTGGGCACAACACAAAAGTATGTGGTACTATGAACAATAAAGAGGGAATTTGCGTACGCGTACCTCTAAGATGTTGCCAATGTTGACAACAATGGCATCAGATATGGGTTTGACAGAGACCCACTGCCCGTCTTTCAAGACCTGGAGCCCCGGCATCTCACCGCAGTCAAGTAATAGAGTGATCCCAGTTATGTCAGTATGTGAAGCAACACCTAATACTCTTTTGGGTTCGGGACAAGGTGGGTAGCAGTTCAACCTGAGCTGATATTTTCCATCGTGATATGCCTTGGAGAATTCTTCAGCATCAAGTCCTAGCCCCATGGCAATGTACCCTACCATAGAAACTGCTACTTTCCTCATATCTTTAGAATAGGTATCTATTGTGTCCCTGATACAAAAACATTGCTTCCCGTTACTCCATGATCACACTATCAGCATATCATTGACAACCCTCGTTGTTAGCAGTTAGCTTTTTTCTGCGCAAACGAACTTAGTTTTCAACCTTTTTGGTGTTCCTAAATAGGGGGTTGTTATCCAAAAACAAAAACCGACAACTAGACCAAACAGGTCTGCAACTTGGCTTCCACAAAGCTAAACAAACTATTGACATTTGAGACAGCAAATGAAGATGTAACTTAATCTAGGCAACTTCCAAAATAAACCATTCAGACTACGAGGTTTATAGCATAATTGAAAGTTAGCATGACTGTGTTAGAGGGAAACTCAGAATAAATCTTGTCGTAAATCTCAAATTTTGGCTACTTTTGCACCTTATGCAGTATTGTTGTCCAATTTATTGCTATTTCTTTGTTCTGATCTACCTCATTACCTGTAACTAGGAGGCTGCCCCGGCCAGAATTCCAAGTTTCTAACTTGCGTTGGAAGAGTCCTGAGGAAGAACATGTCACACCACTCTAGTTTTTGCTCTTCTGATATCACAAAATGTTGACCATAGCCTTCCAGACCTCCAGGCTTTTGCTCATAACGCTTCTTTTCTTGTAAGGGAAGATCAAAAAACTCTTGAGTCCTTTTCTTCATATCTCTTAGCAATTCACCGGAAACTCCATGGTTTACTAACTACAACAACAAAAGTACAAGAGTATTAAGACCCGAAAAATGGCTCTATCTGGGCTTCTGCATGGCTAGTTACAATGCCTCCAGTTCAAAAGTATTCACAAAAAATTATACTTCGCTATGCTGCTTGTGTATTTCCTGTTGGAATAATTATTCTTCTGTAAGAATTTCTCAGTAGTCTACTGTCTACTTATATTTCAATATTTGCTTCTACTGAGAAAAAATGTCATGAATTGCTAATATAAACCTCAATAGTGTTTCGGCATTGATTAGAACAGAGCCAGTTCACCAAAAGATTTAAACAAATTGGCTATATAAATCTTGGTTTTTTGTGATGTTTAGACTTAGTTGGTATCGTTGCAGCCATTTCTGACTGTTTTGGTTGGTAAAAATTTTTAGTCAACGACAATGGAACTTTTGACTTAAGGCTGTTCCACTAAAACAATGTAAGAAATTCTATGTTTTCCAGCCCACAGACTACATGACAGCTTTAAATCAAAGGAGCTGTTCTAGGATTAGATGGTTTGCTCACCTTTAGTTTTTAGATTCAAAATTTTCTAGATGCTATAAACTCTTGTGGGACAAATCGTTAATGGGCTTTGCTTTAAATGGGCCCCACTGACAACAGACAATGAAAATAAAGGTCTAAGGGCTAGTCAAGGTATGCGTATGCTTAGCTCGGATCCAAGTTATCAAAGAAAGAAAGCATGACAGCGTTGAGAGGATGGTTTATGAAATGGTAACTGGATTGGGTGATAAGTATCTGTTAGGAACATGTGTGAAGAATTGAGTCCCACATCGGATAAATAGAAAAAAAGTTGGACCTTAATATACAATTGGATGGCTCACCACTTACAAGGCTTAGCCTTTTAAGTGGATATGGGTCATTTAATGTATATTGGGTCCACATGATGTGATGGACTCTGTAGACACTCCCCAACGGATTGGGCCTACGCGCACACGGAAAAAACCTCAGGCGGATCAAACTCCCAATAGTATCGATCTCAACCGAAGTTGAAATCTGAAGGGAAAGACAAGTGTTTTGTATGGTGTGAAGAGTTACCTGAAACACTCCCCAGTCTCTGCACGCAGCATGAAGCTTCTGTAGCTCCACCTCCTGATGCTCTAGCTTCACAAGCTTTGCCATATCAATCAAGGGTACACACGGCAAAAGCCTATTGGAAGGAGCAGGGTAATCAGCAACATCCTCCCTTACGTAACGAGGGGGCACAGTCTCAATCTGCTCGACAACGATTAGCTCTTTCACGCTTGGAACCCCCAGTGACCATTCCAAATTCTCCGGCGCCAATGCCATTTCTCACAGTTCTCTCTATTTCTCTCAGAGTTTGTAGGGATACATGTAATGAGACACAATGGTTATGGTCTTATAGTCATGGGCTTGCGTAGAAGACCAGTTATGCATCTTCACAAGAAAGTCTAATTGCCACATTTTCAAGTCTTCATTCAATATAATACTGCTGCCTTGGATATATGTGATTACAATAATAATACAATCCCCGTCAACCGGTGAGGGAAAAGATTATGCACACACTGCACTGGTCATCTCTAGTCCTGGACTTTACTAGTTTAGTTAGCTGTTCTTTTTTATCTACTGTAAACTGTTTGTTTAATTTTACTCCCACCGTCCTAATTTGTTTGTTCACTACAGTTATGTGTGCCTTTTTAAAACTCTTATAGTTTTCAATCTATAATGTATTTTATATGCGATATGGATCTTATTTGATTGATCTCAATTAGTTCTATAAGACAAATTTTCAAAAACTTTAAAAACACTACAAATAAAAAGTTATAAACGTTTAAAAATGGCACGGATATTCGTAGTGAACAAACAAATTGGGGTAGAGGGAGTAATAAATATCTTGCCTTCGCTTAAATTATTTTGCACCACTGTAACACGTTTAGTCAGTTCTTTTAACTGATGAGAGTCGAAATTGGGATGAGAGTGAGTCTAATCGTATAGTATAGCATCTGCAATCGATTATGACGGTCTGGTTGATCTCGAAAAAATACTAGCTCCATTTCTTGAGTTTGTGCTTTGGATGCAGGTGCCCGTTTAATCCCAAAATATATGGACATGTAAACTAATGCGTGGTGAAAAAGACTTCTGGAGCATTGCTCCAACAATACTAGATAATTTCTCCTCGTTAGGTCCAGTAACAATCATTTGTTTTCCCACAAGTTAAAATAAATTGGCATATTGGCCCACAACATAGATAACTCTATCAATAATATGCATTTGATATATGACCATTTCTCTCCACATTGATTGACCTTTAATCTTTTATGGAGGATTCTTACCCAGAAGGGTCTCTTAAGACTGACAAAGCTTCAAAACACCCCCCTCCATAGCCACTCCCAAGGCCAGCATCATAGCTGCTACTCGCATAGCCACCAACAATACTGGTATCGGCACCACCACCTAATCCTCCATACCCCTCACCAAGCCCACCACCTAGATCGTAACTTGATACCCTTGTTGATGGGTTGGGAAGGGGTTTGGTATAGAAAAAATTCTTCTAACGTATTGACAAAAAACCATGTTAGTAGGACCAGCTCTTCTCCACAAGAATTGAGTTAAAAAGGTCGGTTGAGTATAATCAGAGGTGGCTCAAGTACTAGGCCAGTTGGGTGATCGGCAACAATACAACAAAAATTACTTCCCTGTCGATACTCAACGATTCATCTTTTTGCCTAGAAAGAAGGAATTATGCAGCTCATTGTAACAAGAAAAAAAACAAGACGTGAAGAAGTACTGTACGATATCCTTCACTCACTTCCTTGTAACTAACAGTTCAATCATCACAAGAAAGAAGACCAAGGGAGATGATTTCATTCATATCCACATTCCACAGAAAGAACATACAATCTTCTAACTTGATACAATCTCCCTGCAATCTTTCTGAGTCGATGAATCATGTAGAATGTTCTTGGACAATACAGGAAAACAAAATCCTTTTACTAGTCTGGAAGATACTGAGATTGAGCATGGCAAATTCCGCTAAACAATCAGCAAATACAACTCTGGAACAGCCACTACTTCATCTGAAAATGGATTCATCAAATTAGGAAAAGATATATCAGAAGACTCTAAACCCAAAAGAATGAGGACTAGTCTACAAAGTGGGTATTTCAAATCTGTATCAAGAACATGAAAAGTAAAAAATTGTGAGTGTATAAAATGGGTATGACCCCTCTAAGGAAATATTGCGAAAAAAGATCGAAGAGAACTGAAACCGAGACTAGGAAGTCACCTATTCAATCGAGCTAACTAGAGCAACTTGTAATAGCAGTTGTTTCCAAAGAGGAGAATGCGAAAGCCTTTGCCACAGGGACACTTGATGTGTATGATTAGCACCTTCCCACTTGTCTCCACACTCACAGCTTCTTCACTTTCAGCCTGAGGCTCATGATCCTGCACCAAGAAAATTACTCAAAACTTACTAACCAATCAAGAAACCAAAATACCAAATACTTGGATAAATAAACACAACAAAAACAAAACTCAGAAAATTCACTTTCCAAAAATCGCAAATATGCGTCGATAAATACATCAACTTTACAGCCAAGTCTGTATACCCAACAAATGCGTAGTCTATTTTCAATCTTGATATAAAATGGTTTGAACTCAAGGCTCATTAGTTTAATTGTCCCTTCTTTTCCAAATATCCAAACAAACCCTTAAGAATATGAAAAGAGAAAGCAAATGCTGTGAAAAGAATAAGACCTTTGGGGCGCCATTCTTGTGTTCTACATAGCCACCGTCTTCTTCTTCATATTCTTCATCTTCAAATTCGTCTTCTTTCCCTTCACGCATGACTTCATCCAACCACTGTTTCATCACTCTGATCCCATCCCTCATTCTCTTCACCCTCTGCAAATCTCCCCAAAAAAAATTGAAATCATAAAATTAAGAGCAACACAGAGAGGAAAAAAAACTTAATTTCACATCAAATCAAACCCGGAGTGTAAAGAACGGACCTTTGAGTTGGGCATCTGTCCAATGACTGAGTCGGGCGGAGTAACCACCTCCTGATAGGCTTTAGGACTCGGGTCAGAGAACGACCGACGGAAAATCGGCAACGTCGCCGAAGCAGAGGAGCCGGCCTTTGCCGGCGAGGGCGTCGACGCCAAACCACCAATCTTGGCATTTTCCGGCGACAGAGGGTTCGTCACAACTCGAGAAGAATCTCCGTTCTTATCTGTACTACAACCGGGGGAGCTCACAGGGTCGGAGATGCAGCGGCGGAGAGTGGGCGTCGATTGTGATGCCCAAGTGATTGGAAGTGCGAATGGGAGAGAGACTTTAGTGAATCCATTAGTGAGGGCTTGGTCGAAGGTGGAGGAGGAGGAGGGGCGGAGGGAGAGTTTCTTGGAGATGGGTTCTTGGAGATCAGAGGGTGTTGAAGAGGGGGAGCGTTTCTTGATGGAGCCGCCGCAGGTGGCGCAGTTGTTGTGGTGGTTGGTGGCAGTGGCGGAGTTGAATGGAGCATCGGATTCGGGTTCTTGGAAGTGTGTGTTTTCCATTATTTCTGATTCTTTTCGCTCTCTCTTAGCGTGAAAGTTCCTCTCTTTGAGAATGGTGAAGGAGAAATTGAGGGATACGGCGGGGGGTTTTATTGGTGCAAGAGTGTAACTGCAATAACGGTATTGGTGTCACGTCCAAAATGCTACTGTACTGTGAGAGACTTGCTCCTCGTGGTCACACCTCATGTTGATGGACATGGATTCTGAAACTTTTTTTTTTTTTTGTGCAAGTTTATTTATAAGCTAATCTAGTTCTTTTTTTTTTTATCAGACTATTTTGGTTCCCTATTGTTAAACGTGAATTTAACTCCGCCTATGAAGTTCTGAAAGTTTTATCTTTAGATCTTAGTCGGTCGCAAGCTCGGATAAAGAAGAAAGGTTGTGCATTAGGTAGCTGACAGCAAGCACATAAAAAGATCTGTTAGAACCTTATGATATGAACCTTAATGCTCAACGAAAAAAAATGATTTATGTAGCCGACCCCAATTGATTGGAACACAAGTCTCAGTTTTGGTTTGGTTAAAGGTGTATTTCAATTCGGTTCTTGAAGTTTTAATTGAATCGGTTAGTCCTCGAAAAATTACTCAAGTTTTAATATAGTCCTCAACATGTTATTTGAGTCAATTTAGTTTTCAACTTGTATCCTTTTAAGTCCTCTGCAAAAATAGATGCCACATTCCAAATTACAACTACAAAGATGAAAGCTATTAAATGTTATAAACATCCACTACAATTCTTAACAAATCATAATTCTAAACAATTTGGGCTTTGTTCGGTTGGCTTCTCAGCCAAAAATTTTCGAAAAAAGTTAACCAATGGGGCCACGTTTGACACGTTGAAAACTAGTCAAGCAGCTACCCCAGCTCATCCCTTTTGACGCGGGCCCCAGACCATCCCTTCTTCTCTGTACCCACTTTACTTTTTAGCAAACAAAATTGAGCCCGTGGGCCCCCCTCACCCCTCCTTCACCCCAAAATCCAATGTGCAATGAAATTGTCCACCCTCCCTCTCTCTCATCCCCAAAATCCAACGTGTAATAGAAAACTTTAGTACAGTGCCTCAGACTTTGAAAAGCTATCGGCTGGGTGTGGACCCCATTACTTACTTTTTTGCCGAAAATTTTTTTGGTTAAGAAGGCAACCGAACACAACCTTAACTAATACTTAACACCTCCCTACTTGTCTCCACACTCACAGCTTCTTCATTTTCTGTCTCACGCTCATGATCCTACAACAAGAAAAAAATTACTCAAAACTAAGGTCATCTCTAGTGCATTACTTAAAAAATATTTGCTAAATTGTACACATAAGCACATGTGGGGCCCTATTTTATGTGTTTAGAACTTAGTTAACTAGCTAATAAAGAATGCACTTTAATAGGCTACATATACACATATTCATTATCTTTTGGTCTTTCCTCTCTCTCTCTCTCTCATTCTCCTTCCCTTCTTTCTCTGTCTCTCTCCTCCTTCTCTCTCCTTAAGTCTTTCCCCAAATTTAGGTAGTGACTTAGGGCACTTTAGAGAGTAAGGGGCGATACTTAGGATTTAGGGAGTCAATTTTTGTATTGTGCACTAGAGATCATTTTTTAAGTTTTTCTTAGCTAACTAGTTAACACACTTTTCGGTACTCTTTTAGGTAGTGTATTAGAGATGCGCTAACAACCAATCAAGAAACCCAATACTTGGGTATAGCTAGGCTCAACAAAGAGGCCTATGATGCAGGCTGCTATGATGCGTCAGCCTAGAACTTTCTCAGATTCCTTCCACAAATTCCAAATGGAAATGTAACTAGTTAACACACTTTTCTTAACAATCTGTTTGTACACCCTGTGGAGATACAACTTCAGCTTAGGGACTGAAACTAGAAGCATTGAAGAGGAGTTGGTTTGTATGCCATATCCCCGTTTGAAGCTCCCTTGTTTATTTTATGTACATGTATTTGTTGTGTGTAGGAGTGTGGTGAAATTTGGGATTGAAAAGCAATGAGAGAGAGAATAGGAAAGGTTTGATAGAGAGGGAGTAGAGTCAAGCTCAGTTGTGACACTCCTCCTCCGAAGAGTTGTTTTGTACAATTATATATTGATCTGAATTTTTTCCCTAAATTCATTTGAGTGTGTTTGGTTTCATGGTCTTGTTTGCACACAAAATACCCGACGAATGTAGATTCTAGTTCCAATCTTGACATAACACGGGTTGTACTCAAAGCTCAATTGGTGCATGTACCTTGAGTTTTTGAATCGGTTTTTACAATTTAATTCAATATACTTATGTACTAGAACAACAACAAAAATCTCAGTATAAGAGAAAAGAAAGTGAATATTGGAGTGCCATTCTTTTCATTTGCATAGCCGCCGTTGTAGACGAAATGAATGGAATTGCAATTCAGCGGCGAAGAGTGGAATTTGGTGTATATACCAAAGTTCATTTACATGGACATAAATAATACACTGGTATGATAAAATCTACTCTCGTATTCTTATTTTGTTTGTCCCTTTTTTGATTTTTCATTCTCTCAAAATGCTACAAAAATATCATTTTACCATCCTTTCTTGATTTCAAGTGACAAGTGCAAATTAAATTGGAGAGATTCTATTTGAATACAAAATTCATTTCTCTAGCATCAATACTACCATATTGAAGTGTAAACAAATTGGTACGGATGAAATAATATTTATTTTGATTTTAGAAAAATATTTTTCATTTGTTAAAATCAACTGTTGAATTTATCAAAGACCTTTATCAATCGCTACAGTAAAAAATAAATCCACCTTTCCATTTAAGAATAAAAATCTCTCCTTCTAGAATATAAACAGCAACCAAACGGACCTTTATCAATCACTACAGTAAGCACGTGTATTCCTTGAGCTCCCACGAGCCGGAGAGGAGCAGGGGTGGCGGAACTCAAACCCAACCATTAACCAATAATCAAAGACCTCTATAATAAAATTTCAAGTCCGCCTTTCTCAACTCCGCCTCTGCACTTGCAACTCTTAACCACGATCACCGTCGATTCACTTCTCTTTGAACCCTTGAATTCATCGATTCTTGATCCAAACGCGAAGCCACAAACTCCGGAATCGTATTCGAAGCTGATTTCATAGTATCTGATAAATTACCCTCTGTTTTGGAGTTGTATCTGAGATACCAAATCTGGCTATGGAGTCCGATTCCTACGACAGCAGTGGTGAGTTCACCCAATCTGAAAATTTTTGTTCTTTTTCGTTCAATTTAGATGAATTTTGGGTTTTGTACTGTTTTCATTTATTGATTTAGGGTTAGGTTGGTTATGAAATTCTTTTCAGAATTCACAATTCTTTTGATCTGTTCACGTAAAAGTTGGAACTTTTCCTGCCAATTTAGATGAATTTAGGGGTTTTTTAGTGGATTTCATTCGTGATTTAGGGTTAAGGTCGTAAAATTAGTTTCAGGAGTCAATTCTTGTGGTTTCTTGACGTCTCAGAGCCTGTTAATTAGGGCAAAAAGTATGTACTTTTTCTGCCAATTCAGATGAATTTAGGGTATTGCAGTGGTGAGTTCGCCCAATCTGAAAAAAGTTTGTTCTTTTCGTTCAATTTAGAGGAATTTAGGGTTCTGTACTGTTTTCATTCTAGATTTAGGGTTAGTTTGGTTATCAAATTCTTTTCAGAATTCGCAATTCTTTTGATTTCTTTAACTAAAAGTTAGAAGCTTTTCTTTCAATTTAGATGAATTTAGGGTTTTGAAGTGATTTCCAGTTAGGTTGGTTATAAAATTATTTTCAGAAGTCACAACTCTTGTGATTTATGTACTTCTCACAATTCTTGTGATTTCTTGCAGAATTATTAATTAGGGTTCTGAGCTTCGATTGATGCTTGTTACTTTATTTGATTGTTTCTATTGTATCGACTTTGTCGCTGCATTTCCTGTAGTTTATGGTGTTTATATTTGGATTTTTTTTGTAAAACTTTTAGTTAAAAACTGTTTCTTTGCTTTTAGATTTGCGAGTTCAGGTTTTGGTTGAGTCTTTGCTTCAAGCGAGTCTGACTTCTCTTACAATTTGATATGAAATTGGTTCACTTTGGGCTTAAATATATGTTAGGACAGGAATCTATGCAGTAATTGGTTTCCCTGTTATCTCTTCAAGAGGTTCCACTTACTGGAGAACATGGAAACTGACTGTGTAGTTAAGGAGAACAGTTGACTATGAATTGCAAAGACAAGCAATGGAATGACTGTTTAAAGTGTGGAAAAAACAATGGGAAGGCTAAAAATACATTTTAAGACAGAATTTCTCCGTATGTGCTGAATTGTAATGCAAGCACATGTCTTCATTAAAATAAAGAAGATGCAATTGGACAATACCCATTGCCCTATTTCAGTTTCCTTGCCCATAGATGTGTTAATCACTTGTAGTTGTATTTATAGATGCTCAAACAGTCACTCTAAATGCTACTACTATATTGTTTTCATATTTATATTGATCATCTGTCCTCTGATCAGCATATTGACTTAGTGGATCTTCTGAAGCTGTTAACCTTTTGTCTGATGTTTAATAGAGCTCCAGATAGTCTTATTGGAAATCGGTCGATTGTTTATTTTTTGTTTTTGGTAATCCCAATTTTATTGAAAGCATGGACCATTACAGAAAAAGTAGGAAGGCATGTCTTCCATTCATACAAAAAGGAAACAACAGTCAATTAGAGGAAGAAGAAAAAATCCTAGGACTTAGTTGCTTGGCAGAGAGCAATGGTAAGGGGAGAATCCTATACATTTTGAAACTGGGAGCCTTTAATCCTAACATGAAACATAATCTTCTGGAGAACAAAGGATGACGGCCTACAAATGCCTTGAAATACTCTACAATTCCTCTCTTTCCAGATATAATAGACCATAGCTGCCCAAGCCAATTTCCTGATGGAGCTGTCAAAAGCCTTTATCCCGAAACATGCCAAGCCAGGCAATTTGAGCATTCCAGGGTTCAGGGACCTTAGAGATACCACTGAGAGAGCAAATTTGCTGCCATATAAGTCTTGAAAATGGGCAACTGAAGAAGGGTTAACTTAACCGAGTACCCATGGGCGAAGTTTGTATGCCCCATTAGATTTTTTTATCCTTTGTCCTAATGCAGCCCCTGAAAGCCATCTTGAGAATAAGACAATGCCTAGGAATAGATATGGGAAACCAAATAATCATCGGTCAAATTACAGAGATGCTTCCTTCTGTTTTTTGATATGAAGAAGAGGTGCGATTGTCAAACATCCACATTGAATAGTGTATATGAGGCGCAAATCAAGATACTTCATTCATTGATTCAATAATTTGTTTTGTCTTGGTTTATGTGTGAATCAATCGAGTAAAATTTTCTGTGCTTTCTTGTTCCCCGACACAAACTGGGATTCCTTACTAGCTTATTCATTTTGTCTGAAATATTTCCAATTTGCATTTGAAATCTGCTGTTATTTTTCATTCTGGAAAATTGCAGGAACTGATGATGATCTTCCTCCATCACATCAAAATAGGCTTCCAAGAGGGGGCCGCGTTGCAGGGAATGGAAGATCTGCTATCCCGGGTTCTATCCCATACCCCAGGATTTATGGTGAAACGGATATGGAGACCCAAATTCACCACCTTGAGCAAGAAGCATACAGTTCAGTTCTAAGAGCCTTTAAAGCTCAAGCTGACGCCATTACTTGGGTACTTTTTGTTGTTTTAGTTGTGTGATCCAATATGTTCGTATATTTAGTATGTCAGGTTTTAAATTACTGATCCATGAAATGTATTTTCTTCAGGAGAAGGAAAGTTTAATAACAGAACTGAGAAAAGAGTTGAGATTATCTAATGAAGAACATAGGGAGCTTTTAGGCAGGGTTAATGCCGATGATGTCATCCGGAGGATAAGGTCTGATAGTGTTGTAAAAAACCTTTATTGTTCTCCTTGAAGTGACCTCCATTTGTTTGATTTCCACCAAGATATGGTCTTATCCGTCACTTAATTGGTAGTATTTGGACAATGCCATTAGGGAATGGAGGCAGGCGGGTGGGCTTCAAGCTAGCATGCTTGGTACTGGTCAAGCTGTTCATGATCCAGTGCCCAGTCCTTCTGTCTCAGCATCACGCAAAAAACAAAAGATAAACCAGTCCATACCTTCTCAAGCCTTTGGTGGGCCCTCTCCTTTCCACCTACAACCAGTGGCTGGTTCCACCCAACCATCTGCATCAGCTGCAAAACGAGGACCAATTGCAGGAGCCAAGGGCAAGAAGCAGAAATCTGTAAGTTAGAAGTTTTTTAACTGAAGAGAAACGCTACGAAACTTCTGTTTTCTCGACTTCTGGTATTCTTGTTCTTGCCTTATATTCATCTTCACTTAACAGGGTCAGATATTGCCTGGAGGGTCTTCAATGAAGATGCCGTACCCTTCCTCAGGTCCAACTGGAAGAGGTCAACTTGGTAATCGGGTTTCCTCTGGTGCCCTCGTAAGTGAACATGCTGAAGGAGCATCTTTAGATCCTTTGGTTGGTAGGAAAGTAAGGACTAGGTGGCCAGATGACAACAATTTTTATGAAGCTGTTATTACCGACTACAATACAGTGGAGGTATATTTGATTTTAAATGCTTGTAGATTTTAGTTTTGGGGTTTTGTTCTGATTGTATCGATCTGAACCATTTTCAGGGCCGGCATGCTCTAGTTTACGATATTGGTACTACAAATGAGACTTGGGAGTGGGTCAATCTTGCTGAGGTAGAGATCATACTGCTTAAATATGATCTGTGTCTGGCTGTGTAATTTGGAAACAATTTTTTGTTGACATTTGTTAGTTGAAATGAATGCTAAATGATAGTTCAATGGAAAGGACCTCAATGAACTCCTGGAGACAGCATCCATTTTGCCTGATCAAGGATCAAGTCATGAACTCAAAGTCTTTCATCTATCTTATTAGTTTATCGCGACCCTATTCTGTCCCAAAGTAATGTTTTCCAAGTTTATAGAGCTTCTGAAGTTTGCTCTGTGATTGGGCAAGTACAAAGTAGTTTGGCAGCGTACTTGCATTTGCCTCAACTAGGATTGCAGCACCCTATTAACTTCACCCGGAGCTTTTTTGCTCTCTGAATGTGATTAGCACTTCACATACTGGCAATTGCTTCCTTGGTGGATTCATTGTGTTGGGAGTTACGGGTACAGTTCCATATACCATTTTGAATTAACCTGTTGGTTTTAGGGGTGGCAGTGGCTTTGTGTTTCTTAGTGTAGGAGTTCAGAAGCAGAAATCTTCCAGTTAAAACGAGTGACGAGAAGGCATCCTATCATCTCCATCATGATTTCTAGAGCAATGAGAAGGCTGCTCATCTTCACCCTCGAGGCCTCAACAGATGGTTTGTGGTCCCGGACAAATTGGTCCTCGTCACAGAATACATGTTGAACACAATTTTAATGACTTCACTTCTAAGATGGAAGGAAAGAACTATTGCAAAAACTGAGTGGAATAGATGTGAGAGATATCCCAAGAGAAGGGCATGCAGAAATATCTGCTCGCCAGGTATTGTGGAGGGGAGGGGATTTAACTTTGAGGAGGGAAATCATGGATCCATTCCCGTTGGCACTGCTTGGGAAATTGTGTTAGTCTTTAGTCTTTTACATATTTGCGTTTGTGATCATTAATGTGTTTTTAGATTAACGAATGATGATGGCGTATAGTGTGTATTGTAGCTCTTCTAGTGGGTGAATCCAAGAGAGGAAGTAATGGTAAGTTTAAGAAAGTTTTTGTTTGGTTTGGTTTTTTAGGGAGGTTTTTTGGGTATGAGTGGAGAGAGATAGAGAAATGAGAGTAATAATTGAAAAGAAAACTTATGGGGGACCGTGCTATGATAGAGGGATTGGTTTGAAAACCAAAGTGAAAAAAGTTATTGGCTGTCAGAGCCAGAGGAATATGAAACAGCTGTTTCCCATCACAGTATATGCTTTCTTGCACTCTCTTGTTTGCTGCACCCTGCTGTTTCACTTGATTGCTGAATCACACCGCCCCAACCCAAGAAGAAAAGGAGTTATCTGTTTTGTCGGAATGGGGGATCAAAGGCATTCTCTTATAGTTTATTTTGGGCGTTGACATTGGTCCTATTTTCGTTCATTAAAATCCCTGATGCTTCTTTCACGGTTTCACCCTTGTGCGTAAAGTATGCATGTTGAATCTTGTTGTTTGATGGAGAGGACAGACTCAGATAGTAGATTTGGTGAGGATAACTGGAGTTTACCCGAAATTGATTGGGGGAAAGGGCTGTTGGACAGCCTCTGATTCCTTCTTGGTTTCTGATGAACGTATTTCATGTCATGTCTCAATCCTATTTTTAGTGCTTAGAAAACAGAATAGTTGATGCTAGGTTAACCCGGAGATTGAAATAGGTTGGAGTTTTGCTTTCAGCCTTAAAGATTATAACTTATACATAATGAAACCTTATGCATTTTATAAACGTGTATTATTTGGAAGACAATCCACTCAGCTGGGTTTTTTTTTCCCTCCTTATGGCAGATTTCACCTGAGGATATTCAATGGGAGGGTGAAGATCCTGGAATTTCTCGTCATGGGGGTTATGGTGGATCAGGACATGGCGTGGGTAGATCCGTTGGGCGTGATGGTCCTCCCACAGGAGGAAGAGGTAGGGGATCGACAAAGGGTCAACCAAAGAAGGATTTTGCCCCATCACAAAATGGCATAGGGAAGAAGGGATTAGATGAAATTCAAATTCTTCATACGGACACTTTAATTAAAGAGGTCAGTACAGAGCAACTTGTGTTTACATCTTTCTTGTATTTGTGTTCATATGTAATTGTTGTTTCCCCTGCTATCTGGTAGGTGGAGAGAGTCTTTGATGCAAGTCATCCGGATCCACTTGAAATTGAGAAAGCAAAGAAGGTTCTGAAGGTTAGTGAAGCAACCATTCACTTTGGAGAATTGATCTTTTACTACTAGCAATTTGCATGGTAAGGTTTTAACTATCTTGTCATGCAGGAGCATGAGCAAGCACTTACGGATGCACTTGCCCGGCTTGCAGATCTTTCTGATGGCGAAAGTGGTATAAACTTGCTGCCTACATTTGATGCAGAAAAAATGATTATTCAGTTAATTTTCAATTTCTTCCTTAATTGCTCATTTGAGGCAGCTGTTTTTTAAACAGATGGTGGCCATTTCATGCCCATGGACCGACAATAATTAGCTGTTGCTGGAAAATAGGAAAGCAGAAGCATTGGTTATGCAATTGCAGTAGAGGGGGTTGCTCGATACTTAAATGAAGCACAAGGCAAATATTTAACCCTTAGGATCACCATAATGTTGAACGTTCCTTTCCGTTCTAGGTCTTTGTTGTACGATGTTCCTCCCTTATTGTATTTTCCTAACATTGGACAAGTCTAGTTAGGGTTTTAGAGTTGGTAAATTTTTAGCTGGGGTGATAATTTTCTTTACCTAGAGGTCATGGTTGTACAAAATTATTTCAGTATTCATCCAGAGATCATGTACAAAGTTTGTGTTTCGCCCCTTTCAAATGACTGCTCATTGATGTCTGACGTTCCTTCTTTTATTCACAGTTTTGTCATGAGAACTGATTTTGGCACTCTTTTACTTTTTCTTTTTTTTCAAAAAAGTTATTTATCTGAATTAACAAAACTAATTTTTTTCATATGCAAAAAAGGATCTATCAAAAGGCATGGTGTGAATTCACATAAATAAAGACAAAAAAAAAAAAAAGAGTCTAGACGTAGATTACCCCGAATTGGTTATGGACATCACATGTTGGTGTCTTCGGCATCATAAAAATCCTCTCTTTGATATTCCATTACGTGGAATTAATCTCTTCATGTAATTGTAGATCCCACATAAATATACAAGAGAAAATTGAGACACCATGAGACATTGTTCCTGAACCTCTCAATGATGCTCTTAATAATGTTCCTACGTGGGAAAAATCGCATAATTAAATTTGGTCCAATCCAACTTTTTTGTTGCAACACGTACTCCCCCATGTAAAGTGTCCCAGCATCACACCCGTTCGATTCCATTGAATTAGTACATTTTATGGCCAAGTGTGTGGTCAAGATCAAAAGTGCGGCTGGTAAAATTTCACTCAAATTACTCAGCATCCCCACTTTGAGAGGAGTATGGTCAATTTGTTTCTCTGAAGCTGTTTCTGGTGTTGATGGCTACAGAGAAAAGAGAAAAGCTCTCTCATTTCCCTCCTTGCTTCCATTATTGGCATGGACATCATCCAAGAGAGAGTTTTCAATGCACCTGGCACACTTGTGCACGATTTTGTACCACACCCACATGTTTGTGACTTTTTTTGTCTTAGTCCAAAATCATGTTCAACCATGCTCAAGACCTCACGTGTTTGTGTGGTACAAAAACATAGTCAACCATGTGCCAGGGCATTGAAAACTTTCTCTATCATCCATAGCAATATTCTTCCTGGTAATTATCCACAAAAAAAAAAAAAAATATTCTTCCTGGGCCCACCATGTTCCTCAAACAAGGAAAAAGTTTCCTTTTAGTCCTTGAGGGTTTCCACGACACAGAGACAGAGGTAACCCTTTCTTGGAATATAATCACAAAGAGAAAATCTTATTCACGGATCAACCGTGAACAAGGGTTTTACAGCAGCCAATAACCTTTCTACACATCACCCAAATTGAACCCAGAGTTAGGGGACAGAGTAGTTGTCCTATTTAAAAAGCTGTCCCCTCACTTAACCACCCTGGGTTAAAATTTTCAAAACAAAAAGTTGCCACGTAACCGGAAGAAAAGATCTGAACTACGGTACTGTTCATCTTCTCCTTCAATGGTAATACTCTTTTGTACTCCCTCCGTCCTAATTTATTTGCCTCTTTTGGGGAAGTGAGTTTTTAAAGGATGTGAAAACTTTATATTGACTTTTCTGTTTTACCCTTAAATTCAGTCAATATTACTGTGACCAAATTTGTGAGGCTAATTTATTATATGAAAGTCAAAACATATTCAATATGGATATTATTTGATAGATATCAATTAGGCTTTGTTTGGCTAAATTGAGAAAAATGGTTTATTAGTTTATTTGGTTTTGTCCTTATTCAAAAAAAAATTGTATTTGTTAGTTTTCGGTCGATTTTTTGAGGTTTCTTGGCTTGTCTCGACGTAGAATCTAAAAAGTATAAAATTATTAGCCAAACATAAAGTTTTTTGAATAAAGACGAAGAATAATCCAAAAAATCGGTTTTTTGACTAAATTTTTCGTCTTTATTCACAAAACTTTAAGTTTGGCTAATAGTTTTATACTTTTTAGATTCCTTTCATCGAGACAAGCCAAGAAACTACAAAAAACCGTCCAAAGACCAACGAATGCAAAAAAAAATTGAATAAGGACAAAATCAAAAAACTAAAAAACTAGTTTTTTCAATTTAGCCAAAGCAAGCCTTAGTTTTATTATACAAAAATTTTAAAATCATAAAAATCGTTATAAAATAAAATATAATAAACTAGTCAATTAAGATGAGAAAAGTACTTTTTAAGGGTAAAATTGGAAAGTAACCCAATTTTAATGGATGTTTTTAGAAGTGAGACAAATATTTTTGAGACATCCCAAAATGAAAAGAAAGACCAATAAATTGGGACGGAGGGAGTATTCTATTTCCTAAAAATGTTAAAATAAATTTAAAAACTTCAAAACCGGAAAAAGAGGTTTCCTGCGTATTACTCCATCTGGCCTCTCTCTCTCTCTCTCTCTCTCTCTCTCTGTAGAATGAAAAGAATCCAAGTTTTTTCTCTTATCCAACAATTTTTTTTGGAAAAATAAACTCTTATCCAACTTTGATTACAACTCTTTTTTTTTTTTGTGTGTGTGTGTTGGGTACATCGGAAACCTCAACTATAACTCTCAATCTCTAATAGACCATAAATTGGTATTTTTCGTATTCAATTCGGTAGTGAAAAAGTGGAGGAACCTCCCAATTGCAGATGCCAAGGAAGCTCTTAATTTATGTTTGACCCTCTGGGTCTAGAATGTAAGAAAGGTTTTGGAATTTTATGAGGGAAACGTAAGTTTAAGGAAATTTTGTATGCATCAATTCAATTTGCAACGTGAAATATGTAAAATGATTTGCACAGTATTGCTGAGTTTCAAATTGTGGATTGGTTTCAGGCGAGTCGCATACCCATAGCCGGATTGGTTTCATGTGAGTCTCAAACATTCAAATGATGGAAATGGCATTGTCGTAATTATAGAAATGTGTGAAAAATGCGTAAAAGTAGGGGGTGTATTGTCCCTTTAAGGAGAGTATGCATGTTGTACTCATTCGAGCCGTTCGTGCTCGGCAATCAACGGTCCAAATCAGTTCGACAATAGACGACGTAGCTCTGTTTGGATCTGAACAAATTTGAGTCGTGTATCGCTAAGCACGGACTGCTCCAATGGGGACAACATGAGGGACAACAGATCCTAAAATTATTGAAAAGTGTAAAATGTGCATTGAAGTGTATGTGATTTGTTTATGTACTTCTTGCATGCCTAGTGGATGAGCAATTTTTCAATACTAAGGGGTACCACGTGGTACTTGCGCACACAAATCTGGGTTGTTCATTTCGGTTTTGAACGATCCAAATTATGTAGAGAGAAAAGGGAAAGGCTGGTTTCAATCTAAGCCGCCCAATATGCTTTTGGACGACTTGGATGCAATGTTCGGGTATCACATAGGCTCAACCACATAGTACCCATTCAGTATCCAATTTTTTTTTTCCTAGAGGACCCTTAAAGCGAGACCCATTTAATAAAATACTATCAGGACTGTTAACCCTAGTTAAGTGTCAAAAGGAAGAGGTTTTAATTGGTGGTTCACAGCTGTATTTATCTCAAGTCAACAACATCAATTTGACTGAGGTGTAAGAGGATCATTGGGGGGCAGCAATAGACTTATTCACAGTTGATCCGTGAATAAGTTTTTCTCAATAAGAAAATGTGATTATATATGTATGAAAGAAAACAAATGCACGCACATGGGTTTTTGTTCTTTTAATTTATGCTGAACTCAACAAATTAGGATCTCAAAAAGCATTAATTGTTTATTTACGGTAAAATGACATGTACAGATGGTGTATAAATGGGTTACCGACCCATTTCATAAGATCCATGATACAAGAATGAACAATTTCCTGGACGGTAGTGTAAAATTCAAAAATGGCCTCTCGGAAGACTTATTTCATAAGACTATTCCATACGCATGCACATCCGTAAGATGTAGAAGGGTTCACTTATTTAAGTGAAGTCTATGTTGGAATGCACCGACCTGATGCACCGACCTCAAGCAAAAGTACAAAAAATATGCTCTTTTTTGTTGGTAACTGCACTAACATTATAGACCTACTATTTCAAGCTAGTGTGGTCTCGCTACAACGACACCCTCCCCATACGTATGATTTTTTGGGCTTTTAAACCAGCCACAAGACCAAATATAAGATAATATGAGATTTTGCAAGACCAAATATGAGATTTTCATACCCAAATATGATACTAAGATATGGTATGCACTCCATACGGATGGGCCGGTAGAGATAAGATGCACATATGGCGTGTGTGGGGATTTGTCTTTCAATTATGAATATATGAGATTTTCAAGACAAAAATATGAGATTTTCGCGACACCAAATATAAGATTTTGTTGCTCCAAAATACGAGATTTTGTGACACAAAATATGAGATTTTGTAACTCAAAATATAAGATTTTCTGAAAATATATGAGATTTTGTGGCTCCAAATATGAGATTGTGGCACTGTAGCAGTACTGTAGCAATTACTGTAGCAATTCAAATGAGTCCAAATATGAGATTGTGTGGCTCCAAATATGAGATTTTCTAGAAATATATGAGATTTTGTGACTATTCATATGAGTGTGCATACCATATGCACTTCATATCTCCGGCCACAAAATCTCATATTTTGAGTCACAAAATCTCATATTGAGTAATTTTTAGAGAGTCCGCATTGTAGCATTACCCTTCAAGCTATACGTATATATAACTATGCTATAGACAACCATATACAAAACCCATTAACCATAGTCTTAATGAATGGCATATCTTCATAGTCTTACTTTCAGCAATCAATACCTGCGCCCTATTAGATTTTCTGGATATAGAGCAAAGAAGGTGAGTTTAGGAAGCTACGGTATAAGGTGTGAAGAAAGTGGTCATTTGAGTTCAGATGAAGAGAAGAGGGGTGGAAAAAAGAGGGTGAGAATTTTGATAGCCGGCGGGGGTGTTGGAGGCCTAGTCTTGGCTTTGGCAGCCAAGAAGAGAGGATATGATGTGAAGGTGTTTGAGAAAGATTTGAGTGCAGTGAGGGGTGAGGGCCTGCACCGCGGCCCGATTCAACTCCTGAGTAGTGCTTTGGCAGTTTTGGAAGCCATAGATAAGGATGTTGCAAGGCAGATTGTGGAAGCTGGTTGTGTTACCGGAGACCGGATCAATGGCCTTGCCGATGGAATTTCAGGTGAATGGTATGCTTATCTCCTTCTACTTTTTGTTAAGTTCATAAATGCTAGTGTAAATATCTTGTATGCTTATATGATTTTCCCCTTATTTCTTGATTGTCTAGGATTTCCTTCATCAACTGACTAGGTCGCTTGGAGGCCAGTCCATTTGTAATACAATATATATGCCTCCTCTCTACGATCTTTACAATTCAGTTCAATACAAAATTCTCTTCCCAAATACTCTAACAATAATTGTTGAAATGTCATGCGTGTTCTTGTCTGCTGTATAGTTTAGTTGTATATGAATGTGAAAACTGAAAACATATCTATTTCTGCTTAAGTCTTGCCTGATGGAGGGTAAGGAAAGAAAAATAGTACTAGCTGATTGAGAAAGGGAACTTTGTCTGAGTATTTTTCTTACTTATTGTTCATCCCTTCAGAAATGAAACTCGATACTTTTAGGTTGATATGATCGTAATTTTTCTTCAGTTATCGTTTTCAGAAGATATAGGTATCAGTCAATGTAAAACCTTCGACAGAACAGGCTTAACAAGACCTTTTAATCTATGGATGGTGAATTGAGGTGGAACCCAAGTCAGAAGGATCTTAATTCGTCGCTTGTATCACTTCTTCCCACAAATCGATAGTGTCCATCAAGGCAGTTAGGCTTGCACTCGGTTACTGAACCGATCACATATATACTGCTAGTGTCTTGTGGTTTTGGTTTGAAATTCAAATTCCCTTTTCATTAGTGGAGATTGCTTAGAGCAACTCCAACCTTGACTCTTTTTTTTCCTCAAATTTGATCAAAAATTTGATTAAAAAGCTCACTTTGGTATCATCCACTCCAGTGGTAAACTCAAATTTTACCCAAAATCTGTTGTTCCGACCACCCCACCACCCATAACCACCATCGTCTCCACCACCACCACCGCCACCGTCCTCTCTACAGCCACCACCACACAGCACCACCGACTAAGCCACCACCATCTGACCCACCGTTATCTCCAAAAGTATAGATCTGACCCACCACCACCGTGGTGATCGATGACGACGACGACTGTGTTCTGCTACGACAACGACGACGGGGGTGATCGAGATCTGGAAAACGACTGTGTTGTGCAGGTGGCGACGAAGACGAGGACGGTGGTGGAAATTTGGTTCAAACCATTTTTTTTCCCCAAATTTGAGGAAAATTTTGAGTAAAGTTTGATTTGGTATGGGTTTGGTTCAAAGAGTGGAGTGAGATTTTGGGGGTTTTGACTCAGATTTTGGTTTTGGGTTTGAGTTTGAGTCTGGGCTGGAGGTGCTCTTATGCCATTTTTCCGGGAGTTGTCAGCAACTCTATTTGGGAATTGATTCTCAAAGCCAAGTACGTGACCAATAATTTTCACATCAATAAGTAGTTTCCCAAGGCACATCATGAATATAATTCGAGACAAGAGAAATATACGCTTATTGCAACTGAGCTGCACTTGAGCTTTACTGTGCAGCTTTCCTACTCTCTATTTTCGCATCTGATTTAAGTACTGTTATGTTGCATTGATAAGAGAAATTGCCCTCACTATGATCCTGATAGCTGTGCTTTATGAATGCTTGATGTTCGGTTAGTTATACATGTCGTGATGCTCTTTTTCTGCTGGAATTAGACAAAACTTTACGTCTTATAATCCTTATCTGCAAACACTAATATAAACAGGCAATTGAAAGAGTTTCAGAAAAAGCACTGCATTTTTTGGAAGTGATCGAAGTTGATTTTTTCCATCACCCTCTTTTTCTGTCTTCAGGTTTACCAAGTTTGATCTTTTGACGCCTGCTGTAACACGGGGGCTTCCTGTTACCCAAGTGATATGTAGAATAGCTCTGCAAGACATCTTAGTGAGTGCAGTAGGGCAGGACATACTTAGTAACAACTCTAAAGTTGTTGATTTTGTGGAAGACTCTGGCAAGGTCTGAAGTTTCCTAATATGTCATTAAAACCTTTGATTTGCTTCGATTCTATACCCCATCTGATGTACTTTATCATAGGTCAAAGTAATTCTTGAAGATGGAAGGCAGTTTGAAGGTGATGTTTTGGTCGGGGCAGATGGAATATGGTCAAAAGTACGACCTCTCTCCCTCTCTTTCAGCTACTCTTTCTCATTGAATTATTGAACTTGTTGAGCTACTTCTTTCTCTTTCCTTTCTACATTTTAAATTTGGATTAATTAATCAATATAGGTGCGTTCAAAACTATTTGGTGCACAACCGGCAAACTATTCAAATTATACATGCTATAGTGGACTAACAAGCTTCAGGCCACCATATATTGATTCCGTTGGGTATGTATTTGTTGTCGTTTTGTGGCTTCATGTTGACGAGTAATGCAACTACTATAGTTAATTGTTTTTGAAGTGTACAAGGAAGAGGTTTAAAAAGAATATTACATCATTGTTGTTTGGTAGGACATTTGCATCTTGTTTAGTTCTTCACGAATATCATGTGGAGGGGCCCTTCTTATGTTGCTTCACAGTCAAATTTTTGTGTTCTCTTTAAATCTAAAATTGGCTTGGCAGATCATTAGTATTGTCATGGCATCGTTCAACGAATACAGCATGTTTGGTTTGCTTATTTTGCATTCTTTGACGGTAGGTATCGTGTGTTCTTGGGAGAGAACCAGTACTTTGTTGCTTCAGACGTAGGGAGTGGGAAGATGCAATGGTATGCCTTCCATAAGGAAGCCCCCATGAGTCATGATCCTCCAGGAGGTAAATCTCTCTCTTACACTCTTTCTGAAATCAGATACATCATAATTTGATGTGATCACATTTAAGTACTAGGGTCTATAAGACTTTTGATGTTTCAGATAAAAAGGAAAGGCTTCTGAAGCTTTTTGGCAGCTGGTGTAGTGAAGTGGTTACGCTAATCTCAGAAACACCAGAGGATATGGTTCTGCAAAGAGATATCTATGATAGAGATATGATCTACTCCTGGGGAGTCGGACACGTGACTCTTTTAGGTGATGCTGCTCATCCTATGCAACCAAATCTTGGTCAAGGGGGTTGCATGGCAATTGAGGTAATCAAAATTGATCTAGGTGACAATAACACCAAAAGGATAACTAGAAATCAATGTGTAGACAGTTCTTTTTAGATCTGAAAGATAATCATGCAGGTGGTCCTTCGTAGGGTAGGAAATTTCACAGAAAAATGTAATAACATGGTTAATTTCGGAATGTGGGCCCATTTAACTTTTTGCATTGCCTTAGCCTTATTGGACTGGTGATTTCGTTTGTAGGATTGTTACCAACTTATACTTGAGCTTGACAAGATAAATGAAAATGGAGCAGATGTTTGCTTGTCAAATGAAGTTGCCTCAGCTCTGAAAAGGTATGTAAGGCGATAGTTGGAGTTATAAATGCAGCTAAGTAAAATTAAATTTTCTGATTTTCAAGTCACCTAGTCAAAATTTTCCTTTTTGTCTATATTGAAACCTCCTTGAGAATGAGGGGACGTATAAAGTCGACATTGAACGATCTAATGAAGTCTTGAGTCTGGTCTTTATGTTATGTAAATACATGTTTGCCTGAAAAGCAAATGAAATGTCTAATTATTTCCCCTCTTGTGGTATTTTTTCCTTTTTGATTGTTTTGCCTGAGACCCACTTACCGGGCAATACTGTCCAAATGCAACAGTATTTCCTAATTTCTATTTACTTCCATGGATAGATATGAGGAGAAAAGAATGTTCCGTGTCCGCTTAGTTCACACAATGAGCCGAATGGCATCAAAAATGCTTGCCGATTACCGACCTTACATGGATTTTGGATCTGGTCCGCTGTCTGTAAGTTTTGTATTTCCTGCAGTTACCTGCTTCACTCCATCTTCCTTTTCTTTTAATAGTCATTCATTAATGGGCTTTCCTCTTATCCTTGTTGTTTGCATTGTCACAGCATTTATCAACTCAGCGGATAAGGCATCCTGCAATTCCCATTGCACGCGTATTTTTGCAAATATTTTTCCCACAATACATGAGTTGGATGATAGCAGGCCATGGGTAAGCAAACAAAAGATTCAATTTACTTTCGGTGCTTGTAATATCAACATTTAGGATGTCATTGTCTAAGGACACATTCTAAAGAACTTGGACCCTTTTTTCCTCAAGGAAATGCACTATAATAAGTCCATGTATAGTCCTTTGTGCATTTAAATCCTACAATTTTTGTTCCAAAGGCTCGACGTAAG
Organism: Vaccinium macrocarpon; assembly: GCA_022606695.1. Classification (NCBI taxonomy): domain Eukaryota; kingdom Viridiplantae; phylum Streptophyta; class Magnoliopsida; order Ericales; family Ericaceae; genus Vaccinium; species Vaccinium macrocarpon. The sequence goes on along the minus strand of CM040176.1, from coordinate 7,063,026 downwards.
ACAAATGAAACCATGCTGGCACGCTCCTGGCTTTCTTCGCCTCCTTCACCTGACACCCACGATCCCAATGTTCATGAAGTCGAACAAATGAGGCTGGCATCACCGAACTTGGACCAAACCCACATCCCATCAAGATGACACCTGAATTCCTTGCCTAAGCCCCCTAGAAGGAATCGGTTTGAGGAATGGTTGTGCATCAGCATTAGCATTTTAGTTGCCTACATACACACGTGTTATGTTTGAGAAAGATCTGATGTTGAATCCTGTGTGAATCATAACCCAATTGTTATTCCTATTGAGCCTCATGTAGACTTGCTTAGTAAATAACGTTGGGGTACAAGTTAAGTGCTCAGAGGTTCCAAGTTTGAGCTTATGGAACAGCATTGACACTCCTTATAGTTATCTAACTCATTAATTCATTTCTGCTATCTATAGCAAAGGAAAAAGGTAAAGTAAATCATGTATGGGGGCAAGTTAAAGAATGGGCCCTGTCCTTTCTGACTCGAGTCATTTTGTGCTACTAGTAGAATGGTCAATTTCAGCTTGGAACTTGGTATACTGAACATATTGTGTTCTCTTCTGTTCTCTTCTCTCTCTCTCTCTCTCTCTCTCTCTCTCTCTCTCTCTCTCTCTCAAAACTAAGAATTCTTAGATTGGTCATGTTGCTCTCCATGCAGATTGTGGTGAAAGGGTAGATCAAAACCATTAAGCAACATTGGCGCTGGTTCTGCTAATGAACGGACGCATTGGTCTATTGGGCCGGATACCGAGTCATAAATACGTTACAAAGTGTAAACACGCCGAAATTGTTTAATACTTGATATGTAATGAGTGCTCAAAAGAACTTCATAAATGCTCATGTAAATTCACTAGCATGCGATCGCAAAATTGTTTATAGCTGTTAAAGCTGGGGTGTTTGCCCAAATTTTATGCCGACTGCTATGCCCGCTGATGTGTACAAGTGATATGGCCGGGCCACTGTGATCAAGCTTAGTTATTAAATTTGGATGAGGAACTGGAGTACCTTATGGAAAATAGTGTATACTAATTGTACTTGGGTTGAAATACTATGAGTAGTGAATGTATTTCGATTTGTATTTTCTGGGTTTCGATAACATTGTTTGAGTTGCCCAAATTGGTTGAGAATGATGTTCTTATGGCAGATGATGTTTGAGTGAGCTCTTGAATTTGGTTGGAGAAAATTGGGTTAGCTATGCCATATGCCACCACCTGATCACCATGTGTTTGTGAAAATGTCCAACGGAAATTAAATTTTCCCACTACTTTTTGAACAACGAATCCATCATAGTTACAACCCAAATATCATATTCGGTCAGGTTTATGGGACCAAGCAGCACTACTCCTATCCACATTGTCTAAGCACAAGCTTCTCTTTTATTACAAATAGAAGTAAGTTGATTTTTTAATTATGAATTAAGTAATTAAGTTGTGTATTAGTGTTTTTATATGGTTTGAAACCATATCTTAATGTAAAGCTTGATTGTTTTTTATCCATGCTAAGTTTAATATCTTGAAGTCTGATACCAATTATTGACAAGTTTCGAAGCGTTTTTCAAACAATCAATCTAACCACGGCGATCTGACTCAATCTAATGACACTCGAGCTCAAATGCAATTCTTCATGTTAACAAGAAAAAATTGAGTACATGATTAGTGTTGGTTACGGAGTGCCCACAAATCACTCCCTGATATTGCTCTAAAATAAGATTTAGAGATGTTACGTCGAATGCGATAAAATATTAAATTGAACCATTCTTAACTCAACTAAATTTAGAAGAGATTATGAAAAAGGGCCCTCATAAAATACAGTCAACTATTTGATTTAAAAAAGACAATAGTATTTGATATTTCTACATGATAAAAATCTCAGAAGACGAATGTTAGCAAAAAGTTACTCCAATAATTTGATAACAACAAATGGTCTTCAATTTGGACGGAAGAAAGACTCAAAATAAGGGACCCCATCTCCCATTGCAACCTATTTAGTATTCAGTAAGAATGGTGAATGAAAAATGATGCAGATTGGGTCGCGTGCTGGTACTTGGAACAGCTCAATAGAAAAGTGGGAAAAACGGCCAGTGGCGGATTGATCCGCGGTGCTTATGGTTGAAGCGAAACGGCCCAACAATCAAGGCCCATCGGTCCACAGACCCATGGGCACTGGTGGTTTTCGGCCCAATTCCCTCGTTTAGGCCTCCGAAACATCAAATTTGCCGTTTTAGGAAATAATCAATCTGCTAATTACTTGGTCAATCCAACTCCGTTTTGACCTAGGTTTTTTGCAGTAGCTATCTTTTTTATTCTAGTTTCCATATTTGAACCTAACTCAAATATTTCTGTTTTTGGTAATTTTCGTAATTTTCTTTATTTTATGTTAAGTCGCCATTGTTGCTTTTTCCTGTTTATTCCTAGGTTTTCGTAGCCTATTTATTGATATTGTAAGCCCTCGAGCTAGGGAGTTGTTGATTGATTAAAATTTCGAGTTTTAGCGAGAGTTTCTCTAATTCTTGTTCGTGATCGTTCTTGTTCATCTTTTCTATGCGCTTCCCTACATCAGTTGGTATTAGAGCCCCGCTCGCTTCCTGATATGGCTCCTGCCAATAAAGGTTGCGGTAACCGACAAGCTGCTGTTAATGAGGTGTATCAACGGGATGGCGTTGCACGAGAGGCATAGACAGAGGAGCGATTTCAACGGCTGGAGCAGCGAATGGAGGAGGTGCTTGGAACACTCATCGATCAAATCGCTAAGTTGTTTGTTGGTGGAAATCCCCCTCGCCGCCATCCACAAAACCATCAACCTGAAGTGGAGGATGAGTTTATGGATGAGGATTCTACCATTAACCCTTTCGCTGGTCGTGGCCGTGCGGATCTCTCAGGTTACTTCCAACCAAGGGGTCAGGATGTCATGGGTGACCACCATGATTTTCGGTGCTGGGAGTCTGGTTTGAAGATTGAATTGCCCGAGTTCTAGGGAGGTTTGACGCCAGAAGAATTCCTGGATTTGATCGTCGCTGTTGAGGAAACTTTGGACTTTAAGGAGGTTCCAGAAAATAAGCGGGTTCCATTGGTTGCTACACGGTTGCGAGGTAGGGGGGCTGCAGCTTGGTGGCAACAATTGAAACTAACTAGGGCTAGGCAGGGCAAGGAAAAGATTACATCATGGGAGAAGTTGAAGAAGAAGATGTGGATTGCTTTCCTTCCCCACAATTATACCCATATGATGTACCAACGTCTACAGAACCTTCATCAAGGAACACGTTCTGTGGATGATTATACCATGGAATTTTTTCAATTAGTGGCTCGAAACGATATTGCCGAGACGGATGAACAATTGGTAACAAGGTATATTGGGGGCTTGTGTCAAACCTACCAGGATGCCTACATCATGCTTGACGTATACACCGTATTAGATGCCCATCAAAAAGCTTTGCAATTGGAAAAACAGGCGACCCGTAAACCTGTGAGTTCTTGGAGTGGTGCAAGTAAGGCTACAAACCCTACTGCTCCAAAGCTGACAATTATCCCACAAGCCACTGCACCACAAGGAAATTGAACAGCAAGCAGTGAAAGTTATAAGTGTTTCAAGTGCGGTGAGATGGGGCATCGGGCTTTTGAATGTCGGAAGGGTGATCGTGAAGGAAAGGCTTTGTTGTTGGAATATAATGAGGCTAAATGAGCACAAAAGGGTATAACTGAACACGCTCCAATGTATGATGATGCTGAAGATTTAGAACAAGATGTGGAGGAGATTGTTGGGGACGTCGAACCGATGCTGGTGGTTCGGCGAGCGTGCTATGCCCTCCGTGAAACAGATGGAGACTCAAGGCTGCGCAACAACGTCTTTCAATCCACTTGCACCATTAAGGGAAAGGTATGCCATTTTCTGATTGACTCGGGTAGTTGTGAAAACGTGGTGTCCGAGGAACCGGTTCAGAAACTTAGGCTGAAAACAGAGCCTCATCCCCATCCGTACAAATTGATGTGGCTAAAATGAGGTAACGAGGTTAAAGTTTCTAAGCAATGTTTAGTTTCATTCTCTATTGGTTCTAAGTATAAAGATAAGGTTTGGTGCGATGTTGTGGGAATGGATGTTTGCCACCTTTTGTTGGGAAGGTTGTGGCAATTTGATCACAGGGTAACACACGATGGTGGCATTAATACTTACACTCTCATGTTGGGCAACACTAAGATTGTGTTGCCGCCTTCTAAAGAGAATGTAACCAAACCAAAACCTGGGGAAGGTACTAATCTTTTAACGCAGGTGCAATTTGAGGAAGAATTTTCAGTTACAAAAGTAGTGTTTGTGCTTGTTGCCAAGGAGGGTGCCCGGTTAGGCTAGAGCAGAGGGTTCCTACTATTATCTAGCCCCTTCTTATAGAATTCCACGATGTGTTCCCGGAAGAGTTGTCGTATGGGTTTCCCCCTTTGCGTGATATTCAGCACCAGATTGATCTAGTTACGAGTTCTAGTTTGCCGCATCGTCCCCATTATCAGATGAGTCCGAAGGAGCATGAGGAGTTGCAAAGGCAGGTTGAGGAATTGTTGTCCAAAGGCTTTATCCAGGAGAGCCTTAGCCCTTGTGCCATTCCAGCGTTGTTAATTCCCAAGAAGGATGGTACTTGGCGGATGAGTGTCAATAGTAGGGCCATCAATAAAATCACAGTAAAATACCGATTCCCAATTCCTTGCTTGGACGACTTATTGGATCAACTGGCGGATGCACGGGTTTTTACTAAACTGGACTTGAAAAGTGGTTACCATCAACTTCGAATAAGGTCGACAGATGAATAGAAAACAGCCTTCAAAACTCGTGAAGGCCTTTACAAGTGGTTGGTTATGCCGTTTGGATTATCAAACGCTCCTAGTACCTTTATGCAAATGATGAATCAGGCCTTGCGTCATTTTATCGTTAAGTCATTTGTGGTTTATTTTGATGATATACTAATATATAGCGCTTCACATGAGTTGCATGTGCAGCATCTACTGTCATGGGTTTTGAAGCTTTTCGAGAATTATTATCCGAAGATCCATATTTTTCTCGGGTGCTCGAGAATGTTATCGGGGAAAGACCATTTGAATTCCATGTGCAGGATGGTTATTTGTTCAAAGGAAATCGCTTATGTGTGCTAGATTCTAGCCCTCGGCTGAAAATTATTAGAGAGTTGCACAATGAGGGGCATGTGGGTCGTGACAAAACTTTTTTCTTTAGTATCGAATTCTTATTTCTGGCCGACTTTGCGAAAGGACGTTTATAAATTTGTGGAAGGCTATCATATCTGTCAAGTGTCCAAAGGAACTGCAACCAACGCCGAGTTATATATGCCTTTGCCCATCCTGTCCCAACCATGGATAGATGTGAGCATGGATTTTGTGTTGGGTTTGCCGTGTACCCAACGTGGCAACGACTCCATTTTTGTGGTGGTTGATCATTTTTCCAAGATGTCGCACTTTATTCCCCGCAAGAAGACCACGAATGCGGTGAGAGTGGCCCAACTCTATTTTTCTAAAGTGTACTGTTTGCATGGGTTGCCTAGTTCCATTGTCTCTGATCGTGACACACGATTCTTAAGCCATTTTTGGCATTGTCTGTGGCGGTTGGCCAACACTAAGCTTGATTTTAGCACATCTTATCATCCTCAGACCGATGGCCAGACTGAAGTGGTAAATCCTTCTCTGGGAAATCTTCTTTGTAGTTTGTTGGGTGAGTATATCAAGAGTTGGGATTAAAAATTAAGTCAAGTCGAGTTTGCGTTTAACCATTCTGTCAGCCGCAGTACTGGGTTTTCTCCTTTCCAGATTCTCTATGGTTTCAATCCTCGCTCTTCGATAGATTTGGTGCCTTTCCCAGATTTAAAGCAAATTCATCGTAAGGCCGAAGACTTTATTCAGCAATTGCAGAATATTCATAAGGAGGTCGAGCAACACCTTCGTGACTCTACTGCCAAGTACAAACATGAAGCCGACAAGAAGCTGAGGTTTGTCGAGTTTGATGTTGGCGACTTTGTGTATCCTGTCCTCACTAAGGATCAGCACTCTACTCATGATTACAATAAGCTTGCTTCTTGCAAAATTGGACCAGTTGAGATTATTGAGAAGATCAATCCTAATGCTTACCGGTTGAAGCTTCCTAGTCATGTTCATACATCAGATTTGTTCAACGTTAAACATCTTGTTCCTTTCAAGGGTGATAGTTCTTCGGATGAGGCAAATTCGAGGTCGAATTTCTTTCATGCAGGGGAGGATGATGCAGATTGGGTCGCGTGCCGATACTTTGAACAGCTCGATAGAAAAGTAGGAAAAATAGCTAGTGGCGGATTGATCCGTAGCTCTTATGGTTGAAGCGAAACGGCCCAACAATCAAGGCCCATCGGTCCACAGACCCATGGGCACTGGTGGTTTTCGGCCCAATTCCCTCGTTTAGGCCTCCGAAACATCAAATTTGCCATTTTAGGAAATAACCAATCTGCTAATTACTCGGTCAATCCAACTCCATATTGACCTAGGTTTTTGGCAGTAGCTATCTTTTTTATTCTAGTTTCCATACTTGAGCCTAACTCAAATATTTTCGTTTTTGGTAATTTTCGTAATTTTCTTTATTTTATGTTAAGTCGCCATTGTTTTTTTTCCCGTTTATCCCTAGGGTTTTCGTAGCCTATATATTGATATTGTAAGCCCTCGGGCAAGGGAGTTGTTGATTGATTAATAAAATTTCGAGTTTTAGAGAGAGTTTCTCTAATTCTTGTTTGTGATCGTTCTTGTTCAGCTTTTCTATACGCTTCCCTACGTCAAAAAATCTTGACCGTAATCTAGACCCTGTTCCACTAAAGGTTTTTTGACTTTTTGACTTTTCATGTTTCACAAGGAAAATTATTTTCCTCCAATACATCAATCCAAAAAGCCTAAAAAATGAATAAACCAAGTGAAACAAGCCCGTGTAGACTGTAGTTAAGGTATGACAAGTCCACGCAAACAAGTAAAAATGCATTAGATTGCGTAATACATAATAATAGAGACCGTTAATTCAGAAAATTGGTCTAAAGGCCAAGTTTGGGGCCTTAAATGGTGTTTTTCCAGCTTAACTTATTTTAAGGTATCCAATACATTGATAGGAAATATTTGATGGCTCAAGGACAACACTAGACAAAAATACCCTTAATGAAGCAATAAAGCCGTGTGTGGAGGAATTAAAAAAAAAAAAACCCAGACACATTAGCCATGCCAGTTCGACAGCCCCATGTCACGTCACTTTCAATTTCCTGTAGCATCCCTTAATTTTCTGTAGTATCCTCTCTCTCTCTCTCAGACACTAATTGATGCACATCGTGTCACTATGTATTCAAGGGCTTTAAATGGTTTCAATTTTGGGACTCTCTCTCTCTCATGTGTGGGACAAAACTAATTGGGTTCAATTTTAGGCTCTTTGGGGTAGGGCATAGCGAGTTTATGCATTTTGGGTTTAGGCACTTAGGGTGCACTTTTCAATTATAGGGTTTTAGTTGTTTAGGCACTTTCATAGGGTACCCTAGTATTTTAGGCACTTTCATAGGGTGCCCTAGGCTTTAGTTTATCACTTTCCAATTATACGGTTTTAGTTGTTTAGGCACTTTTATAGGGTGCCCTAGGCTTTAGGTTTATGGTGCACTTTACAATTATAGGGTTTTAGTTGTTTATGAACTTTTATAGGGTACCCCAAGTGTTTTAGGCACTTTCATAGGGTGTCTTAGGCTTTAGGTTTATGGTGCACTTTCCAATTATAGGGTTTTAGTTGTTTAGACACTTTCATAGAGTACCTTAGTGTTTTAGGCACTTTCATAGGGTAACTCTAAGGTTTAGGTTTAGGGTGCACTTTTCAATTATAGGGTTTTAATAGTTTAGGCACTTTCTTAGGGTATCCTAGGGTTTCAGGCACTTTCAGAGGGTACCCTAAAGTTTAGGTTTAGGCACTTTCATTAGGTTTGAGGGTTTAGACACTTTCATTGGCTAGTGGGGGCATTTTTGGAATGTGTAGGTGATTTGTCCATTTGACATTAATGAAAAAGTTGATGTCCTTGTTGAAGTAAAGACTCATTTACTATGTCTTTCCCAAAAATTGACCCATGTTAATTAGGAATCCTATAGCAATAATATCCTTATGATTCCATCCTATAGAGTTTGAATTCTTATGATTACATCCTAAAATGGGATAATTGGACCGTTGTGCCCCTTATTTACTCCTTTAGTATTATATATGGTAAATATTATGATTAAATGGTTTACCTTTTACACGGTTACTTTTCCCATTATACAGGTTAGACTTTCCCAAATCAACGAGATTACACGTCCTATTTAATCGGGATACAATTTCCCTTTTATGTGTTCAATACCAAATTCAAATCATCCTATTATCCCATTTATTGGAATAAGTTAGAGAAGAGAAACTACAAATGGGAAGATGTATTCCCATTGAAGGCAATAATTCCATCTTTGGAACAACAAAATCAGATGACGCAGATGCGCCCCATGAAGTCGAAGAACTACTTTGTCGGCGCTCTAACCAAAATGCGGAGGCAATCCATGCAATCAGACCCACTTCGCCATCATTACTAACCACGGTGTAGAGGCGTTGTTAGCGATCTCCACCATCCACTACTCATTCTAGGCCATTCAATCGAACGACCCAAAATCGAAAATCTAGGCGGCGAAGAAGATCGAAAGGTGCGCTGCTACCGCACTCAAAGTCGATTGATCTCGATGGTGGTGAAAAAACCCAATGAGTAACCTTTTTGTCTAGATCGATCTTGCAATCTCGTTTGATAACTATAATCACTTGTTTTGTTTTGTATGGTTGTGGTGGGTTCTGGATCTTGATAATGGTGGTGTTTTTTTTTATTCAAGGTTGGTGTTTTTCTTCAATACAGTAAAAATGAAAAATCAATAAACCATGTTCGCATGCCCTTTGAAAAATGGTTATTTCATATAATGAATATGGTTTATTGATTTACCATTTTGGTGATTTGATACAATAAAAGTGGTAAATCAATAAACCATGTTCATTGTGTGAAATAAACGACACGTGAATATGGTTTATTGGGTGATTTGACACAATAAAAGTAATTCAGTAAAGTCAACATGATAAATCAACACATGTTTCAACCATGTTTTTCATGTGATCTTATGGTGCATTAATCAATCATGTTTTTCATGGTTTTGGCTTGGGATGTGGTTTTATGGTGTATTTATTTGTCATATTTTCATGGTATTTTTTATGGGTTTTTTTTGTAGTGCACTAATCTACCACGTTTTTTTGGGGGGGTTTTTTTATACACAATATACAAAAATCTATCATGGTAAAAAATATGGTGGATTACCACAAAAGTGCATGAGATCAATTTTCATGACTCATGTTTTTAGGTCAAATGTCATGATTATTTATTTTCAATTTTGTTTTGAGATTTTAAGTATGAGAAGATTAGGAGAGAGAACTATAAAATTAAGAAAGAGAGATTTTTCAAGATATGAGAGAGAGAGAGAGTAGAAAAGATTAGGAGAGAGAAATATTTGGAAAATTAGGAGTGAGAAATATTTAGAAAATCATAAGAGAAATATTAGGAAAATTGGAAGAGAGAAAAGATTTTGGGGATTTATTTGAATTTCAGGATGTAAACATAATGATCCAGACCAACTAGGATGGAAACTCATAAGTAAGTTTTGGTGGTTTCAGGTTAACACAACAGATGTAAACAATCTGTTTTGGAGTCTCATGCAAATGATTGGAGCTGTTTAATTTGTTGAAACATGTTTCTAAGACTATACGTAAAAAAATCAACTCCTTCGTATATTGGTAAGGGCTTAATCAGTATTTACCCCTAAATTGATAGGATAAAAACTGAATTAATCGATCAAGCCCTTACCGATATCCAAATGAGATGATATTTCTACGAGCATTCTTAAAAGATGTTGAACGGTTCTGATTATTAGTCTGAAACTCCGATTATTAGAGCGACAAATGTTGTGCGCCCGTTATCGTCCCCTTTCTTAACTATCTAACTACTTTTTGTCCACACTACGTCATTTATTAGAAATACAAAACTTTCCTATTGTAGCTTCCATTCTCTGTTACCTCGCTTTAACTCACTTTTCCCGCAAATGACGTTTTTGCACAATATTCTTGACAATTGAACAAAACGTAAATGAATTTGATGAGTGTGTATTGTGTATTGTGTTTGTTTAAGCAGATAAGAAGAGAGGGTTTGTACAATTTACCTCCATTTGATTAGTGCGTCACATTGGATCACAATCATTTTCCGGACAACGTCATCGTATCCCATTTCAAGTGATAAAAAACGACCACGTATAGCCACGTCAACCGTTCGAGAAACCAGCGCGGGCTCCAACTTCATACTTAACGAAATTTGAACATCAAATTTCAGATCCGCGAAACCGCCTCCCGCAGAGCGGCAAACCCTAGGGTTTTACTTTCCAGTTTTGCTCCAATCAAGATTCATCTTCTCTGGCTAGTACTATATATTTACACGCAACCCGTGCAAGAAGATAGTTTTAGTTATATATAGGGTTTTTGGGATACAGTTTGCATCTCTCTAGATTCGTTTCTGATTGGTGTCGGTTGATTGGGTTTGGATCTGAATCTGATGGATTTCGGACGCAAGAGAGGTAATCCGGACGGTTCTTTCGCCGCGAATGGAGGGTTTAAGAGATCGAAGCAAGGTTAGTTCCTTCAAATCTGAAGTTTACTTGTGTGTGTGTGTGTGTGAGTGAATTTTGTGGAAGAAAGATGGAAACTTAAATTTGTTTCTACACTATATCGGTTGTTCATAGCTTACCATATCGGGTCTTAATCTTTTTGGGTTTTTCTTGTACTTTATTTCCTGGGTGTCATTGCAACTTGACCAAGTTGTTTCAGAGTTTCAATTTTTATTTTGTTGGGTTTTGTCATTTTATCTGTTTTTCTGAGTTTTCGTAGGTATATTGACTTGCCCCACTTTGCATATAACTTGACATGTACCATGTATATTTACGGGACGATGTGTACATTATTTTTTGGGTATTTTGTATCTTTGTTGATGTGAGTGGTTACTTGAAGTGGATTTTCCAATGTGCGGTTGAACTTTTGTGGACTTGTCAGACGGATTATGTGAGCTCTTGAATTGACATGAAATCAAGAGTATCTCTTGTGAGCATGCTCTTACTAAACACCGACAAAGCCAAGATTTTAGTACTCCGAAAAAGCCATTTTGTAACTAGACCTTCCAGGACTCCACTCGAACATTCTGCCAAAATTAATTCCTGACATATGCCAAAAATGGCATAATGTTTGCCAAATATGCCACAGGCCCACACCATCATCTCTGGTCTCTATTTCTTGTGATATGACTGACAAATACAATTTAGCAATTTTGAGGAAAATAGATGAAATTGGATTTCCCTACTTGCTCTAATCCATCTGGGCTGGATTCCAAATGTTTAGGCATATATTTTTTAGTTTATGCAATTCAATCTTTATGATTTTTGAAGATGGCTGTTTGATTCGTATGTATAAAATCTTGGAGTCACAAAGGTAATATTGCCTAGTTAATAGGAGCTCAGTTTTCCCCCCCTAAACTATACGTTAATTGAAATGTGAGCGGTTATTCTTGAATTGAAAGTTTTTGCTCTTTTAAATCTTTGACTCTTGTTAAGGATCTATTAGTGATTAATAAATGCTAATTTTATGTACTGTTGATGTTCTGGGAAGTTTTCTGGTCAAGAACTCATAGAATGGTTAATTGAAAGAAAGCAATCAATTTTCTGTAACAGAAAGGGACTCGTCAACTGGTATAGGAAGCAAATCAAAGCCATGCACGAAGTTTTTCAGGTTCAATCTTAACCTATGCAACATTAATATTATAAGTTAAATTACAGCCTTCAATTGTTGAACAATATATTCATGGTAATCTGTGAGCAAGAGCACTATCTGGTTGATTAATTTGGATCCAAAGAGTTGGTTAATCTCTTCCGGCTGGTGAAAAAGATGTAATGAAATTCTAAGGAGATGCTATGGGATTACAAAGCAAGTTATAAGAACTGAAAAGTAGCCTTTTGTTTCTACTACTCAATTAGCTCTTGTATTGAGGTACTGTTAATGTTATGGATTGCTTGAAACTGGAAGCTGTCAGAGGTACATGAAGTAATTTTACTCAATTTATGCTTTCTTTCTTTTCTGTTGTGGTCAATTTTTTAGTTCTAGTTCTGCTCAATTTATGCTTCATATTTGGTGTTTATGGATTCATTCTCTTCAGTGTTTCAGCCAAATTACTTTCAAGTTAGGGAAACTTATGCTTCTGTCAAGAATGTTGTATTTTTGTTCACAATCAATGGTAGTCAAGTCTCAAAGGATGAAGATTATTGTGTTTGAAAAGATTCTTTGATCTTCATTGAGTTGTATAGCAAGGAGATTGCATTTGTACAGTCTTTTTTTTACTCAGGAAGACCCTCTCCCTTGCCACATTTTATTGAGAAGTTCACACAAACACCAGAACACATGATCCATCTGGTGGGACTCAATACCAAAAGATGTAGGAAAAAACTGCAACACAGTTTCAGTTTCGTCCTGCTATCTGATGTTGGTTGGCTCATTATATTATTTGTGTTTTGAATTTGTGATCCTTTTTTCTGAGGGCATCCTATGGCTTCCAGGTTTTTTTCACTTGGTTTGCTTTGGCATTTACAAACCGAAGCCGTACTGTGGATGGGCAAACTTGCCCATCTGCACTAATTTGTATTTTGCTTGTTGAATTTAAAGCAGATTTATTGTGATTACTCTTTATATTTTTCTTTAAATTGTGTGCCTATTTTCTTTCTCATGGTTGTTTCTTGTGATCCATGGTGCAGCACTTCTGGATGCTCATTTGGGGAGGAATGTCATTTCCTGCATTATGTTCCTGGTGGCTACAGTGCAATTTCTCAGATGACAAACATGGGTGGTAATCCTTACACTCCTTCGGGAAGAAATCCTATGGCCCCACCGCCCTTTACTGATGGTCCAGCTTCGACTGTCAAGAGCAAGCTTTGCAACAAGTTCAACACTGCAGAAGGATGCAAATTTGGCAACAAGTGCCGTTTTGCACATGGGGAGATGGAGTTGGGCCGGCCCAGTTTCCCACCTCACGAAGATCCCCGAGGCATGGGACCCATGGTGAACCGGTTTTCTGGTCGAGCTGATCCTCCCCAACACGGGCTCGCTGCCGCTGCCAACTTTGGCGCATCTGCTACGGCCAAGATCAGCATAGATGCATCCCTGGCAGGTGCAGTCATTGGAAAGGGAGGTGTGAACTCGAAGCAAATTTGTCGTGTAACTGGGGTAAAGCTTGCAATAAAGGACCATGACACGGACCCGAATCAGAGGAATATTGAGCTGGAAGGGACCTTTGATCAGATCAAACAGGCGAGTGCCATGGTAGGGGAGCTCATCATGAATGTTGGGGCTGCCCACCACCACCACCCTCCTCCTGCCAAGCCAAGTATGGCTGCTGCTCCAGCAAACAATTTCAAGACAAAGGTGTGCGAGCATTTTGCCAAGGGTTCATGTACCTTTGGTGACAGGTGCCATTTTGCACATGGAGATGGTGAGTTGCGCAAGTCGGCGGTTTGAGCGTTGTGTTTGTGTCGAATCTTCATATTTGTATCGGGGTATAACATTTTCGGGGGGCTTGCACAATTCATGATTTTAAGATTTTGGAAGGAAATGACATTTGTTTTCTAGCGGAGATAATGATTTGCAGGTGTTCTTTTTGAGGTCATATTTTTTGGCATTGTGATTGTGCGCTCTTTTCACCTGCTCTCAAACCCGGCTGTGCTCTGCATCTTTCTGTTTTATACAACTATCATAAGCATGCACTTAAATCTCCTAGTATTAAGCACGCTGTAACCAAGGTTGAAACCTTTGGCCGAACCTAAAATCAAATGCTAAAAAACGTTGGATGTTAAATTAGGTTCATAGTGTCGGGGTTTCAGGAGGCCAATCTAGCAATATTTTACCTACGGGGCACAATTGGAACTCCAAGTCACAATCAAGCAATATCAAATCAGTACCTTTTTTTTTTTTGCCGTTAAAAAAAGTAGTGCTGAGATTACATGAAAATTGAGAGCCGGCATGGGCTTTACATGTTTCGAGCTAGTCTGAATAAGGTTTTCGCCATACACCAATCATAATCTGCAATTACATCACCACAGGTTACATACAGTTTATCATTACAAGCCCCACGATGGAGTGGAAATCATGACTCGTTAAACATCAACGATCTGTCATTTCTCCTCCATATAGTTAGGAACGCCCCATCTGATTAATTTAATAAATTGCAGTCAATTCAGCGATGCCTAGAGCAGCACAAAAAGCTACATTTTAATCAATGCGATGCTCATTACATTTAAAGTGAGAGTAAGTACCCAAAAAAGAAAAGTGAGAGTACCATAATAAATAGTAAAGTTGCTGATACAGGTTACACATAGGTGTGCATGGAAAGGAGGAAATATAAGAGTGCCTTTAGCCCCCACTATTGGCATCACATGGGGAAAGTTACAAGTCAAATGGGATAAATACACCAGAAAAGGAAGTTCAATCTGGAGACAATTTCACTCCTTGCCTTATCCAAGTTCCATCGGCAGTCCTCTCAAATATACGGGGTCGATTCATAGGAAATGTCTCCCTCCAGTCTGGGTGTCGAATCAAGTAATCACAGAGCCTGAACAAATTTGCACGTAGTAAAGGAAAACTATCAGACTCTTGCCTGCACTAATGAGTTGAGTCCAAAAAACCAAAGAAAAAGATAAGTAAAACAATTCACTAGTTTCTGAAGATTTGAACGTGCATAAAATTGAAAGTTCGTCATCATATGATGGCATTAGAGCCAAAGTGAAAACAGTGCTATGCAAGATCTTAACGCTGGTTTACCCTAGGCTATATGTAGGGCTGTCAAACGGGTGGGGTTGGGTAAATTTGGGTGGGTTGTAAATGCGTTGGATTTGTTTTCCTTATTAGTGGGTAGGTTGTGTTTGCAGTGGGTTTGGGTTTAATTTGCCACCCCTAGTTGCATGTGTACCTTCTTTCGTTATCCACAAAATCTGGGCCCTCAGCAAAAGGTGAGGTAGAACATGAATTGAGAATTTCTGCATCAGACAGTTGTCGCACCATCGACGCAAAATATACTAAATGTCTGGTCCTGTTAGTCATAAAAAAGATACACAATGCCATAATTAACAAGGTATCGATAGAATCCAGAATATTTTGAACATTCAAAGGAGAGGAAAACAAAAAGGAATATTAGAAGCTATGAAAGTCACATGAGCAAAACCAAGCGGAGCTTGTTCTCTCTTGCTTCCCTCTGGAAGCATTTCAATAAAATGCATGGACTCCAAGAAAAGGAAATATGTGGGCAACGTTTTTACCAAGAGCATGGAGCAATAATGAATCGGTCCGTCTGAGTTTCATATGTCTCTATTAACTTGCCCTTCGATCTGGGGTCCTCAGAAGAAGCAGTTAATCGGACTCTTCTTACAATTTCATCTGGGCATCTCGATGTTCTATCGAAGGCGGTAGGGATTAGTGATCCAGTAGAAGTTTCTACCTGAAATAGTAAGAAATAAACAATGACAAATACTAAAAGTGAAGTCCATAAACTAGCAACACATACAGCAACCGCTGCTATGCATCTAAATGGACTGTGCTATTGTTGTTGTAAGTTGTAACAGAAGTTCCATGAATTCATGCTAAAATCTCAGAATGCTCTACCCAGGACTCAGTTTTATCATGATCACGGTAGACATTTCAGTTATTTGTAGGAATATGTCAAGTGCGAATCGTGTAATCACTTTATGAAATCCCCTTTGCATGAGATCATCTTTTTTTTGATAACTCAGGTGTCCGGCCAGCTTAAGTGCATCTCGACTAACTCTGGACCCAATCCCACCAATCACTTGTGGGGAGCCCAATTAAAGCGGGAGCAAAGCTCAGTATGGGCTCGCACCTGAGAGGTTCCGAACATGAGACCTTAGGAAGGAGCAAACCCCTAAGTCCCACGTCTTGACCGCTAGGCCAACCCCTTGGAGTAACATGTGATCATCTAGCTACCAACTGTTCCCATATTTTTGTGATGGTCTCATTTCAGCCATCAGATTGCACACTCAGAACACAAATAAAGTAATTAATATCCGGAGTGCATCCAAACAAGCAAAGCTCTGCCTGAGTTGCTGTGTAGTAGGTTTATGACTAGATGAGATATGACAGAAATAAGGTATTACCATGACAAACTGGAACAGTGATGTGTGCATGCTCTGGATGTTGTAATGATGTGGTGCGTGCGCAGCTCACAGGCAGTGGTTGTATAATAGTTACTCCCTCCGTTCCTATTTGTTTGTCTCACACTCTCTCTTGCCTTTTTTCAAATAAAAAAATTAAGTACTTCCGTGTATCATTTTTCAAAAATTTTCGCACCGAATTAAAGTAGACGATGAGTACTTTAATTTAGTGTAAAAAAATTTGAAAAATGATACACGTAAACACTTTATTTTTTCATTTGAAAAGTGACACGACTTTTCATAGAGGACAAACAAATAGGAACGGAGGGAGTATATTTTGTCACCTCCTTTTCCATAATGTGCAACTTTGAAAGGAAAAAAGCTTAACCTGTAGAACTCGACTAGGTGCATGTAAAGTTGCAGAAAAAATACCTCTACAAACTAGTTGGTGGCAGAAGACAATCCCACTACTCGACTCAACAAACATCTATCGCTACTGCTTGAGGTAAGCCACATGGATCCAAATTTCCAGTTTACACATTATACAAACCCTAACCCCTATTAAATTTGAGGTAATCTAGTCATTTCTCATCACCCACTCCTTGTTTTCTTCGCACGTCCAATCCTTTTACCACCCTCCATGTGGATCAGATTACTCTTTCTAAATGCCCAACTGGTCTGCAATGCACTGGGCTACTATAAAAAGCTTCAACTAATTGAATCTTCAATTGGTGCCACTTCTAACTTTTTCCAAATGGATTCCTTTCTCAATTTATTTTTTCTTCTAATACCACCTGTCCATGTCAACACGCTCACTTGAGCTACATTCGTTTTTGCGATACCTATTTTGTCATATGTCAAACTAGTTCTCATGCCAATCCCGTAAAGTTTTCCACTCAATCCAACCAGAATCCAACGATCACACGAACGCACTTATCCATTTCCTCCATCATGCTTGTGTTCACTGAGCAACATCCCCCTCAACTGTGTCAAGTATGGTCACTCTTACGTGTATGTTGCCCACCAAGTACTGCTTTAAGATGAAGATAAATATTTACCCTGTGTATTCTTCTTGGACAAACTTTAAAATAGTTCAAAGGCCATGACATGGCAAAATAGAAGTTCCTTCCACCCAACCACAATAGTGTAGTTTTGAATAGCTTGAATCAGCCTCTCCACAGAAAACCAGGGTAACGTTGCTTACCTACTAGCTCTCTTGGATAACCGTAAGTGTGCAACATGACGGGGCACAACTATCACTATTCAGGTTGAATTGCTTGAAGTTGAATTAGCCTCTCCACAGAAAAGCGGGGTAATGTTGCTTACCTACTAGCTCTCTAAGGTAATAGTAAGTATGCAAGATGACATGGGGTACAACTATCACTATTGAGTTTGAAAGCAAAAGAGGCAACTGAAAAAGGAATCCATAAAGCTGAAGCTAACCATGAACCCATGGAAAACAGGGCATGCATTTCCTTGAGAATCCCATCTGGTATTGTGCCTAAGAACATGGAAGGTGTTTATGTGAAACCTTTCGCCACTCTTTTCCAAAGCTTCAACTATCTTCGCACACAAGGGAAAGGAATAGTCCTCCTTTTTTCCCTTGCTTTCTGATCTAGTACCAATGCTGGCATTCTGCAAACAAAATTCAACATACTCAACCTCAATGATCCTGCATCTTTGTGGAGAACAGTATCTGAATCAAACCAAAATAGAGGATCTCGAGCCAGACTTGAGGTTTGACATCATCAAAACCGCCAATTAGATGCACCTGCATTGTTTACCCTTGGAGAGGTTACAAACCATGCTAAAGTACCTAGTCAATAAACACAAATACGTAATAATAAAAACAAAACTAGAGAAGAAAGAATACATCCACCTCGGCATTAGAATTTTGCTTGACAACAAAGGTCAGCATCTGGGCGAGACCAATATCAACAATATTTGGTGAATCCATGTGGCCAACAGAGGTCCTGCCATCAAAGTATCAGCTAACAGAGTTAGAATTTAAGAATCGAATATATCAACTTAGTAAAATGCACAAACTTTGAAAAGTTCTAATCTGCAGCGTAATAATCCCCATACATTCCACTTGTGCGGTTCCGAATGGCAATGCCAACACAGGTTGTTGCTTCATCAGTGCCTACTAACTTTTCAGAAGGAGATGGAAGATTACACATGAAAAAATCAGTACAACAAAGTTGCAACTATCTATAAAGCTAGATGGAGAATGGGTACAGTGCTACCATGATACATTCCAAAAGAAGACATAAAATTGCAATCTCTAATTGTAATGGTAGACTTCCAAAAAAAGATATAAAATTGCAATCAGTTCAAAAAAAAAAAAAATTGTAATGGTAGACTTCCAAAAAAAGATATAAAATTGCAATCAGTTCAAAAAAAAAAAAATTGTAATGGTAGACTTCCCAGAAGGATCTTAAACTGTGAACAAAAAACTCCATTTGGCAACAAAAACTTAATTCAATATGTGAATGTGATTACTCATCGTTATCAAAGTCTAGTACTAGCAAGGAAGCAAAGAGGTTAGCAGGGAAGTTTAAGCAGAAAGAAAAGAGACCGAGCTCCCAGGTTGGCTAAAGTGAGGACGACACCATAGCATTGCTTGTCCATTGCCCCATGAGTTCTTGCGAAAAAGCAAGACAGAAGCACTTCTTATCAACCACGGGCTTGGCTTTCATTACCCCCATAAAGAGTTGGCTAACATGCCTAGAATAAATACTAAACGCAGCAGGTCAAGGCCATCTATCTGGGAATGCCCACAAGAATGCATCAATCACTTGTTTAATATTAGCATCATTAAATAGAAGACCTCCCACAAATTGGCCAAACCCCTCCAATAAACCTTTGACAATGGGTCACTGCCATCCATCCAGATAATTTCCTTTCTAGATCATTACAATATCTAAGAATCCAGGACAGCAGTCACAATTACATGGTAGCCTTGCTCCATTGTAGCACACAAGAATGCAAGCCTAAAAATTATGGGCAGAGAACAGCAAAAGGGGGCCTATCTTCTAGCTAGAGAACCACCAAGGACTACCTTGACCCAGAGGACAAGGCACAAACTAAAATGCACTATGTGTCACTATATGGAAGTTTCTCCAACAAAGTGTATGTGAACCTCAAAGCTCATTTTCCATACGTGTTAATGCATTTGCAGTTCAAACCAAATTCTCCCTTGAGGGTCTGACCTAGATGACCCAACGCAAGGGGAGCTGCAGGACAAAAAATGCATAAGGTATGATGTTGTTTGGCCTGAACGGGAAACTACTTTACAATATGAATCACAATTTAGATAGCACTAGGGACATCAGCTAAAGAAAAGGAAAAACAGTCATTAAATTACCAACCCAGGACAAAGCATTATATTCCCTGAAGAAACAATGAATAACATACGTCCACAAGAGCTGGGTCAACAGTTGCATATTCTCTTTGGAAAATATAAACACATTTACTTCGTCTTGATCTCCCAGAACCAGATTCTTCAGAACCAGTGAACTTTCTCTCTGGTATATCTTTCAATGAACATGAGGCAGACTTGAGAGTTGGATGCTCCATCAAAGCAACCAGCATGTCACTTCCCTGCTCCAAGACCAAGTTTTCATATCAACGAATTATGCAACATGATCAAAAAAATACTTCTTGAGACTTAAGAGTCAGTAACCTGCCAAGAGAAACCCATAATTCGTGTCCACAAGAACAAGTGATGTGATTCATGGTTACTCCAATATTCACACTTTCTTGCTTGTAGCCAGAGAATACTCAGTTAATCAGCACCATACAATTAGATAACGCATTAATAAAATGATATTTAGCTAGATGAACAAACATTCAGATATGTTTTTAGTCCTTGTTGGTGAATGGATGATACGTATGTCCTATTCCACGTCCTTACCAGAGGGTTGAGTCTCCAACATATAAACTAAGTTCAAGCCAACAAAAGCATATTTGATCAAAGGCTGGGACCATGGGTCAAAAATAGGACAATGACAACTAATGGGGAACGAGATGGGTTATTTGTATTTGATCATGGATGATAACTATTGATATTTATTGGTGTAATGATTGTCAACATAAGGATACTATGAAGTAGCTTTAGTTGTTTTTTGGGGGATTTATCTATTAGATAACTTTTCAGGCCCAAAGTATTTTTAGCCCTATTTTGCTCCCCACAGATGTCAAGACAGGTGTGCTTTTCGCTCCTGCGGCATCGATAGCCATTTCTTCATGACAGATGGGTTGCACTTTTGGACTTTCATGAGACCACACTTCTAACTCGTCGGAGTCCAGTTGCTCTAAATAGGGGGAAAATGATGGGAAAGAGATAGGTCCTTTGTATTTAATCAAGGAGTATATTTATTGGTGCAATAATTATTTACATAAGGATTTTATCTATTAGCTTTAGTTGTTATTTTTAGGATTTATCCATTAGATTATGTTGTTAGGTTATCTTATCTTCATTTGTAGTTATCATTTCGAAGAGCCTATTTAAAGGACTCTTCAGATATTATTTAGTGTAATTGATCATATGAGATTGTTTTCGGGCGTGGATGCCTCTTCTATTGTGGAGTACTTCTTTATTATTCATCCAATGTCAATAACAGGAAGCTTACGACTTGAATGGAATAAGCTGGCTAAAATGGACAACACAGTGGGTTCCAGGCATAGAAATATAATATATAGGCCATCTAGGGTATTAAGAGTAGAAGAAAGGCTTAGTGGGATTGGCCCCCGAGAGATTAGTAGAATTGTTCATAAGCTAACCCAAAGACTCCAGAGGAATGCAAAAGAATAATAGTACAAGGCTTTAGACTACTTGAGTCTAAAGTGGTTGAAATTCCCTTGGTTATCAGACCAGTTATTGGCAAAATATTCATATACCAGTGACTAAGGTTTTTTGGGTTGTATTAGCCAAAGGGTTTTGGGTTGAAAAGGGTATGGTAAAAGGTTAGAGCCTTAGGGGCTTTGATGGATTAGGTTGTGGGGAGAGAACATAAAAAAGCCTTTGTTGCGCTTTTCAATACACATGATCGTGATGGCCTTCTATGATACGTAGGCCTCTTTTTTTCTTTTTCTTTTTTCCCTTGTTTTCGTGTGTCATTCCTTTAATGCAATACATAGAATAACATTCATTGACTGGAAATAGAAACCTGCAAGATCTCAAAATACAACTTACCTATGATAAACTATCAAAATACCCTGAACTATGAACTTACTCAGCAAAATGTGATCAGCATTGTGAATCATGTTCCGCATTCAACTCGGTCAAAGACCATAATCTAAACTAAACGGAAAGTTAGATCAACCCTAGTTGAATTCGGTTTTCCTCTTTCCCTTTATTGAATTACACTCAAGAACCTGGCCGAGATTGTTGACTGTAATAAGTTTATCACATCTAAAAAAGCCCCACTCTATTATTGAAACCACATTCCTTTGCATATCCCTTGGTCACTGAGTGAGCTATGTACCTCAAGACAGTTGCTTTCGCTTTGATTTTATTTATCCATTTTCTACCAATCGCCTGCTTCCCTACAATTTGTGATTAGGTATAACAAAAATGCATGCCTTCATGTAACACACCAGATGCACAAGCAAACTGAGAAAATTAGCATGATACCAATAAACTCAATGCCATTTTAGTTCAAATTCTGTTATGTATTTAAAGTGCCTCCTGAGGTAAATCTTGCAAACATGGTGGCTCCTAACCGAGTTTGTCACTTAAAATCAGACATTCAGACCTCAGACAAAAGAATAGAAAGTCCTCAACATTCCTCATTCTGAATCCAAGTATACAACAGAATCTCTGATAACTAATCCTTTCCTCCCACCGAATACTGTAAGTCCATAACAAGATCATGCACTTATCCAGGGACGGACAAAATGGGAGACCGGGGCCCTGCACAATCCAAATACTCTCACAAACAAGTTATACAACTTTTTTTAGGTTAATATAAAAAAGTTCCTATAGGATTGGCCCAAGCAAGTTGCTTGGGTGAATAAAGGTTCTTAAAATTCCTATATATGCGTGGAAAACCCCCCCTAAAATTCCAATCATCAACTACCTTTTTGCCGTGCGTATATATTAAATGGTGGCGACTTATATACACTCAATTTTGTCACTTTCTCAGACCTAGTAGCATCATCTACCTACGAAAATTTTTTCCCGTTATCAATGTAGAAATACATATGGCTCGGCACCCGCTATGTACAAGTCTAGCTTCCGCCACAGCACTAATCCACCATAAATCAAAGTATGATCAACCAATTTAGCTAAAAAAGTCAACAAGTTCGACTTGGGTAGGCCAAGAAAGAGCATTGTAACCTCGGCTGTGAACTGAACTATGAACAGAATTCAGTAATCAGGAACTTCACATATAATCCGTCCAGTTATTAAGTTATTATCAGCTCCTATATAGACAGTGAATTGATCGGCTTCTGCAATGAACAAAAAGAACGAAGAGATACTGGATTGTATTGCTACTGTGGAGGAAGCGGAAATGCAAAAGTACCTGAGACGACGATTCTGAGTCAGTAGAAACTGGAACTCCGCCGACGTAAATCATGACGCTGCCGATTCACAAAAGTTGAGGTTGATCGAAGAGAGAGAGAGAGAGACAGAATAGCAGAACAAGGGTTTGGACTTGGGTAAATTGAGCGCCAATTGTTGGTCAGCTTTTGGCAATGCCAGCACCGTGCCGCAACAGCCATGTTTCATCTCAGCACTTGTACGATTTGGCCAGTCCATAGGTACCACTTGATTTTTTATTTGTTAAAATAGAAATTTGTTAAAATTAAGTGGGTGATTTTAACAAATGTCCATTTTAGATGATTTTAGCACCAATGAATCTGAACATACATGTCTACATTTGTATGTCCAGATTTATTGGTGTTAAAATCACTTTCCCACTTCATTTGCTAAAATCATCCACTTGATTTTAGCAAATTTCCATTTTAGCAAATGAAAAACCAAGCCTAAATAAAACAAAATTGATTGTGACACAAATTTTATGTCACAACCCCACTTACATGGGGTGTGGGTCTCACATTAGCCCCACATGCGGGCTCCACACCCCATGTGAGTGGGATTGTGGTTGGTTGTAGCCCAAAGTTTTGTATATGTATCATTATTCTAAATAAAATTTGAGCCGTTGATAACGGGATCAACGGCTAAGTGTAGTGCACTACAACCCGTAGTGCAGCATTGGATCCCCAGCTCTTCACCACAGTGTTTTTATTTTTTGAGTTTGTCTTTATTTTGAATTTTTTTCACTTTTTTAATTTTGCATCAAATTTTTATGAATTATTGATTCCTCTCGTTGAAATTAATCGAAAGTGTAAAATAATTTCTCGAATTACCCAAAAAAATTTAGAATACACACACAGATAGATGGTTCCATTCCAAGGACCGCATAGTTTTTCCACGCATTGTAATGAAAACAAAAATACTACAGTAAGATTTTTTTATTTTTTTTGAAGTTTGTGCTGTTTTTAAATTTTTAACGTATAGTGGATGAGTAATAGTTTGTGCGTTATACTCCTAATTCAATAAAGTTTTTATCCTAGTTAATAACCGGGTTGAAAACTTTTATGTGGTATATATACCTACTTAAGATGATTGTTTAATTAATTCATATATGATAGATAAGTTTTTTTCTGGTTAGAAAAGAATGAGAAAAAAACAAACTGAGACAAAGGGACAACAATAAAGTAAACTAAGTTTATGGCGATAATTAAAAATAAAGTATATTAAGAAGGTAATATCTATTGATTTGTTTTAGTACTCATCAAATGTGCTAATTGTTCCCATAAACTTTACAAGAAAAATACACAATCATAGCGATAGATGGTGCAGAAGTTTCATTGCAGTTTTTTGAATAATGAGAAAAGTTTCTTCAATCTTTAAAATGACAGAAAATAATAGAAAAATAATTTTTGCACTCCTATTTTATCGTATGTCACTTCTTTCATGTTCCTCGTTCACGCAAGATGCCGACTACGTTACAGGTGTTTCCATATATACTTCTGTCCATACCACGAGTACCGCGCTTGTATACTATTATGTATTAATCCAATCGCAACTAGTTTTCCCCAATTTGAAACTCCTTGTAACCCTCAAATCACATTTGAACAAATTGGGGGGTTGCACGTGCCGCCTTTAGGTCCAAAAAAAAAAAAAAAAATTATTGCAAGAGTAGTATTTTACTCTTTTTAAACGATCTATAATATTTATTATTAAGCATATTGATAAGTGAATAATCGATGAAAATATGTAATTTTTGGATTAAAATGTTGATAGATGATAAACATAGAAAAATGTGTATTCTTTGGGTACTAGAAATAACTAATCTTAGAACACTTGTACCTGTTTTATACTAACTACTCCTTCCACCGATAATGATAGTCCACAAACAAAAAATCTCCAATTTTCTGATAAAAAAATAAAGCACTTGTGCATTATTTGGTACATTTTTTGACACAAAATCAAACAACTAAGTGAATTTTTTATCCGAAAATTGCACTTCATTTTATACTATTAGACTATTTTTGTGGGACAGCAAGAGGAAGAACATTGATTTTTAGTACCACCTCTGAATCGAAACCCTGGCTCCGTCCCTGACGGATTCCACAGCTGAACGAGTACTCCAGTTGAAGACTTGGGGTTGTCAGCATTCAGGCAACAGTCAATTAACCATTTTTCGTGTTTACATGCAGCATCATGTGGACTACTCATGATGCAACTTTCATTTTCTCCCCACTAAGAATAAGTCAACAATCAGTCGCCAAGATAGAAAAAAAATCCCTCTCCTTTGAGCAAATTCTTCTGAACTTTCCTTCTGACTTCTTTTTCTTCTGGATTCTGAGAAATCCAATTCGATTCAAGGGCCACCTTTTTTCCTCATTGACCTGTTAGCCCCCATTCCCACTCTCATTTTATTCTTAGGGGTAGATTCCCACTATAAAAAAAAATAAAAAAAAATAAAAAAAGTTACTTGGCTTTTTGAGTTTTGCCTTTATTAAAAAAAAAAATTCAATTTTGTTAGTTTTGCATCGAACTTCCATGAATTATTGATTTGGCTCGACGAGAATCAGAAAAGTGAAAAATCATAGCCAAACCCCAATTTGTTTTTTAAATTTCCAACTTTCAGTTAGATTTTTCTTTAACAAATTTGGGTTCGGTCATACTAATTTCTATTGCCGAGACAAACTAATAATCCACGAAAATTTGACGTAAAATTAACCAATGCGAAAAAAAGTTTAATGAAGACCAAATCCTGAAGGCATCAAAGTGACTTTTTGGGAAACTTGCTCTAATATTTTTTGAGTCACCAACCTAAGAAAACTCCATTCCATGGCATGGAAAAGGGATTAATTAATTTCTTTTAATGGAAACTTGGTATCTTTCTAACATTGGAGTGGTCAATTTTTGACATTTTGGACAACGTGTGAGCAGCACCAAGGAATAGGCCAATTGGGAATTTGTGAGAGACAGAGCAACATTTGAAAATTGGATAGAGTTGTACTGAACCCACAGGACATTCAGATTAAAGGTTGGTCGATCAGGTTGGTATGTTGAAGATTTTGACAATTTTTTTCTTTTGTCGCGCACTCATTAGCTATATAATCAACCGGACGCGTTGAGCATTATTAAGGGCGTGTTTCACTAAGTGACTTTTCTGTTTTGTTTTGTTGTTTTTTTTCGTTTATTTTATATATATATATATATATATCAGATCGGTAGTGACCTTTGTATTAGTTTTTATTATGAATATATGTTTTTGTTTGCTAAAAAAAAAGGCTAAATTTTTTAAAATATAATAAGATATTTGAAATATTTGTTAAGGTCAAATGTATAATTGTACGTGTACATTTAAATGAGACTACCTAGTCCTCAAATCTCACCTACAAATCATTAAATTTTATTTAATACAGCGTCCAATATTTCCCACCTACAAATCATTAATTTTTCCTCGGATTCATTCAACGGATGAGAATGAAGTAATATCTGAAAACTTTTCTCGTGGTCAAAAAAGGGATTTCCTTTTTTTTATTCCAAATTTCAACTCTCATCAAATGTGCCCTTCTAATTCCAAATCATTACAGATTGCGTGTAGATCGAAGTTGCTCAACACTATGTTGTGGGGCCTTAGAAACATAAGTCTTTTTTCCTTCAATTTTCTACGCTTTTCGTGACTACTCTCTTCCATCCCGAGAAAAAATTAAATGTTGGTTGCGTATTATGTGGCGGTACCGAACGTGCATTTTGGCTGTTTAAATCACTTTTGAACAATTTGAATTTTAAATAAACTCTTATCGGAAAGTGATTCCTTAAAAAGTTCAAACCGTCCAAAACACTTTTAGACAATTGAAATGGAACATTACGAATACACGGAAAACACCACGCAGTACCCTATTTGCACCAAAGTCTACTCCTCTCTCTCTCTCTCTCTCTCTCACACACACAGCAAGGATAGCATGAAGCAGTCAAAATTCAAACACGTATAATTGGTGTTTGACTATATGAAAGTAAGACAACTGTCAGGAGGTGTTTCACTAACAAATTTTTTTTTTCCAAAGATAGTTCATTTTTCATTACATATAACATAAAAAATCGTAAAAAATCAATTTATTCAAAAAAATGGGTTAGTGGAACACCCCCTGAATTTATTACGAAATTTTGGGCTCAAAGAAAAGAAAAACAATAATAATAAAAAAACATATAACAAGTTTGTGGATGGTTATCAGCTCTACCGTTATTCAAATCAATGTGTTTTTTGAAACAAATAAAATAAGCAGATCGGATCATTCTTCTGGGTCTTGGCCCCGATCAACATAGACTCCATGGACTTTAGAGAGTTAAAAATGAATTGCGTAAATTTGTTGATTGGCCGATTATTATTTGGATTTGATATGAAAAGAATCATGAAAATCCATATCAGCACCGGCTCATTAGTTTTGTAAGCCTGAAACAGACTCATTAGATAAGGCCCTCCATGTATTTTGCATAATAAAATTTTTCAACAAATCTTCATAAGAAACCATTACAAAATAATTATCATTGAACAAATTTTATTATATAGTCATCCAAAAAAAAGCATTCATTACAATATATAAGAAGCTTACATGTTTACATTTTTTAGGAGACTCGAAGAGGTGGCTTCAGCTTACGCCATGAGCCGGCCTTGATCCATATTTTAGTTCGCTTTTGGTGAATATTTAACTCGTTAAAATAAAATTTAACAAACTTTGTCATCATTCAAATTTCAGATCAATAACACAATATATATATACTGCCAGTGCCAGTGAACC
Organism: Vaccinium macrocarpon; assembly: GCA_022606695.1. NCBI lineage: Eukaryota > Viridiplantae > Streptophyta > Magnoliopsida > Ericales > Ericaceae > Vaccinium > Vaccinium macrocarpon. Next base: position 7,035,408 of record CM040176.1, on the reverse strand, counting down.
CTATCCTGAGTGGGAGAAAAAAAAAGTTTTCGATAACTTTTCGTCCTCATACAAGGCGGTGATTAGATAAGATTTTAAATTGATCATTACAAGGAAAAGCTAAAATTATGAATTACTAACATCTTTGGTTTATGAAAAATGTAACGGAGGCTAATTCGTTTCCGCATGTGAAAGGATTGTGAGAGGAGCTCTAAGAATTAATTTGAGATACGCGTAACTTGACCCGAGACACCTTACATTACTGGATGAAAAAGAAGAAGAAAGAAAGCTGACTCCCACATTTATCAAACCGCTAGCAAAGTGTGACTAATCTACATGATAAAAAATGAGACCCCACATGGTCAATATTAGATTGCTCTCCATTATATGCTGCCTTTGATTACATCACACAATCGTAATTGAGTTTAGACTTTGATTTGCATACCAAATCTAATCTTTGAAACTATAGCTGAAAAGGTTCAAACCCCAATGATGTGTTTCCTTACTTATGACAAACCTCTTGCATCTGATGTTACATGGACTCGGGTATTAGACATTAAAAGCGTGCAAACTCAAGAAAAGCAAACCAAAGCACAAAAAGATCTTCTACAATAAACAACAAAAATAATTTCGCATATGTGAGAATCATAATATACCCCTTTGCATGCGTACAATGATTTTCACAGGGTTTTTTTTTCTTCCGCAAAAAAAAGAAAAGAAGACAAAATATACTTATTTTAAAAAAACAAATAAAACCCACATCGCGTATCCGTATTCATATCCTTATCGAGTACCATACTTCAGCAAAACTAAAAGTCCACTAACATGGAATGCGCAAATAATTTTGCTCCAGTCTTGTAGCAATCTTTGTATGTAGCGTATCTGTATGTAGGTATCTATATAGATGTAGACATTGTGATGTGTGTGCATGTGTTTGGTGTATCATGACTCGATCGCAATCTTCCATATATACCATGCAAAGTAGTCATTTTATCCCTCATCTTTTCTGTCTTTGGTGTGATCTTATACTCATGGTTGTCTCCTCAAAAGAAGAAAGAAGAAAGAAAATACAGACACTAAATTATATTCTAAGAATTTTGAGATGAGTGAGATAGACACACACCAAGCCTACCATGTACAAATCATTGGATAACATATAATATAATGGTAGTTGAGATTGAACTTTCCATTTGGGTGATTAGGTCACGTACTATTTTTTAACCATGTATACCCTAAAATTCCCAATAAGGATTTGTGAAGATGGGCCCATGGTCGGCACCATTTTATAATTAATCATGAGTCCTCTCACATGTCACATTGATGACATGAATTATGAAACTTGTATGGTTTGGTGCTAGACTAATCATAAGGAAGTCTGAATTTTAGATATTTAAACTCCCATACAAATTTAGAATTTCAATTAAAAAAAATTTTATTTTGTATATAAATAAATAAGTCCATGTGTAAAATTATAAAATCATTTTAAATTTTAAGTTATAGTATATTTAAAAGTTTATACATTGACAAGTTATAAAATTTACATGATGTACATGTAAACACTTAAACATATCCAAGCTTATATGTGTTATTCTAAAGAGATAATGTTATAGGAATATACTCCAAGTTCTCGAGCTTAATCGAGCCGAATACTAGTAGGTTCGAACAAGTTCGACTTATTTATTCGACAAGCTTAAAATTGAGGTTCAAATTCAACTTATTTAGTACTCGAACAAGCTTTACTGAGTCAAACTTCGAACAGTTCATCAACAACTCAGTTCATTTGCAACGCTAGGCAGGGGTGTGTAACTCCCCTTTCTCCTCTCTCACTCTCTCATTTCTATTTGATCTAGTCAAAAAATAAAATTATTTAAATTGTTATGTAAAATTTAAATAATTCTGATTTGATCTAGTTAAAAGTAAAAAATATTTTGCATTGCCCCATAAAATTTTATCAATTTCTTTCATAGACCAAAATAATCATTTCAGCATTGCAATTGTTAAGCAAAAACAAAATAATGTCATATACAACAATAAAAAAAAATGTGCCACAAAAGTTGCACAATATGCTGAGAACATTTTTGAATAAAAATACTTTTCTTAGATAATTTAAATATAGGCACCACCAATTACAAAACCTCTTGCATAGAGTGTGGAATCCACACGAGTTGTAGCTCCCACAAACTCTACCTGATAGAACTTGTATTATTTTTGGTACAAATATTTGTTATTATGCTAATAAATTTGTCTTTTTAAATGGGTCTTTCTATTGTTAGCTAGCTGACAATAAGCAAATAAAAAAACAAATTTCTTAAATGGGTATTTTCACAAGCTTTTAAATACGTTTCACATATTTTAATGTACTTTTAAAATATTAACAACAATTATTTGAGTTGATTTTAAAATTTTCCTTTTTCAATTCCCCTGGGTCTAAAAATTTTACTCCCTCTGTCCCCAATCTTTAGTCTCAAACATCACTTTTTGTTGTTCAATTCTTTTTTTGTCCCAATTCAAAACTAAGGGGGACATTACTTAACGAAATTCTTCTTTTATCTTTCTTTTTAAGAATAAGTACATGTAATGGTGATGTTTTGAATGGTACAATGAGGAAAGAAAAAGTATGATCAATGTAAAACTAATGGTGCATTAGTTAATGAAATTTCACTTTACCCTTTTTTAGAGTAATAATTATATGTAATGATGATATTTTAAAGAGTAAAATAAGGAAAGAAAAAATAATAAATGTAATGATTATTGTCCTGTTCGTTTCCTAATTTAGTTTTAATGACATCATCGTTTTCTTCATTTTTCTCTTTATCTCTCTCCACTTATCACACCTGATGACATCATTAAAACTAAATTAAATTATCTAACTAAACACAACCTATATTTCTCTAATTATAATGAAAAGTGTATCGTTAGCGTGTGTCCAATGGGCATACAATAAACATACAAACAAAAGAAAAAATATACACTATAATACATCTTTTACACTTTTCACTACATTTTCACATATTCCTATATAATTTTTCCATTTTTCAATATTCTTTTTAATTTTAACGTGTACATTTTTCTAATAAAAAAATTGAGCAAAAGTTGGTACGGAAGAAGTAGTTCTGCCACTGCCCATAATGTAATGCATATATACTTGGTACAAAATGTTTGAGGAGTGGTCACGTGGCTTGCAACGTTAGTATTGAATGATTTTTTTCATAATGAGGGTTGTACTTGGCCTCGTGTGTGCTCATAATTGTGGGTCTGTAACGGGTACCCAACTTTACCCGACACATTCATCAATTTGCCATCTTTGTCCCCAATCACACCCTTTCTCACCATCATCCCCCTCACGCCTCCCTCATAAATGTGCTTTCAATGAATCATTTGAAAATTCAGGCACACAAACCATGCCTTGAACCACGGGACAAAACACTACCCTGACCCTCCCATTTTTGTAAACAAATACTCCCTCGGTCTCAATTTTATAATTTCTTATGGAAGTTCGTATCATTTTTTAAGTGTTATATCTTATAATCTACAATGTTTTAAGTAATTTTGAACATTTTATTTATTAAATTAAATCAAGATCTATCAAACAAGATCCATATTACATATAAAATATATTACCAATTGAAAAATATAATTATTTTTTTATCCGGTTAGAATAGAACGAGAGACTATAAAATTGGGACGAAAGTAGTACTAAAAATAAAATACTCCAAACAAAAACTTTGTTGGCGTGAAATGTTCAGCACCGCGTGTTACTGTGTTAGGAAGCCTCGTCAATAGTGAAACGAATGTGACATTGACAATATGCATACTTTTATTTCTATATCTGACCGTTTGATCAATTAATTCACTAGTGAAGCTAACATGACATTGACCATATGCATATTTTTATACCATATGCATATTTTGATCAATTAATAGCATGAGTGCTACATGAACAATAAAACTATTAAGAAAATATTCTAAATTTGAAAATGAGTGATTCAAATTTACTTGAGAGTGTATCTAAGCCACTCATTCTAAAATTTAATCGTTGGTGTATCCTTCATTAGATGTAAATGTTTAATTTGTCTGCCTTAAAGCAATAGGTCTTTTATCAACTGTATTAAATGCACACATTGGGTTGTAATCTTTATTACTCCCTTCGTCCTGAATTTTTTGTTTATTCATGTGTATACATGTCATTTTTAATTGTCTATATCTTTCAATCTAATACAATATCGTGTACAAATTTGAAAACTTCATTTAATTAAACTAATTGAGAATTATTGAACAAAATTTATATTGCATATATATAACTTTATGAATTTGAAAATATAAATAATTTTTTTAAGTATCGTGAATAGCGAAAGTAGACAAAAAAATTCAAGATGGACAGAGTATTCATGTTCTTTCTCTTCCTTAAAAAAAAGACCAAAACTTTATCTCAATTAAACACAACATTATAGAATATGGAGATAAAGAAAAAAATAATAATATTCATGTACTACTATTTTCTTCCCCCAAGTTTACTTCCCAAATAACACGAAGAAAAGTGTGGAGGATGTTCTTCTACTAATCTACTTCAAGATATTCCCTTCTTTTCTTTTCTGCAGTCTCAAAAAATTACAGATGGTGTCCCCCACAACATTCAAATGAAAAGGGCTGGAAAAACTCCCCCAAAACATGATCCGATCAAACAAACCCATCATTGTCAAAACCTTATCTAACAGCAAACAGCTGAAATCATAGCGTATTTACAACTACCCACCACCACCATTAACAAACTCAGATGGTAGCTCTCTCTCTCTCTCTCTCTCATGAGGCTGCAGACTGGTGCGGCGGTGGTTGGGATTGAGAGAAAGGGTAGAACCTTGGCCTGGACTGAGGAAAAGGGTTAGCAGCAGTAGCAGCTTTGGATGTTGAGTCAGTAGCAGCAGTAGTAGTAGAACTGTTGGGGACATTACTATTGGTGGTTGTCACCACGGCTGTGGAGGTGGAGGTGGTGGTTGTGGTGGCGACGCGCTCGCAGGAGGGGCACATGGTGAGGGTGGTGGCCGGGAGTTGCATGAAAAAAGGGTTGGAATTCTTCAATGCCCTTAACTCTTGAAGCTCCTTGTGCAGCCTTCTGTTCTCTTCCGTCAGTGTCTCGCAGCACCTCTTCAAGTATTCGCAATCCACCTCCGTCTGCTTCAACTTCGTCCTAAACCAATACACCAAAAACAAAAACCCAAAATTCAATCCACATTAATACTACAATAAGACCGAGTTTTCATTAAGATATTTTCGGTATTTTTTTGTTCAATAAGTCATTCTACCTAAATCAACGGATTTAACGACTTGAAGTCGAAAAATATCGAAAATACCGTAACGGAAGGTCACCTACCTTGCTCTTCTGTTCTGAAACCAAACTTCAACTTGGCGAGGACGGAGATTCAGCTGTTTAGCTAGAGCAAGTTTTTGTTTCTGAGAGATGCACGTGAGAACAAAGATTAATCAAATGAAAATGTAAAAAGATATACAGATATAACACCGTATGTATGGAAATGGTGAGGAATACTAACGGGGTTAAGGGTATTGTGTTCTTTGAAGCTCTCTTCGAGATAAGCCGACTGTTCTTTAGAGAGTCTGAGCTTCTTTCGAGACGAGTTTTCGTCGTCGTCGCTGGCTCGAGATGAGGCTCTCTCCGCCTCACCTCCGTCGTTTCCGGCGGCGACGGCTTCCAAGTCCAACTTATTACCGCCTCTGAAAACGCAGAAATCCATCTGGAACGACGACGCTACACTGTTGGGAGAAGAAGACATCGCCGCCCCATCCTCCGCTTCTGCCTCCGCCGGCGGCGGCGGCAGCCTGTTCACGTCAAACCTCCTCACTTTTCCCGATGAACCCCCTTCCGAACTCCCTGTAGTAACCCCAAAACCATAATCAAATTCAAACCCACGAAAAATACTGACTCATACACACAAAACTTCTATACACATGGATAGATTTTGGTACCTCCCAGTGTCCGGGCTAACTTACATATATTTTAACTAATTTTCGGTACAAGTCCAACTTTCTAGATTTTGGTAACTCCCGTGCCCGGACAAGCTTATTAATATCCCGACTAATTCTGGGACATGTCCCACTTTCTACTGCCGGAACCCAATTAAAATTAGAGCAAAACTCCGTATAAACGGGCAGAAAGAATTGATATAAACCGAGAGTTTTCGAACATGAGATGTTAGGAGAAAACAAATCACTAGACTTAATTTTAATCAGAAAATTGCATAACAGAGCCTGATAGATTTTCGTGTCGATTTTGGGGCAAAAATTACAGAGGGTAGAGTGATAAAAAAAGAGTACCCACAGGCGATTTGGAGGCTTACCGTTATCGGAGGGCCAAGAGAGGGCGAGCTGGAGAGGGGGATCAACAGACGCCGTCCGATTACGATGGCTATTTCTAGTACTTTTCGATCTCTTCACGGCTTCTGCTTCATCATCGCCGTCGGCACTTGACTTATCCCTGTCTTGATCTTGCAGTAGTCTTTTTCCGTCAGAGTTGATCCCCAAGGCCATGCGAAACTCAAGCCCTCTGTTAATGGCGGTGGATTTGATATTATTATTATCTGGGTTCTTTGCCAGAAACCCAAATGGTCTTGATGTAGTAGCGGTAGTACTATCTCCTCCTAAGCTCAAACCCAGCTCCATTTAGAGAGAGAGAGAGAGAGAGAGAGGAATTGGGGATGAAAGGACTAGAAAGAGTCTTTATAGAGATTCTGTGAAATCTGTGGGGTTATTTTTCTAAAATAAACTGGGAGAAAAAATGGTGGTAGTAGGAATAGACCCAAATAGTCTCTCTTTGCATTTATTATCAACGACTCAGACTGAGTTCTTCAATCTATTTTATCAAAATTTTGATATAATTAACCTCTTAATTTTATTCATTCGTAAAAATATGTGATAAATTTGAGAATTTTTGCATTCAAAAATGGTGAAATCTACATATTTTATCAAATATCTTTACTAATGGATAAAATCAATGTGTTAATTTTATCAAAATCTTAATAAAATCTATGGGAAAACTCACCCTAATATGATACTTGATAACTTTTTCTGAAAAGAGAAATCAATATTCTAGATTAACATTATTTTTTTTCGGAACCATTTCAGAAAAAAAAATTCATGGATCTTAACATTTTCGTTATTATTTCCTGGTTTGGCTATGAATTCATCCTTTCTATGTTTTTTTGTCTTCTTTTGACTTTGACATAGGAAAATAGGGCCCCATTTTTTTAGTTTTTGATGTTTTACGAGTCAAATCATTTTTTTCACATACATCAATTATACAAATCCTCAAAAGCCAAGCTTTCTAGAACAACCTATATATGTCACACAAAAAAAAAAGTTCATCAAAACACTAGCTACTATACGAGAGTCTTCAAATAAAAATTGTGTTTAATAACTAAGGAATTTGTAAGAAATTTCTGTTACAATATGAATAAAAATAAGTGTAATCACCGCAAAATACATGAATTTGGAAAAATCTTTTCATTTTTACAGAAAATGTCAAGATTTTTATTCAACTAATAAATATGCAAATAAGCTTCCAATTTTTTTAATTTCCTTTTACTTGAAAATCCAGTAGTCTAATTTTGATGCTCTATTTTGGTAACAAATACTATGATAAAATTTGTCTTCTAATTAATATGTTTGTAAGTAGTTTTTTTTTTATTCGTCATTCCCAATCTATTACATACGGATGGAGAATGAGACTCGATTCCGTGATGTAATATGGGACATCGAAGAGTTCTATTGCATGAGTTAGCCATCACTTGTGTTTGAAGTAATAGTTTGTAGTATAAGGGAGTGTTCCACTAACAAAAAATTATTTTTTTCCAAAATCGAGACTGATCATACATTACGTCACATAAAAAATCATAAAAAAATCAGTTTATAAAAAAATTAGCTTAGTGGAATACCTCTCAGTAATTGTACATAAACTCACTCAGGGGATGTTCCACTAAGTGTTTTTGTTTAAAAACTGTCTCGGTTTTTGGGAAAAAAGTGATGTATCGTGAGAGGATGACCTATCCCGATTTTTAAGAAAAAAACATTTTTTTAGAAAAACTAATTAGTGGAACATGGCCTCAGTTTATTTTAACATTTTCCTTGTACATTAAATAAAAATTAAATTAATGTAGTAAAAAAATGGGAGTACAACAATCATTTTTTCTTCATTTTAATATGTTGTGCTTTTGGCTTTGAGGGAACAGTTTGACCGACAAAGCCCGGTTGACAAAAACACACGTGAAACCCTAAAAATTTTCTCATGGGATGACCTTCCTTTGAGAATTTTGGAATGGACCCAGACAATGGAACCGTAGACCCACTCTCTCTGATGGCGCGTGAGATAATTTCATTGGTCCTGCCATTTAATTTTGAGGCTCCAGAGGAGAGGTGGGTGTTGTAAATTTTAATGGAACCAGTCCTATGATTAGGGTGGTGGTCTGGTCCGGGGACACTGTTGTTGGATGCAATAATACTCCAAAAGTCACAAGGTCCTGATCCTGGTCCTGGTCCTGGGGTGTGCTGTGCTGTTTGTTTTTCTTACTTTTACCGATGCACTGATCATAATCCTGTTAGCAGTAAAATTACCATTCAAAGTCCTACCTACCAAAAGTAACTATGCAATCCCCCACATTACACCACATTTGTTTTATTTTTGGTATTTTCTTACAAGTTATTCTTTTCACATATAACACATAAATAACACCAATTTTTTACTGCAGTGGAAACACAATATTTTAGTGAAAACTTAGCCTAAATATGCTTTTTGATTCAATCAAAAGGCGGGTGGTCATTCACATTAGAATTAAGGAATTTACAATTTAGAAGACTCGTTCTGACCGCCGCTAGAGTAACTTTAGTTAAATTTGGGCAAAAATCATGAATTTACTTGCCCAGCACATAAATTAATAATGCAAAATACTTCAAAATTACTATCACTGCTCTAACTCGTACGAGTTTATATACATTCATACAATCAAAGTATATGGTTTTCTCAATTCACATAATTTGAAAATATAAAAAGGGTGAATTTCTATTTCCGTCTAATATCTATGCAACCATTGTTTTTTGTTTCATCCACTAAAATTTTATTAATTTGATTGGGGCCCTAATTTTTACATTTGTTTAGATGCCTTAGCTCATGGCCGGCTTTGGTTTTCTTTTTATGGCTACTATTTTATTTCAATGTTACAGTTTCACCGTCTCCCTTAAAACTCATATTAACCGAATAGGTAGTGAGTGTTTTGTATTATTATGGATATTGGTTGACTTTTCAAAAACTTTTTTTTTCTAGTTTTATTCGCCATGAATGGCCTTGATCATGCATGCATTACAATCAAAGTTGAGCAGTTTTAGTATATATATTGAATTGAATAGCAGTATTTAATTTAAAAGCTTAAGCAGAAAAAGCTTGGGCAGCGTGTTTCATGGCTTTTTTCATGAAGAGTCATGCAAAAGGGTGTGTTTTTAGGATTGAAAACCAACATACATTTCTATGCTTTTGGGGATGTGATAATCATGATGGATGCGTATATATCTGTGTGTGTACACTTTATACGTCTTAATTTATTTGTTCATTTTGAAAAATCCAACTTAATAAGATAGCAAAATCATTACATTCTTAAATTTTGAAGTTTTTCGATATTAAAAATGTCGATCTCTCCAAATTAGAATTGTCATTTCAACATTTGGATTATAAGTAAGAAAGGAAAATTATAGTTTGATTTTTTAAGACGGACAAATAAATATAAGACATAGAAAAGTTCAAAAGAGGACAAATATTTGTGGGATGGAACTATCAATCTATCATATTTCCAACAACAGAAAAAACACTCATAAATTTTATCGACTGTATCTAATTACTTACTACTTTTTTGTTAAAAGTAATTACTTAATTAAATCAACTTATTAATGAAACCAAAAATAATAAGCTTAAGTGTTTTTTTGAAAAGGGAATTGCTTACTTAATTACTCCCAGCAAAAAAATATCAAAACGGTTTTCACTATTTTTGGAGTTTGGAGTAACAACAGATAAGAATGAGAAACCAAATGATCCCTAATTAACAATATGAAACGTAAGTGAAAGGATAGGTATGGAGAGAGAGTGTGAGAAAGAGAGAAGCAGGCAGCAGCCCCTCCCCAAGCTTCGCCCTTGGCAGCCAATCCACACCCCATCTGCACCACTTCTACCCGCGACCCAACCTCCCCTCCAATTCGCTGATCTTCTCTATGGTCGCACTTCTTTGACATTTAGAGACTCTCTATGGCAGACGATCCTCTCCGTTCCGGTATGCGTGACCACGCCCGATTTTTGGAGCAAGGGGGAGCCAGATCTGAGGTTTCTAGATCCAGACTCCTAACGACAGCTGCGGTGGAGGTGGTGGGTGACAGCTCCGGCGTCTTGCTCCGGTTCTTTGTTTTCCTACCCGTTCTTTTTTTTTTTTTTGGTTAGTTTTGTAGGCGGTTTTGTTTGGCTGTTTGTTTTGTAGGCGGTTTTGGCCGGCTGCTTGTTTTGTAGGCTGTTTTGCTGTTGTTAGTTTTGTTTCCCGATTGTGGCAGGCGGTTTTGTTTATAAAATTTCTTCTTATGATGCCCCGTTCCACTAATTTACTTTTTCAATTTTTCGGCTTTTCACTGCTATCAAACCATGTCATTCTCCTTACATATACCAACCTAGAAAATTGTACTTAAAAAACAAAAAAAATCACACTAGTGAAACACCCCTTTCACCAACAAGACCGCAAATACCAAGGTGGAAGAAGGATGATACACTACCATAATACTCTCGTCTATATATGGAGATTGAGGGGATGTTCCAATAAATAAAAAAAATTGTTTTTTCCAAACACCGAAACAAGTTATTCTCTCACAACACATCACATAAAAAATCGTGAAAAAAAGTCATTTTTTTCAAAAAACTGGGTTAATGAAACACCACCCTCAATTAAGCTTTCAATTGTAACACTACTTACGTCTCTAGCTACTTTCTTATTCACTTTTACTATTTTGAGCAGCCAAAAAAATCTTATATTTTCAAACATGTAAGATTTTAAATATGCGATATGAATCTTATTTAATAGATTTTTCATCAAAATTACACAAATGCATGATAGAGTGGTCATAGTACAAGGGAATTTATGAATGCGACATTGTTTTATATCAAGCCCTACTCTCTTAAACCCAAGAGTCTTGTCCACAGAGTCAATACATTTTTTTTGATAATAATGGGATCGATTTTGCTGTGAAACCTACACTTTTTCCACCAGCCATAGTGAGGGGAATGTAATGGGCCGAATACGATAAGGTTCAGGTCGATGACTCATCAGCTTAGGGTTGTTAGCAAGGAGCAACCCTCGCCAATTCTTATGGCTAGTGGGTTGAAGAGCAAGCCCAATTCGTTTTGTGTGGCCCAGAGCCTATTGAGTTTGACTAGGTGGAACGATTGGTGGGCTTAAGCCCCAAAACCAACTCGTTTTATAAGGCCCAACCTTTTATCCTCCTGGATTGGTGGTTTCGGTTCGGGACAAATGGGCCCAACCCATGAACCAACCCGAGCGATCTTTGGAAAGGTTTATGGGAGCACATAGAGGTGGCTATGTGACAGCCAAGTAGAGCCTTCGAGAACCTTCTAGAAGGACTACGTGGCGGACTATTATTGATAGTTGATGTAAAAAGCTCATGCCGAGCATTCATGACTTGGATACCAATTACAATGTGACCTATAAGTATCCAAGGAATAAATCCTAAGAAGTTAAGCAATTTTAGATATGAGTAGTACATTATGTTTTCCTCTTTCTTTCAAGTAGTACTAACTTGATGCTCTCCGACAAGTACAACCAGAATGGCACTAATTGGTTATTATATTTTTTGTAGGCTCTTCGAGAGGAGGAAGATAATTGTGATCCACCACCCCACAGGTAACGTTCACCCCTCTTTTTTAACCAGTGTGAACAAAAACATTCTCCTAAACCCTAGTCCAAGTTTGTGACTTCCCGAGTAATTAGCAGTTAATTTTGGGGGTTAACAATCGGTGACACCCCAACCACCAATACGCAATTCTTACCCACGGGGTACGTAACACGACAGGTGTCGAACGATTATTGGAGAGAGCAACGGGTAAGCCGCTGGGAACCGTCGGGAATTGACGGATCATGTTTCAAAAGATAAACAAGAGATTTGACCCATAATTGGCCCCCTTTTGGGCAGGCAAATGTCAAATCAAATTAGATTTCACTCCATCTTTAATGACCAAAAACAGTCGTTTTTATTCCCCTTAACTTTTTAGGAGTACTTACTGATTTCTCTTTTGTTTATTGAAAAAACAAAAAGAAAATGCTAGAAACAATTCATTCATGGTTGCTGGTTAATAACAGCGTATCTCATATCTATATCAAAATCTCCATTTTGAAAAATCAATTTTTTCTTATAAAGAGTTTGTTTGGGAGACAATTTTTCCCATTTTTTCATTCTCATTTTTTCATTTCGGATATTTGGGAGAAACCCTCAGAACTCATTGTTAGAAAACTCGGGGAAACAATAAAACAAAACAAAGAAATAAGTAAATGGAAACTTACTGGACCAAATTCAAGACACGTAATTTGGTAAAGATTTATCAATCGAACCGGGCAAGTATTAAGATCTTTCTGTCTTAAAAGCAAATTCGCCCTCCACTACGGTGCTAATGGATCAGCGCTGGCTCCGCCTCGGGACTACCCGGTTTTCACCGCATCTAAGTAGCACTCCAACTGCATAAAGATGCAACTTGTAAAACGACGCAAACAACTCCTCGATATTTTTATGCGGGAATGATGCAGAGTGTATGCAAGAAAATACGTGAATGGAATGATAAGAGGAGGGTTCTATATTTATAGGAAAATGCATTACCCGAATCCGAGAGACACGTAAGACGCAATAGCGCGGATTTTTTGAACGGGACTAAACCGGCCGGAAGTGAAAAATCATGTCCGATGATCGCTCATGAACAAATGACCGGAAGAGGAAAAATTCGAGAGGGTACACTGTTTCGGCAAGGGAAAGGAAGGAAGGAAAAAAATTAATTGAAATGGATTGGTTCGACCCGACCCAGTCCATGTAAATTTTCAGTAAAAAGATAAGAACCTATTGGGCCTAAGCCCATCTTATCTAATGACCCAACCCAACCCAACCCGGTTCGGTAGGTTGGACAGACGGACGGCGGCGCGCGCGTGTTATATGGATCAAAGTCCACTATGTCCATGCCTTCTCCCCCAACAAAAGTTGTAATGACCCAAAGGGCCAACCCATAGAGACAAACTAAGGGTAAATATACCCAATCAGCTTGTTCTCCACAACCAATGTAGGACAAGTGTTTTTCCCCCTTCTACCAAATTCACGTAAGCACTTTTGAGGTCAATTTCTCATTCACTTTAACTTGATTTTGTCCAACCGAGTGTTCGGTCTTAATCTCCTAACCAAGACGTACACATCGGTATGTGGGTCCATCCACGTGGACGTGTGGGACTCACTTAAATAATTAAATAATATTGACAAAAAATCAAGTTTTTCCAACACTCATTCTCAAGCAGAAGTGAAAAATAAGTTGAAAGGAACTTTTTACCTTCTCATTTTCACTTTTCCCATTTTGATTAACAAAAATACCACAAAATGTATTCTGCACATATCTCTCAAACAATACTCCTGCTTCAACACATTTCTCCCAAACACTCATACCAAATCCAAAATATATTCAGACCTTAATTCAAAAGGCCAAAAAGCAATAAAGTTGAAAATGAAAAATTGAAAATGAGGCTTCCAAACACCCCCAAAGAAATCATGCTCTCCAACCCATCTCCGTTTGGGAACCAACTCTCATCCTTCATATTTGGAGAATCTCCCACCAAATAGAGACTTATCTCAATTTCTTCATTTTTTTCTTAAAATCACCATTTTTATTACTTGGATGTATTGATAACAAATAATAATACCAACCATATCCTAATTTCTTTTTACAAAATTTTCTTGAATGACATATAACTTTTACATTATGCACTCAATTTTTATAAAATTTATATCATTGGAAAGATACTAAAAGTGTCTTCAAAATGAGTCCAATATTACATAGGTATAAATACACTTTGGAATAACCTTAAATATAAATACGTTGGTGTTGGAAACATACTAATTGAGTAGTACATCATGATGTTCTTCCATTTCTTCATCTAGAAAGCTTAGACTTGGTGGCTTAAATTTTGGGATATTCATTCCGAAAAGAAAAAGGGGTTTTCTTTTTACTGTTAATATTATCTGATGAGTCTGATAATGATGTTTTGATTTGTTCATTGAATTCTCGCAGTGAGTCTTGGATTGTAGGCTGTGGAGCTTCATTCCATGCTACTCCACGCATGGATGTGTTACATAACTATGTGTAGGGAAATTTCGGCAAAGTGTATTTGGGCGATGATGAAGCCTGCAATATAGTTGGGAAAGGAGATGTGCAGATTACTCAAACAGATGAGATGGTTAAGAAATTGAAGGATGTTAGACATGTGCCTAGTCTAACACGGAATCTTATTTCAGTGGGTCAGTTGTCATAGGGTGGAGTTGTCACATCGTTTACATCAGACGCTTGGAAGATGAGCAAGGGGGCCTTGATTCTTGCTCGTGGTAGAAAGGAAGGAACCCTATATGTATCTACGAGTAGTTATAGTAGCATCGCGGTGACAACATCAAGAGTTGATTGCGCTACGTGGCATCGTAGGTTGGGTCACATGAGCGAAAATAGGATGAACGTAATGTTGTCGAAAGGGAAATTGTCGGGTCGTAGGTTGCTGGATTTGGACTTCTGTGAGGATTGTGTTCTCAGGAAATAGGAGAAGGTCAGCTTTACAAATGTGGCAAAGACCTTGAAAATAGAGAAGTTGGAGTTGGCTCATACCGACGTGTGGGGTCCATCAAAGGTACCCTCTATTGGTGGCTCACATTATTTCGTTACTTTTATTGATGATTCTACTAGAAAATTATGAGTTTATTTTCTTAAGCATAAATCTGATCAGTTTGATGTTTTCAAAAATTGGAAAGCGTTAGTTGAGAATTGCTTGACCGACCAGGTGACTAAAAATAAGATGCGTCCCAAGTGTAGGACTCTTGACCGGTGTAGCACAATAAATTCGGAAGTACCGGAGTCGAACCACAGAGACGGCTAATGGTGTTTGACTCAAAAGTGTGGAGTTTTAGTTAAAACTGGCTCTCAGGTAGCCACCCCTTGTTCAGATTGATTAATTAACTGACTAAAAATTAATGGAACTGACTACGATAAAATAAAGAAGAAGGAGCAACCGTGGGAACCCAACACTCGCAGCTAATCTAACCAATGTTTACTCGGACCACAATGATTCAATCTATTGATTTTAGAATTAGAAAATGTTCCCTAACAAATGCGCACCACCTGTCACCGGTTCTCGTGCGCATTCGAAATCCGGCGATGCCTGGGTTTTGTTCATTAGAAAAGTTTCGTTTCCTAAAACTGCTTAAAATTGAATTAATTTGGTCCCAAGGTGAAAGATCAATTAGACTAACCACAGAACGCCATCGTCCCGCGGCCGCACCCTACGCGACTACTCACTCATGCTTATGAAGATTTCAGAAATCGAAATAACCCTAGATCTATGCATGCTTGAAGTATAGAATAGGAAAACAATAGGAAACGGTACCGTAAATTGCAAGGGAGAAATTAAACTTGATTAACGATACGCGGAAACCAATCTACAAGTGGAAATCCTGAACAAAAACTTGAATACGGAGTGCTGAATGTTGAAAGCTTGAGAGCTTTCTAGCCGAAAACTTTGAAGAACAAAAACCTAAGAAAATTCATGGATCCCTAATCTAGGTTTTAACAAGAGTATTTATACTTAAAATACGTAACCCTCATGAAAAACGAACGACAATCCGGAAATTCTACGCAAAGGCCAAAACGACAACGTTCACTGCGCCTGATAAGCACTCGGTAGCGCTACCTAGAAATGGGGTAGCGCTACCGAGCGCTACCCCTGCACGTTGACTGGCTGCTCCTTGCTTTGACCGTTGACCATCAACAAACCGATAGCGCTACACCACTTTTGGTGTAGCGCTCCTAATCCTTCTGTTCATTTCTGAGCCCTTTTGTGCCAATCTTGAGTGCTCCAAATAATTAGTGTAGCGCTTCTGACGGATTATGATTACTTTCACGCGAAGTCCACTTCAACACTTAGCCTCCTCAGCCTTTCTCACTCTCGGTCTACGTGCATGCCTTCCCAACAACTCCGATTAGCGCAAACACACCTCTTTTCCCTGCGAATTAAGCACAAACACAAAATTCAACCACGGGCACACATTAAATGGAAAATGAGGATTAAAAACACAAAAACTGTGCTAACTCTATCCTACTTAGGTGCTCAAAAGCAAGCTTTCCACGCGCCTATCAAAAATGAAACAGGAAAGAAATTGAAGTGCCTAAAATCTTATAATGGTGGTGAGTATTGTAATAGTGAGTTTGAGGCTTACTGTGCTGTGAATGGAATTTGAAGGGTTAAAACAGTCCCAAATAAGCCAAGCAGAATGGAGTTGTTGAATGCATGAATAAGACCATCGTATAGCGTGCAAGGAGCATGAGGTTACATGCTAGGTTACCTAAGCAATTCTGGGCTGATGTAGCGAATACAACAGTGTACTTAATCAATAGGGGGCCTTCAGTTCCTTTGAATTGTGGATTGCCAGAAGAGGCTTGGACATGTAAAGAGGTAAATTTATCCCATTTACGAGTTTTTGGTTGCACTGCCTATATTTATATAGAATTGGAAGATAGGGATAAATTTGCTGCTAAGTCTCGCAAGTGCATGTTCATAGGCTATGATACTAATAGCTATGGGTATAGGTTGTATGATTTTGAAAATCGAAAAACACGCAGGAGTATTGATGTGGTATTTGATGAGTCTGTTTTGTATAGAAACAGACTAAGTCAACCCGAGTAGGCTAAGGTGAAATCAGACTTTGTAGAGTTTGAGGGAATCCCTGACAGTAATGTTTTAAAGCCTCAGGATACTAATATACAATCTACTCCGCAGGCAGATCCACAGGCTCCTCCTCTTAGAAGGTCACACATATTGTAAAACCTCCAATATGTTATTCTCCATCTTTGCACTATTTATTGTTAACTGATAGTGGTGAGCCAGAATGTTTTGAAGAAGCATTGCAGGTTGAGACCAAGGAGGAGTGGGAGCATGCGATGGATGATCAGATAGATTCTGTCTCATCTAATCAGACTTGGGAATTGGTTCAATTACCTGAGGGGAAGAGAGCTTTGCATAACAAGTGGGTTTACAGGCTTAAGGAATAATCTGATGGTAGCACGCGATTTAAGTCAAGGTTGGTAGTCCAGGGTTTTGAGCAAAAACAAGGTATCGACTTCACAGAAATCTTTTCTCATGTTGTTAAGATTTCTACTATTAGATGTGTCATTAATATTGTGGTTGTAGAGAACTTGCCAGAGGATTATGTTGTGAAAGGGAAGGAGAATCAGGTATGCAAGCTGAGAAAAAGTCTATTTAGGTTGAAACAGGCTCCTAGGCAATGGTATAAAAAGTTTGATACTTTTATGACTGCTACGGGGTTTAGTAGATGTCATGGGGATCATTGTTGTTATTTTAAGAAGCTTGATACATCATATCTCATACTTTTGTTGTATGTAGATGATATGCTTGTTGTAGGTTCAAGCATAGATGAGATTGTTAATCTCAAGGCACAATTGTCCAAAGAGTTTGCAATAAATGATTTGGGTTTTGCAAAAAAAATCCTTAGGATGCGAATTACTAGGGATGGGGCAAATAGGAAGTTGAAATTGTCATAGGAGGAGTATGCTAAGAAGGTGCTGAAAAGGTTCAACATGGAGAGTGCTAAGTCAGTTAGCACACCCTTTGTAAGTCACTACAAGCTTTCGAAGGAAAAGTACGCAGTAACAGATGAAGAGAAGAACTATATGGCAAATGTTCCGTATGCTTCAGCAGTAGGCAGTCTGATGTATGTCATGGTTAACACAAAGGCCAAACATTGCTCATGCAGTGGGAGTTGTCAATACGTTCGTGGCAAATTCGGGCAAGGAGCATTGGGAAGCAGTCAAGTGGATTCTGCATTATTTAAGAGGTATTTTAGATTCAACTTTGTGTTTTGGGGGTTCTGATATTTGTCTGCAAGGTTTTGTGGATTCAGATTTAGCGGGAGACATTGACACCAGGAAGAGCACTACAGGCTATATGTTTACATTGGGCAGTGCGACAATCAGTTGGGTCTCACGGCTTCAGAAGATAGTGACTATTTCCACGACAGAGGCAAAGTATGGTGCAGCCACAGAGGCGTGCAAAGAGATGGTATGGTTTAAGAGCTTCATGAAAGAGTTGGGAAAGAAGCAAAACAATTCCAAATTGTTCAGCGATAGTCAGAGTGCTATACATCTGGCGAAGAACGTAACCTTTCATTCGAGGACCAAACATATCGATATAAAGTATCATTTTATTTGTTCTTTGTTGGAGGATGGGCAATTCACTTTGGAGAAAATTCACACAAAGGATAATCCGACAGACATGTTCACAAAAGTGGTTACTGTGGAGAAGCCAAAGTCTTGTTTAACTTTCGTGGGTCACTGAGCTTGAGTGGGAGACTGGGTGCTGGTGGTGTTGATGAATATGGTGATAGGTGATCACCATTGACATTTGACGAGAGTGTCGAGGAACAATTTTCAAGTGGGAGAATTGTTGGGATGAAACCTGTTCTAAAAATCAAGAAAGAGATTTCTGAAGTTTTGTTCCAGACGAGGTCCCGGGCTATGCGGATGGAAAGTGCAGAAAGTTGTATGCAGGTTTTTGGTGCAATTCTGAAGTTGCTGAATTTTTGGTCCGGACGGTTTGCATGGAAAAAAATTCGCAATTTGTGTTTTTTAGGGTTTCTGATGTATTGTGTCACCTTACACTATAAAAGGGACACTTAGAGCAACCCTCATTGTAACTTTGATCATTATTCATCATAGTGAAACACTCCAACACCTCGTGGAGTACGATTAAAAAATCAACTTAAGTCGAAACCACGTAAAATTTATGTGTCTTGTTCTTTCTTGCTTCTCATTGTTTTTTGTGTTTGATTTCTTCTTTGATTGTGTGCGTTTGTATGTGGAATTAAAGCGTGCAAATCCATAACAACAACCACTACCACTTGACCCTTCGTGGCTAAGGACCATGCAATAAAGGGAACTTTTGAAACTTTACTAGCATTAATTTTTAGAAAAGAAGAAGTAACTTGCTTTAGTTAAAAAAAGTCAATGTGAAATCGCTTCTAGCTAGTACTAATAGAGATCAATGGTCTCTCTCTCAAATCATATATTATCTTGAAACTTTTTGGCAATTAAAGAAGATGAAGGCGATTTGTTTGACATGAAAGTCGTCTTTGATGACAGTGTTATTTTTCGTCGTGAAACTTTTTCTTAACACGGAGTTGTTATCCGATATAGAAGCGAACTATAGGGAGTGTTTGGAAGAATGTGCATAATGTGTTTTGAGCAATTGAGACAATGGAAAAAATAAGCTCTCAAACATCCCTTAATTAAGAACTATTGAGTCTTTTTGCAGTTGCTAACTTCATGAGTAATTTCTCAAAATAAGTCATTTCGCTTTGCTCACTTCTCTTTTTTCCCATTTTCAAAATAATTCTTTCTTTTTTCAATTCTTACATCTCTCTCAACTCATTTTTCTCTCAATTTCTCTCCATTCATTACCTCATTTTTCTCATTTTCAAAAATCCCACCAAACCCTATCTCAAAAATTTATTTTCAAAACCCATCCAAACACAGCCTTTTTTGGATATATCCTTGTTCGAACTTTATTTGTGTTAGTTAATTTTGTATCAATTTTTTTTAGATTCTTGTTTCTTTTCAACTAGAGGAATATGAAAAATAAAAGAACTATAAGTTATACCTAGGGCTGTAAATTAAATGAGCTGTTCGTGAACTATTCGAGACTCGATTTGGTAAATGTTCGTTCGAGTTTGATTTAGGTACTAAACCAATTGAATTTTAAGCTCAATTTTAGGTTTCTTTTAAAAAACGAACCGAACCTAAACTAGACAACATTCGGCTCATACAGTCTCCTTCTGATCCAAACCTTTAAAATGTGGAACCTCATAGATCCTAATCAAATTTTCATGATCCAAACCATCCAATATTTTCAAAAGGTGTTTTTTAAAGGTTTGTGTGAGAAATCATCAAAAAAAAAATACAGGGAAAGACTTGATCTGAATAGTTTTTTTCATAAAGCTATACATATAAAAAAACTACTCAGACAAGCCCTTTTCGGTATTTTTTTGGCTGATTTCCTTTGGGGACCCTTAGAAACACCTTTTAAACACGTTTGACAGTTCGGATCTTAGAAATTCGATCGGGATCTATGAGGTGTGGACAAAGTCTGCATTTTACGGGTTTGGATGGGAAGTTTAGTGTGTGTGTGTGTGTGTTTCATAAGAATTTTACGTATAAACTCGAATACATATAAATTTCCGCATGTAGATAATGAAAAGTTTTACGCGTATTAACTTATAAAAGTATTATAAACTTAAATTTCAAAATATTTTTATGATTTTATAAATATGTGGACTTATTTATGTACAAAATAAAAAATTATTTGAAGTTCTAGACTTGTATGAGAATATAAAAGTCTAATATTTTTTACTTGTAAGGGCTCGTGAACAAGTTTGAATTCGACTTAAAACTATGCAAGTTCGGCTCGTCAAATTCTCGATAAGTTCGAGCTTGGTTTGAGTTCGTTTAAAAACTTAATGAACGAACCTTAACATTCCAAAGCTTGACTCGATTCGACTCGTTTACGGCCCTAGTGATACCCTTTTTTAAAAAAAGAAATATCTAAAATTTGAGCAGTTTTTGCTAAAAGTTGGATATTCCTTAGTGAAGAATTAGATGAAGTCATAGTTTTTCTTAGTAAAAAAAAAAGTGGGGCAATGGATTAGATATATTCACAATGGTACTAAAATTTCCTGGTATGAAGGATATTGTAATGTGTATGACTAAAGCCGAAAATGATGAAAAATACACGATTATTAGGACTAAAGCCAATAGTTCTTCTTTTCACTTACTTTTTTACCCGTTTTGGCTGGGGCACTAGCAAGGGGTATGACCGGATGAGTAATTTCTTGGTCATATTTAATCCAGGGTTTAGCAATTTTTGTGGCAGCTGGATGATTTGTGGACTGGTTTTAATCTACGTCAAGGGATGCTAATTATGTATTGCCCAGACCCTATCCATATATTATGCCCCCTTCTCAAATTACCAGGATAACCCTCCCAACACCCCCAATACATGAGACCCACTTCATTTCGCGTAAACCTTATTATGAGAGAGAGATAGAGAGAGAGAGAGAGAGAGAGGTGGCAATTTTTCGACGACTGCTATCTTCGATCTTTCTCCACCGGGCTATAAATAGGAATAATATTTTCAATCAAGTTAATCCCACAAAATGCTATACATAGGAATAATCTCCATTCTTCATCTCATTGGAAGAAAAATTAGAATGCTTTTTTTCTTTTCTTTTTCTTTGCATTATTTCAATGTCACGCCGGGCTTGGACCGAGGACGAGGAGACTACTATATTATTCCACTCCACTCGCGGTTAGCTTTTGCTCCCCTTTGCTCGCTTCTGTTCCGCTTTTGGCATCCGGAGTTTATTTAACTTACCGATGCATCTCTCCATATGAGCCATAAGTTCCAAAAAAATCAACTTTATTAATGGGATTTAAGGGGTAGTAGAGGAAATCAAAGGTTATTTTGGGAGACATGGTTTTAATGTTGGGTCTTGCTAACTTCTGTCTATTAAGTGGAAGATAATATATATATATATATACATAATAACAATTAAGTTCGAATATCAATAATGGTTTCATGGATATCAATATACTTTTCGTTTTTAACCGGATATCAGTATATTTTTCCTAGGTATTGATTCATAAAAATTTAAATTATTTTTCTTTAGTGAACTTTTTAAATATTTCTATAATTTTTTTAACTCTATGGATTATTTATTCGTCACAATGATAAAAATTGACATAAAACTAGTAAATGTAAAAAAACTTTACTCCTAATAAAGACAAAAAAATAAAAACAAAAATAAAGCCAAAGCACCCCATAAAAGGTTAAAAACTATAGGATGGACGTCTGAGATCTTCTATTCTGAAAATTGATGTGCCTCTGTGCTTAATTGTTTTGGGTCGTTGGATTGCATGTATTTTGTTTTAAAATTTTCATGTGATACAATGACCCATAAATGTATCGGAATAGAGGAATAGAGAATTTTCGGAATAAATGATTTGACTAAGGATGGACGTCTGAGATTGCTTGTTATGAAAATTGGTGTACCTCTACGCCCAATTGTTTGGGTCGTTCGATTGCATGTATTTTGCTATAAATTTTTTTATGTAATCTAATGGCCAGAAAATACCCAGAACAAAATAATAGAGGATTGTCGGAATAGATGATTTGATTCTGATGACAGAATAATCCGGATTATTGAATTATTTATCAAAGGATGCCTATAAATTTGTGGAGGTGGGGTCAGATATTCTCGAAACACATGTCATGCTTTTAGGGCCGTTGCAATAATTGAAAAGTCAAAGGTTTAGGGGGGGATGTTTTAATGATGGTAGGAAGGTGGTGGGGTGAGATGTTGGTGGTGACCGGCACTTAACCGGGTAAAAATGCGGTGGCAAGGCAGCATTTGTCGTGCTTTTAGGATCATGGCAATTATTGAAGTCATGCACCCCTTTAATGATAACTTAAATTTCACACTATAGAGAGAGAACATAGAGAGAGAGAGACATGGGAGAGGCATGAATTTAGGAGAGAGGTGGACAAATTATACTTTGGAAAAGTTGCAAATATTTCCCCACACCCTCCGTCACGCCTTTGACAACTACTAGTACTAAAAAATTCGATCAGGGTGTTTGGACTTTGGAGCCAGACTAGTTTACTCATACCAATTGCATTCTCACTTTTTGACTGTTTTGGAATAGCTAGGATAAGGGGGTGTTCCACTAAGTTAATTTTTTTTCGAGAAAAATTGGTTTTTTTTTTCATGATTTTTTATGTGATGTATTATGAGAGAATGACATGTCTTGACTTTTGAAAAAAACTATTTTTGTTACTGGAACACCCCCAAATGCAATTTGCTACTACTCCGTTTCATAAATATTTGTCCGGTTCGCATAATGAGAATTTAAAAATAATTCATTTCTTTTGAAGAAAAATACAAACTTTTTTCATTAATTAAAAGAATTCATTGATATCCAATAGATTGTTAATTTTTTTTAACTTTTCCTTGAAAATAGTGTATTAATTCAAAATTTTTATTTTGCATATCAGACAAAGATTATAGAATAGAGGGACTATAATGATAGAATCACATTCTCAGAAGAGAGTATTGATACAGAAAACACTTTAAAGCATACAAAGACAACTTTAGAGCACCACTCTTGATACCACTGTATCCAAAATTGTTAGTTGCACATAAATCCATCCGTTCGTGTTTATTGATCCATTTTGCGGTTTCCAACTTTTCTTAGAGAACTTCATGATTACTTTGTAAAGTTATTGTCTTTCCAATTTTACTATTTAATAATGATTGATTTGTTAATTAAATATTTGAAGACAAGGGTAAAAGAGTAAAAATGATGCAATTTATTAATAGACTTTCAAATATGGACAAACTTTTAGGAACATAAAAAACTAAAAAGCATATTTGTGAAACAACAAACATGGACGGAGAGAGTACATTGAACAGCTACAGTGACTGAAAGTTGTATTTAAAAAATGGGTTTAAGACTATTTATTCAAAGAATCAACTCGATTTCATTCTGTATTCTCTAACCACCCATTTAACTTCATAAAATCAACAAATTTTATGATAATTACTAAAGAGCAAAAGTGTACGCATCAAGGCGGCTTCAAAATTATCATCTAACACTGACAAAAATACATAGTGAGTTTACTTAACAAGTAACTCACTACTGAATGCTGACAATACTTTATAAATAATAATTTATATTTGAATTTTTCTTTTCATTGCATTTTTTAAACCCAACGAGGTCACTTTACCTCCCTAAATACTAGCAAAGCAGCAATTATATGCAGACGTCTTCCAATACCCGTGACTTATGTAAGAATAATGAGTGGTTAACGTACATTAAACGATTCATAACATGTGTTCAAGTGTTTGTGCACATAGTGTTTCTCATCATTAACATCCGTCATCTAAACTTTTTATTTATAGAAATGTGACTACTAGTGTCAAATTTTGTTAAATAAATGAATCAAATTGTCAATCAAATTTATATTTCACTAGACTTTAAAATCATCTATATTCCTATAGACTTTTTAATGAGTGTTTTGGCTAAATAATTAGACCAGATTGTTATTTTTTTCTATTGATTTTGCGTTAATATTTATGAATTATTGACTCGTTTCGACAAGAAAAATTTATAACTAATCATAGGGGGTGTCCCACTACGGTGATTTTTTGGAAAAAATGGTTTTTCAAGATTTTTTAAGTGGTATATTGTAAGAGAATAATCTAAAATTCAATTTTTAAAAATAACAATTTTTTATTAGTAAAACACCCCATAAGTTTTCTTTTTTTAATTATTCTTTTTTTAGTACATCTAGATGCGTAATTGAATTAACGGGGAAAAAATTCAAGACGGAGTACTTATTTTGTTGTCATTACTTTTTTGCAGTATTCGGTAGGTGTAATATTAATGTCAAATGGTCACATCAATTTGCAGTATATTATTACTTATATTATTGAGCATATAATTGTAGAAAATCTTCGTACCGTAATGATTATATCAGCTGGAAAAACACGGGTTCCCAAACCACGCTCTTACTCTGGCGTGGAAAACACTTCTTTGGTTACTTGGCAGCGCGTAGACATAACTACACATTGAGAACGTGAGTTAAGAATTCTTCTTTACAATAAAAACCGAAAAATCTAGATCCCCGGCGGATCTCCGAGGGGTAGAATCGTACTTGAAGCAGCAGGAAGCTGTGATGTCAGGCCATGCGTGATGGGACTAGGCTGATTGTAAGATCGACGGTTCAGATCGCGCAACACTTTTGTATGATTCTGGGTGTATCTGCCTATTTTTTTAAAAAAAGGCCTATTAGGGCATCTTCATCGGCCACAACAAAAAAAAATATCAAATTTAATTTCAAAAACACATTTTATGAATTAGTAAAATTCATAAAATCATAAAATCAGATTTTCTATCCAAATTTTACTATTCTCCTTAAGTTTAATAAAAAAACAGTTTTCTCAAATTATTATTATTCCTAGATGGAGAGTTGTGTAAGTCCACCTGTTTCCACTTGCCTAGGTACATTCCGTGGGGTAGAATTATTAAAAAATTAGGTAACCCTTGAACAATGACTTGGTAGAAATATTGAGTCACTGTAGCTATGTTTAATTTTTTGCAATTTGTCCATGCATTTGTTGAGGCTGATTTGGGGGAAATTTTATGGCTTTGGCTCAACAATTTACCCATCAAGAGGATTTGCCTCTCCAGATGGGGATGCTCTTAGGCCATCTCCAGTAGCTTCTCCAAAGCTCTGGTGAACCCATTTTGGCGATGGAAATTTGGAAATCGATCACCCAGTAGCCTCGTCAAGCTCCCGTACTACAGGTTTTCGAATTATCTACTAGGGATTATTTATAGGTTGTGTTTGGTTTGTGTTTTGAGTTTTGATGTTTGTAATGATTGGAACGAGAAATAGAAATAATAATTAAAAATAGGTATTAATGATTGGAGAGACATAAAGCGAAAAATAAAAATAATATTTAAAAATAAGTTTAATAATTGAATAATAATTGAGAAAATCGGTTCTTGAAAACCAAAATGAACAAGACCATAATGTACTCCTTCCTGTCTCATTTGGTTTGTCCATTTTCAATTTTGATTATTTAAACTGAGTAGCTCACAAAATAAATATAAAAAAATATTCATCAGGGATATTGTTTAATAATATTGATTAACTCAATCAAATTACGTTTCTTAAATCATAGATAAGATTAGGAATTAAAGGATATATGCAATTGAAAAATGAAATAAACATCGAATCCTTCAAAAATTCGAAATCATTGAAGATATATGAAATTGAAAAATTATTTAATAATTAATGAATGACTCATACCATTTGTATGGGCACCGAAAATGAGTTCCACACGACGATTTGTGCACATATCGGCCTTGTTTGTTTTGGGTTTTAAGACCTAGTATTTTTCAATTATTATCTAATCATTACCCCTAATTTTAAATATTATTCTCAATTTTCTCTCTATCTCTATCTAATCATTGACCTCTATTTTTAATTATTATCCCTATTTCTTTTCCAATATTTATCAAAAACAAAAACTCAAAACTCAAACCAAACACAACCATCATTTTTCGCGTATTGTTTATATTGATATGAACGATTCTCAATAGCACAAGTATGAGTGCACTTTTCAAAAGCAATAACATAAGGGAAAATGTTAACGTGTGCTAATAGACAGGAGTTAAAATTGAAAAAGTGTATTAAAATGTGTAAAACGTGTATAGAGATAAGTAAAAGTGTCTTGAAAAGTATAAAATGTGTATTGAAGTGTGTGTTTTTTTGTTTGTTTGTTCTTAACGTATGGCTACTCGGCCCACGTTAGCAAGACCCTTATGAGAGTATCACAGTAAAAAAATGTCATTTTTAAGTAATTGCCATTCTCATTTTTTTTTAAAAGATGAATAGTGTCATTTTGCTAGAAAAAATTACAAGGGTGCCATACTAATGTCTGCCATTTTGCCATTGTTATTTTCATTTTTTCTCTTTCTCAATCTCGAATGGAAACTTTTCCATATATTTTGTGATATATTACATATGATTTGGCTAGCATTTTTAAAATTTGAGAGAGAGTTTTAGCATTGTAGGTGTGGTACCTACTTATCGAAAAAAAATTGTAGGTGTGGTACCCAATTTGCCATTTCATTTGTTTTTTTTTAGGAATGCCAAAAAAAATAAAAATCAACCAGTGTGGATGATCCAAGAGTATCTACAATGGTGGATTGCGATTTGGATAATTATCGTTATTTATAATATAGCAATTGCTATTTACAGAAATTTTTCTTTGATGGTGCACGTGCTATTTTTTCAATTTTTCTTCACAAAAAGTTAAAATGTATTTTTGATCTGGTAAAGTGTTTTAAAGAAATATGCATAATGAATTTTATAGGTTTTTTTATTAACCATAATGAGAAAAGTAAAAAAAGAGAACTCAAATAGTTCATCTCTTTCTACTTTTGGCTTTTGTTCTCTAAACTCAAAAAATGAAAATTCATTATAGGAGATTCGGAGAATACATTATGAGTGAGGGAAGTCAAACACGTTAAAGTAAAAAATGAAAAAATCAAAATGAGTAGTGGTTAAGAGATGCAGATTACATCATGTAGATGCTTTTGTCAACCATGAGAAGAAAACTGAAAAAAGAGAAGTCAAAAAGTTTATGTTTCTCCACTTTTGGTTTTTATTCGCTAAGCTCAAAAATCGAAAATTCTTTTGTAGAAGAATACATTACGTGTGAGGGTAGTTAAACACGTAAAAGAAAAGAAAAGAAAATGAAAAATGTTATGGTACATGAAAATATAATCAACGGTTTAATTTTTTTTGAAATGGTGAATCTCAACTGTTGGTCCTATTTTCATGGAGACCTTGTTTGGTTTAGGTATTGAGACCCAAATTTGAAAAAAATTTACCCCTATTTTTTCTCTAATCATTATCTGTGTTTTCAATCATTAACCTATATTTTTAATCATTTCTCGTTGTATCTCTCTTCAATCATTACCTCTTATTTTCAATCATTACCCCTATTTTTTTCCCAACCCAAAATCCAAACTCAAACCGAACAAGATATTAGGCCATGGTTGTTTTGGGTTTTAAAACCTGATTTTCTCAATTATTATCTAATCTTTACCTATATTTTCAAATATTATTCTCATTTTTTTCCTCTCTATATCTATTTAATCATTAACACATATTTTGAAATTATTATATATATTTTTCTCTTCAATCATTATCAAAAACTAAAACCCATAACCTAAACCAAACACAACCTAGGAGTTTGAGGAAAATTTTCATTTATTCTATCAAACATCAAAATCAAAATGAAATACCCCCGCGCGATATAGGGCCAGGGGTCACGTGAGGCGTGGGGCAGCGTTGAATGCAGACCGTGGAGGAAGAAGTCAAGGAATTGGATTGGAGAGGGGAGTGGCGGGTGCGGGGGCCAGATTATCACGTGGAAGGAGCGTGAATTGTCTTTTTGATTACTGCTAACGATGTGGACCGATCATCCAATCTCATATATTTTGATGAGGCCGCGATGCGTAGGATAAAAAATGCCTTGATGAGTTGATGATGATCATCATGATAGTGATGGTGGCACATTGAACTGTTTCGGCGAACAGAGAGGCACAGAAGAAAGCTGCTATTCTCACAAATTTTCAAGGACAGGTGCTCTGCACAAATATCATTATGGAGCTCATATTGGGTAACACAAATATGAAATTTCAACAGTTTATTTTTTATTTTTCTATAAATTTTTGAAAAAAAATCAGTTGAATCGAATACATGTAGAAGCTTTTTTTACAATCCATTGGGCCAAACATAGTAGTTTGCTTTCCCCTACCAATTTTGAAAAAATCATTTACGATATCTGATTGAATTGATTTATTAAGGGGTTGTAAAAAATTATTTTAAAAAAAAATCAACAGTTTGTATATTTTCTCAACATGAGTTCCAAATTAATTCTTTTCATCGAAATGAACGAGTAATTTCAAAAAATATGACCAAAAGTATTATTATTATTTTTTTATAAAAAAATACCATAAAAAAAATATTAGACAAAAAAATTAGGATGAATCCATTTTTAAGATTTGTAAAAAGGGCCTCTTCCTTAATTTTTGTTTTGGTTCTCCTTAACGGCTTGATTGGATGCAAGATTAGTTTTACGTGAATAAACTAGCAATATAGAGTATTATCTATGGAGTGTGAACCTACATTGATAACACAGTTACAGAGGAAGATTAAATAGCAGTAGTTTAGTTTGTTTTGTAGTTGAAATGAGGATAAAGATAAATAAAAGAGTTTGTGGATAGATTGGCCAGGATAAGAGAGAAGTTAAGTGTGAATAGGTAGACCCTATCCATATTTGTAAGGACCATGTTCCGGAGTTTTTTTGTTTTGGCAATTCCGTTTGACAAAACACACATTTTACATCGAGTTGTAATTTTAATTTTTAGAGTGTCTATTTAGGTATGGAAAGGAATCATCTCTTTATGTATTTTTATTCGAGTGCCGTAGTTTTTTAGTCAAGACAGATTGCTCATTTTGAAGACAAGGTTGGGTGCCAAGGATTTCTACTAGCACAACATTCTGATGAAGTTTGCTAGATGTTTTGCTCAAGCAAAACAGTCGGCAAAAAATACACAAGGCGTAGATGTTGCATGTTTTGCTCCAGCATTTTAAGGCCCTTTTATTATCAAAACATTCATTGTTTTTTTCTTTGGATATTTTGCTTTCGAAAGCAAAACAAATTAATAAAAACGCCGGTCTGCAATTATAAATACCGGATGTGTCTTTAGGGTTTTGGGCATCTCTCATAACATATAGCAGTCGACTTTTTGGAAGAAAAGAGAGAGAAGTTCTTTCATCTTTTGAGTGATTACCTTGGAGCTTCAATGCAATCGAACGATCATACAACTTCATAATCATATCCAAGAAGATGTCTACAATCTAGAAGTGATTTCTAGGGGAATACTTTTGGTGGGATTCCAAAAGTATCCAAGGAAGGCTTGTGAGATTCAAGGCGCTGGTGATCAAGATCACTGGGTGCGGTGTACGTGTGACTCGGCAGGTGATACCTAGAACTTTGTGAGGATTTACATCGTTTGGATAGGTATTTCTGTAACTGCACAATGGTTATAGTGATTTTGATTCCTTCCCGTGGTTTTTTACCCATTTAGGGTTTTCCACGTATATCTCTGTGTTGTGGGTTTTGATTGTTTGCGTGAATCTTTGTCAGTTGATTTAATTAGTGATTCGCATTCATACTGTTAGGGTTTTAACAGATTTTAAGAAAACCCTGATTTTTCAATATTTGATTTGAGTGATAAGTTTTCTAAAATATTTTAGCAACTGAGTTGCCAAAATAAAAATAAAAAAAAACTCAGCCTAAATAGAAGAAAAATTAAGGGGTGCTTTGGGTAAAAAACCAAAAAACCACTTTTGTCCTTATTCAATTTTTTTTTGCATTCGTTAGTTTTGTATCAAGATTTTATGGTTTCTGGATTCCTCTCGACGAGACGAATCTAACAAGTATAAAATTATAGTCAAAAACTTAATTTTTTTTTAATAAAGCCAAAATAGGTGGATTATTGGCCCTCGTCGAGAGGAATCCAGAAACTAAAAAATCTTGATACAAAACAAATGAATGCAAAAAAAAAAATTAAATAAAGACAAAAGTAATTTTGGTTGTGTTTGGTTTGAATTTTGAGTTTTGATTTTTGTAATGATTAGAGGGAGAAATAGGGGGGGTAATAATTAAAAAAAGGTATTAATAATTGGAGAGAGATAGAGAGAAAAATAAAAATAATATTTAAAAATAAGGGTAATAATTGAATAATAATTGAGAAAATCGATTCTTAAAAGCCAAATCAAACAAGGCCTTTTTGATTTTTGGTTTTTAATTTTTACCCAAAGCACTAAACAATCTTAGGCTTGGTTTGGCTAAATTGAAAAAACTAGTTTTTTGGATTATTGGTTTTGTCCTTATTCAAAAAAAATTTTGCATTTGTTGGTTTTCGGTCGATTTTTTGAGGTTTCTTAGCTTGTGGATTATTTTTCGTCTTTATTCACAAAACTTAAAATTTGGCTAATAATTTTATACTTTTTAGATTCCTCTCGTCGAGACAAGCCAAGACACCTCAAAAAATCAACCGAAAACTAACGAATATAAAAAAAAATTGAATAAAGACAAAACCAAAAAACCAATAATCTAGGTTGTGTTTGGTTTGGTTTTGGATTTTGATTTTTGTAATGATTAGAGGAAGAAATAGGGGTAATAATTAAAAAATAGGTATTGATGATTATAGAGAGATAGAGAGAAAAATAAGAATAATATTTTTAAATAGAGATAATAATTGAATAATAATTTAAAGAACCGATTCTTAAAAACCCAAACCAAATAAAGCCTAGTTTTTTCAATTTAGTCCAACCAAGCCTTACTCCGTAGTCTACAAATGAACTCCCAAACCAAGTCTGGATTTTACCCGGTGGAGAGAGAGAGGAGAGAGAGAGATGGGGGGATGGTGGTGGGGGACAGAGGCAGGGTCTTGAAGGGAACAGAGTCGCAACACAAGCAATCATTAGTACGGCTCTCAGTTGGACCCCCATGGATGGATACATACAACAGATACGTATCTTTGATGTGGGCCCCTGTAACTGCATCACACACACACACACATATATATTGATATTGAGGTAGTAATTATTATAGCAGTGATTGAATGGTCTCTCTTTTTTGGCTTCTGTTTGGTCCTTTTCTCTCTCCTTTGTCTTTTCTTTTTTCTTTTTTCTTTTTCCTTTCAGATTCTTACACCTTGTTCGTTTTGATTTTCAAGATCCGATTTTTTTAATTATTACTATTATTTTTATATTTTATTTTATTTTTTTTCTCTATCTCTCCAATTATTAATACATATTTTTTAATTATTATCTTTATTTTTTATTTAATCATTATAAAAATTAAAACTCAAAACACAAACTAAACACAACTTTTTTTTCTCTCTTCTTCTCACCCCCACTCACGCGTCCCATCTAAAGTAACTAGTAGGAGTACTTTCTCTTCAACCCCCCTCATCATTTCTTCATCCTCTCACATAAAAGAAGTGGGCCCGCTAACGAATCTTATAAAAATCTCATCCGAAAAAATCATACTACTCCTGTAAATTTATTCCCCAAATTTTTTTTTTTACCGGGTTAAATTTTTACATCATGTTGTTTAGCTCAACCAGAAAGATCGCCTTTTTGGATTTTTTTAACCTGACTAGAAAGAATGATATTCGTAAGGTAAGGTAATGAAATTAGAATAGTTTTGATAATAAGATGAAATTGATGATTTGTATGTTTGGTTGACACTGGATTAGAAGATATGATTGTTATTGCCGGTAGCAAACCCTCACCCCGGGATTCATAATACCCTTTGAGGGATTAATAGTCCGATAAGACTACAAGTCCGAGCTCGTTGTTTGAAACCAAACAAAATACTATTGCTGAATAATTAAGCGAAGTCAAATCTAACCTTAAAAAAAAAAAAAAAAATCACTTTTGACAAAAAACGCGGATGAGATCATTTCCGTCCGGTTTCGGAGAACGCAACCCAAAAGTCACGTCTACTCACTATTGCAAGGCATGCGTGGACCTAGAAAGTGAATTGATGAAACCACCCTGGCCTAATTCTTTCTCTTGAAAAACTTTATTTTTGTGGTATTTTTTGTCTATCTTTTGTACTCAAATATTTTTAAATTTTTTATTTCTCTAGTCAACATGACAATTGAGTGTAAAAGAGTTGACCTGAATCCAATAAAAATTAAGAAAAAAATAATACTCCCTCCGTCCCAATTTTATAGTCTCTTATGAGAGTTTGTGCCATTTTTCAAAGTGTTATATCTTATAATCTACAATGTTTTAGGTGATTTTGAAACTTTGTTTATTAGATTAAATCAAGATCTATCAAACAAGATCTATATTACATATAAAATGTATTACCGATTAAAATATATAATTATTTTTTTATCCGATTAGAATATAACAAAGGACTATAAAATTAGGACGGAGGTAGTAAAAAGATAAAGTGCCAAAAAGTCGTCATGAAATAGGCCAACGGAGCCGTACACTTCTTTTACGCTCCATTGTGGTCATGCGCGATTCATGAATTATTTAGTTCAATGTCAACTTTTGAAAAAATTATTCAAACCTTTTGGTGCGCTGCTAGATTCTTCAACCATCACACATTGTGTGACGCTCAACTTTAAATATGCACTTGAAATCAGTAGTAGCGATAGCCATGGGGATGGATCGGGCTCGGAAACTACTATTCCCAATCTCTAAATCCCTTATTCATATCTATCTCCAAAATGGAGATTTATTTTTATCTTTCATCTCCGCTTCAAATGGGGAATGAGGATCCCCACGGTAATTTTGGGATCCAATCATTTTTCCAGAGTTAACAAGTAAAGAGTTATAGAAGTCCAATTACAAATCATTTTACCTAAAATGCAATCACTGGGCAACCCCTGCGCGTGTAAAACTTCATGTGTTTGTAGAACAACATAAAGAGTGCAGAAAAGTAGAAACTATGAAAAGTTCTTATGTATATTCATGACATTAATTAAAATTGATTAAATGCAACATGGATTTTCTAGTTGATAGATACATAATTGCTTCAAAGGAAAATAGACTACAAGTCTACAACTCACTATTGATATGCCCAGGAAACAGCATATGATAGCACCAAATGATAAGTATTCAAATAACAATACCAACTACTTTCAAGTAGTCTCTGAACCAACAAAAAAGTCTCCAGATCACCCACAACAAGTGTTATAATTAAAATTGAACTAAATTTCAACAAGATTACAACAACTAAGGTAGCATTAATATATTTCATGAATAGACCCCAAAGTTTTCAAAATTCATGAATAGACCCTTATATTTCAGAAATTCGGGGACGGGTACGGAGTGGGGTACAGATTCGGGGTGGGGACATGTCTATCTCCACCCCCTATCCAATCCCCGAACATTTTCAAAAAAAAATTTCATATTCTATCCAATCTCCAAACAGATCTTCATATTGCCGATCCGTTCAGATTGAGGATCAGATCGGATTCGGACGGGACAGATGAAATAGCCAACCCTAATCAATACACTTGTGATGGAAGATGAGTCAGAAGTATCATGTAACGGTGCCCCGAAAACATAAATAATGTGTAAATGTGTGGTAAAGTTTATGAGATATGAGATCAAATGTGCAGTAAAGTTTTATTGGTGAAATGTGTAAATTAATCAAAAATAAATGTCAAACGCCTGAATTTTTTTTAATAGGAAAGTAACTAGTAATTAGAACATCTCCAACACCATTTTTCTTAGGAGAAATTGCTTAAAAATGGAAGTAGGGGTAAATAATTGCCATTCAATGACACACTTTTCAGAAATTAGAAATAAATGAGAAGGAGAAAAATACTTGCAAAGACATTGAGTGATGTACATAGTTAACCTTGACCTAAACTACTATTTCAAAATAACCTAAACCCTTTCTATCTTGTCCCCACGGCCTCCCTCCCTCTCTCTCTCTTTCACTTCACCAAATCACATATACCCCAACCCACAAACTCCTTTTAAAGCAATGGCTGAAAGAAGAAGAACTAATCCACAAACTCATGAGGGCTAAGAGTTTGAGGGTGGAAGCAAAAGCACTTCGGAAGTGGTTAGCCAGGGACTTTGTTAGTCCGTTTTTCTTCATAGTTTCTTGCCTTGTTCTGGGTCTTACAAGGGTCATCCTTTGCAGTTAGTGGTTATAACTTTGGATTTGGGCAAATGGGTAATGTTGTTTTCGAAGTTGGATCAATATTGTTTTTGGGATGCTTAATGAGATTACACAGCGAAACATAGGGAATTGGAGGAAAGAGGTGAATGTAGAATATGTTGTTCTGATTTTATATTTTGTGGAAGTTCATCTTCCTTGGTTCATACGACCTATAACAAGAAAGCCCTTTAAGGGTTTTTTCGTTATAGATCTAGGGTTGTATGCAATGATTTTTTTACACAATGCAATTGGTTTATCTTGTTTTTCTCTTATTGTTCATACATTCTTCTTCAATTGAATCCCTAAATTCTTAGATTTTCATATACTTTACCAGCCAAAGAATGAAAATATTAGGATTCATGGACAATTTTTCTAGTCTTTTTGGTGACTTCTGGGGTGATTTTATTGCGAGGACCCCTCAAAATTTGAAATTGTTGCATACAACAACTATGAAACTTATCACACACAAGGTGTTTGGTTAAATGTCTCAAAGAAGATGTATTTTCTTTTCATTCTCAGGGACCAACTTGGGTGCAATTAATTTTTTAAAGAGTGCAACCACATTGCATGAACATAGACGTAGGAACGCTGCAAGGATAATAATATATTTTCAGAAAGTGTGACTTGACAACACACTGCACCCCCCGTTTGGACCAAATTGGGTGTAATTATTTCTTTTAAGAGTGCAACCACATTCCACGAATGGTGCAACACAGACGGAGGAACGGTGCAAGAAGAAGAATATATTTCTAAAAACTGTGACCTGACAACACAATGCAACCCCGTTTGGATCAACTCAGGTGTAATTAATTTTTTTAAAAGTACAACCACATTCCACAAATGGTGCAACACAGACGGAGGAACGGTGCAAGGAGAACATATTTTTAGAAAGTGTGACCTGACAACACACTGCAACCCCGTTTTGATCAACTCAGGTGCAATTAATTTTTTGAAGAGTGCAACCACATTCCATGATCGGTGCAACACAGACGCATGAACAGTACAATTAGAAGAATATATTTCCAAAAAGTGTTACTTGACAACACACTGCAATCTCGTTTGGACCAACTTGGGTGCAATTAATTTTTTGAAGAGTGCAATCACATTCTATGAATGGTGTAACACAGATGTAGGAACAGTGCAACACAGGTGTAAGAGGAGGGAGAGTGAGGGGGTTGGTTTAGAGGGATTTTTTTAGACAAGGGTATTTTGGTCTACACAAAAATAGGTACCATATATGTGCAATTAAAATTTTCCTTTCTATGTTATATGAACAATTTCCGAAAAAGTACACCACAAGTTTGCCATTACATTCCCTACTTCCATTACATGCTCCCCTTTTTCCTAAGCAAAGTCAAAATATAACATATCCCTCCCAGGAAGACCGTTGGCATGATGATGCTGGCCCGAAATTTGGAGCCAAATTTTCTTTTTTTCTATTGACTCAGCATTTTGGCTCAATCACCGTCAGACGTGGTGTTTGAATCTCAATCCGAATGTCCAGATGTTAAGGCGGACAAAACTTTGGAATCATTCACTCAAACAAAAGCATCATCTCCAACACGCTCGCTGAAAGGAAATTGGTAACATGTCTCATTCTTTCTAGCTCTTATTACAAGCCATTTTGCCTCAATCCAGTAGTTTTGATAGCTAAAGTTAACACCCGGGGTGCATGTTGGGCCGTCCGTGTTCGGCGATGAACGGCTCGAATCACATCTTGTCCAAACACATTCGAACCGTTCACCACTAAACAAACCGGAAGTAGTTTATCGGAAAGACTGACGACTTAGATTAAAAGCAACGTGGATGTGGACAAAGACTATCCCCAATTCAACAAATTGAAGGGTGATAAACACACGACTCTCGTGTGGTCAATCAAGTTGTGTTTGGTTTGAATTTTGTAATAATTAGAGAGAAAAACAGAGATAATAATTAAAAAAATAAGTATTAATAATTACAAAGAGATAGAGAGAAAAATAAAAATAATATTTAAAATAAAAATAAAAATTTAAAAAATCGGTTTTTGAAAACCAAAACTAACAATGCCTCATGATCTCTGTCTTGAACAATCATGGAAAGAGAATGGCGAGAGGGGTCCCTCTCCATTGTATCTTTGTCAGTGACCCCCAGTCTTCAATTCTTCCATCATTATGATCTTCATAAGATACCTCATTCTCCGGACCCACTGACCAGCTTTTTCTATGCACACAAACACGCAGAGAGGCTGCCATGATTTATCATGAAAGATCACTATTTTAGCTCCTTTAAAAAAAAAAAAAAAAAATTATCCTGTCAGGAGTGCTCAGATTAGTTTACACATATCTCGACTAATCATATTCTCTGTTGCGGTCAAAAACATGTCATTCACAATGAGATCAAGAGATTTACATGAAATTATTCTCTTGTGACCTAACCCCCATAATTAACCTTAATCAATTTTATAAATAACAAATCTGTCAACCAACTGGGACTATAATTCTTTGATATGGTGGTTCCCCTTTGGTAGAGGTGTAGGGTACATGGTATATGAGCAAATTGACTGTTGCCATTATTGGTTTCACATTTTTCATGTCAAGGCCAGGCCAACAGATGATTAGTGGACAACATACATAAATATGTATGCTAACTCAATTCCACCTATCTATCAGTAAGTATGAGGTATCGCATCATTAATATTGCCATAGTGTTTGGTTCTTGCCTAAATGAGTTTAGCTCATTCATTATTAGATCATTAACTATTGAATTCCTGGTAATGAGGTTCTTATTCCTTGGACATTACAACAATGCTAGCATAGGGTGGTTGCAAACGAATCAAGTCACTCAAGATTCGGCAACTAGCTCGGTTTAAGCTTGAGTTTTGAATTTGGTTTTTTGTACCCTTATCTAGACATGTTTTATGTCATCAGGACAGGCCAATTGCCTTGTTGACAAGGGTGGACGGAGGTGTGACAAGTGGGAAGTGTCACCGAGGAGCAGTGAAAACCTCTTCAAATAGGAGTATTTTAAATATTTGTCCCACAACATAGAATTGCTCAAAAAATGATGAATCACACATCTCTAAATATTTGACTCTACAATCTAAAAATACTGCCTCCGTCCCTATTTGTTTCTTGCATGCTTTTGGAATCTATTCCTTTAAAATGGCCAAAAGATCACTGTCAATGTTTGATCAAGCATCCAAGTTGTTTTTATTTTTATTTCTTTTGGTAATGAAGAATGTTACGATGAACGAGACTAATTTCTCTAACCCCTTCCACAACTCTTTCCACGCATTTGCGTGAGGTGAGATGGCCCCAAGTACAAATGACTACCAATGGGAATTGACCTTGGGATGTTGGGGTGATCATAAGTCCCGCCTAGACAATTGATCAAGCTGTTACCAAGACAAAGTACAATCAATTGAAGCATCAGTTTTGTTATCTGCTCTAGCAAATTGTTACCATGAAAAAAAGCGCGGGACAACACCTGCCCTACCAACTAATTGCCCATGCACCCTTCTCTAATCATGCAAATTTAAGCTTAATTTCATACCATCATTTCATAATTACCATAACACAAACAATAGCACAGAACAAAGCATCATTTTGCTCAATCACATGGGCTTTCATGGTTTTCATGTAATCATTACAACTTAATTATCAGACAAGCATGAGAAGAACTAAAAAATGTGCACCTTTTTCTCTCTTCTGAAAAGTGTTTTTGACTTGATATGATTGAGAAGGAGACACACATTGCATTGTTATTTGATTAGGCTCTTTGATTCCCCCTTAAAATTGCAGACAAAGAATTATTATATGCATTATGTGAAACTATGATGATGGTTAATGAGTGATACCACTTCTTTGATGGACCAGACCAGTGGCCATTCATAAAAAGTCTCACCCAAAAAAGGGGAAAGAAAAAAGTGAAAAAGAAGCCAATATATATCCAAAATTGGCGAGCATTGGTTGGTAAAAAAGTAAGCTTTGGCCCAAAACCACTTTTCTTTGATTGTGCCTAGTCTAACCTTATCAAAATCACCATAAAGAAAAACCCACTAGTAGTACTCATAATGACATACTCCTTCCGTCCCATATTTGTTGCCCATTTTTACTATTCACGGCATCTTAAAAAATAAATTTTATTTTTAAATGTGTATCTTTATATATTATGTATCAAATATGGATGTAGTTTGATAGATTTTGGTAAATTCGATTTAGCATTTTTTAAAAAATTATAGAAAACATTATAGATTTAAAAATATAAGCAATTTAGAAATGACACGCATGCACGCAAATTAAACAATAACTTTGAGACAGAGGGAGTAGTAAAGGAATAGGTTGGAAAAGGATGTTATTAATAGTACCATGTAGTAAGTGGTTGCATATGTGCAGGCTGAAGTTTTGTTCAAAACTATTTGGGTCTCCATATTTTAGGCCCAAACTCACAAGCCCGTAACCCAAGTTTTCTTAGTATTTTATTGGGTCTGAATTCGCTGAATTTTGATTTCCAACAATAGTCCACCAAAATACCTTCTCCTTTCTTTGATTTCACTTGAGAATATGAGTCATTTCCCGTTCTATGGCTCCAGTTTTTCACTGATCAAAACACCAACATCTAAACTGTCTAAATCAGTTTACGTGCACCTTGATTAAACAAAAATGGCAAATGGGTGGTACAGTAGTATGGAATTCCAAGAAGAAAAACGCAGCGTACATACTTGACGCTGTAAACAAAGGACTCATAGCACAGCTTCGGTCAGGAATTATCCGGACGAGATGAGAAGAAAAAACGGAATGAGAGACTAAACTATGACACTTAAGCTGGTTCAACACTAGATCAAGAAAACACTGATTTCGATTTTACCGGGACAAAAAAAAAGCTCACTGATTTCGCTTGGTGGGCTGGAAATGCCAGAGCTAATTGAATAAACGAAAATTGAGAAAGACAACTGCAACCTGGAAACCTTGCATGGTCTTTTACAAATACATCCTTACTCGGTAAGATATTTGATAAATCAGGAAGGGGAAAAAAACTGAAATATCAATTACCAAGAGGCACCCGGAAGAGAGAAACACAA
Source organism: Vaccinium macrocarpon (assembly GCA_022606695.1). Taxonomy (NCBI): domain Eukaryota; kingdom Viridiplantae; phylum Streptophyta; class Magnoliopsida; order Ericales; family Ericaceae; genus Vaccinium; species Vaccinium macrocarpon. The sequence goes on along the minus strand of CM040176.1, from coordinate 6,995,618 downwards.
TTCAGATCAATACTTCAATGATTACCCCAACACAAAATATCCAGACGTATAAAGCTTGCAATAGGGTTTAAACCACTCAAATATAACATGCACATCTCTATCAACTGGTAACATTGTATTAAATAAGGCCATATCAATAGCCCTTTTGTCCCACAGAAAGCCAATTGCTAGATCCAGGATGACATCCAATCAAGCTCCATAGAATCAGAAAGCACAACTTTGGTAACAATGGTTGCAGAACCATCATAATTTTCATTGTACTGGCAGCCAGCAAATTATTTTCTTCATCTTTTCAATAAGTCTTAAAACAGGGCCACATAAAGGGAGTAAGTCCGAATTTTTTAGCTACTACAAGCAAATTTTACAAAGAAATCTACAAGATATAATTCAACCTTCTCCTCCTAGGTGCACGAGAAGCTCCATTGTCTCTATCTGGAACTCCGGAAATGCGATTCCTTCTCCTTGTAGATGAAGAGGGCTCAGTCAAGTCCATTTCAGTAGGCGCATCAGGTCTCAGGTTTTCCAATTGCCCATCAGAAGAAGAAACATCAGCTCTTTCGGAAGAGGAAGCTAGGGTTGCTGCAGAAATGATCTCAGCTGCAGAATCCGTAGTCTGGTGGTGGTTTTCTTCAGCAGCAGCACTGCTTGTAGAAGGATGCCCTCTGTCAAATCGTAGAATCCGTTCTCTAGTTCTCCCCATAAGGGCATCTTGGATACGCATAACAGCATAATCCTCAAACAAACTTGGATTATCCAATTCAGATGAAGCAGAAGAACGTGAAGCATCCGCTTCCGATAATACCCTCAAAAAATGACGAGAACGGAGGCGACGGCTGCCACCTCCTAACAGTGGGTTCCTCGACAACTCAGAGATAGGGATATGACCGTCTATAGTTGCAGGATCGAGATCCTGCTGCTGTGGGGGGTCTCCTCCGGTGGCACCTAACCGCATTCTTAATCGTCGAATTGCTTCTGAGGATAATGCGCGTTGTTGCCTAGCACTCTCTATTCTATGTGCTTGGGGTCTTGGAGGCACCTTCACTCCAGACTCCGACTCTGACACGCAATTACTGTCTCCATTGCCAAAAATAGGAGTGACATTCGAATCTGTTACCTCTCCCTTGCAAACTGGGCATTCCTTGGCAGTTGAATACACATAAGGCAGCTGATAAAAGCATGCCCAACAAAACAAGTGACCACAACATGTCAGTATCGGGTCTCTTGCCGTGTCCAAGCATACATTACAGTCGAAAAACCCACCACCCTCACTGACAACCTTTTTAACTTCCGTATCCAATTCCAAGGCCTTCGCAACCAAATGAGAACTATCCCTTTTGCAACTTTTGTCCCTCTCAACAGTCTCCCTATTCTGCTCTGTGCCCTCAGTACTTTCAATCAATGCATCACTTGTTTCGGGAAGGTGGTTTCGAGCTTGTCGCCATCTCTGACGCTGCCTTGCCCTAGCGTTGACAGCTTCAAGCTGTCGGATCCGATCTTCAATCCGACTGTGGGTTGTTTCCTGGTCATTCAATCGAAAGCCTTGCCCAAGCCCCAGCCTTGAACCAGTAGATGGGTCTCCACTCTCCCCATTCTGCTCTGTACCCGCACTAATTCCGATTGTTCCAATCAACGCATCAAGATTTTCGGGAAGGTGGATTCGAGCCTGTCGCCATCTCTGGCGCTGCCTTGCCCTAGCCCTAAATCCTTCAAGTTGTCGAATTTGATTGTCAATCTGGTTAGTGGTTGTTTCTAATTCATTAAACAGAGATCCTAACCCTATCCCTGAACCACTAGATGGATTTAGGGGTTCCTGGTTCAAATCTAGGTCCATAACTGAATCAACCCTCATGTTATCTTCCATCAGATAAGAAAGATCCATAATTGAATCATCCCCTATGACATTATCCATCATATAACACGAACCCAAGTTGAAATTCCAAACACCCACTTCAATTTACCTCACTAGATCGCTAACAGAAACCCGAATAAACTCAAAACTGGTACAATTTGGGTCGTTTGCGAAACAAAAATTAGGGTTTTACAAAATCAAAAAGATCTTAAAAGAATTTATTTGTTAATGGATAAACATACAAGGGTAAAGAAAGAAACTAAAGGAACACTGAATTCCATGTTTTATGCCTATGCATTAACCTATGTAGACAGAAAGGGGATGAATTAGAAACCTGTGGGAAAGAGGTGAATTCAGCTAAGATGCTGATAAGAGAGATTCAGCTAAGATGTTGATCGCTCACGAGAAAAGAGTAATTGATGGAGCTTTTCATCGAGATAACTGGATTCTTGTTCTTAGCTTCTTCAATTGACGGTCTGATTCATCTCTGTGCGTGTGTGTGTGAGAGAGAGAGAGAGAGAGAGAGAGATCCCAAAGACGAGGCGAGCGAGAGAGACTTGGCGCACCTTTGGACCCGTACGTAAGGGAAAATTTCAAAAGAACCCCCGAGCTTTGGACGAAATGTCCCGTAAACACCTTAACTTCAGTAAACGTTGATTAAACCCGGACTCTGACACTCGTAATCAATTCTCCCCTCAGTGCATTTCCTGTCCAATACTTAATGAGGAGTCCTACATAGTGCTTATGTGGAAATTTGTTGCAGGTGTAGCCCCCAAAACCACGTTGTTTTGGGGATTAGTCATAGATTTCCAAATTTTTTGTTACGCATCGTCTTATGAGACAACTTTGAGGTCCCACATAAATGATCCAAACCGATAAAAAAATTTAAAATAATTATTCAATTGGTCATAAAAAATAGACCCATCACATATCTATAAGTATTGATCTAATTAGTTCAATTTTTTTATTTCAAAATCAGAACCTTATAATCTAAAAGAATTTTGAAAAAAATTATAAAATTGTGCACCTGATATCCCTTTGATATGAACCGTAGATATTGTAGCGCTTGTCGAAGAGCATTCACTAAAAAATTTATCTTGATCGGCCATCGATAGGTATAAAAAATACAAAAATTATGAACAGTTTTGATACCTATCAATATCTGATCAAGATAAGTTTTGTAGTGAATGCACTTCTCAACAAGTGCTATGATATCAATAGTTCAGATCAAGGGGATATCCAGAGAACAATTATATAATTTTTTTCAAAATTCATTCAGATTATAAGGTCCTGATTCAAAATGAAAAATTGAAATAATTAGATCAATTACTGATGGACCTGATTTTTTTAAGACCAATTGAATAATTATTTTTAAATTATTGATTGGTTCGAATTATTTTTGTGCGATCCCGAAGTTCGCCCTATAAGATGACATGTAATGAAAAAATTGGAAGTCCATGACTAAGCCCCCCAAAACGATGTCATTTTGGATGCCTATTGCCTACAACTGCAAAAAAATGTCCACGTAATTGCCATGTAGGACTCTCCAATATGTATTGGACGGGAAATGGAATAAGGGGGAATTGATGACGAAGTGTCAAGGTTTGGGGTTTAATTAACATTTATTGCATTTCAGGTGTTTACAAGACACTTTGTCTAAAATTTAGGGGTATTTTTGAAATTTTTCTCTGTTCGTAAACCCCGCTAAATTGCTCAGTAGGCGTCGTGTCGATATGATTTATTGTGTTTTTTTTTATAAAAAGATTAAACCGAACTAATTTTGGCATGTTTTTTGAACTAATTTTGGCTTGTAAGTACTTACTATAATTTTATTTGAAATTTCTATCTTTATCTTTATCTTCTTCTTTTTTGGCTTAAATACTGTTTTGGTCCTTGAAAAATGGCCTCAGTTTAAAAAACATCCTTGCAAGTATTTTGGTGTCAATTTCATTCTTGTAAAACTTTTACGATTTCAATCTTACCCTTTCCATCCAAGGGGTGACGGAAAATGCCTACGTGGACTAATTGGAGCCCAGTCATCGCATGACATGTACCATTTCAACAAAAATAGTACGTATACAATACTATGCCACAACGCCATCCACAACTGGGTTCAAAACGACGTCGTTTTGGACCCCAATCCAAAAAAAAAAAACACTGAAAACACAAAACCCTTCCCTAAATTTTTGATTTTGGTCATTGAGACTTAAGAGTGAGAGAGCGAGAATCTATGCACTCGCCGCCGCGACCCCACCAACGAGGATGTGTCCACCTCCTGCGACCACCACCACCTCCATACGCCAACGAGATTCAAACTCTCTAACCAATCTCAAAAACCTCTGCAACTAGACACAAATTCTATGCACCACCACTGGAACTGTTTTCACATCGTTCCCAAACCTCTCCCTTTTTGATCTCAACAACAACAATCTCTTTGGGTCCATTCCACTCAATATAAATCGGGTCAGTCCCACATAAAGTAACCAATCTCCAAAAGATACGGTACTTAGAATTTGGATCAAACTAATCAGAAACATCAGATTGAAAAAAATGAAAACGTGTCTATGTGGGGTTTCTCTCCTTGATAAATAGACAGCTAAAATTGGGATTTGAAAACAAGGGGGAAAGTGTACGTTTCTATTAAATCTGTGTCTATGTGGGGCTTCTCTCCCTCATCGATGTTGGTGCGAAGAGGGTAGATTTAGGGATAAATGAAATGAGGGGAGAGAGAGAGTATTTGGGTGAATTATTTATTTTAAGTATAGATTTGGATGATTGGACATCCGTTAGTCCACATAGGCATTTTCCGTCACCCCTTGGACGGAAACGGTAAGATTGAAATCGCAAAAGTTTACAAGGACGAAATTGACACCAAAATACTTACAAGGACGTTTTTAAAACTGGGGCCATTTTCCAAGGACCAAAACAATAGTTAAGACTTTTTTTTTTTTTAATATTATAGGGGTCTCAAGTTAGCTTGTAGTCTTGCACTCACTTCAGACAATCTTTATTTGTGGACAGACCAATGGACATGTGAACCTAAGGCCTCCTTTGGGTAAAAAACCGGTTTTTTGGTTTTTCTATTTTGTCTTTATTCAATTTTTTTTTTGCATTCGTTAATTTTACATCAAGATTTTGTGATTTCTGGATTTGTTTCGATGAGACAAATCTAACAAGTATAAATTTATGGTCAAAACTCAATTTTTTTTAATAAAGCCAAAATAGGTGGATTATTGGCCACCTATTTTGGTTTTATTCAAAAAAATATTTGGTTTAACCATAAATTTATACTTGTTAGATTCGTCTACTCGAGAGGAATTCAGAAATCACAAAATCTTCATGTAAAACTAACGAATGTAAAAGAAAAAAAATTGAATAAGAACAAATGAAAAAACCAAAAACCAGCTTTTTACCCAAAGGAGGCCTAAGCGATCCTCTTGCCCAAAATATTAAATGTTTTTCTTCTTAATTGTCGTAGTATGTTTTTATTTGGTTTATTTTTTATGTGTGTGCATAAAATGTAAAACTACGTAAATTCGTTTACTTTTAAAACTTAACACGTGTCCATCCAAGTTCCATCATAAATTTATTTCACCTAAGAAAAGAGTGTTGAACACAACTTTAAATTCTAACTTTTTCCATAGTGATGGTACGCTAAGTTCTATATTTTCCTTTCAAATTATGGATGGACAATATGCATTTATGTAATTAGACATAATTATATCTGTATAATTGCATGTATAGGTTGATGAAATATATATTGGGACTTGAATAACATTCTTATACATTAGTTTCTGGCATGATTTCTTTGTAGTTGTCATATGCTCTTTCAGATTAGTCAGGTTAACTCATCGGCCATCGCATAATTGGTAATGTAGCTTGCTCTTGAGTTATGAATTTGAAATAATGTTCCATTTCCATTGAACTTATCCAAATCTGCATTTTATTCACTGCACTAGGAAAAATTCATGGTCAAAACCTTTGTTTTTGTATACCTTCGCAACTCAGAGTCCATGGTGATTTTTTTGCAATTTGTTAAAGAATAATTGATATTGTCATTCATATGTTCCAAATTTCTTCGTAAAGTTCACCTAGTACTAAAAGTCTTGCATCGGTCCTAAAAGTCCTGCATCTGTCCTGATTTTTTTATTATAACCGAGGAACATCCCTACAACATGTCATTAATTGGACCCACTGCACGACCCAAACCTCAGAGGGAGCTGGCGCAACCCACACTAGTCATGGCCCCCTACTTAGCATAGGTACTCACCCTGCGGGGAGTCGAACTTTTGACCAAAGAGACTACCCCTTAAGTCAGACACTCGCCCTAATCGCTGGGCAACCCTTGGGTGTGTACCATCCTGATCTTTATTCATACAATTTCCGTAAACAATTCAATTAAACACGTTTGAAAAAACTAATTTCATTTTTTGTTTTCTTTCTCTCTACGTAGTTTTATTTGCATAGATTCAAATCTAGATGTGTCTAAAATCGTATTAGCTCGCGAGTTTAAAAAGAGAGTTTATTTTAAGTTCTTCCTTGGCTTTGCTAGCAGGCTACTCGAGAAGATTACTGAAACATGAAAAATGCCAGCAAGGAAGATGCAATTGATGTCAGCTTACTTAGAGAACAAAGCAAAACACCACAGAGAAAAGAAGTGCAGTAAGTACGCCCGCATCACCACACCGTGCGCTCTCATCCACCCATCTCACCCTTCCCACCCCTTGACAATCCTCCCAATCCCAACCTATCCTAATGGTTCCTTCACGGGCAACACATTCGGGTACAATGGCAGAGCGAATGGCTACGATGGGCCACAGTAAGTTTGGTCATCATATTCACCGCGCTTCTTTGGCCACCACACTACTCCTCGACGTCCACCCCCATGAGCTACAACTATCGTTTGATTGCCCTTGTAAGGATGGAAGTTCCATATAAAATTTGTAATGGGGCTGTCACAGGCAGAGGTTGTTGCAATGGATGAGATGTTGGAAACTCAACTGCAAATCGCAAAGATTCATATCAGATGAACGTACAGATCACAGATGTTTATGCAACTTGAGAGTCGCACTTCTCATCCTCCAATTAGAACAATTACTATATATGGATTCTGTAATGCATAAGAACATAAAAAACAATTACAAGTGGGGCAATAGTAACGATAAAAAAAAAGTGGGGCAATTTTGGGAATGATTTATCACGGCTCAAGAAAATTTTAGGACATTAGGAGAATCAAATACTCTAAGTTAAATAACATGATAAAGCTTTATCACTTTAGTATTTGCTAATAATTTTCTTTCTGAGTCTGTGACATTCTCTCTTCTATAGATTCCCAACGCAACCTTTAGACTTTTCCTTTCTCCTTTTACCTACTTCACTCCAACTATCGCCAACAACCGGAAGAACAAGACTTCCAGAAGATTCACAAAAACACAACCTACTGTCACCTGCCAAAATCTGTAAGACTAGTTCTAGAGAAAAGTCTTAAACACATGTTTGACACTCTCCTATTCAATGCAATATTGTGTGGAATTTTTTCTTTGATAAACAACTTTTGTTAGCAAAGCATTCTGAAAGATATTGGCTAATAGATTCCAATTCTGCTAAAGAAGTGGTAACAAAAAAAAACTGGTAAACACCATAAACTGTACATGGAGTGGGAAAGGAAAAGTCCACAACTGGCTGGCTGAAATAGGTAGATCCAAAGAAGGTTCAAATGAAATGTCAAAGGGATGCACAAGATTTGAGAATCTTAGCGCTGGTTAATGTCGAGAATTGTTTTCTAAATTCTTGACACAGGTGCAGTCTACATGGGCTGGCAATGCAAATTTTACATTCACGAACAGCGGCTGGAATCCATGCAACTTGCTTCATCTACTACCAACCTCATCATCTAACCAGGGGTGGATCCAGTATAGGCACAGAGGGGTCACGTGACCATCCTCAAAATGCAATTTCTTCCTTCACGAACAGTGCTTTCACGCAACTCGCTCCGTCAGCCACCCATCCCACCCACTTCACCCTATAGCCTTGTCCCTTACCCAACTTACCCCTTAGGCTCCTTCACCTTCTATTCCTGTGGTGAATTTGGATCTGGCTTTTCTCTTACTTGTTCTGCCCGTGACTTTGACCTCTTTGTCCACTGTGCTTCTATTTCTGATAGTACCCCTGTTGATCCAGTGCCCTTTCTGGAAACCCCAATGTCTGATACTACTTTCACAGAGCCAATGACAGAGCCTTCTGCGGTGCTTACATAGATTCAACATGAGTCCCATGCCAAACACGCCCTTAATCTTTTGCCTAGGGCCCCTAGTGCCAACCGTATGTTCATTGGTGATGGATGTGGGGAAAATGGTGATAACTCAGTCTACCGTTGCTCCACATGTGACTATGATCTTCACGTTAAATGTGCTTTCTTGAAAAAAGTTGGGGATCGTGTCGATCACCAACACTCACTCACTCTGTATTACTCTAACCCGTTCCAGGATAAGGGCGGGATATTCGAGTGCGATGTCTGTCATTATACAGTCCCGTTGAATTCTTGGATTTCTGTTGTTTAGATTGTAACTACGGAACTCATGTGAACTGTGAATTGTGCATTGGGTAAGGAAGCCCGAAAGTAGAGGTGGAACTTGGAAAGTTTATTGCAGCTCAACAAGAGCCCAGTAGGGCTCATACACAGATTCACCACAAGTCCCACGCCAAACATGCCCTCAATAATCTGTCTAGTACCCTGGTGCCAATCGTGAGTACATGTGCAATGGATGTGGTGAAAGATGCAATGATTCGGTATACTATAGCTCCATATGCGACTATGATCTCCGCATTAAATGTGCAGACTTGAAAGAAACTGCAGATCGTGTTGATCATGAACACCCTCTCACTTTGTTCTACTCGAATCCATACTAGGGTAAAGGTACCTTTGAGTGCGACGTTTGTCATTACAACATTCTATCAGATCTTTGGATTTACTGCTGTTTAGATGGTGCCAACTGTGTATTGGGTAAGGAAAGCCCGAAAGCAGCAGTTCAACTTGAACAACTTGCAGCAGCTCAAAGGGAACTTATGAACCTTCAAATCAAAATGCAAACCAAAACGATGACAACGAATGCCATATTACAAGAGGAAATGATGACAGCGAATGCCATACTACATTCATCAACTGGCAGTTACTGGTTCCGCGGAGATGCAACTGGGATGCCATATATACCAATTGGTTTGGAAGGGGTTCCAGTCAGGGATGGAGTTCCCGAATTCATGTGCTACTCTTTTGGTTATTCTGTGGAGAATTTATATCCATCTCAAAACCAATTGGCAATGAGTGGAGAGGTCCCAACATATATAAAGTGATCACCCATTCCACTCCTAAGCAATGTGGGACAATTTTCCTTAACATATTGGAGAATTTATATTCATCTCAAAATCAATTGGCAATGAGTGGAGAGGTCCCAACATATATAAAGTGATCACCTATTCCACTCCTAAGCAATGTGAGACAATTTTCCTTAACATATATATGTTGGGTGATCACTTTATATATGTTGGGACCTCTCCACTCATTGCCAATTGGTTTTGAGATGGATATAAATTCTCCCACGTATTTATTGTTGTACAGGAGTGGTTATAGATTTTTGGTGTCATTGTTTCTTTTCGGATTTCATTCATAATCTTGTTTCGAAGTTTTTGTAGCTCTTTTTCTATCATTTTCACGAGAGAAAAAAATCAGCGGTTTTCAAAGAAGCTTCTCCATCTAAATATATATATTTAAATGCTAGCCTAGAATAGGAGCAAAGGAGACCATTGAAGCTATGGCTTATGATGTTTCGCTTTTTGTGTTTTCTCTTGTCCATATTCTTTTTGGTTGCGACACTGGGTTGGATTGATAGAAGAGAAAATTGTCCATGCTTCAAGGACTCTGACTTTGTTAAAGTCCTGGATCCCTCTCATTCTCACATTTTTCGATTGAATTTTGATGATTCGAGCTATTAAATGGACTTGATCCGAGCAATTTTCACAAAGACTGTAATTTTACAGTCTTTATGAAAAACTGCCCTTCCCGGTCATTTTTTATGCTGATTTCTTGCGTGAATCCTTAAAAAACACTTTCTAAACACATTGGACGATTCGGATCCCGGCCAAATGAAGGTTGGTCGTAAGGTGTGGACATTACAAGGGTGTAGACTGGATCCTGACCCTAATATGCGGAATTTACCACTGCTAAAGCCAAAGATAGAAGAGCTCTATGCAGTGTCAGATATTACCAAAGTTTATATATCCATGTTATATATCTATGTTTTCTATGTTCCACAGGACCTGTGCTTTACCTTACAATCTTAAAGAGGCGAGATGTGATCAACAAAGCTATATAGATTTATAGTATTAGTCAATTACAAGGAATTGAACTATTTCTTACTCAAAGTGTCCTTACCATGTCAGTTGAGGAGCATTGCAAGAAAAGTTACTATGCAGGCACATGATGTGGAGCAAAAAGCCATAATCTATATCATACGTTATGATTCAATTTCAATTTGTTAAAAAAAGAAGTCACATGCATCCACATGTAGGGATAGTTGGAATGGAATTTCCCTTGAGACAAACGTTGACCTTAAGAGTTGGAAAACCAAAAGATGCAAAAGCAAGTCAACTAACTTATTTGCAGGAATGGGTCAATCCCGGGAAGGCTTTGTATACAACTAGGCCAGGAACTTGGCTGCATTACATAAACCTGTAATAAACAGTTTTCTAAATCAGATCGCCATTTTTATGCGCATATATATAGCCACAGTGCCCCACCTCCACCTCCACCTCCACACAAAAACATATCAGAGAGAGAGAAAGAGAGATGGGGTCCAAGCATTTCAGCCACCCCCATAATCTAACCATCCATCAAATACCAGAAGGGGAAACAATCAATTGCTCCGGTTGCAACGGAGCTGCGTCAGGTGCGGTCTATGAATGCATGCCATGCAAATTCTTCCTTCATGTACAATGTTTCCACGCAAGTCGCTCCATCGACCACCCATCCCACCCACATCACCCTTTAACCCTTGTCCCTTACCCAACTTACCCTTCAGGCTCCTTCACTTGCTATTCCTGCAGTGAACTTGGATCTGGCTTTTCTTTTTCTTGTTCCGCCTGTGACTTTGATCTCCATGTCCACTGTGCTTATCTTTTGGCAAATACACCTGTTGATCCATTGCCCATTTTGGAAGACCAAGTAGTGACTGGTACTACTTCCACTGAGCCGGTGACAGAGCCTACTGCACAGATTCAACACAAGTCCCATGCCAAACATGCCCTTAATCTTCTGCCTAGGGCCCCCAGTGACAATGGTATGTTCATTTGCGATGGATGTGGTGAAACTGGTGATGACTCGGTGTACCGTTGCTCCACATGTGACTACGATCTTCACGTTAAATGTGCCTTGTTGGATGAAACTGTGGATCGTGTCGATCACGAACATCCACTCAATCTGCACTGCTCTAACCCATACAAGGGCGTGACATTTGAGTGTGATGTCTGTCATTGTAATGTCCCATCAAAATCTTGGATTTACTGTTGTTTAGAATGTGACTATGGAACTCATGTGAAGTGTGTATTAGGTAAGGAACGCCCGAAAGAGGACGTGGAACTTGAAAAATTTATTGCATCTCAACAAGAGTCCACCAGGGCCAATACACAGATTCGCCACAAGTCCCATGCCAAACATGCCCTTAATCTTCTGTCTAGGTACCCTGGTGCCAAGGGTGAGTACACGTGCAATGGATGCGGTGAAAGAGGCAATGGCTCAGTGTACTGTTGCTCCTCATGCGACTATGATCTCCACGTTAAATGTGCGGGGTTGAATGAAACAGTCGATCGTGTTGATCACGAACACCCTCTCACTTTGTTCTACTCGAATCCATACAAGGGTAAGGGTGTGACGTTTGAGTGCGATGTTTGTCATTACAACGTGCCATCAGATTCTTGGATTTACTGTTGCATAGATTGTGACTACGGAACTCATGTGAACTGTGTATTCGGTAAGGAACGACCAAAAGCAGCGGTTGAACTTGAAAAATTTATTGCAGGTCAACAAGAACTTTTGCGTCTTCAACAGCAAATCCAAATGAAAAGGTTATCAGCTCAGATAATAGCATCATCAATCGAAGGTTGCAGACTCTGACCTTGGAGACCTTAGAATCTTATCATTGTGAGTTGGATGTTCCACTTGGTTGTTTTCTAATTTTGCCCCCTTGCTCTTCATATTATTTGAATATTGGTTTTTTTGTATTGTTATGCCTTCCAGTATCAAAAGTTTGTTTCCAAGACTCGATTTCTTTCGACAAATCAATGTGAATTTTCGATAAAATGCTGTAAAATTAAACCTTGTTTTTCTAATACCTTCTAGTCATGTCCATCGGTCTGCCATTTCTGCCTTCAATGGACTCATCCAAATCCATACTACAAGCAAAAATGTCCATTCTCCATAATTTTTGGTTTGCAGACCAACTAATCCATATGATCGGGTTTAATAACAAAGCTAGAATACCAAATCCTATTTGAATCCACACCAGTCAACCACATGCCAAACAATCGGAAAAACTACCGCCCGGCGCTCTGTGTCAAGACTTAAGAGTAAAAACTCCATAATGACTGGCAAACAAATGTGAATATGCATCAAACACCCAAAAGGCGTACAAAGATGTCACATATTATTTTTCATATTTCTGATATACATACAACTTCAAGAAAGGATTAAAATTTACAAGGGTTTGTGAGTTACCTCAAGAGAACCTTGTGCCATGACAAGAACAGCATCAATCTGTTGCCGCACCAGATTTCTTGAGTCTTTATTGAACCAAGAAATTGAAGTCCATGAATCATTTACGAGGTTTACCAGTGAATGAATGGGTTTCTCACGGGGTAACTCACTCGGGCTCAAAAACAGGACATTAATGAACCATTGACAGGAAAGTTATTCCTAATGATTTTCATTGCAAATGCTTCAACTGCAAATGCAACTGAGCAAACAAAAAGCAAAGCTTAGAGTTTTTGCTAAATGTAGCTTTACATACCCTTGGGGATTGTGAGAAATGATCTGGGAAAAAAAAAAAGAACCAACTTTTTCTCACCAAATGGCAAAATTTTGCAAGGAATGGGAAGGGACCAATAAAAAAGTTCCATTTTTATGATTTTCTGTTCATGTCTCATCAAATTATTCAATCCAAATGATAAATCTTGTAGTAAGAAGTTTTACTAGTAATTCCATTTTGTTTCTTTTCTTACCAAATCAGTCTAATCTAGAGGAAAAAAAACTTTGGGTGTCAGTATTGCAAAGTTTCTGGATTGCAATAAAGTTTGATTAGATGAGAGCTTACATTGATCATTCTCTTTGACATAGTTCATGATTTTTCAGGAAAACGACTTAGGAAAATTACTTCAAAACTTTTGTTTTTCCCTTTTTGAAAATCTTGAAAGAAGGGAAAATTGTGCTCACATGCATGAGATTTGCTCATGATAAATAATCCCATGGTGATATGCACGTTGTCCTCAACACTCTTATCCGTCGCACATAATACTAGACTCTACAGAAGTGTGTGGTGGATAAAAATGTTAGGACAAGACTTTAACAAACACTTGGTTTACATATGGAATATATCACGGCTAGTTTGGCTTAAAAAAGCCACTTGGCTTATTTTTAATTTTTATTCAATTTTCTTTCGTAGTATTTGTTAGTGTTGCACCAATTTTTTTTTTTTTTTATAGATAATTGATTCGTCTCAACGAGAAGAATAAAAAAAGTAAAAAATTAAATCAGAACTCAAATTTTTTTAATAAAGACAAAAATAAGTCGATAAACATAATTTGTCTTATTTTGTCTTTATTCAAAAAAAAAAATTGAATCATACAATTTTTTCATTTCCAATTCCTCTCGTCGAGACGAATTAATAATCTATAAAAATTTGACGTGAAACTAACAAAATGTAAATTTTTTTAATAGAAACAAAAAAAGGCTAGTTAGCTTATTTAAGCCAAACCAAAACGGTAAAACAAGGGGTACAGACCCCATATGTATAGACCGTGTACAGATGGGGTCAGGGATATCGTTGTGGGTCTCAAACGATTAATCTAAATAGTTCATCCATCTCAAAATCGAATTCCGAATGAGCTCAAGCGGGAATTGATACAATCAGATCACTTATGAGCTTGGGACCCCAATGGAGTTCCGACGCCGGTCGGTACTAGCGGAGTACGTATAGAACGGTTCCAAACATTGAAGTGGATTACACGATAGAAACTAAAGTCAATCAATACTTGTAATAAAGTCAAATTTCAACTCATCATAACCATGTGCCCCGAACCCAAGCTGGCAATTGACAAGAGTTACATGGAAGGAGAAGAGTCAACCAAAATTACGGATCCACCGCCTCACCCTCGTCCTTTTCTCTCAGTACACCGGAAAGCATCACCATATGATACCATGCAGCCCTTTTCCACCTTATTGGTACGGGGTCTCATTCCAAAGCGTGTTGGACTCGCACACCAATGAGAAAACTTTTTGTGTGCCGGATGGATACCGTTACAATGTCACGTGGTACTCTTTGATGCATCCAAGCCCTTAGAATATATTTTGGATTGCCAAATTTAAGGGTGGTATTTTTGTAAAATTTGGAGGCAAATTTACTTCAATAAATTTGAACTGTCCGAAATATATTTGGATAACTCGGATGCATCGACTAGTATCACGTGATGGTATCTGTCCGGCACCAAACAATTTTCTCCACACGAATATATGCGAACTCAGCCTAAGTTTCTTCCCGAATACCACAACCTCACGACAAAATTGACTGGAGAGTATTGAATTTTTCTGGTGTTAGTAATTTGGAATACATATCTAACAGGGTGAATATTATTCTTATTCAACGGTTGGCAGCATATTATATTTATTAAAAACCTAAAGGGAGGTTGGTGTAAATTACCCTTTTTGTTTTTATCAGAAAAATGTAGATCTCTCTTCTTTTTTTTTTTAGAGGTAAATATTTTCTTTATTATTTCCATGTTCGCTCACACGAGCCAATGTATAATACTCCCTCTGTTCCATATTATTTGCCCCTATGGGAGTATGTGTATTTTGCACACAAAAAATAACGTGTTTATGAGAACTTTTTTCGAAAAAAAATTACAACAATTTTTTCTTCTCAATGAGATCTTTAAATTAGTGTAAAGTTTGTTGAAATTTTTTTATGCTTGTACATTATTTTTTGCGTGCAAAATGCACGGACTCCCATAGGAGGCAAATAATATGGAATAGAGGGAGTAATTTACTACCATCCATTGGGTTCTACAAATCCTTTCCACAAAGTTTTCTACCTGTTTGGTGTAAAACCAATTCTGGTGTAACAAGCACCATTGCTGAGAAAAAGATTTATCACAAATGCAAACACAAAAGAAGAGCAACTGTTTCAGTATTTGAGCAACCTGCAGGTTAGAGAAATAGTTGTGGAGGTTCATCTGGGAGAGTGGAAAAACAACACCCCTCGAGATTATTCATGTCATTTCATTCTTCAAAATCAAGGTGTAGTAAACAAACAAAAAACCATCATCGATATTCAAGAAAAAGTTTTTTTATATCCTTAAAATGTGTATTGATATCCAAATCTATTTGCATTACATGCCTATTATCCTCTACCTAGGGTGGATGTTAGCAAAATCTTTATTTTTATTTTTATCATTACTCTCTCTGTTATGAAAGATGATGTCAAAAATCAATATCCACACGTCTCAAAAAATTATCTATATTTTATAATAATCCTACTTTGTATAATTTCTAAATTAATAGAACTAACTAAGATCTACTCCCTTCGTCCCATAAAATTTGTCCAGCACGGAGTCCAATAACTTAAAAAAAATAGTTCTTTGTAAAAAATAAAGTTATTTTTTTCTTCAAAAAATAATAGAACAAACATTGATCCATTAATTTGGACAAAAATTTAATTATTTTTTTCTTGACAAAAAGTCTATTTTTTTTGAGTCCTTAGACTCCGTGCCGGACAAACTTTGTGAGACAGAGGGAGTATCAAACAAGATTCATACCGTGTGTGTATATATTTATAATATTTGAAATTAAAATTTAAAAATAATTTTATGAGAGGTACGAATAGTAGTTTGACAATTTATGTGACGAGGGAGCATTATTTTTTGGGGCCTTTCCAGTGGGCTGTCAATAAATTAAGAACAAGACAAAAACATATGGGTCTTGTTCGTTTCTCTGTTTAGGTTTAATTTTAGTTTTAGTTTTGATGACATCATCATTTCCCTCATTTCTCTCTCTATCTCGCTCCACTTATTACACTTGCTGACATCATCAAAACTAAACTAAACTATTTAACCAAACACAACTTATACTCTCCAATGCACATTTTATATTTTTTAATACCTTATTACACACTTTTATGTATTTTTCATACATCTGACATCTATATTAGTATATTACAACGGAGAGTGATTTCGCAAAATATCTCTCTCACAACTGTCCTCTGTGACAATTTGGAGCAATGTGATCGAATCTCTTACCCAATTTTAAGGCTTCCCAAAAAGAACTTTGAAATAAAAAAGGATAGTTACTATTTTTTATTTTTTTTTGCTAAGGAAATGGATAGTTACTTTGGTCAACCATAAATTAACTTTGCTTCATAATCTTGGCCTTCAATTGAAAAGTTAAAATCAGGATTCAAATTTCAAAAGCCAAGATTTGTAAGATTGGCTTAATTCTTTTGGTATGGCCAGCATTCATTCGGACATTGGTTTTGGTCCTATCTTCTATACCAATTCCCATCTATAAACTTGATGCTACTTTCGGGTAGGGCTGTAAACAAGCAGGATCGAGCCGATCCCTATGAGGTTCGGGATCAATTCGATAAGGTATGAGTCAGGCTCGAGTTCGGCTTAGGTTAGATTCGAGCCTAGATAAGTGGGCTCGAGTTCAGCTTGTGAAAAAATTTCAAAGCTCGGTCTCGGCTTGATAGAGCTCGTTAAACTAAAACGAGCCAAATTGAGCCGAATTTAGGCTCAAATCGAGCTCGTTAGCAGTTTAGAACACAAACTGAGAGGGGAAAAAGATATGCTTTAAAACAATATATGTTACATGTAGATCTACTACAATAATCAAGAAATCAAACAAAAATAAACAAATCTACCACACTAATCAAGAAATCAAAAGAAAAAGAACACGATAAAAAATATTGAGAATTACTCCCTCTGTCCCAATTTGTTTGCTCAATACGAAACTACGTGCAATTTTCACACTAAAAAATAATGTACTTACAAAAATAATTTTCTAATCAATATAGATCTTGTTATATGGATCTCATTGAAAACTTTAATAAGATGCAAAAAAATTGAAAAATTATTTTGATAAATAAATTATTTTTTAGTTTGAAAATTGCACGTAATTTTGTAGTGAGTAAACAAAATGGGACAAAGGGAGTAAATAAAGTCCTCTGTTAGGGATAAAACCCCATCTGGTCGTAGTAGAGTATCCTAGTTAGAAATAAAAGATGAACAAATTACATAAAAATTTCTCAACTATAAAATATTTATATGTAGACCGCTAAAGTATTATTAATTACATTTTGACCCCAGGTTTGCGAACCTAACTGAGCCGAATCCAGTCAATCCACATAAGTTCAAGTTCGGCTCATTTATGAAACGAGTCTAACATTGAGGTTTAAGTTCAATTCGTTTAGTAGATGAATCAAACTCGAACAAGCTCTTACCAAACCGAGCCTTGAATAGTTCGCGAACAGCTCAGTTCATTTACAGTCTTACTTTCGAGTCTTGCATATACTACATCATGGTATTTTTTGATAGGCCAATTCGGGATGACACATAATGAGTTGCTTGGTTTGATCAATTATGAAGCATGCTCCAAGGGCCAAGGAGGTTCAAATAAAAATTATCTACAAATTACCTTTATTTATGATAATTTGCTAGATTTTTTTTTCCATTTATATTATGTTAGAGTGGTTAATATTTTGTGAAGTAAAACTTTATTTGTCAGTGCATTCAATTACGGCCCCACTGGACCCTTTTTCGCATTTTCCTTATTTTTATAATCCTTTGAGAGTTCATTCCGCAGCGGATGAGTTCCGACGACAACCCAACTGACGCGCCACCTGTCAACGAGTGATTTGCTAAGATTCATACCTTCATACCGAAACCCCAAACGGAAACGAAAAGCAATCCGCAGAATGGCCGAACAAGGTGAAGCAGTGCCACCGCCACCGACACCAGATGCCCAGCTCTTTGGCCTCCTCTCTAGTCTCCTCCAGCAGGTAACTGCCACATATACATAACATCGAGTATTTATACGTGTATTGGTTTTGTGGTCATTTTTTTGGAGAATTTTGGAAGTGTCGGAGTATGTGGAAGAAACAAGTTCTGATTGGTTGTGAATGTTTTTTCTGAGATCTGAGACCTGGGTATTTGGATTTGATCGATTAGATGACTTGGGTTTTTTCTTTTTCGCCTTTTCTTGATCGTTGTGTTGGGAATTCCTTTTTAGGGGAAGATTGTGGTTCTTGATTCTCCCTTAGTTGTTGCAATTGATTACCTAATGGAGTGAAGGATGTTAGGTGCGTAAACTAAGACAAATATTGGAGTGCTTTCATAAAAAAAGTGAAGTCCAGAAGTCATTTTCTATCATTCTGCAACTTTTCCCTGTTATGCAAAGTGGTGGTTAATTAAAGTCTTTTTGTTTGCTTGTTGATTCGTTTTATATGTTGGACGCCTTGATTGTTTGCTTTGAAGGCTTATAAAAGAAGCTGTGCCCGGTTGCTTGGGATGTTAGGGTAATTAGGGGAATCGTTGTGTGATTCTGTGATGGTCTATTACCGGTGTGGAGTAGTTTGTAGTTTTAATTTCATTGTTCGCTTGGTTTGCTTTTTGTTATCTTACATGTTATTGTTAAGCTGCATTATCGTTGCATGTTTCTTCATGATTAAGAACATGCAAGATAGATGAGGAGGAAAAAGAAACATGCCACTTGGAAATTGTCTATCTATATACATTAGTTTTTTTTTTTTGATAACTGAGTGGTCTGGGCTAGCTTATGGACCCCAACTAATCCCAGGGTCTATGTACACCCTGCCCCACACATAGATTAGGCAAATCCAATACGCCAAAAGAACTATGAGATGTTGTCAGGTGGCCTCAAGAAGTTACGAAGAGTTGAACCCAAGATCTCCTCTTCCTTAGGAGGAGTCCTTAACAACTCACCTACCCGTTGGGGTTTATGCATTAGTTAGTTTGGTTACAATTATCTACTTCATGGGTTTTTTACATTGCTAAAAGCTTGAGCTATCAATGGGTGAGATTGCTAAGAAAGGCATGGACCAGTTACCACATAATGCAAACTTTGGAAAAGCATGTGACCAAGCTTATCCTGGTTCGGGGTCATATTTTTGCACCTCTTTCATTTCCTTGTGACTGGTTAGAGTCGTCAGACTTCTGAGTATTTCCGATATTTTCTCCATTAACCATGTTAACAATAAAATTATGCAGGTGGAAGCATTGACCAACCAAGAAGAAGTTGAATTGCGCGCCAAGATTGAAGCCCTTGGACTTGAAGTTACAAAAGTTCCTTCAAAAACTACAGAGAATCTTGATGAGGTAGAATTAGGTTTACTTACCGTTAACTCTTTAGATTTTTCCTTCTGACCTATTCATTTGGGAAGAAACTTCTGATATATTGTTCATGTGTTAATGGGAATCTATATCTATTCTTTCTTCTCTCTAGCTGGAGATAGCTAATGAATTGGACAAGTTATCAGCAAAGCTGGATGATGTGGATGAGATGATTTCCTCAGCCATGGCTGCAGACCCACAAGTGAAGTCCCTCTTGAGTAGCACCGCGGATGTTTGGATGCCGGTTATCACTGCTACATCTGATGAAAGGCGTAGTTTTACAACACCTAATGGAGATGACACTGCTGAAGCAAAAGGCAAAATTTCTGATTAGTTTGCTGCACACTTTAGTTTGGGTGTGAATTGTTTCCTCTAATAAGTGTAATTATGATTACACTTGTTGAGTGCAGCAGTCGTTTACAAATAGAAAGAAGGTAACTGAGTAGAGAAATTTGCCTCTGTATTTGGCTGCATTTATTGTGCTTTGGAAATGTTGGATGATAAGGTGACAAGGATCATCCTTCATCATTGGTAACAGTCCCAGATTTCCATTTGAGAGAGTCTTGATCTGGAGTGTGTGTTTGATGCAGACACGACAAATTTGTTCTCAGAACTAAACAATAATTAAGGAATTGGATTTCAGCATCATCACTTGGTCAAGTACGGGCAAGGTGTTATCCAAAAAAAGTACGGGCACGGTGGACCATTTTCAAGATTCAAACAATGCTGCTCATCTTATGCACTTTGATAAATCGATAACCCTTTTTTTGGGATAAGTAAAAGCATATCGTAAATGGTTAAACCTAATTCAAGCAAAACATTATTTAGATGAGAATCGGCATCTTGACAAGACACAGGTTCAGCTCAATTCCATGAGGATTCACTAGTTAGCGATGCGCAACTTTCAACTTACTACCATAGTACCATACCAACATCATAAAACATGCACTTAACAACACCGAATTCATGCACGAAACACCAACTCAATTGGCCTAGAATAAGTTCCCAAAGTTGATTAACAAATACTGAAGCACCAGGTTACAATGGATCCAATGATCCAAAATACGAGAAGAAAGACTACGCCACCAGCCAAAATAGTCTACTTGGTTGAATCCAATTCAGCAATCAAGCAAAGTCAAGAGTGTACTGGTTCAACTTATATATCAAATACAGAATTCTTTTTAAATAAAACCGGGGGAGGATTAGATCGAATGCGCCCTGTGTGAATAAATATTCGGTCTGCTGGACACCTTCAGGTACTTCTATATTCAGCGTTTCTTCAATTACTCTTTTACCCGCAAATGCAATGGTGGCCTCGGGTTCGGCAATAACGATCTTCCCCAACATACCAAAACTAGCCGTCACCCCACCAGTAGTAGGAGATGTAAGTATTGATATGTAAAATCGTCTGGCATCTAGTTGATAATTATACAGTGCACAGGATATTTTACCCATTTGCATCAAGCTCAAACTTCCTTCTTGTATACGTGCACCCCCAGAAGCACACACTATAAT
Organism: Vaccinium macrocarpon; assembly: GCA_022606695.1. Lineage (NCBI taxonomy): Eukaryota > Viridiplantae > Streptophyta > Magnoliopsida > Ericales > Ericaceae > Vaccinium > Vaccinium macrocarpon. The sequence goes on along the minus strand of CM040176.1, from coordinate 6,974,587 downwards.
GAGAGGCAGAAATTTCTGGGTAGCATACTCGGTCAAACGGGTAATTTTTTCTCCGACTACGGATCCCATAGTTCCCGCTATAAACCGAAAATCCAGAACTCCAAGTGCTACAGGAAGACCATTTAGTTCGCCTATGCCTGTTTGAATAGCATCCGGTAATCCTGCCTCACTTTGATGAGAATCAAGACGCTCTTGATAAGTCAGGTCATCGGGACGATAGTGATCAGTCTTCTCTTTTTCTTCTGAAGAGCTTTTCTCTTCTTTTTCTAAAGCATTCTCTTCTTCTTCTAAATCAAGACGATCTAGATAGGTCTTCTCTTCTTCTTCTAAATCGGGACAATCTTGATCTGGAGGGTTAGTGTTTGATGCAAACACAGCAAATGAACTCTGCCTCACTTGCGATCTTGCAGCATTTTTGAACCTGAATATTATATCACTATGTGTTCTCAGAACTAAACAATAATGGTCAATATACATGGAAAGCTACAATACAAACAACCAAGAGTTTTCCGAGCAGGGTAGATTTCAAATAACTAGTTTGATCTGGTTATTTAAAGCACAGCACTTTATGACTCAGAAGTCCGCTGATGGAACTTCTTGACATACTAACCAAAGCTATCTAGGGCTTCCACCTATGCATTCCTATATGCAGCGCCCACCCATCCACCTCTTCCCTGTTCCCTAAGAATTCTTCCAGTTTATAGCAACATGCATTTTTGTGACCAGGAAGTCATTCTTGTACTTACTGATCAACCATTATATCCCCAACAAATTGGATTCCAGATTGTTACGTGGTGAGAGAACAAAGAAGTTAAATAAACAAACACTATTCATGTAAATTCAACAGGTAGAAAACCAACACCCATCGTGCATTAAGCTCTAGCCTAATATTCGTAATCAAAGTGGCCCTCGGCGCCAAGCCAACCAGACTGAGCTATGCAACCACCAAGATGACCACCCTACTATTTTTTAATTTTTTAAGTATTTCTTACAGCATTGAGTGGCTGACTTAAATTGTATTGGATGTGGTAAAGACTAACTAAACAGCAAAAGCAAGGATGGTGGTTAAGAGATGCTTTTTTCGCACAACATGCCCAAGTTTGAGTATCACTGTTCTTATTAAGTAGGTTGTGCTGTGTTGCGTTCTGCACAAGGTGCTTGGATTTGAATCTCACTCAGCTCATTTCTTTCTTAGAACGTTGATATATAATTTACACACAGTGAAAATTCAACATAATAGTGTTGCCTATGCAGTTGACATACACAGCTATTGCTCAGAGGTCCAGACAAGCGCCCATAACAACTATATGCATAATTTAGCAAGGGTTGGAAACATGAAACACATTCAGCTTTGAGACAAAAAAGTGTACATCTTTAAGCACCATGTGCTTCAACTGAGAAAACTGCAACCCACTTGTAGTAGAAACTGAAGTTGTTATGGTACATCAATTCACCGTTGTGATAAATTACTTCTACCGTAAGTATGTCATCTAAGTGCCTGAACACTAGCAGACATCATGAATATCAAAGCTGTCATGTCCGTGGAAGTTTCCATAAGAGTTTCAACCAAAATAAAAGAAAATTAACATGGCAGCTTCTGATGCTAACAGAGAGTTTTCAAAGTAAACCGACAGTCTAGCATTTGGCATGGTAGAATTAAGGAATTGGATTTCAGCACCATTGCTTGGTCAAATACGGGCAAGATGGACTATCAAAATTCAAACATTACTACTCATCTTATGCGCTTTGATAAATCGTTAACCATTTTTTCTGGTAAATAAAAAGCATATAAATCGTTAACGCATTTAAAGAAAAGCATTAATTTGGACGATAATCAGCACCTTGACAAGACACAGGTTCAACTCAATTTTATGAGGATTCACTAATTAGCATTGTGCCACATTCAACTCAGTGAACTCACTGACCCGTGTCTCAAATAGGCCTGTCAATGTATCGAATGTTATAATGCCAACCCTACAATCCGATAATCCGATTCCCAAAATCCAAATTTTAGGGACGTTGAGTAAATTTTTCTCCTGTTTTTTTTGCTAAGATTTTGTGTAAGTAAAAAAATTCGGATCAGATTTCGGATTTTCAGATAGGTTACCCAATTTCCCAATTTTCTGCATTTGCATTCGGATTTGAGCTATATCGTATCCAGATTTAATCTCTTCCATTGACAGGCCTACACTCAATTCATGAAAGAAATACCACGAAACCAGCAAAAATTAGCCTAGTATAACTGTACACAAAATGGATTCACAAATTACGAACACTTTTGACTTCAAAAACTGAAACCCATTACTTTTAAGGGCGCAATAAAGAACTAAAATGCAATCAATTAACATGCTTTTTAATGAAAGCAGTTTTGAGTGTGTACGTTGGAAGGAATTACCTCAAATTTAGAGGGGAAGAAGAGAGATTGGCTGCAATTGAAAGGACTGTGATGGAGGGTTTGCGATTGGGACGGCGGAACCCTAGAACGGATGGTGACCGACAAATCGAGCTGAGGAGGGAGGCCATGGCCATTGTGACGGAGATTTTTGAGCGACTGAGAATCTGAACACGAACAAAATAGTGGCTGCAAAATGACAAGCTGGTGAATATGAGAACCTGCGGTGAAAATACAGTCTACGCCCATAAGGTAACACCAAATCCTTTTTCTGCCTCTAAACTTTGTACACTCTACGGAACTATTACTTTTTTTTTCTATATTTTTCACTCTATTGTTTTTATTAGCTGTTTGTCATAATTTTATTGACAAGAGGAATCAGAAAAATAAGAGTATAAAAATATAGATCGAAATGAGAAAATATTCTTATGAGATGGCACTTTAGAAAAGAAAAGACAATTATTTCGTAATTTTTGAGTCTTTAGTGAACTTTTTTATTTTATTTTATTTTGAACAGTAAACTTTTCAAGATTTTCATCTTCCATTCAATTGTGTAATTGTTTGGTTCTTTTTACTTCTTTGCAATGAAAATGATTGTGTGCGAGCGTGCCAGAGAAAGTTTCAATCTCCTCCCTCAAATTAACTTTGGAAAAACCAAACCTAATTAGGCGATTGTCTTTTGATGGTTCAATTACCTCAATTAAGAGGATTTTTCTCAATAAGTGAAGAAATGCAAACCAATAAACTTAGGAAATCAAAGAACAATAAAGAAATAAGACACTTCGATTAATGAATTAAATATAAACTTACTTCGAAATTGTCTCCAACTTCAAATACAGAGTAATAGAACTTCGAACAGGTGATTGTTACAAGAACAATCGAGATAGGGGTGATTGTTACAAGAACAATCGAGATAAATCCTAATCTAATTCCTAATCTACTTCCTAATCTACTTCGAACTGAGTTCGAAATCCTAAACTATTTTGCCAATGAGCAAACCAAGCATCAGTTTTTTGATAGGTGTTTGTTGAAGATTTGTCCCGGGGGTTTTTCACTCTTCAATTTGTTCTATTTATAGACGTTGCTTGTAATTTGAACTTCCCGCTCCATGAATTTGAATCTGGATTGCTTCGAACTCTAACTTCCACTCTGGGAGTCGGCAGTTATTCTTCCTCCACGTATGAATTTGAATTCTTTCTTCTTCCAGAAGCTTTAAATCTGCACGTTTGTTTAAACCAACCCAAATGATAACATGTTAAGGGAATAACTGCCTTCCAGAAGTATTCCACGTGTTCTAACTGCCAATTGCCTTGTTTCACAAGTTTACACGTGGAGCTTGTGTGTTTAGCAGTTGATATTATGGCTTCGAAGCCAAACTTTATTTTGGTAATGGCTCGTAATTGCCAATAATTATCTTTCTAAATTGAGAAGTAATACGACATTGTATTTAATCAACTTCATCTTACTAATACAGTGTATTTTCACTGACGAGTAATTGCTAACGTTTGACACTTTTGATTACGTGTCAATTAATTATTGAACTGGTTAATTTTATATGTAAATAGTAATTTAAAAATTCAAAACTAAAAAAGCACGTTGCATCGTAGATGTTGACAAGGGCAAAGTCAATACATATATTCTAATATATGAAGTGAGAGCACCACTTTAGTGTCCACGATTTTTGACATAGATGTTGACACAAGGGCAAGGTCTACTTAATATTTAAAGTGAGAGCACCACTTTGGTGTCTTTGATTTTTTACACTGTATAAACTTTTCACATTCCAAAAATATCCTACGAAAATTAGAGATTTTACTATTGCAAAATAAGAGGAAGCATGTGGACCCTCTGAAATCCAATGGTTTCTTCTTGCTTCTACTCGATTCTTTTTTTTTCTTCTGGAAATACATTTGGTTCCTATCTCTCGGTTTGATTGATGTTGAAGGAATTTATATTAATTATTTCTCAGTAAGTTATATTGATTTGTCTGTATTGATTAAGGTTTCTTGCCGCATTTTCCATACTTTTTTAAAGGACAGATTAATTTGTTTTTGTTAATCAATCAATCAATCAATCTTACTTTATTTTGTAAATCTCTATCAGTATCCATCTATTCTAATAAATGTGAAACCTTAGCAAAGTATTGTGCACATTGTGTGTTTGCATCCATAATTAGATTATACTATTTTCGAGTGAGATGATTTTTCCAACCGGTTGATTCATGTTCTGTTCACATGTTTCACAGTGTAGAATCAGTATGAATGTGCACACGCATCGCGTTTGCCCAAACTCGAGCGAGGAATAAATCCGTCAACAACAGAGTAAATTATAGATTTTTTTTGGTCAATAGCTAGTACATACTACTTACTACACGGTAATCAAGATTTTTAAAAGGGGAAAATGCATTTTACCTACTTGTGGTTAGCGCGATTTGTAGAACACCTACCTCAGTTTTAAAAATGACCGAAAGACCTACCTATGGTTTTGGACTAAACTGCAACTCTAACTCCGTTAACAAAAAAATGACTTTGATGCCCCTGTATTTTTTTTTTGGATAAATTTCCTCAGCACATGTACACAGTGCATCTTCTCCAACTTTGAGCCTACCTTCATTCCATCTGATTCTGCGTCATCATCATCTGAGCATACCTTCATTCCATCTAATAATCCCTGTATTTCTCTCTCTGCCTCACTATCTCTCTCCTCCTCCTGTGCAACAACGCACCTACTGTTCCTCTCTCTGCAACAAAGGCAAGAATTAAATCGACGGCGCCTGGATCAATCCCTCAATGATCGACTGCGGCTCAATTTTGTATGGATCGACGATGGCTCGGTTTTGTACCGATCAACGGCGGCTCAGTTCTGTACCGATTGACGACGGCGGCTGGGCGGTGACTGGGTTTTGTATTATTGATTCATCTATATACACAGATGTGTATTTTTGGGTATTGTTTTTGCTTATTTGATTCAGATTCAACTCATGGACTTTTCGGTGATGAGGAATCCAGATCCCTCAACAATATATCGACTGGGTTTTGTATTCTTCGATTTACAAAGCCCTCAATCTTGATACGCATATGTATATATCACCTGCATACAGTGATTGATTTCAGTTCCACACGAATTCCAATTGGGTCTGATGCAATTGGGTTAATTTTTTTTTTAATTGATCAGTGTTGAAGGTGAACTTGGTTCTATGGTGCGATCCAAATCATCACACTTGGTTCTATGGTCTGATTCAGATTTTTTTTTTCTTTCTAATTGATCGGTCTGATTCAAGATCCCCGAAAGAGTGATGATTTCTATGCATAATGAGTATAGTGAGAGAGTGAAAAAGATAGGGTTTTAGCCCTAATCGATCAGAATCAGAGAAGGAGCGAGAGGAGAGAGGGTAGGGGAATTGCCGGAGATGGGTTTTCCGGAAAGGAATCGCCGGAAATGGACGGGCTAGGGGATGTCGTGACTCATCGGAGATGGGTTGTCGTGGGAAGAGGGAGAGAGTGAGAAAATTTATGGTTTAACTTTTATAAATCATGGAGGGGCAGTTAAGGAAGAAGAAAACATCTTATTTTGGAGAAAACACGTTTTTTTCGGTTTACACTTGCCGTTTAGTGCGTCGCTCACACGCACCGTTAATACAGACAGAAAACCTAACGGTAGCAGTTTAGTCCAAAACCATAGGTAGGTCTTTCGGTCATTTTTAAAACCGAGGTAGGTGTTCTGCAAAACGCGCTAACCACAGGTAGGTAAAGTGTATTTTCCCCTTTTTAAAATTTCAAATATGGTTTCTCTTCCTCTGGTAACTCAGAAGGATAATATTTCTCAAGAAACTTGCAAACATCTTCAATTCGAAATGATATAATAAGTATCCCGAAGATCTAAAGCGGTGATAAGAATGAGTAATTTCGTTGTATCTTCCTTGAATCCAACATATTCTCTAAGATCATACCCTGTTATTCCAGGTTTTGTACATAATGGAGAAAATACAAGCCTATTTAGAAGATGGCAAATTGAAAACTAGACTAAGCAGCCAGGATACAATGGATCCAATGATCCAAAATACGAGAAGAAAGGCTACGACACCAGCCAAAATAGTGAGAAACGGAGGACCCTGGCCGCCCTTAATGGTTGCAGTCCCGTCTGATTTCCCTTTGAGAGAGTCTTGATCTCGAGGGTTGGTGTTTGATGCAAACACAGCAAATGAACTCTGCCTCACTTGCAATCTTGCAGCATTCTTGATCCTGAATATTGAATTACTAATGTGTTGTCAGAACTATACAACAATTGTCAAAGTACATGAAAAGCTACAATACAAACAACCAAGAGTTTTGCAAGTAGGGTAGAATGGTAGATATCAAATATGGAGTAACTAGTTTGATCTGATTATTTAAAACACTGCACTTTATGACTCGGAAGTCTGCTGATGGAACTTGGGGACATACAAACCTAAGCTATCTAGGGCTTTGTTTCATATCCATCAAAAGGGGAAGAGGGACCAGCCGTTCGTTGGTGCTCTTGAGCAAGAGATTTGATGAGGTCCTGACTGCTTTTCAAAACGCTTCAGCAATGTATATGAAATCTGGAGGAAGGAAGATTAGAAGTGGTGCCACCATAGAAATTGGGGGTGAGTTATCTGGAAATGAGTGCTTTGGAGGGAGGCGTGAGAAGAAGTATTTCAATTGCCAGAGGCAATGGGAAGAGGTGTAGGTGTTGATAGCAGGCAAAGGTTTTCACTTTTTCAGGAGTTTGTGGCCAAGGAAGCAAATAGATTAAGGGAAAGCTAAAAACCTACTGGTAAGCACTGGACTTGTGGCGTGGACATGAATGCTGAAATAGGCCACATTCAACTCAATTTTATGAGGATTCACTAATTAGCAGAAGGAGGTCATTCTCGTATGTACTGATCAATCATTCAATCCCCCCCCAAAAAAATTGATTCCAGAATCCAGATTGTTTCTTGGTGAGAGAACAAAAAAATTAAATAAACAATCAAGCGCCATTCATGTAAATCAAACAGAAAGCAACATCAATGGTGCATTAAGCTCTAGCCTAATATTCATAGTCAAATTGGCCCTAGGGGCCTAGCCAACCAGACTGAGCTACGCGAACACCACGACGATTGCCCTACAAGTTTTTATGCTTTATTTATTACAGTATCAAATGGATAGTTACAAACTTACAATGTATTGGATGTGGTAAAGACTAACAAAAACCGAAGCAAGAATGGTGGTTAAGATATGCTTATTTTTTACAACGTGCCCAAGTTTGAGCATCATTGTTCTTATTTGCTAGGTTGTGTTGCGTTGTTTTAGTTAGTCCACACAAGGTGCTCGGGTTTGAGTCTCACCTTGCTCATGTCTTACTTAGAAGGTTGAAATATAAATCACATGCAGTGAAATTACACCATAATGTATGGGCCGCTGAGGCAAGCATTAGCAAAGGCAGTTTGACCTACACAGCTAATTGCTCAGAGGTCCAAACAAGTGCCCATAACAACTATAAGTATAATTGGCAAGGGTCGGAAACATGAAACACATTCAGCTTTGAGCCTTTGAGACAAAAAAATGTACATCATTCTTGAGCAACGAGCAACAAGTGCTTCAAATCGAGAAAACTGCAACCTACTCATGGTACATCAATTCTCTTTTGTGTTAAGTCATTTCTATCGCAAGTATGTCATCTAGACCTTGTTTGGTTTTGGTTTCGGGTAATGATTAGAGGGAGAAATGAGGGTAGTGATTGAAAATAGGGGGTAGTGATTGGAGAGAGAGAGAGAGAGAATTGAGAATAATATTTGAAAATAGGGGTAATAATTGGAGGGGAATGTGAGTAATGATTGAGTAAAAATTGAGCAAAACGGTCTAAAAACCCAAAACCAACAAGGTCTAAGTTCCTGAACATTATCAGATGTTGGGAACATCAAAGCAACCATGTACATAGTAGTTCCCAAAAGAATTTCAACCCAAATAAAGATGGTTAAAGTGTTAGCTTCTGATGCAAAAAGATACCTTTCAATTTAAACCTATAATCTACAAACCACATGACATCGATGTCTCAGTGAACAACCACGAGCATCCAAAAACATACAAAGCATTAATTGGACGGTAATCATCATCTTGACAAGAAACAGTTTCAGACGTTCAGCTCAATTTTATGAGGATTCACTAATTAGCAAAGTGCAACATTCAACTCACTGACCCACGTCTCAAAAGAAGGATCTAACAACACCCAATTTACGAAAGAAACACCAACTCAAATAGAAATGACGAAACCAACAAAAATTGGCCTAGTACAGATGTGCACAAAGTGGATTCACAAATTACAAGCACGTTTGACTTCAAAAACTGAAACCCATTAATTTGAAGGACGCAATAAAGAATTAAAATCAACTTACATGCTTTTTAATGAAAGCACTTTCGAGTGTGTAAGTTGGAAGGAATTACCTCAAATTGAGAGGGGTAGGAGAGAGATTGGCTCCAATTGCAAGGACGGTGGTGGAGGGTTTGCGATTGGGACGGCGGAACCCAATAACCGATGGAGACGGACAAACTGCGCAAAGGAGGGAGGCCATTATGGGCGAGATTTTTTCTTTTTTGCAAGTGACAATCTGAAGACTGAACAACAGAGAGGGCTTGCAAAATGACAAGCTGATGGCGACTGAGAACCTGGGGTGAAATTAGATTCTACATCCATAAGGTAACACAAAATCCTTTTTGTGCCCTTGAACTTTTGTCATTCTCCGTCCAGGCGACTCAACTATTCAGTAATTCTACATGTACAACCCCCTCACATGGGCCTACACACATAATTGTAGTGGACGAAATTATCTGGTTGATGATTTTCAAATTTGTTCTTTTGATAGATGCTACAAAAAAAAATGGAAAAAAAAAATCATATGAAAATAACGAGTGTCTAAATGTAACGGATTACAAAACACGTGTGGAAATATAACGTAGTTGCTCCACTGCTATCCAGATGGAATATCACTCATTTTTTTCCCCATCTTTAGGATTCAATCATCCAAGTTTAGCCTTATTACTTGCTCTTGGAGCAGCACTACGGTATGTAGCACCACACATTCACTTACGACTTAAAGATTAAGTGTATGGACCCCACATGAATGTGTGGTGGTAAAGACCTCTGAAGCATCATGAGAACTGAATAACCACTCGTTCAGCCATTCTCTCCACAAATACAATCACAAATCCATCATCTAAACAATCCCAGAGGGAAAGAAATTTGAATTGAGAAATCAGGCCTGGGGTTGTAATGTAAGTTATGAGGTGGTAAAGACCTTGATCCTCTATCGATCGTCAATCGAGCTTTGACTACAAGCAGAATGAAAATACATAGAATAACAAATCCAAGCAGGATTCAAGCACCGATGCATAAACAATTAGCAAAGCAAGAATAACAAATCCAAGCAGGATTCAAGCACCGATGCAATAAAACAGTTAGCAAAGCAAGAATAACAAATCCATAGAACTCAATTCAAAGTTTGTGGGATGGGCTCCTGCAGCTACAGAATTGAAATGCCTGTTACAAACTACAATCAGACCCGAAAAGGGACCTTACTTTGATGGAGTACCATCTTCACCTTACCAAAAAAACCCATTATTGAGAAAACTGATATTACCTTCTTCCATCCTAGTAATAACTTGATTAAGCTGATGTCTTGCAGTAATTTCAAGCCATTCCACTGTAACACTCTTTTCTAGATCATTGCATTGGTAGTTCACCTTTTAGGAGAAGATTCTGATTCTTGAAAATTAGACTATTTAGAATGGCCGAACAAGAGAGAGCCTATTTAGAAGATGACAAGTTGAAAATTAGACTAAGCAGCCGCGTTACAATGGATCCAATGGCCCAAAAATATGAGAAGAAAGACTACGACACCAGCCAAAATAGTCTAATTTCTTTTAGCATCAAAGTAGAACTTCATAGATATAAAAGAGTCATTACAAGAACATAAAAACAGCACTGGAGCAACATGATTACATGATAAATAAGGAAACTACAAAACAAGAAAACAAAAACCCACAAAGAAATCCATCTCGCAAATCATCCATTGTCGAATGGATAGGAATGAAGTCTACTTGATTGACTTGGTTGAATCCAACTCATCAATCAAACAAAGGCATGAGTATACTGGTTTAACTTATATATCAAATACAGGACTCGTTTTAAATAAAAACGTGGGAGGATCAGATCGAATGCGCCCTGCGTGAATAAATATTCGGTCTGTTGGACACCTTCAGGGACTTTTATATTCAACGTTTCTTCAATTACTCTTTTACCCGCAAATGCAATGGTGGCCTCGGGTTCGGCAATAATGACCTTCCCCAACATACCAAAACTAGCTGTCACCCCACCAGTAGTAGGAGATGTGAGGATTGATATATAAGATCGTCTGGCATCTAGTTGATAATTATACAGTGCACAAGATATTTTACCCATTTGCATCAAGCTCAAACTTCCTTCTTGGATACGTGCACCCCCAGAAGCACACACTATAATAAGAGGCAGAAATTCCCGGGTGGCATACTCTGTCAAACGGGTTATTTTTTCTCCGACTACAGATCCCATAGTCCCCGCTATAAACCGAAAATCCAGAACTCCAAGTGCTACGGGAAGACCATTTAGTTCGCCTACGCCTGTTTGAATAGCATCTGGTAATCCTGCCTCACTTTGATGAGAATCGAGACGCTCTTGATAAGTCAGGTCATCGGGACGATCTTGACCAGTCTTCTCTTTTTCTTCTGAAGAGCTTTTCCCTTGTTTTTCTAAATTGAGATGATCTAGCAAATTCTTCTCCTCTTCTTCTAAATCGAGACGATCTAGATAAGTCTTCTCCTCGTCATCTAAATTGAGATGATCTAGATAAATCCCATTTAATTTCCCTTCTGGAGGGTTAGTGTTCGATGCAAACACAGAAAATGAACTCTGCCTCACTTGCAATCTTGCAGCATTCTTGAACCTGAATATTAAATCACTAATGTGTTCTAAGAACTAAACAATGATGGTCAAAATACATGAAAAGCCAAAATAGAAACAACCAAAATTTTTGCAAGTAGGGAAGATTTCAAATAACTAGTTTGATATGATTATTTTAAACACAGCACACAGAAGTCTGCTGATGGAACTTGTTGACATACAAAGCAAAGCTATCTAGGGCTTCATTTCATACACATCAAAAGGGGAAGAGGGACCAGTCATTCGTTGGTGTTCTTGGAAGCAAGAGGTTTGTTGAGTTAGTGACCGCTTTCAAGGAATCTGGAGGGAGTAGAAGTGGTGTGTCACTGTAGAAATTTGGGTAGAGTTTTCTAGACATGGGTGCCTTGGGGGGAGGTGTCAGAAGAAGTATTTTCAATTAGGAGAGGCAATGGGAGGAGGTGTGGGTGGTGATAGCAGGCAGGCGTTTTCACTTTTTAAGGAGTTAGCGGCCAAGGAAGCAAAAATATTCAGGGGAAGCTAAAAACGTACTGGTGAGCAGAGGAACTGTGCAGTTGACATAAAATGGATTTAATTGGTTAGAATTGATTAGTATCAGTGACCACCTATGCATTGCTATATGCAGTGGCCGCCCATCTACCTCTTCCCTGTGGAATCCTTAAGAATTCTTCCAGTTTATAGCAACATGCATTTTTGTATCCAGGAAGTCAATATTCTTGTATGTACTGATCAATCCTTCTATCCCCAACAAATTGGATTCCAGATTGTTACTTGGTGAGAGAACGAAAAGTTAAACAAACAAACACCATTCATGTAAATCCCACAGGTGGAAAGTAACATCCATCGTGCATTAAGCTCTAGCCTAATATTCAAAATCAAATTGGCCCTTGGGGCCTAGCAAACCAGACTGAGCTACGGCCACCAAGATGATCACCCTACTAGTAGTTTTTTACCTTTTATTTCTAACATCATTCAATGGATGACTTACTAGTTTTTTACCTTTTATGATGTGGTATAGACTAACCAAAAAGGATAAGCAAGGATGGTGGCCAAGAGGTGCTTATTTCGCACAGCATGCCCAAGATTGAGTATCAGTGTTCTTATTTAGTAGGTTGTGCTGCATTGCATTCCACACAAGGTGCTCGGGTTTGAGTCTCGCTCTGCTCATTTCTTTCTTAGAAGGCTGATATATAAATTACACACAGTGAAAATACACTGTAAACCTATGGGCAGCTGAAGCATTGCCTAGGCAGTTTGACACACACAGCTATTGCTCAGAGGTCCAGACAAGCCCCCAAAACAACTATAAGCATAATTAGCAAGGGTTGGAAACATGAAATACATTCAGCTTTGAGACAAAACGTGTACATCTTTAAGCATCATGTGCTTCAACTGAGAAAATTGCAACCTACTCGTAGTTAGAAACTGAAGTTGTTACAGTACATCAATTCACTGTTGTGTTAAATTACTTCAACCGTAAGTGTGCCAACGCTAGCAGACATTATGAATATCAAAGCTGTCATGTATATAGTAGTTTCCATAAGAATTTCAATCAATTAAAATAAAGAAAATTAACGTGATAGCTTCTGATGCTAACAGAGTGTCATCTTCAAAGTAAACCTATAGTCTAAAAATCACATGAGATTGATAAACAATCACAAGCATCCAAGAAAGAGCATTTGTCATGGTAGAATTAAGGGATTGGATTTCGGCACCATCACTTGGTCAAATATAGGCCAGGTGGACTATCAAAAATCAAACATTGCTGCTATGGACAAGTCACGGGTTCAGACGAAAATTCAAACATATGTAAAAGCATATAAATTGTTAAGCTATTTCAAGCAAAGCATTAATTGGACGATAATCGGCATCTTGACAAGACACAGGTTCAACCCAATTTTATGAGGATTCACTAATTAGCAATGTGCCACATTCAACTCAATGAACACTCACTGCCCGCATCTCAAAACATGCAATTAACAACACCCAATTAGGCCTGTCAATGGCTTGAATTCAATCCAAATCTGATAACGCCAATCCGAATCAGCAAATTCCAATGTTAGGCTCGTTTTGTAATTTCTTTTCCTGTTTTTTGGCTACAATTTCGTAGAAGTAAAAGAACCGGATTGATTTGGATCAGATATCTGGTTTCCGGATTAGGATTACTAAAATCAGATTGACCGAGTTTGGATCGGATTCGAGCTATTTCAGCTTCGGATAGTATCAGGTTCAATTCCAATCCGGTCCATTGACAGGCCTACACCCAATTCATGAAAGAACCCCAACTCCAATAGTAATGATGAAACCAACAACAATTGACCTAGTACAAACGTACACTAATTAGATTCGCAAATTACAAACACGTTTGACAACATAAACTGAGACCCATTACTTAACAAGGATGCAATGAAGAACACATATTCAATCAATTGACATGCTATTTAATGAAAGCAGTTTTCAGTGTGTGCGTTGGAAGTAATTACCCCAAATTTAGAGGCGTAGGAGAAAGACTGGCTCCAATTGCGGGGATGGTGGTGGAGGGGTTACGATTGGGAAGGCGGAACCCTACACCGGACGGCGACGGACGGACAGAGCAGTAGAGGGAGGCCATTGTGACGGAGTTTTTTATGCAGAGGAGGGAGGAAACTATGACGGAGTTTTTTATGCGAATGACAATCTGATCACTGAATTACTCCAGTTGGCTTGCAAAATGACAAGCTGATGCATATGAGATGAGAACCTAATATCAAATCCCTTTATTGCCCTTTGAACTTTTGTCTTGTTATTAACGAAAATATGCCACGTCGCACGATACTCCAACTGAATAGGAGTAATTCTTTAATGCCAAAAGTTTAGAAAAAGAATTTACCAAAAAAAAAAATTACAAAAAGAAAAAGAAAAAGAAAAAGAGAGGGTACTAGTCAACAGGGTCGGCCTTGACTTTTGAGGGGCCTAAGACGAAATTTTAAAATGAAGGTCCTTAAAAATGCTAACGAAACTAAATATAAAGTCGATAAACACCGTTTCAAAACTATATGCATGTATTTAACACGGAAAAAACCAAAAATGGGCCTACATACTTGGTGGTAAAAAATATTTGGAGGCTTTTTTTTTTTCATTTTTCGTGGGAGCCTAAAGCGCCGGCATACTGAGCTTTAGTTCAGGGCCGGCCCTGCTAGTCAAAGGCTAACATTATGGGGTATAAAATAAGGACCTGTACTATGTACGAGCTACAAAGTTTTTATATATACTAAAGTTTTGGTACTAAAAAATTTGTTTACCAAAAGTTAGAGTCGGTATAGATAATAATTGGACATAATTTCGTTTTTATAGTCTTTATTCTCACTTTTTAGATAGCATACGAAATTATAATTGGACATAAAAGAAGGTGTATTGAAAATGAAATTAAACGGGTATAAGTCTAGGATAATTAATTCCTACAAAGTCTTTATCCAGGAAATGAACAACACAATTCTAAATGTGAAGATAATATAGACGTCTCCCAAAATTCTGCCATGGTACTTGAGTTTGCCTTCATTATCATAAAAATAAAAAATAAAATCAATACAATAGCTAATACAATTACATTGAGAGAGAGAGAGAGTTGAAGAGTATAATACTCTCCTAGTGCTGCTACTCGCTTCACTTAACCTACTCTGCAGGCCCTCGATTTTTTATGAAAAATAGTTGACAAGATGCCAAACCAGGCAACCAGTACCAATGTGAGAGAGAGAGAGAGAGTTGGTGGTAGTTGACTAGTTATGGGAAAGCCGGATTTTGGTTTGGTTTGAATTGCAGACAAACAAATCTGGAACACATTTTGGCTTGATTTGAATTTATGTATTCAAAGAAAAGGGTAGTTTGGTAACTTTAGGATATCATGTAACTGTGTTAGTCAACAGATGGTATCATTGTGATTTCAAAGAAGGGTATGTCAGTGATCCATCATCCGAAACAAGCCCAGAGGGAAAGAAATCCGGACTTCTTCCGGACTGGTGTACGCAAGTTATGAGCACATTCAACGATAGAGAGGTAAACGCAGAATGAATATACTCGCATCAACACCATAAAATTCAACCACCAACCGCAATCAACAGTTAGCGAAGCAAGAATAACAGATCCGTAAAACTAGATTCAAAATTTGGGGATGGGGCTCCTGAAGCTACACAAATTGAAATGCCTGTTGCAAACTACAATCAGACCTGGGAAAGGTCCTTACTTTATACCATCCTCGCATTCCCCAATGACCCATTATTTAAAAAAACTGATGCAGAATTCTTCCATTCGTGTGGTAACTAGATTAAGCTGATTTCTTGCAGTAATTTTCAAGCCATTCCATTGTAACACTCTTCGGCCTCTCCAATGGTAACCCAAGAGCTCGGTCCCATATTAGCTAAACCAAAAAGGGGAAAAAAAAGTCAGATACGATCAAGTAAGACAAAGTCAGGTAAGATCAAGGAAAGAGAAGACAGTAATTTGAAGAAGGACTATAATGAGACAGAGAACCTGAGAGCAGATCCCGATAGACCTCGATACACCAAAAAGAACAGTGAAGTATCTGTCGATATAATTTGGAGGGTGTTTATAATCAATACAGTAACAAGTGAACCAAATGAACTCATTGGCAGGGAAACAAACAAATAGTGCTAGAAGACAAAAGAATACATAAAACTTGATACCTTGCTTCCGTTAAGCCATAATAATTCAGCAACACACCGCTGTGAGCATCAACATTAGGCCAAGGGTTCTTGACCTACATGCATCCAAAACCGAAAACAACATATTTAACTCTTATGTTTGAATTGCTAGGAAAGAAATACGGATCAACAACAATCTTTTTAATTAACTTTAGGAGATGATAGCCAGCTGAAAAACCAAGGATCCCAAGAATAACAGGTTTTGTAATTGACATCTCCCAAAGGAGACTTGTTCATTGTGATCCCATTCCTACTGATTTCTCAATCACCATATTCCAAAGGGCTCAATGTAGATAAGTTAAATTTAAGAGAAGGAACAGTCTAATTCAAATTTCAATTATTACACTTCCTTTGAATTTATTTTTTTGGATCTTTTTGGTAACTACTTGCCCTGAAATTCGGGTATTCAAGGGTATCTTGTTTGAGTTCAGTTCCAAGTGATCTCCTAATAAAAAAATATAGAGATAAACAAGTTACCTTGCCAAGCTCAGTAAGGATAGGAGGCACCACTTCGTAAAGCTTTGATACCTACACAATTAAAGCAGCATTAGATAATCAAATCAACAGGATATCACTTTGCACATTTGTTGCCACTCAAAAGCCAATTGTAGTTGTGTTGCAATGGTTTAAGTGATAACCAGCTGAAATAGTGGATCCTTAGGTAGATGCTTCAATGCAAACTCCCTCTGACACATGTATCTTGGATCAGTTTTACGTAAAACACCATGGCCAAATCCAGGAACCACCTACAAATTTAAAAAAAGAAAAATGAACGCATAAGAAAGACACAAACAGCTTATAATGCCAATATTGCTAACTAGCATTAAATGGGATCATGATTTATTGGTATTCCACGAACATTTGCCAAAATGTCAAAAGATAGATGAATGGGATAGAGAACTTAAGCATTGCAGCAAAACTGAATAAAGAGAAGAAAACACTAATGGCCAAGGTAGATTTACAAAGATGTCAAAATGGGGGAAAAAAAAGAGAGAAGGGAATTATTTACAGCTTATCAAACTATATTAAATCCCAAAACAAGACAACTGGAACATGGATATCCAACTTCCTCAACTGAGGCCAGCACCCCAGCGGGAGATATCCAGTTGTTTCTTGATGACCAAATGATAAACAATACTGAAAAGGACATCCAAAGCAAGCATTGCAACTAACCGAGTGTGTAAACCCGGGAAAAAAAAAACAGACAGAAGGAACCAAATCTGAGCGAACATAAATTACGGAAGCGGAGGTCAGAAGTACATTGAACACATCAAAACCACAATTGGGTATCAATGTCGCTGACTTGCTGTGGTTCCAAGATTCATTTCAATAGCTTCAATGATTAATTAATTTCCAATAATAAACGTCTTGGTAGAAAAGTGCTTGGAAATAATTTAGCATTTATTATCTACCTTTCCACTGTTCAGTGTCTTCCAAACATATTCTTTCAACTGTTCTGTGGTTATGTCCTCGCCACACTCATCTACCACAGATTTGATCCATAGCAAAACTTCCTGTAACCACATTGTAACAAAATTAGTACACCTAAGATTTGATCCATAGCGAAGATTCCCAATGAGAATCTTGTCCATGCAGGTTGACTAAACCTTGATCCAAAGTTGCAACTAATTTTTCTGAAAACTCAGAAAGCTGAAAAAATTAATGTAACAGAAAAAGTTTCAATACCTGATTAGCCAAGCCGTGGAGTGGTCCAGCCAAACCATTCAATGCAGCTGCAAATGAAAGGTAAGGATCTGAAAGAGCACTGGCAACCTGAAGCGAACATGACATTAACGAAACAGGAACACAAGTGCCATGAAACAGATTCAATGGTCATATCCAGAATACTGGCAAGAAAGTACCAGATAAAACTTAAAATGCAAGATGTAGAATTGAAAAATATGTGCATTCAGGTAGGTAAAAACAGAACTTACAAGATGACCAGTGTGAGCACTAACATTCCCACCTTCATGGTCACTGCAACCCATCATCAAATAGACATTTGTCATTAGCAGATCACGGTTACTATCAATTATGTTATTTTTACGTTCACAGAATTTCAAACAAATCATCTACCCACTATGATACAAACTTCTTATAAAAAAGGGCAAAATACGGATTACCTCCCTATGGTTAGGCCATTTGGCAGATGACCTCCCTGAGTTTTACTAACGACCAAATCACCTCCCTGTAGTTTCACGCTAAAGTGCCATCCTAACATGCAAATGGTAAAATGACTGTATCACCCTCTATCTTTTCTATATACATTCCTAATTTGACAATGATTGATTTTTGTTTTCTATTTTTTCTCATCTGCTAAATAGAATTTTTAGTTAGACAATTCTATAATTCTTTTATTCTTTGGATATAATTAGTTAAAAAATCATTCATAAAATTGTAAAACAATCATCGCTAGTTTTTTGTTCATTAAAGAAAAAGAATAAGAGTTTTTTTTTTTGGTTTGTCATCCTTTAAATTGTAAGGAATGAGAGGGAACCAAAGAAAATAAATTCCGCCAATAAATTACACCGATTGAAAATCTTCAACTCACTAAAAGAATCACTCTCAGTCATCCTTTTAGATAATCATCAAATAACTCAATAATGTCATTACCAAAAACAATGTCAACATTGGTCATGTTATAGGCTTTCTATACCTTTTCTAAGCAATGGAAAAAAAAAACACCCAAGGTCGATTTTATGCTACAAGCTATCAGAGCATCGTCAGCCCCAATTCTCTAATTTGAAGACTGAATGAGGCTCCAAGCGGAGAGATTTTTGGACGTTTCAATGGGGTCGCCCTGTCTGCAAACAAGATGATAATCCCCTGTTACATTATTATCTGAGCCGATGATTCCTCTTAAAAAATCAACAACCCTCGCACTCTCTTACACTGACCTCTCTTCGTCATTGTAAACCAATTGTTTCTTGGGGGATCTACTCCAAGAAAACCAAAGGTCGGTGATCTCTAATCACAGAGAGAGAGAGAGAGAGAGAGAGAGAGAGAGAGAGCCAAAGGGGTGCGGAGAAATGCGAGAGGATCGGGATTGGGATCGGGCTTCTGATAGGGTAGATGATTTGGCATTTGGGCCGTCCAGGATTTGGGATTTGGGGTAGACGATCTGGGATTTGTAAGCTCTAAGATGCAATTGAACCATTTCCTGCAACACTGATGTGTGAGAGAGAGGGAGATGTCGTGGCTGAAATGGGAGGCACGAAGAAGATGATGTGTATTGTTGTGAATTTGGTCATTTGGTTCCATATTATTTCGGAGGAGATGAAGAAGGGTCAGAAGACTTGATTGCAGCTAAGAAGGAGACTTGATCAAAGCTGAGAAGACTTGATCAACTTCGAACCAAGGCCAGAAGGTGATCTCTCAACTTGATCGAGTTCGAAAGCCAAAAACGACACCCACACAGCCTTCGACTGTCTTCGTTCTTGCTGATCTATACCCAGACCCGGAGAGAGAGAGAGAGAGAGAGAGAGAGAGAGAGAGAGAGAGAGAGAGAGAGAGAGAGAGAGAGAGAGAGAGAGAGAGAGAGAGAGAGATGTAGAGATGTGTGAGAGAGAGAGAGATGTTGGACGGTTGAGGACTTCATTTTTGAGATCCAAAATCAATGGCCAAGGTGAGATTTTTAACCTAAGTTGCAAAAATCTAGGGCTGTTATTAAACTTGAAAGAAGCATGCTTTTTTTAGCGCCTATCGCCTTTGTGCCTTTTGCGCCTTTGCGTTGCCTCACCTGGGTGTGCCTCGCTGCGCCTCCCGCGTAGGTGCGTCTTTGACAACTATGTCCGAAACCACAGGGAAGCGATTTGGTCATTTGTAAAACTCACGGAGGTCATCTGCCAAAAGGCCTAACCATAGGGAGGTAATTAGTATTTTGCCTAAAAAAAAAAAGACACAAATGCAAGCTCTAAAATGTCAATTGAGGGGAATCATTCGCCCATAAATGGATGAAACGAATACTTTACGCAATTCAAAATAAATAATGGTACCCTGAACTAGTCTAATAACAATTTTGTCCGGAGGCTAGTAACAGACCTGTGAATGGTGACGTAAAGACGCATAAGCTCATGCATTTCAGGACTATCAAAACCAAGCATGTTGGAAAAATTGGCACCATAATCTAGGGAATCATCCTTGGGTATGACTTGACCATTCTTGTAAATCCTTCATATAAAAAGGAAAGAGTCAATCCAAAACGACCCACAAAAACACATGATTCTTGCATACGAACTTAGAATCGAGTGATTATAACAAAAGGTGTGCAATCAATTTTACTAACCTTCGATAGACGTAAGCAGCTACAACTGGTACTTGAGCAATTAAACTAAGAGAGTCCTCATAAGTTGGTTCCCAATACCTGAAAACAGAACGATCTTCAGAAGTTGGATAACAATGGAAGGGAAAATTGTCCACACAAATCTGATTAAGAAGAAATTACTTTGATTTGGAGATCCCCTTCTCATACGCCTTCTGGAATTCACTCTGAACCTGAAGGACAAGCCATTCAATTGAGATTTGAGAATCATATCAATTTACTAAATTCCTCCATTTTGCACGGATGTAATTAGATAATATAAAATTGGTTATACCATCAATGCGGAGAATGGCTGGAAATGAGAAAAACAAAGAAATTTGAAAAAATGTCAATCAACCTGAAGAGCCATGACACCGGTTGTAAACTGGGTCATTGGATGAGCTGAAACTGGAAGGGCGTCAATTGCTTTATACACGTAATCTGCAACAACAACTTCACAAATAATCACTTGAAATGCTGATAATGAGACTAGATCAAGGAGACAGGATTGATGCTAATGGTTGCCCTTAAAACGCCAGTTAGGACATGAACATACGGAATGTGAAGACTTAAAGGCCTTACTTAACAAAGAGAAATAGAGATGACAAAACTAATATGCAAAAATCTATGAGCAGATAGCTGTGATTGAGTTTTCAAGTCTTTTTTCCTAAAGAATAAACTAAAATGGTACAATAAAAAATTATACCAGCAAGAAACAAACAAACTAAATTGATATTGCACAAACTGAATCCTACTATTTGGGGTATGCTTGATAAACCATAAAAATGAAGTTCAGAAATACATACATTACGTGTGATTGGGATAAAAAGTTAAAAGACAAACTCAAAAGTTACACGACCTGGAACTGCAGCACGACTTCGTAATTCCTTAGATAATGCATCTACTTGCTCTTTGGTTGGTACCTGCACAAGGTGCTCAGGTTGGGAGGCGTTAGATAATGATGGGTGAATAACAGTAAACAGGCAATATTCTAGCCAGAGGCAAAAAGCCAACTGGAACCAGACAAATCTAAAGTCTCAATCCCAAGAGCCATGGAAAAAGAAAATATGAAGCCTGAACTGATTTCTGTAAGTCACTGAGTTCAATTGTCCTCTTTCTCGTTGTTCCTTAATACCCTCCCCACAAATAACTTGATGTATGTTATAATCTCAAACACTAAGACTACCTACCTTTCCTGTTAAAAGGAACCAGAGCAGACCCTCAGGCAATGGCTCTCCACCAGGCTTTGCTGCTGGTAATACTTTCTGGCATTCAGGTATTGACATGCCCCGGAAGCGAATGCCCTGGAGAGAGAGAACAAAAAATCCTTTCATTGGGTAATACAGCCAGTTTTTAATCGCCAATACTTTATAACTAATAGAAACACAGATAACCAAAACACTATTGACATAAAAACTCTTGGTGAACTGGGAACACACCTCGTCAGGGTCAAGTAATGAGGTTTCCCACAGCAAACCTGTCATTCCTCTCATTCCTCCAAGAACCTTTCAGAATAAAACAAAATTAAAAAAGCAGAAACTACAAAATAGAATGAAAGATTGCTCAGTGGAAGCCAACAGGATTTCAAAAATACTGTTAACTGTCCACTCCTCCAATGGATTAGACAAGAAGGGGGACCATTAAAGGACATATTTACCATATCAACTGTAATGTTCCCAAGTTGAACCTTTCCATGCTCTGACTTCAGTTTCTTCAGGCGCTCCTGTAACAAAATCATCCATACTAATCAGGTTTTAATCCTAAATATCATTTCTGATTTCTAACCAATCTTTACCACAATAAGCAAAGAATGCACTTAAAACATTTTTATGCAGTATCACGAGTAAAATTAAGTCACAAATGTAGTATCCAAAGACTTGGAATCCCAGTTGAAATCAACCAAAAATAAAATGCAACTTTCAGTGTTTCACTGTTGAGATTCAGAAACTTATCCAATCCTGAACCCCCAAAAGTGGGTAGGCCATTAAGTCACAAATGTAGTGGTCAAGTGATCAACGACTGCAAAAATGACCTGAATCTCGGAACCAACCAAACTGGAAACTTCCATAATTTGAGGAAACATAAAAAGAAGTCTGACTGAGATCAGGACACAAATCGAGTAAACAATTCCCTTATTGTCACTACATATACCAAACCTAGTTGAATGTACCTGTTGTTCGGGAATTAGTTCCTTCAGCTGAGAATGAAGGTCCTACACAATATGAGAAAAATTAGAGGTGAAAGACTAACAAAAAAGAGTAAGAGACTTAGAGCGAACTTTTGCTAGAAGATATTGTTATTAACACCAATCCCTTTCAGGTATTGTCCATGAAAGACTTCTAGTAATGTCACCAGCTATTATGATTATGTTCTTGCTATTTCTTCCACAAGGCTTCCCTTGTTTCCTAAATCTTTGAATAACGGAAAGACGATATAGATATTCTGGTCAGAAGGCCGTGAATTACAGATCCATTAACTGGAAAATGCACAGAGTTAAAAAAAATAGTAGGACCATACGAGTGGACTTGGAGAACATAGAATATTCCAAGCACAAGCTACATCAGAAGGCATAATCAAATTACTACGAACCATGATTAAATAAGGTAGCACGTTACACTTGCACATTCCATCCTTATACCCCATGTATGCTTGGCAATTTTTGTTGCTTTGTAAAAACAGCAACAGTAGACTTGCTAGGGACAATTACTTACTGTTTCATATAATCTCTTACATTTACAAAATCATATTCTACAAAGACTCGTAATCTTGAAAGTTTCACTTGAATTTCCTTTCAACAATGTTAATATGTCGATCACAAAGTTACTTAAAAGAAAGTGTAGATAGATGTACGTACGCACTATGGATGGTTGATTAACTTCCTATTCATTACTACAATAAAGTGAACACCCCTTTCGTTGCTCTCTCACACTATTTTTCCCAAACCACCCCTTTAACTACCTAAAGAAACTACCAAGAAGGGAAAAAAAAAAACTGCCATCCCGAATTTCTTCCAGATTTTGGTACAGAAAATACAAATTAATCTCAATTCAACAGTGTCTTCTTTCCACCTTTTGCATAACATGATTTATACACACATAGGTCTAGTAGGGGTACATACACAGAAAGAGATATAAAGCAACAGAAGCAAATAGATGCATGTATTATATAATTACAGCAAAATTAGATAAATAAGCATAAACATACGTAAATGAGATACAGAGGGGGTGTGGAGCTTACAAGATCAGAAGAGGTTTCTACTTGAAGCCACCTCACAGTGGTACTCAGACTTGGCTGTTGAACCTAGAAATCCAAAAACAGAGAATGTCAAATTAACTCACAAAGCACAAATGAAAACACCACCAAATGCACACCGTAGTAGATGCGCGCGAATGTAACTTACGAGACGAGAACGTAGCTTGGAAAGCGCCGAAACACCTCTGAAGAACACCATCGCTCAAATCAATTCAACTGCAAAAATTCAACCACAGATCTGATACGTGCAAAAATCAAAGACGAATTGAGTATATGAATCTAAACAAGTGGATCAACATGCTAGGGCTTCACCAGAGGCGAATTGTCACTAAGTGATCTAAGAACGAATCAATTCCGCTTAATCAATACGGGTTAGAGAGAGAAAATGCGAAGAGAGGGAATTACTTGTTTACTTGTTAGATCAGAAGCTGGTGACGGAGCGTAAGCTGCGTATCTTGACCAAAGTGTGATAATGAGAGAGAGAGAGAGAGAGAGAGAGAGAGCGTCCCAACAACTCGGTGTGGTCTTTTCTGGCTTGTGCTTCCACGTTGGCCTATCGGGCATCATTTTCCTTTTCGAAAATCTAACTTTGTTTTACCTTTCTGTTTTTTGTTATTCTTCTTTATGGAAATCAAAGCAAAAAAACCAAAGCCCGCTTTTCCTTTTTTCCTAAATCAAATAATCATTCAAGAACTCCTCCGTAATGATAAATAAATTTGAATATCAATACGTATTTTACTTATATTAATATATTTTTATGATATCAATACATTTTTTTTAGATATCGATACACTTTTTTATATATTATCCTTCATCCTAAAGGCAGATGTTAGCATTTTTATTATTATGCAAATGAACTCTTTTTCTGTCTTTTTGCCATGCAAATTTACAATGCAATTTTTTCTTGTGTGGAAGAGCATTGAAATGAAATAGATTGACAAAAGAAAAAGAAAAAAAGAGTATCGAAATGAAAGGCTAAAGAGTAAACAATGAGCTCTTAAAATAGCTCATGGGTGAGGTTCCTAAAATTTAGAAAGCTATTTGATTAATAAATAGTTTTCAATGAGCTTTCAATACAAGCTTACAATGATAGCTCCTCAGTATGACTGCTAACCCATTAGTTAAATCTAAGTAACCATGTTGTTAGCTCAAAGTGGGTCGCAAACACTTTAATCTTTTTAGACTTATTAATTTATGGGACCCACACTTTTTATTACTTTTTTCCACAAAATAGAGAATGTTATTGCTAGCTCATTAAATGCACATGTGCTCTCCAAATTTAGCAAGCTCTAGAAATGAATAATGAGACCCAATTAGACTTATGTGTACAGCTTAAAGCTCTGTTTGGATGGGGTATATCACCCCCTTATCATTTTTCACCTCCTCTTAAGAGGGGGGCCACCCTTATCCCCGGTTTGGCAAAGCCATTTTGCTTTTATGACATTTCTTCACCCCCTTCTACCTTCTACCCATCAAGGCTCCTCCCCTTGATAATTTTTGGGCTGCCCTCTCTCCCTAAAAATTATTCGGGAGAAAAGGGCTGAGTTTTTTTTACCAATACACCCCTTCTTAGCCCTCTTCCCTAACTTAAGAGCTATTTTTAAGAAGCTGATACCTAAAAGTAATATTTGGTGCATCCTAATTTTAACTACAGGAATAATCAATGCCAATCTACCTTTGGAACCTTTGGCAAAGCTCTGCCAAGTCAACTAAGATGTGCACTCAAAAGGTTGGCTTTCAATTCTCAACGTGAATGTGTCTTTACCGACAAAAGACCTAAAAGGGTTTTTAGCACAATACAACAGTTTGATAAAATCTTTGTTTTTCGTACTCCCAATTTTTATTTGCTAAACTTGAGTTTTAATAACTTAATTTTTAGCTAACGAGAAACAAATTAATTTTAATAATTTAACGTCTAGCATTTTTATGAAAAATCGACTTTCAACAATTTGAGTTAAAAACAAAAAAACTCGACCTTGTCTGACATGCCTCCGAAGACCCAAAAGGGTTTTTAACACAATACTTGTTTGACATGCCTTAATAATTGCATGCATATCTTTGACAAATTTATGTACTCCTGATTTCTTTTAGCACTTTTTTGGAAATTTTATATCCATCTCAAAACTAATTGGCAATGAGTGGAGAGGTCCCAACATATATAAAGTGATCACCCATTCCACTCCTAAGCAATGTGGGACAATTTTCCTTAACACTTTTTTTTTTTTTTACCTCACATTCTTTACAGAAACGCTGTTTGATAGGCATTGACTTCTGGTTTTATGTGCCCAAAAAAGGGGGTCAGATTTGTAAATGATTATTCTGAGGCTACTAAATTTCACATCTTGCAAATTTTGGGAATAAAAGAGCCAATTGGAGACCCACTGTTGGCATAAAAAAACGTAAAGGTGCTGTCCCCTTGTATGTTCTGATGACTTCATTTGAAAGCTATATGTATTCTGCTCCTTGAACAAGTCTCATATATATATATATATATATATATATATATATATATATATATATATATGAGTTCTGTTCTCCTAAGGGATCTTGCATACAAAATTTGGTGCGGATCAAGGCATTTTTTAACTTTTCGGATCAAATTTTGACGATCCGAACCGTTCAATGTTTTCAAAATGCATTTTCCAAGGTCCCCGCGAGAAATCTTCAAAAAAAAATACCCGGAAGATCGGATCGGTTTTTGTTATAAACGCTATATATAGCGTTTTTAACAAAAACTGATCCGATCAAGCCCTTCCGGGTATTTTTTTTTGAAAATTTCTCGCGTTGACCCTTAAAAATGCATTTTAAAAACATTGAACGGTTCGGATCGTCAAAATTTGATCAGGAAAGGCCAAGCCCGCACCAAATTTTGGTGCGGGATCCCTTAGGAGAATATTTTCGTATATATATATTCTGTACAATAAGATTGCGTATTCCAATTGTTCTCATAAATTGAGACGAGCCTTACAAATTTGAAACTAACACAACTGTTGTGAAAAATGATTCAACTAACTTAGGGTGAGTTCATATTTTTTATTAAACGGTATTTAGTGAGAATTTTTTTCACTATTCACTCTAGCTAAATGAACTAAATGGTACATATTTTTTTTTGGTTATTTTTATAATTTTGTCCCACAAGAGTATATCTTGTTGTCTTTACATTGTGTTACTTGCCCCAAATGTGCTGAAACTTTGCATGTAACTTTTTAGGGAACAATCAAAATGAAACGAATGAACTAAATAAGATAGATTTTTTGACCCTTTAATGTTAAATCATGTGTCCGCCCTTGCCTGCCCCTGGGAATACATGCACCGTCTCTTTCGTCGAACCATGTATATCTTGTACTCTTGCGCTTTTGTAGCGTTATTATCAATGTTAGGTTGATGGGGCTGCATGTTAGTAATGAAATCATAAGCCAAAATAGCAGTACAGAAAAATCCCAGAGCATTACATCATAGAAAATCTATGGTCTATGTCCAAAGAAAAAAAAAAAAACAGAAAAAAAAACAATTCAATCTATGTCCAAGAACAAAAGAGAACGAGAAAAGAAAAAGGAGAGGCGGCCGGTGTTCACCGGAAAAGTGGCATCCCACCATACTTGCTGACGTGAGAAGACTTGAGAGGAAGCAAAGGAAGTTCAGTCAGGTCAATGAAACAATTTGAGTTCTCAGCACCAAATATTTCTTCACTCTCCTCCTTAATTCTCTCGTTTTCTGATTCACTATTCTTGCTCCTCTGTTCTTTAGTCGGATGGCTATTTGCTTTCATGACTTTGTGGGTTTTGCCGTCAGAAGATTTCC
This sequence comes from Vaccinium macrocarpon, assembly GCA_022606695.1. Classification (NCBI taxonomy): domain Eukaryota; kingdom Viridiplantae; phylum Streptophyta; class Magnoliopsida; order Ericales; family Ericaceae; genus Vaccinium; species Vaccinium macrocarpon. The sequence continues at coordinate 6,947,193 of CM040176.1, read as the reverse complement.
CGGTGAGTCTCTGGACCAGCTCTCTGAAATTGGCCTGGTCTGTCTTTATGATTTCCGGTGCAAATATGTGGGTTATAATTGGCTTTGGCTTGATCTTCGATATTACTTGCGAATCTCTGTTCATGCCCTGTTTGGATGCCGTTGACTCCAAATTACTCCTTGGCTGTTGCTTCATGTTCTCTTAATCGTGCATCCAGAGAGAGAGAGAGAGAGAGAGAGAGAGAGAGAGGAATTTGGTTTGTTTGTTGGAAAGGAGACTTTAAATAAATGGACGATATATAATTCAATTTTTTTATTTTGTACTTAAAAAAGTGAGAAAAATATCTTTTGGACGGACCGAAGAGAGAGTCATTAGTTTACGCAGTACTCCGGCCAGTAGATTATTGCAACACATACCCACGTGGGTGAATTTTATACCTTACAGTCTAAAAAAAATGTATGTTGATTGTTGAGAAAAATATATAAACGATGAATTTCTGATACAATAATAATTTTAAATGATACACATCAAACAAATTAAGAAAGTTAGATAAATAGAGTAAGGGTTAGAAAATCCTGTGGGGTGGTTGAGGCACGCGTAATCTTGTTTTCTTTAGGAAAGATACACTCCCTTCTATACGGGGTTGAATGGTGCTCCTTCCCCAACATACAACGACCTTCGAGTCTCCTTCTGTGCAGCGAAATAAACTCACGAATCAAGTTGTTTCCTGACACTCAAAATCCTAATAAAATCAGAAGTAATAAAAGTTACGGCAATATATATGAAGAGGTGAAGTAGATGATATAGAGCATATTGATCAAATAAAGAATTTGTGCTCTCGGTTTGGTGTTTCAAATGATGGCAGTATGGTATATCAAAAGCCAATGGTTTATCTCAGAAGGAAGAGGATCACTTTTGTTGCTGCATATTAAAACACAAGCCAAATGTCTAATTTATAAGCAACCAATTGTACATTAGTTTGTTGAGGTTAATCTGATTATTAGGAGAAAAAATAGGAATTGAAAGCTAACGTTATAACCAACGGAAAAGATGTAATCTCATTAGCAAAACCAACTAAGTCCTATTATATAGGAACTGTTATAGTTGAAATAGGAAAATAGTTTTTTTGCTGGAGTAAAAATAGGAGACCAAGTCAATAGGTAAAAACAAATTCCTTGTATCTCTCCAACATATAATTATTTACTTGAGAATTATTCAATATAAATTTTAAAATATTAAATTTGAACAACAATCCCCCACATAATTTAAAATTTTATGAGAGTGCTTTTACTACACAATGGGTATAGGTGTCTTTCAAACTTGAACCTACACTTAGTGTTAGCAAGTTTCAGTTTGAAGAATCATAGTGAATGAATCTTGAACTAGGCCCTTGATTTCAAACTTACGCCTACCACACACAGTACGGGAAACATTAATGGTTCTGGAACGGTTTTGCGCATTAGACGGTCATGCACATGTATCTCGTTTCTATGAGTGTCTCTAGGGAATAACCCAATTTCCCACAGCAGCGAACCCACTGCCACACTCATGTAGGTATGTCCTCCAAGGGTTGTTTTGTGACCAACACCCTATAGAAATCCTACCTTGGACACATTCAGAGCTAAGCTCTTCCTATCGTCACATAACATGCACATAGCATGAGCACTATCACCATAGGAATAGGACCAGGAATTCCCTTCTTATATTTTAGTGCTCCTCCTAGTTACCATTCAGCTTCGTTGTTACCTATTGAACCTTATTCATGAGATCTTCAATCACAAAGATTAGGTATCCACCGAGGTGACTAACTTATGGGCATCCTACTCCCCTCGATGATTAAAGAATTAGCCTTCGTGCTAATTAGAGAATATGTTTTGTTCTTCTTTTTTTTAAGATACAAACATTTCTCTTTGTTTTTTTTCACGATGTCGAAGATAATTTAAGAATTAGAATGCACGCTTATCTTTTCTTATGATAATTCTCTTTGAGCTAATCAGGCCCCCACATTTTCTAGATATTTATTAGAGCTCCAGTGTTGCTTCATTTCAAGCTAGCCAACTTGTTCATTTCAATCTCTTGAAAGACTTTGTTGTTGAAGTCATCGTAAATTAGCCAATGTGTTCCTGAAACTTTCAAAAGGAACACCCAGGATACAAAGTTAATATAGCATCATTAGAATAAATCTTTGAAGGTAATGAAATTTCCATCTACCGATGATCATGGTAATGAACCCCCACATTTGAGTATAATTTTCTCTAACTGCAAATAGACATGTTAATCTATGCAGAAAAAGCGAACTCCATAGTTGTTTATGCATATCAAACCCAACAATTAACAACATTCACTCAAAATAGATTGAGCACCCAAATTGCCAAATTAACGCAATTCAGGATAATAATGCAACCCATAGTTTTCTCCTCTCTTTTTTTCAGTTACAACATGTAGCTTCCAGAAAACTTCATCAATTATTACAGTATATTCACACTACGGCAAAGGACTTGAAAATCCAATAAATATAATGCTTACTAGATGTGGACTCAAAGTTTTTAACCCTTAATGACTAACAAAGCATATCAAGTGCTCAAATATATTCCCCACAAGTCAAACACTAGACCTTTTGCCAGAAAATAAAATAAATTTCTTAAAGATAATATACACAAAATGTTGCACCTTATATTGTCTTCTTAATTATTGCAATCAGTAGAGGTAAAAAAACTAAGAGTTCTTATGAGGTCCACAATAAGCAAAGTCAGTGACTTTTTAATTTACCATGAAATAATTAAACACTCAAAATTGTAAAAGTCACTTGAATTGTACACAATTCATAATAAATTTAGTCATCACAAACATGATTTTAAGAAAGACTACGGTATCAATTTTTCCAGACACATTTAAGAATTGAGAATTTCAAAAAGAAGCTATTGCCATCTTTTATTGAACATGAGAAGTAAAATTAAGGATAAAATTGCAATACAAAATAGACTTTTGTTAAATCCATAGAATATATTTCATTGAAGCATTTCAATACTAGCCATAAGATGAATTTTCAATTATAGCCACTTATAAGCCCTCATATTGAACAATTGCACAAATTTAAATAGGATAATTTGGATAACTATTCAAATAATGCGGACAAACTTCTGCCATGATATGATATAAATTTTTTTAAATCATCATTGGAAGTGCTCAGAGTTATATGGTTTCATCCTCCTTCCTTTCATGCAGCCTTAAATCTTACTCATCTCAATGTTACGTTTACACAATATCTCTAGACACAATCATGCCTCATTTACAAAGTAGTAAAATTTACTCTTCAATAATATATGTATAAATTGTCAAGAAACATAGTCAAAAATTTCGTTCCTATCAAAATCAAGAGATGTCATATGGCATAACGGTACGTATTTACATGTTGATAACATTTAAATCATCAAACCACAAAAATATTACCTCAATTCCATGATGCATAGCAAAGTGAGAAATTCATTGAACGAACTTGTTAAGAGTAGTAGAGAGAGTGGGCATATAAACCAAATTGCCTTTCTATTTTTTTTTCCTTTTTTTTTTTTAAACCTCATTCAGCCTTGACATTGTAATTGATGATTAAAACCATGATCACCAATCAAAATATGAAACTACATCACATGAAGTACTGCTAGCTGATGTCATACGAATTCTTTGTAAAGGCAAGTCAATTGAATTACAAGCTTATCAAATAAATCATCCCAAGGCAGAAGTCCCTGGATTATATGCTCTTTCTTTTCCTTCTCCAATTTCATAATACAAAAGCATTAATCCCAATGACACCCAAACTAGAAATTACTCTAAGCAGAAAATCCTAAATCATCTTTCCTAAGATTGTTGGGGAAAATATATGAGCGAGAAATTTCTGATAGAATAACAATTCTAAATATCCGTGTATTTAGAATTTCTGGGGAAAAATATAAGTCAATAGGTAAAAACAAATTCCTTGTATCTCTCCAACATATAATTATTTACTTGAGAATTATTCAATAGAAATTGTAAAATATTAAATTAGAACAACATATATCTCACCTACGAAATTTGCTAAGGACGTTGAATAATTATTTCCCGAACAGATGGACGCTAGCTTGTCTCAGAGCTTATATACAATTGTGTGGATAACCGTCATGCTTATCCAAGTTTAGAATTTTTAATTCAAATAGGAAACAAGAACAGCGATGATCTTACCAACTTGTTTCGTTGAATCCATTTGCAAATTCTCTTAAGTTTTGTGTATTTGTTTTATGAAGTCAATCTTTCGATGGCAACAACAATGCAATCTTTTTGTGCTTTCACTTTCAATTGGCTTGGATTCAGCTCTCTGTCCCGACAAGTTGCTTGTATTTATAACTGATTGACTTTGTCACCTCTCTTGCCCAGAAATTGCTCATAAACATCATACAAATTTGACCTGGTTATACACTCTTACCAATTGCCGGTCTCTTTTCACTTAAACTTTTTTTAAAAAGATGCTTAATCAGAAGCTGTGGGTATAGTAGAGAATGAAGATGTTTTGTGTTATTATTACCAATTTGGGCTTCTTTTCTTTCTTTTTTTTTGGGTTTACATTTTAAATATTTGTACCGGCAAATGCATAACCTATTAGATAAATACAAGGATTTTAGCAACAACCTATTGGATAAACACTCGCGCTTTCTAAATTAGTATTAAGTTATGTCCTCTCTTGCTACCTACTGCTTTATTTGATGTTAAATTTTGCTTCCCTTTGTCCCTAAATTTGGATACAAATACGCGATTTTCACTCGTTAATTTAGATTCATGGGTTCAAGCTGAGTGAAAATGGGAAATGGCTAACATAAGTAGGCCTTTTGAAATGAATTAAAGACATCTTGTTGTTATGGTATATGTTATTGAATATAACAGTTATACCGATTAACAAGTTGTTATGTTATTTTTATTGGGAAACGAAGTTGGTTAAAATGACCCACAACAAGGCCGAGTTATCGATTTTAAAATTTTTTTAAAAAAATTCATAATTCACCACCAGAACATCAAACACAAATTCGTCATCGGATTCTTGAACAAATAATCAATCAAGTATCAATTCACACAAACATTTATAGGTACATCAAATTGTCCTAATGGCTAACTTGTGCTTATATCTAGACCTAAAATTCAATCAAGCAACAAAAGAATAGTAGAATACCTATCAAAAACCCTTTGTAGCTCCCCTGAGTAGGCTGATCAGTCAATATAAATTAAAAGATTCAACCAACTATACAAAATTTAATTTTCTTTCAATGACCCCGAAAGAAAAAGGAAAAATTCTGATTCCCAAAAAACCATGACAGCTGAAGGATATCCTAAGACGCGTGTTCATGGGAAGTTCTGTCATTTTTCCTCGGCGACGAAGCCATATCTTTGGCAGAAGAAGGCGAGGCCTCGCCACCAGCAGGCATGTCGGCGAGGGCGGCGAGAAGTCGGCGGACGCTAACGGATCGAGCGGGCTTGAAACTCGTAGACTGAACCGGGTTCTTGGAGAAGATGTTGGAAGAACTGGAAAGGATGAGATAAACAAGAACTTGGACTGCAATAAACAGCACCACCTTCAATAAAACCTCTTCTAAACCAACCTCCATCGCCATATCTGTGGTTCCGAGAGAGAGAGAGAGAGAGAGAGAGAGAGAGAGAGAGAGAGAGAGAGAGAGAGAGAGTATAAGGATGTGGAGAGAGAGAGAAGGTAGGGGAATGTTTTGAAGACATATCCATGGGGTTTATGTGGTTATATAGAGGTGGGGGAATGAGGGCCAGGGTGATTATGTTGAATACGAAACGCCGCTGATGTGTTTGACTTGTCGCCTGTTGACTGCTAAAGCCAAGAAGTTCAAACTCTAACTTGATCACATGGGAGATTAGGAATGTTCAAAAATAAAAGAGATGATCATCAAGAGAAACGTACCATTGGAAGGTTCTGTAACAAACTGACAAACAACTTTCTAAGCAAATACAAAAACATACTACAACTCTGTAGTACGGCAGGATTTCCAAATCTCTAAAATATTAGTAAGTACCTAATAAGTTGCATGTATGTGTGCGAGAGAGCAAGGGTGCAGAAAGAGAATGGAGAGCAAGAGCGGAGGATCTCACTTAGGCTCAGTTTAAATGCTAGTAATCTCAAGATTCCAACTTTTCGGAATTAAATGAATGTGATTCTTGAAGACATCTATTCAATTATGAATCGTATTCTCAAATTAAGTAAGAATCTGATTACTCTCATCCCAATTGTAACCTACCGGCTCAATCCATAAAAAATTAAAAAGAGAGAGAAGCTGAATTAATTCAAACGCTGGAACAAAATTGCTCCAAGTTTTGAATTACTAGGAATTTGACTATTGAGATAATCAAATTCCTATTCCTACAGAAGATTATGGGACGGAGATCGCATACCTTTCCTAAATTTAATCACCATTAGTATTGTCACAAACATGATTAGGTCGCCTGGGTATTGCAACTCAGTTAATTAAGGGAAATTTTGAGCACAAAAGAATTAAAGAATGTTAAACTAATTATAATTCTTTTATGGAAATATTTGACTTCCAATCGGGTATTTTTGGGATTGCCATTTTTTGGGGGGACAATAACCGGGAGATAACGTGAACAACATGAGAGCTGCATCTAAGCCGCCATAATAATTTATTGCTCAATACACTACTGTGCAAGGCAACACATCGTTTTTGCTTTTGGCTGTATCCGTAAGGACTAATAAAGAAGGATTATCTGAATACGACTGTTTTGTTTTGCATTTGAGGTCACGCACGCATTCAAAAACATAGAAAAAATTTGAGGAAAACTCTGTCGTATATATTTATAAATAAATCCACATGAAAAACTTGTCTGGAGAGCAATAACAGACTCCCACTCCGTCGGGAAAAGCCACAACCGACTCCCCATCTTGCACTCTCAACCTCTCCCGCTCACATTGTATTACCACACTCACAAAATAGAGAGACAACAACAATTGTTTATAATCCTAGGGCTATTCTACGGAAACTTTAGACAACTTTGGGCCTAAGCTCATCTAACCCATACGGAGTGGATCCCAACATGCTTGACATAAGTAGGTCAATTCAATTAGCATGCTGTAAAAATTGCCATGATTTCGTTGATTCATAACACAACTCAGACCCAGTACCCTTTGAAAATTCTTATACCTTCCTCAGTTATTTCAGAAATCGCCTAATCTAGAAAGAAACTCTTTTACCAAACCAAGCAAGCCAGAACTCAACCCCGGGCGTTATTCAGTCACTGAGGAATCTCCATAAACCGTGCGCCATTTTGTGTATAAATTACGGCTCACATTATGAAAGCCATAACGGAAAGTTATACTGGTCTGGCATGGGAATGTTTCATTGCATTCAATTTTTCTCGAGACCACGTATGGGTAAAGAATCTAAAGATCCACAGCGTGCAGATTATATGTATAAATAGTGTGTGAGGCCCACTAAAAGGTTTCAAGCAGATGATGTGAGACTTTTTTAATTCAACGGCTCGAATATCTGGGGGACATTTTAGTGGGGTCCAGTGTACGGTATGAGTCGGTAGCACCTTTAACATTTTGGATTTTTGCCATACTGCGTCTGCATGATGTTCGTTAGTTTCTCTCTCTTTATGCATGATTGACAGCGCAAATATTAGGGTGCTTGAGCTCGTGTGTTACGGGCCATATACTTGGGCTTCAGAAATTGGAGGCTAATATATATATGAGAGCCTGTTACGGGCCGGTACAAGAAAGTTGGGGCTTGCACACCCACCGCACGCATAAGGAGTGATCTAAATTTTAAGGTATTTTATGAAAGTTCTTAAATTAATAAAATACTATAATAGAAAAATGTCCTCTCAATCTAAATTCTAGGGTACCGTATAAAATGCTTAAATTTTAGGATACCCTATGAAAGTATTTAAACCTAAATCATAAGGTGTCCTATGAAAGTTCCTAAAATCTTAAGATACCCTATGAAAATATTTAAACCATTAAAATCTTATAATAGGAAAGTATACTTTAAACCTAAACCCCATAAATGAGTGACATACCTTAATGGTAATTAAAAAAATAACTTACATTAATGGTAATTAGATTCATCTTTTCTAGATCTAGAGGTAAAAAAAAGTATATATGATCGTAAGTCGTTGGACCTAAGTGGGCTTCTGTGAGTATTAGGCTTGGCGAAGCCTACAAGAGCTATAACCACGGCCTGATCCACTATCCACATTTTCTGAAGCTCGCTTACAACATAATTTTTGGATCCTAGCATGTGTGGTCGTTGATAAATGACACGCTGGATTTCAGATAAGAGTTGCAAGCCCATATACATTAATACGATAATATCATACAATAATCCTCATCTATATTCTCTTCCAGCAAACACATTATTACTGGTGAGGAGTAATTATTTTGACAAAATGCTAACATCAGCCATTTGGGCGGAGGAGAATGTGTAGAAAGTGCATTCATATTCGAGAAAAAATATACTGATATCTCTGAAAGTCTATAATATTCGTGAACTATCAATATAACAAAACACAATATTTTTTAATCTTATAGTCGACACAAATCCTGGCCATTTAAACTTTCCTTGATTCTACAGTTGTTATCACATAAGCACCCCTGTGAACACTCCGCGGGAATGTTCATGAAAATCGATTGCGATTTTGAAAAACGATTTTGATTGATTGAAAGGAGTCGTCACCCGGGTTTCAGAACTATATCAGAACTGTACCCGAGAAACCAATTGAAAAATAATTTTTTTGCCCTCGAAGTAGAAAATGCTTTACTGGTCTCATAAAATGAGATTTCTCGGGTCCGAGAGCTAGGTTATGTGAGGGAAAGGAATTTAAAGCATCTCTCACGCCCGATGTGACCACTAGTCTCTACTAAATGTTTAAGAAATTTTGAAAATGTCGTTTGAACATATTCTAATCACCAACTCATGCAATAACACAAAAATGCATAAAGAAAATTTATGAAATGTATGTGGATGTTTGTGCTTATGTCACGGGAGGATGTTTTAAATGCATAAGACACTTGAACTTGACGAAATCATCTTCAAATTGCCCTGAAATGCTCCAGAAACTGATTACAAACATCACATTTGCCACACCTGAATGGCAATCTGGGCACCTGGATTAGGCAGATCCAGGCGCCTGGATTGAATACATGCGCCTAGAATGGGTGAATCCAGGCAACTGGAAGACATACCAGACAACATCTTCAAAACTTTATTTTCCACATCAAGTACTAAGTGTAATGCTCTTTACTTATTCATGCGCACTCTAAATAATATTTAGTGACTCTATAGACGAAATGGACCTTAAGATCAACTTCATAGCATGATTAAAGCTTTGAAAAGCGTGATCTTGGATGATTTAATGATGAAATGCAATGCACTAAACATGTTCTAAACCAGATATATCACATTCATGTATGTAATATGTCATTTTAGCAGTTTATACTTGTTACAATGCAAAATAAGAATGAATCTATACTAAAAATGCAATAAAAATGCTCATATTGGACTTTAACAATGTAGAATATGCTTTGATGACATAAAGAACTTCCTTAAACATATTAGGTACTCAATGATCAAACAGCATAAATGATACATAAACTCATACAAACATCTTTCTCTCAAGCAACCATTTATCAAGCTTGATTACGCCTTTAAAACACTCTAAATGCCCATTATAATGAAGATTATAACATGAGACATGATTAACTAAAGATCGATGCATGCAAATGATGTACCATGAACTGATTGAAATGCAAAAGAAAGCTGAAATCATAACTATGGGGAGAGAATCCAAGCGCCTATATTAAGTGAATCCAGACGCCTGAATTGAATGCAGGTGCCTGAATTGAGCTCATCCAAGCGCCTGGATTGTATACTGATACACAAAACAGATTTCTATCTTGGTATGATTCAGACCTCTCTCAAGTCCTCCACTAGTATAGATGACTAGTAAGAACTTGGTTGAGTCCCCCTCAGGAACTATTTGAGCATATTGGTAGAAAAATCTACATTTTTGGCTTGATTAATGAACTTGAAATGGGTTTTTGAGTGGGTTTTATGGAAGTGTAGTTGCTGATTTTGAGCTTATAGAGCAACAAATGGTAGTTTATGAGTGCTTTGATGGAGTTTGGTTGATGGGAGTTAGGGGTGTCCATGGATCGGATCCGATCCAATCTGATCCGCTCAGAGCAGATTATGGTTTTTAATAACCGGAACTAAACCGAACATTCAGGGATTGGTTACGGATCGGATCGGATCGAGTCAGATTGGACAGATTTGACATATTAAAGAAGGTTTATTGAGCGGATCGAGTGGATCTGATTCGATCCAGATCTGTCAGATAAGAAATTCTCGATCCGGAACCGAACCGAACATTTCCGAATGGATCAACGGATGGTTTGGATTGGTTGAATGGTGGATCGGATGATCCGCTGGACAACCATAATGGGAGTGAATGGATGATGGATTAATGGGGCAAAAAAGTGGTTTTTTGGGTTGAAATAGAGAGGATTTGAGGAGTATCAACTTGTCACGCCCTCAATTTTAAATAGCGAAAAATACAAATAAAAATCCACGTATGATTGATCAAAGTCAAATAATTTTCCATATAAAGTCAAGTCAAGTACAATAAGCTTCTGATCAAGGGTACCCGTACCCATACAAAATAACAAAGGTTTAAAGTTATTACATAAACTGAAATAGTCAAAAGTTTGGAGAAATTAAAGTTACAGGATTTTCTTTCAAAACATGTACTTAGTATGAAGTTGAGAAAATAACTTCATGCTCATAAAGTCTTCATGACATGCATCACACTCCACGCATCCGAGATCATGCTCCATGCTGTGTACCTGGGAAAGATAGGGTGAGCTCACTAGCTCGTAGGAAACATTTCTACCAACACTAAGGGTATATTGAATGAAAGATGCACATGAAAGCATAATACACATGAATGAGTAAACCTAGATGGACCAAGATAAACCAACTCGATGACAAAGTGTCTAGGAGATGCCTCAAGGATCTAATGAAACCAGAATATCCATAAGTTTTCTCATAATCATCACATTACGTGTCATAGGTTCATTCCCGTCAAAAACACAGTTATTCACACAAGCATTATATTTCCCAACACTTCACAAATACCCAAAACGTCTAAACTAACCCAAACATCCTTTACATTTATCAAATACACCTTATTCCTTTTAATCATTCATTTTGTTCTCCCAAGGCGTACAAAGGCCCCGTGTCACTCAAAGAAAGCACATCATCAATTAGATTTCATTTACTCCCGTCATTCGTGTTTGACACTCACTCAACATGCCTCATATATTTTACACAATATTCATATCCATCTCATTGAATTCCAACCATTTGATCATTTTCCGGGCATGCCATATAGGCCCCGTGTCACTCCGGGCATACCATAAAGGCCCCGTGTCACTCCGGGCATACCCTTTCGGGCCCCGTGTCACTCCGGGCATACCCTTTCGGGCCCCGTGTCATACATTTCACATTTATATTACCATTTATCAACTCATAAGTTCAGTTTACTGCCCAAAACCAATTCTCGTATCACAATACCCTTTTACGAGTGTCCAAAACATTCACACAATCATTTTTGTTTCAAAAACTCAAAACATGTCGGTGATAGTCAAATCAACACGTGTCCAATGTGCGTGAGAAACCAAGACAACCAAAACAAAGCATAAAACGCACCATGATAGCTTACCCGGCTTAGAGGTCAAATAGAGAAGCTATGAAATGGCCAATGAGGGCCCGAGCGGTGGAACATTTAAAAACGGAGTTTTAAACCTCGAAATTACGACACACTGATGGTTAAAAGAACATTTCTCTCAAAATACAAAGGATATGAATATGAAACCAATTGGGTTTGAAAGTAGACTCGTTGAGCTTTCCAACGGTTCAAGAATCACCTCAATCGGAGTTCGGACGAAGCCGGGGCGTGCCAGCGATGGTTGGAAAAAAAATCTGTGCGGACAAAGGAATGCGGATCGATCCACTCGAGAGTGGATCGATCCACTAGGAAAAAAAATGAGCGAAGCGGAACCATTCGGATCGATCCACTCTTGAGTGGATCGATCCACTCAAGGAAAATCGGTGAACAAGCCATTGCGGATCGATCCATTTGTTGAGTGGATCGATCCACTCTTTGGGAAATCGAGAGAGAGGCGATTACGGATCGATCCGGGCAAGGAGTGGATCGATCCACTCTGGGGGAAAACCAATAACAAACCATTAGGATCGATCCCTTTGTTGAGAGTGGATCGATCCACTACATACCAAGAGTGGGAGCGAGAGAGTTTTGGATCGATCCCTTTGTTAAGAGTGGATCGATCCCACTGGTTCGTGTGAAAAATTTCAACTTGGCTCAAATGGATGGGGCTTCATTCCTAGTCCAAATTTGGGGTTCCAAAGCACAACTAAGCAAATGAGGTAAACACATTCACCACCAATTCATAGAGTTATCAACCAATTTTGCAAACCCAAATTTATTCAAGAGCCAAATTCAATTCCATGGAGTTAATCAAGTTCAACAAGACATTTAGGAACAAGGAGGAGAATAATGCACTCATTCAATCAATATACACTTAGAGGAGGTAGAAAATTGTTCCCTACCTCAAGCAAACCAAGAAGAAGATGAGACTCTAGCTTTTGCTTCCAACCCTAACCGAAATATGCTAGCTCCAAGCAAAAATCACGGAGTCCCGGACTCCAAATCGCGCGTAGATGATGAATCCTTGGTTGGAGGTTGAAGTATTTGAGGGTGGAGGGTGGATTTGTGGTGGAGAAATGGAGGGTTTTGAGTAGACTTTGAGAGAAGGAGAAGAAGAGAGGCGGGGACGTGGGTTTTGAGAGAAGAGAGGAGTGTGATTTTTGGGCAAAAATCTGATCTAAACTTGCTTATATACACTCTCACACTAGCACTTACACCCCTCATGTTTCTAATGTGCTCTAAATACACCCAAACGCAATTACTATGCTCACATTGACCCTAATTTGTATTTTAAAATATTTCTCACACTTACCCAACATTATTTCCGGAAAATCACTTTAAAATATGGGTCCTTACATTCTACCCTCCTTAGAAAAATTTTGTCCTCAAAATTTCGTACAACAAATCTATCTAAACGGCTGCAGTTAATTCATGATTTACAACACGTATCCCATATCACAAACTCATAAACACAAAATTAAACATAAAACTTATGTAGGTCAGGTAGATAATGATCTCGAATACTCCTATTCGTCTTATCCTCTCTTCCCCAAGTCGATTCATCGCTACCAAATTAACTTCGAAACAACCATATAGACTTTTCCTTGCAATGCCTATTCACTCACAGCTAGGATTCGTATCGGGTTCTATCTTAACTCTGGATCATCATGAGGTACGGAAACAACTAGGTTTAAACAGCCTCCAAGTGCAAAACCATAATTCTAAAGTTCAATTCTTTTCTAACCTTAGATCCTCTAGGCTCACTATACATACTAGTCGCCTACTCAATGCCTCTGCTATTGTATTCTACTTGAAATTACGATCAATTTATAATCTCCCAAATACTTTTTTCCCACAACCTTATTATTATCATCTTAAGCTCTTAAATGTAGAATTTTACTTACGGAAGTGAAGTTTTCAATTTCTCTCATTAACACTGACTAAAAAAAATCAACATTGTGCGTCAGACCTAGATTTGTCAAACTACAACCGCTCTAAGAATATCGAGATAGAATAATCGCAAGGACAACACTAGTGCTAAGCCTCCAAAGGTTTTGATACCAAACACGCTTTATTTGCATCCATATGCTCTAACATACCCATATCATAACAATAAGTTTTGTCTTTCCACACCTCACCATCATCCACTAATCACCCAAAAATCCACTAACCAAACATTCAGCTTTCCTTTCCTAGGTTATTACATCAACATTTTTTTTTTTTTTTTGTCAAATTAGTTACTAGGATTCTTTACAGTCCATTCCATGTAATCTTTCCTTATCACTAGTCAAGAAACCCAAACTCTTTGAAACACTATACTTTTTTTTTTTTTTTTAGCAACACACCATCTTAGATCCTTAAGACACATTACAAAGATTAACACTAGGGGTTGACATAATCCGTCCTCATTTCCTTGATCTCCACTGACATCCTTGGCTAACATCACTAACTTTAAACATTCTATGTGTTTTAGTCTACTCCTACTTCCCACCACTTTATTATGAGATTCTCTCACCTTTAAGTGCTACTAGGCAACTCTTCGATTTCACTAAATATGAGCATATTTTCTTTCACCAATTCTCTCATCGATCATCATGATTAACCCAAGTAGAGCAAACTCTCTATACCACGCACCCGTCATCACCAAGGTCCAAAATTTACTCAATCTGATTATAGGTCTATATAAACTCACATTGGTATCAGTTTCTTACAGGTGTAGGAATCTTATCTACAGTATTCATGGGTAAGGAACTTAAACATCAAATAACTATGACCCCTAAATCTCATATGAGTAAAAGAAATGACTTCCCCACAGGGTTAGAAATGAATCCTTAGGAATTCCACAAGTTCGTTCTACTGAATCCTCACATCACTACCCTTGCATACCACTTAGGTTGGCAAAACCAAATCTATTCGCCTAACCAGCACTATAATTCCTCATCTCTAACTGTTTCGTCTATTCCAATAGCTACTGGAATTCTAACTGTTTGAAATCTCAATTTTTATTACTTTAGTGATCTCATGCAATCCCTTCTAAATTGTCATGCAAGTCATGTCCCACACAACCGCCTTCTACTCAACACTTTTTACTCTATTCTATCAACATACAAGGAAACAACCCAATTCATCTTTCTAACCGAAGTCATACAAATGCGACATTCACCCAACACTTGAATCTTTTTAAAGTTACCTGGTCATTACATCTATCCATAAACAATAAGACAAATAATCCCCACATTCAAGCTATACACACCCTCAATTGGTCAATGATACTGCAACTATGACTAGCTAGGATGATAAATAAGTAAACCTTAAGCACCCACTTTTTACCCTCAGACAATCTTCCTACGATATATTCCTAATCTCATCCTAACGTTGTATTAGAAAATTCAAGCCACAACCCGACCAAGCTTACAAACATTTCTCGAATCGCCCACCTAGATCATCTATTCACTTCTTATCTCATCCTCCTCAAACCTCATAAAAATCAAAATTTTGGAATTACATACACCTTTTTTTTTTTTTTTGACGTAAGTTCAAAACTTCTCCCGCAATGCTATTCATTGACATGTTCACAGAATAACGTTCAAATCATACTCAATCTTATCTCAAGGACAATTACTTCAAAATAGAAGGAATAGCCATAATCAATTCACCGACCACACCTGGAATACACACCGATATGGGAAGAACAATTACGATTCAGTCTAATCCAAACTGTGTAACTTAAACTCCCTCGACCACTACGGTTCATCATTACCAACTATTTCACACTTCGCAGATCAACTTTATTCACAAATTCCAATACTGACAATATTTTCACTTTTTAACTGCCCAACTAACCTCCTACATAGTTTTCACAAAATGTTACCCATCATAGTCACATACAAGTTAAGAGACCCAAAGCAATTAATAAACAAGGGTGGTAACACTTTATATCACGTTTATTCTACGACTAGTGAATCTAACCTCTCTCACTTCTTAACATTCTCATACTTCTGACATTTCTTATCACCACAAGCCAGTATCACCAACTAGTATTTAGAATCTTACGATAACATCTCATGCTTCTACTTAGCGGTCTTATAAGTGAAACTAATCATGACTTAAACAACACATCTCCATAAGACTATGAATAACCCCAATTACTCACTTTCTTACCTATCGCGGTTCTAGTTTACTGGTAATAAAAAAAATCATTCACCAATTACCCATATACCAATACCTAATCAATTACAAGGTAAATCAACTTACCACCCCGTCCATGGCAATACCCCTAAGCCTAGCTGTCTCAACAAACATATCTTATCAACGTTCATTATCGTTCACCCCCAAATAAAATCTCTCCCATAAGGTATTTCTTTTATAGTAAAGAGTATCGAATCTCATCTCACACATAAACACATAAACTCTAAATACAAGGGTATCCGACCATCATTAAAGACTATTGTAAGCTCTCTAGGAAGTCAAACCACTTAAACCAGGTCTAACCTCTTTTAGCTAGGGGATATGGTCATATAATCAACATTCATGTTCTAACATATCTCACACCACCAATAGCATAGCTCTATTCTTAATAACAATGCCACCTAACTTAGTCTCATGATTAAGAATTTTAGTAAAAACACATGCACCGAATCTTGACATCTTATGAAAAGGTCATTTCTATCAACACCGTATTCAAAAGCTTAAAGAGATATTACTATAATTACTACATCCAAAGCTTAGCTCCCACCATCAATTTAATCTCAAACAATCAACACCCAGTCATCTGGGACCCCAAACTTCAACACATTACTACAAGCAAAACCACCGACTCGGAACATCAATAATCCACAATAAGCCATGGCAGCACTGAAAATATTGAAAACAATCTCAAGGAAAAAGTAAGCATTTAATGTGCAAAACGAAAATTCCAGCAAACATGTTCTTACCACCGTTATCTTCAAGCACTTAGTACTTGGATCAAATACAAAATCATGCACTTTCAGAATAAGACTCAACATGTTCGTTAACCTCGACACTTGCACTATCGTATATACCCCTCTGCACACCTCCACTCACCCATACGTGGTAACGGAGTGACATCAGAGGTTTGTTTTGAAGTGTGCTGGCCAGTCACTCTTCAAATCAATCCCCCACGTCATTCTTATACCATCTCGACCAAATAAAGGAACTCATCTACAAGCTCATCACTAGTAATGTAAACCCAACAAATAACACACGTAGCCCAATATGAGGCTAAACCTCTACTTCTCGACATCTGTCAATTGTAACTTTAAATTATGAGGTCAAGAACTCCAAACTTTCTTCTCTACCACAGGCACACAATTTCACCCTATGCACATTTCTACTACTCCAATGCAACTTAATGCAACATGCACATGAATGTCACACAATGCACGAGAAAATATGGTTTCGCAAAACTTTTTAATGCAGTGGTTTAAATTCCGAGACTTAGAGTCTCCCCACGGTCTCTAGGTTTTCGAACCTATGCTCTGATACCAAGTTGTCACGCCCTCAATTTTAAATAGCGAAAAATACAAATAAAAATCCACGTATGATTGATCAAAGTCAAATAATTTTCCATATAAAGTCAAGTCAAGTACAATAAGCTTCTGATCAAGGGTACCCGTACCCATACAAAATAACAAAGGTTTAAAGTTATTACATAAACTGAAATAGTCAAAAGTTTGGAGAAATTAAAGTTACAGGATTTTCTTTCAAAACATGTACTTAGTATGAAGTTGAGAAAATAACTTCATGCTCATAAAGTCTTCATGACATGCATCACACTCCACGCATCCGAGATCATGCTCCATGCTGTGTACCTGGGAAAGATAGGGTGAGCTCACTAGCTCGTAGGAAACATTTCTACCAACACTAAGGGTATATTGAATGAAAGATGCACATGAAAGCATAATACACATGAATGAGTAAACCTAGATGGACCAAGATAAACCAACTCGATGACAAAGTGTCTAGGAGATGCCTCAAGGATCTAATGAAACCAGAATATCCATAAGTTTTCTCATAATCATCACATTACGTGTCATAGGTTCATTCCCGTCAAAAACACAGTTATTCACACAAGCATTATATTTCCCAACACTTCACAAATACCCAAAACGTCTAAACTAACCCAAACATCCTTTACATTTATCAAATACACCTTATTCCTTTTAATCATTCATTTGTTCTCAAGCGTACCCACAAAGGCCCCGTGTCACTCAAAGAAAGCACATCATCAATTAGATTTCATTTACTCCCCGTCATTCGGTGTTTGACACTCACTCAACATGCCTCATATATTTTACACAATATTCATATCCATCTCATTGAATTCCAACCATTTGATCATTTTCGGGCATGCCATATAGGCCCCGTGTCACTCGGGCATACCATAAAGGCCCCGTGTCACTCCCGGGCATACCCCTTTCGCCCCCGTGTCACTCGGGCATACCCTTTCGGCCCCGTGTCATACATTTCACATTTATATTACCATTTATCAACTCATAAGTTCAGTTTCGCCCAAAACCAATTCTCGTGATCACAATACCCTTTTACGAAAGTGTCCAAAACATTCACACAATCATTTTTGTTTCAAAAACTCAAAACATGCGGTGATAGTCAAATCAACACGTGTCCAATGCGTGAGAAACCAAGACAACCAAAACAAAGCATAAAACGCACCATGATAGCTTACCAAGCTTAGAGGTCAAATAGAGAAGCTATGAAATGGCCAATGAGGGCCCGAGCGGCGGTGGAAAAACGGAGTTTTAAACCTCGAGAAATTACGACACACACTGATGGTTAAAAGAACATTTCTCTCAAAATACAAAGGATATGAATATGAAACCAATTGGGTTTGAAAGTAGACTCGTTGAGCTTTCCAAGCGGTTCAAGAATCACCTCAATCGGAGTTGGACGGCCGCGGGCGTGCCAGCGAAGTTGGAAAAAAAATCGTGCGGACAAAGGAATGCGGATCGATCCACTCGCGAGTGGATCGATCCACTCTGGTGGAAAAAAAACAGCGCACCATTACGGATCGATCCACTCTTGAGTGGATCGATCCACTCAAGGAAAATCAGTGAACAAGCCATTCTGGATCGATCCACTGTTGAGAGTGGATCGATCCACTCTTGGGAAATCAGAGAACAGACGATTCTGGATCGATCCAGGCAAGGAGTGGATCGATCCACTCTAGGGAAAACCAATAACAAACCATTCAGGATCGATCCATCGGGTTGAGAGTGGATCGATCCACTACATACCAAGAGTGGAACAGAGAGTTTTGGATCGATCCAATTGTAAGAAGTGGATCGATCCACCTGGTTCCAGTGAAAAATTTCAACTTGGCTCAAATGGATGGGGCTTCATTCCTAGTCCAAATTTGGGGTTCCAAAGCACAACTAAGCAAATGAGGTAAACACATTCACCACCAATTCATAGAGTTATCAACCAATTTTGCAAACCCAAATTTATTCAAGAGCCAAATTCAATTCCATGGAGTTAATCAAGTTCAACAAGACATTTAGGAACAAGGAGGAGAATAATGCACTCATTCAATCAATATACACACTTAGGAGGTAGAAAATTGTTCCCTACCCCCAAGCAAAACCAAGAAAGAAGATGAGACTCTAGCTTTTGCTTCCAACCCTAACCGAAATATGCTAGCTCAAGCAAAAATCACTTGAGTCCCAGGACTCCAAATCGCTGGCGTAGATGATGAATCCTTGGTTGGAGGTTGAAGTATTTGAGGGTGGAGGGTGGATTTGTGGTGGAGAAATGGAGGGGTTTTGAGTAGACTTTGAGAGAAGGAGAAGAAGAGAGGCAGACGTGGGTTTTGAGAGAAGAGAGGAGTGTGATTTTTGGGCAAAAATCTGATCTAAACTTGCTTATATACACTCTCACACTAGCACTTACACCCCTCATGTTTCTAATGTGCTCTAAATACACCCAAACGCAATTACTATGCTCACATTGACCCTAATTTGTATTTTAAAATATTTCTCACACTTACCCAACATTATTTCCGGAAAATCACTTTAAAATATGGGTCCTTACACAACTAGAATAGGATTTCTGGAAAGAATTTAGCAGCATAATACTAAGAGAGAGAGGGAGAGCTGATCCTCCTTGAAATGGAGGAGAGAGGGTGTATTTATAAGGAAAGAATAAAAGAGTTTTGGGTAGTTTTTTTAGAGGGAAAATAGATTTTTGAACTTAAAAATCTGGAGGTAGAGTCTATTGGAGGGAGTTTGGAATGAAGATAACGTGGGACAATGTAAGGGGAGCCCATAGTTTCATCAAAAACCAGCTGCAAATTGCCCACTGGAAGTGATTCTGGGCGCCTAGAATTGGGGAATCTAGGCGCGTGGACCATGAGACTGCATAATATTTCAAACTTCGCGGGGCTGATCCGGATGCTACCGAACTCCGTTTTGCACATGGTTTGAAACATTAGAAAGCTTGTCAAGTCTATTTTCTAACCCAAGTGGTTTGAAGCCCAGATGATTTGTACATCAAAATCTATAACCATTTTACCCTCAGAAGGTCGAGAAAACAAGTTGTTTTGGTAAAACAGACACATCTCTCTCATTTCAAAATAGATTGGGATATATTACATATTAATAAATAGGGTTTTGAATGTACTAGAAGGTGGTGTAGGCTCGGGATAATTTTGAAGAGGTTTAGGAGGGGTTTTCAAGTTCACAATCAAACCTCTCATGCTTGTATTAGACATTTTCACCATTGGGAATGCTTGATAAGTTTCTCGGGTCAAAATCGAGATGTCTACAACCCTCTGTCTCACTTTTTTTTTGAATGACCTCACCTCTCTCTCTCTCTCCCCTTCTTCCCTAATACTTATCCATACAAGAAGAGCTATTATAAGGGAGGGTTTTCCCAATTTTGGTGTGCATATTTGCCAATTTATGTCAATTTTACCCTTCAATTTGGCAGAGTGTGTGTTGTGTTTTTTAGAATTGGTTGGCATTGGTTAGTTTTTTGGTCTTTTCTGTGGTTTTGTCCAAAAGACCAAAGTGTCTTCCCTGACCGTACAAAAATTTCCCAGCTTATCCCCATTTGTTTGTTTTTTGCTACTGGATTTGTCTTGATTGGGAGGGGCTTGGTCGGCAAAGTAGAGTTCGCGAAGCTACACATCTCCTCCTCTTCTCCTACACCTCTCCCTTTCTCTCTGTGCGGCAAAAATGGAGGAAAAATCTGAATGTTCGAGCCAGTTGATCGCCAACGACGAAGAAGAATGAGGAGGGCTCGACGGGAAAGAGTACTGCGAGAAGATTGAAGCACCCAGTTTCGTTGACTTCACTGCTCTAGATCACTACAGACTCGACGATCGCTACTGGTTCTGCCTTTGAGTGGGTGCGTCGAATTTCTCCATTTCATATGGATTTTCTTTCTTTTTATTTTGAGGTTTTGATTTTTGAATTTGTGTATTCCATTCCGCAGCTCTGTTTTCAAATATTGCTTGGTTTTTGTAGCTAGGGTTTTCGTAATCTATGAATTGAAGATTTTAAGTGAAGCCACATATTCCTTATCTCTCTCTCTCTCTCTCTCTCCGCCTCTACAGATTGATCAAGAAAAGCCATCTGAAACGTGAAACATCTCTCTGTGTGTGTGGATCGACGCATGGCTATGTCGGCGACTTTGACCACATGAAGCTCATGGAAAAAGAAATCAAGGAGATGTCAATTACAAATAGTGTTAATCTTTGCTCACACACGTGTTTACACCATTCTTGGCATATCTACTAATGCGTTCTTATATTCTTTGTTTTTTTTTTTTTCTTTCTTTCTGAATAGGCAGACATGGACTGCAGTTGGGAACCTGTCATTTAAGCAGTTCGGCCAAGTATGGCGAACGCATGATCAAAACTAAGGGAGAGTCCGAGTGATGTGTCTTTCTATAGGAATAACAAAAATGATATGCATTTGTTTAGCTGCATAATGATCCAGATCTTTTAATGTATAAAACAGGGTATAAAATGATTTTAAAAAGACAGAGAAATCTCTACAAGCCTCACAAATAAGTAGCAGCTGCAGATAACCTAGGCATCAGCACCGTATCATCATTTTTACCATTGCAAACAAAAGCTCTTCACCCTCCCTTCTCTTAAGAGAGTAACTGAGAGCAATTAGTACATGTCAGATTGGGTTGAGTGTGTAATCCTCTCCACATATAATAAACATCTACCCAATTTCGGGAAACCAAGTAAAATCATTGAATCTTCCTTCCCTGTGATTCTGATATTTTTTCTTTCTTTTCTGCAAGCTCTTTTCCCTTGCCCCATCCTTAGCGATTCTGAGTATAAGTGCCTTTCCATCATGATATATTTTTGGTTTCCAAACCTACATTTACCGTTTGATGTTCCACTTAATTTGTCCTGGATATGAAACATGTTATGCAATCTGCAAGATGCATTTGTTCTATTGCTATATACCTCGTGATATTTTGACTTAAAAACTCTACCAACAAAGAATGTCCTCAAATTACCAAAAGGAAATCCAATTTCACTTGCAATCCACATTTTTATCCATCTACATTTTTACATTTCCAACTAGCAATTATATCTTCTTTTTACATTTCTTTCTATTTCCACCCAAATTCCCATATCCCAGATAAACAGTTGGACAATTAGACATTTATCAAATCCTCAAGCAAATTCCTCACTACCCTTCTCAATTTTCTCCACTTCCTTTGCCGAACATTTTAACCATTACAACAACATTCAATACCAACAACAAAACAAACTTTTACATCTAACTATCAACGAAAGCCACGGTATCACACTCGTGCTACGCACAAAGCGTTGGAACTAGTATCTTGATAAACATATGTATCTGGATCAAAACCCACAATTGATTTTTACAGCTCATTCATGCTAGGTACCTCTCTCAATTTTTTTGTTAGATACAATATCAAGCCAATTAAACTGTTCGGAATTTAGTATGGGAAATTTAATTTCTTTTTTCTGAAAAATTGGATGGCAATATCAACAAATCGGTCGAATTAGGAATCAGTAATGAAGCTATCTATTATGGAAAAGAAGATTTGATGATGAAGTAAACATTAATTGGTAGATGTCAAAAAGAAATACCAACCCTTCGTTCAAGTAAACATTAATTGGTAGATGTCAAAAAGAAATACCAACCCTTCGTTCAATCAAATTACGCTACGCCATGCCTTTAGGCACGTGCATTTCTCTGGGTGTATTGATATTCCAACTTATTTGTGATTATGTAATGAGCGGAAGTTTAACAAGACACAATTATTTAAACTCAAATCATGAATCATCCAGTACTGTCACATGCTCATCTTATTTTTCCCGCATTTATGCTGATCTTATTTCGTGCATGCATTGAAAAAGCCACCCGTGGTGGACGTTAAGTGGAGCTCACCGACTCTTGGAAGCTTCGAGATCCGCAGCTTGCTTCAACAAATTTTCATCATCATCCTCAAGCGCCATCTGGATCGGCGCCGACCCGAGCCCATCCGCAATCGCCAGCATGATCTTCTTCATCTCCGACCGAAACTCCTCCAGATCGATGGACTCGCTCTTGTCGCAGTCG
Organism: Vaccinium macrocarpon; assembly: GCA_022606695.1. NCBI lineage: Eukaryota > Viridiplantae > Streptophyta > Magnoliopsida > Ericales > Ericaceae > Vaccinium > Vaccinium macrocarpon. The sequence continues at coordinate 6,923,838 of CM040176.1, read as the reverse complement.
AACTTCTCGAAGATGGAGTCGTAGAGCTTCGTCAGCTCTTCCGGCCCCGTCGCCACGTCGACGCCGAAGTGCGTCTCGAGGAGCCGTAACGACTCGAACGCCTTGCGCAGCTCCGATCGGGACAACACGCCGTCGTGGTTGAGGTCGAGCGATGAGAACTTTTCGTCGATGCTTTTGTTGAATTGGTCCTCGTTGCTCACGAAATCTCGGACTGTAGAGCCGTCTATTATCACCACTCCCATCTCTCTCTCTCTCTCTCTCTCTCTCTCTCTCTCTCTCTGTATAATTTTCTTGCGTGTGAATTTTTGTGAAGCGGCGGTTTGAGGATATATATGTGGAGGTGGAAAATGGTGTTGGTGTGAAATTAATTCCACACTATTAGTTGCTGCTGATGTAACTGATATTTTTGAGAGGGAGCATCTGGACCGTCCGTTTGGGATTGTGGTCCTGTGATTTGGATAGGCTACTGATAAAAAATACAAAGATAAGGGGTAAATTCTTTACCTGATTTCCACCACCCATTGTGAATTCATTTAAAACATGAGAACTTCTCATTTTGTTGAGCTTTCAGAATATTATGTCTCTAAAGCTTAATCGGATATTGATAGATATGATAAAAATTAAATTTTTGTTTATAAAATAGTTGATTATGGACAGTTTAACTTTAAAATTGACATAATTATACCATACATTTTATAAACTGAAATTCAATTTTTGATCCGATCAAGTTAATTTTTTTGAGTAGATAAAATACTCTGCCTGTTACATAAGATGAAAAATGATGAGAGACCCCTCCACAAGGAGAGGGTCTCAACATCTCACAACCATGAGGAGAGGAGAGGAGGGAGCCAGAAATGCATTATGGGTATCCTAAAAATGCATCTCAAATACACATCAAGTGAGTTGTGTGGTGGAGAGAAACTTAGTATGGAGCCAACCAAAAATATAAATGGTTCCTCATTCACCACATCACTCGGTATGCATTTTTGGGTGTATTTTTAAGGTACTGATAGCATTGTTCCTTGTTTACCTACACTAGCACGAGAGAGAGAGAGAGAGAGAGAGAGAGAGAGAGGAGGGGTGTTAGGCACCCCGCCCCTGACACCCCCTCCCCACCGACCCCACCTCACATTCCCCCAATACCCTCCCCCTTTTAGCAGCCAATTTTTTTTTTTTTCTGTTTCTGTTTTTTCTTATTTTTTAAACTTTATTTATTTAGTTACTTATCTAATTTAGTTTACTCAAATTACATTTGCAAGTAAATTATTTTTTTATATTGACATCTATATTTGACTTTATATTTTAATTAGTTAATTAATTTGTCTTAAAAATGAATAATAATAAAAAAGCTTCTAAAAGTGAATAATATTACAATCATGTCTAAAAGTAAATAAATAAAAACTTCTAAAAGTGAATACATATTACAATTAATATAATATAAATAAAGTAAATAAAGGAATTAATATAATTAATATAAATAATATATTAGAGGGTAATTAAAAGAGAGAAGGAAAGGCAATCATATTACAATCATATTTTAAAGTGCCTAAATATTACAATTACGTTGACAATCTTCGTATTTAATCAATATCACACCAAATTGTGAATTAAGGCATGTGGCAAGATGCCGTCCACAATCAAATTGACAAGCGTTATAAGCAACCCCATCCCGCAGAGCTTCACTCGATTGATTCTGCCACCACCATATTGGGATGGGTGGTACAGGTGGTGATACAAAAAAAAGTTGCGAAGTGATTGTTATCTGAGCGAAATTTATTTCTACAACAAGTTGGTTCATTTGGATGGGATCTCCGAGGCAAGTGAGTAAAACAAAATCTAGCATTCGCGTCAAATGTAAATAGTACAATGTTGTACCGTGATGCGATGACTATCCCCAAACTCATACATTCCATCCAATATTGATCTGGAGCCGTAGGCTTCCAATAGCTCAGTGACCGTAGTACATCATCTGCCATATTTTGTACAGGATAAACCGCATTGTAGAGAGCTCTATTCTGATTAATTTCTTGGATAAGATCATGTAAATCTTGAACCCCAAATACCCTCGATTGCCATAGATATCTTGCGGCTATCGCTCTGAATCCACAATGACCATCACCTTCGACGTCTTTGGTATGGGACATATACTGCTGATCAGTAAAACAAAATAAATGAATGACGAATATGCATAAGAACAGCGGAAAATAACTAACCCGACATGGTAAATTCAAAAAGGTGTATAATCACATTGGCCGAATTGATGCTTCCTCACTTTAGGAACATCATTCTCAAATGAACAACCATTTGGATAGTAGTAGCCATCCATAATGTTCTTTTGATGAATTACTTAAAAAAGAAAGAAATTCGAATGAGGAAGAAGTGAAGTAGTAGTGGGAGAATTAGGAAGAAGTGAAGTAGTGGAAGAATGTAGTAGTATAAATAGATAAGAAGGTAAAAAAAAAATCTGGATGAGTGGCTGTAATTGAAGATAAGAAGATAAGTGGTTGTAATTGAAGATAAGAAGGTAAAAAGAAAATCTGAATGAGTGGTTGTAATTGAAGATAAGAAAATAAGAAATCATCTGAATATACGAATTAAATAAATAAGATTAAATAATTAAGAAAAATATGTAAATACAAAATATTAGAGAAATAAAAAACAAAAAATATAAATAAATAAATAAATTAAAATATATAAAAGATAAAAAAGATATTATATCATATTAAAATGATAAAAGAGAAAAAAAAAATTAATGAACGAGATAAATAAATAAATAATAATTGAATTAAATTAAACAATTGAATTAAATAAATAATTAAACGAATTAAATAGTTAATTTAATTTATATAAAGAAATGAAATGATATAAATAAAGTAAATAAGGTAATTAAACGAAATAAAGTAATATAAATAAAGTAATTATATGAATTAAAGTAATATAAATAAAGTAATTATATGAATTAAAGTAATATAAATAAAGTAATTATAGAAATTAAATTAATATAAATGAATTAATATAAATAATAAAGTAATTAAAGTAATATAAATAAAGTAAATAAATGAATTAAAGTAATATAATATAAATAAGTAATTAAAGAAGGGATAGAGGGGCAAAAATGTAATTTTTGTCATTGGGTGGGGGGGCAGGGGTGCAGTGTCAGGTCGGGGGGGGGGGGCGCGTAGTAATTTGCAGAGAGAGAGACCATGGAAGAAAGAGAAGAAAAAGGTGGGCAGCCTCTGGTTTGTGTCAGAGGGAGGAGAGAGAACAAGAAATAGAGAGTAAAAGAAAGAGAAAAATCGGTTATTCAAAAGGTATTGACTCCTATGCACCGATCGGCTTCGAGAACTTATTTTTGGAGTGGGCTTCACATAGATAATTCTAACCATTCATTCATCTTAGAAATTTTTTTTGAGAGGCATGGTAAATCAACTCCAAACTTTTGTATAGGCAGTTTTTAAAGATTTTATTGGATTCTTTAAAATCATTATATATATCAAATCAAAAAATGAAGTGGTTCCGTGTATCATTTTTCGATTTTTTTTGTACCAAATTAAAGAACTCCTCAAGTACTTTAATTTGGTGCGAAAAAAATCGAAAAACGATACACAAAATCACTTCATTTTTTGATTTGAAATATGGTGATTTTAGCAAATGGGTGCTAAAATCATTTGGAAAACTGGGCGTGGTTGATTCAAAATTATCCTATTTCATTCAAAATAAATCATTTGTGTGGAACCCAAAAATAGATTCCGGAAACTGATCGGTACATGGTCGTGCATGGTAGTATGTACCAATAGCAACGTTGGAGGAAAACAGTTAGGGACAACTTGTTGTGTGTGTCTGTGTGTGTGTGTATATATATATATATATATATATATATATATATTATTGTAAGCATGTTAAGTGTTAACAACACTATTGGCCTAGTTCGGCTTTTTTGGTTTATTGGATTATTTGGTTTTGTCCTTATTCAATTTTTTTTTGCATTTGTTAGTTTTGATTCGATTTTTTTGAGGTTTTTCTTGGCACATGCCGGCGAGAGGAATCTAAAAAGTATAAAATTATTAACCAAACTTAAAGTTTTGTGAATAAAGACAAAAATAAACCAAATTGGTTTATTGGTTTATTGGTTTATTTTTGTCTTTATTCACAAAACTTTAAGTTTGGCTAATAATTTTATACTTTTTAGATTCCTCTCGTTGAGACAAGTCAAGAAACCTCAAAAAATCGACCGAAAACTAACAAATGCAAAAAAAAAATTGAATAAGGACAAAAACCAAATAATCCAATAAACCAAAAAACCAAATTTAGCCAAAGTCTACCTATTTAACAGACACCCACAAACTAGTTTTTTCCTGCTTAATCACAACTATTTACGTTTCTTTTTTCTTTTTTATATTTTTGTGTCATATAATAATAAAAAATCTCAAAATAATAATCGCACTCCTAAAGGGAGTGTAAATGGATTTTGAATGATACGTACTCTCCTCTTTTTTTCTTTTTTGTGTGTGTGGTAAGTAAAAAGAGGAGAGTCAAAAACCAAGTTCAATATAAAGTGAACTCGTAAGCACTAGATCATCTTGGCCACAGGGTGACAGGAGAGATGACATTGCTGGCCGACACATTTGATTATCTAATTAAAATGAGATTGTAGCAATACTGTTCCCATGACAAACAAGTAGTAAATCCAAAACACATTATTTGGCTAAGGGGTATCCTCTTAGATGGTTTTTTGAATAAACTAAATTTTTCTGGTTTTTTATGTGATATATTGTGAGAGAAGGACATGTTTTAGTTTTTGAAAAAATAGTTTTTTATTTATTTATAGTAGAACACCAACTAACTAGTTTACTTTTTTTTTTGTAAATTGCGTTAGTGACGGCTCCAGAAATTTGGGATAGAGTATTCAACATTTACCTTAACTCAACTAGCTCTATTAACTATAATATTTATACAAAATTTTCATTTATTAGTGTGAATAATGAGACCAAATGATATGAAAATACATAAGTTGTCACAAATTTTCTTGGTGAACTCAATGTTGTTGGGTCAAGAAAAATTAAATCGAGGGATAAATATACTAATATTCATTGTAGAAATTTGTGTGTCAAATAGATTCGCATGGATATTTATTTTTTTTATATAGAGAGTTAATTGTTACTTAGAGAGAATTCATAGGACGATACCAATACAATAGCTAGTAGCTACATACATTTTTTCCCTTGATTTTTCTAATTTTTGTTGTAAAGAGTGTGCAGTTTATTTTGATTGGTGAGTGTTCATAATATAAATGTTTAAAAAAAAAACCGATATAAATTTAACATGTAATATAAAATATAGAAGGCTTTAGAGTGTATATTGACCATCTACGAGAAGGCTAGTTGTTTACATAAAATTAATTTGTGGGCTGATTTGTTGAGCTAGGTGTTCAAATATTTTTTAAGCAAGGTATTTGACAATGACTATACTAAAATAAAACTAATTTTTTACATGTATTTCTAAACAAATTTTTTTCTTGAGGGGGTTCAAATTGCCACCCTTTCATAAGAGCGGAGCCGCCTCTGAATAATGTACTCTACTTCCTCATGTGTGAACAACAAATTGGATAATTGATTTATGTTTAGTCATTTTATATGGATTTTTGTCTCAATTACACCGCTAGTAGAATGTGGAAAAGAAATTCTTCGAGGAGTATACTGGCCTCATCACCGAGTTATAAAAAAAAAACTGAATAATAAAAGACCACATGGAGTTCCAATTTTACATGTCCTCAACTACTTAATCCCATCTTTGGACACCTAACGGTTCATAAAAAAACTATTTCATTTAAAATGGATCATTCGTGTGAAACTCAAAAATGGACCCCCGAAGCCGATCGATACATAGGGGTGCTTTGGGTAAAATACCAAAAACCAAAAAATCACTTTTGTCCTTATTCAATTTTTTTTTTGCATTCGTTAGTTTTGCATCAATATTTTGTAGTTTCTGGATTCCTCTGACGAGATGAATCTAACAAGTATAAAATTATAATAAAAATTAAATTTTTTTGAATAAAGCCAAATCTTGATGCAAAACAAATGAATACAAAAAAAAATTGAATAAGGACAAAAGTGATTTTTTGGTTTTTGATTTTTGACTTTTTACCCAAAGCACCCCATAGTCGTGCATGGTAGTATGTAGCAATAGCAGCGTTGGAGAAAAACAGTTGCAGACAACTCTTGTATATATATGTATATATGGATCAACTTCTAATGAGGGATCCTCATTTTATTTAAAATGAGGACCTCATGCTTCCCTACCAAATTTTGACGATCCGAACCGTTAGATGTGTATGAAATGTGTTTTAAGGGTCCACTACAAGGATTTGTCCAAAAAAAATACCCGTAAGGGCTTCATTCAATCATTTTTTTTTTGTTAAAAACGCTATTTATAACGTTTTTAAGAAAAATTGATCGGATGAAGGCTTTATGGGTATTTTTTTTGGACGAATCCTAGAAATGATCCTTAAAAACACATTTCAAACACATCTAACGGTTTAGATCGTCAAAATTTAGTTTAAAAAATGGAAAAATTGCTTGGTCGTCATTTTAAATAAAATGAGGGATGCTTCATTAGAAATTGATCCTCTCTCTCTCTCTCTCTCTCTCTCTCTCTCTCTATATATATATATATATATATATATATATATATATTATTGTAGGCATGTTAACAACACTATTTAATATCCACCCACAAACTAGTTTTTTCCTGCTTAATCACAACTACTTACGTCTCCTTTTTTTTAGTTTTGTGTCATATAATAACACAAAATCTAAAAATAATAACTGCACTCCAAACGCAGTAAAACGAGCGGTACCGACCCAAATGCACCAACAAAGTACCGATGGCGTCGGTGATGCCGTTGTGGGTCTCATCCGATCGATTCAAGCCGTTCATTGTTCTCAGAATTGAATTCCAAGTGGGCTTACGTGAGAATCGAGGCAATCGGATGGTGTATGAGCTCGATCCAAAATCACCCCATTTCACTCACAATTTTTGAGTGAAATGGAGGTGATTTTGAATCGAGCTCATAAAGCTGTCTGATTGACTCATTTCCCGCGTAGGAATTTGATTTTGAGAAGGATGAATGGCTCGGATCTATCAGATGAGACCTACAACTGCGTCAGAGACGCCATCAATATGCCGTCTATACATGTGCATCTGTGTACGCAGCAGCGTTCCTCCAAAAGGGATTGTAAATGGATTTTGAATGATATTCTCCTTTTTTTTTTGTGTGGTCAAAAACCAACTTCCTAAACATAAAGTGAACTCGTAAGCACTAGATCATCTTGGCCCCAGGCTGAGATATGACATTGTTAGCCGACACATTTGATTCTCCAATTAAAATGAGATTGTAGGTACTATTCCCATGACAAACAAGTAACTCCGAAACAGAGTATTTGCCTAAGGGCATTCTTGTAAGGTACTTCCTTTGTCCAATTTTATAATCTCTTTTAAGAGTTTATATTATTTTTTAAAATTTTATATCTCATAATCTACAATGTTTTAAGTAATTTTAAATATTTAATTTATTAGATTAAATCAAGATCTATCAAACAAGATCCATATTACATATAAATTGTATAACCGATTGAAAGATATAATCGTTTTTATCTGGTTATGATAAAATGAGAGACTATAAAATTAGGATGAAGGGAGTAGTTTTTTGAATAAACTAGTTTTTCAAGATTTTTTATGTGATGTATTATAAGAGAATGACATGTCTTGGTTTTTAGAAAAAATAATTTTTTTTTAGTGGAACACCCCTAACTAGTTTACTTTTTTTTTTTTGGTAAATTGCGTTAGTGGTGGCTCTAAAAATTTGGGATAGAGTGTTCAACATTTTACCTTAACTCTACTAGCTCTCTATTAACTAGAATATACATACAAAAATTTTATTTATTTGTGTGAATAATGAGGCCAAATGGTATGTGAACTCAATGTTATTGGATCAAGTAAAATTAAATCGAGGGATAAATATATTAATATTCATTGTAGAAATTTGTGTGTCAAATATGTTCGCATGTATATTTATTTTTTTATATAGAGAGTTAATTGTTACTCAGAGAGAATTCATAGGACGATACCAAAACAATATCTAGATACATTTTTTTCCCTTGATTTTTTTAATTTTTGTCGTAAAGAGTATGCAGTCTATTTTGATTGGTGAGAGTTCATAATATAAATGTTAAAAAAAACCCTAATATAAATTTAACATGTAATATAAAATATAGAGGGTTTTAGAGTGTACATTGACCTTTTACGAGAAGGTTGGTTGTTTACATAAAATTGATTTATGGGCTAATTTGTTGATCCAAGTGTTCAAATATTTTTTAAGTAGGTTGTTTGACAATGACTATACTAAAATAAAACTAAATTTTTTACATGTATTTCTAAACAATTTTTTTTTGAGGCTGTTCAAGTGACCACTCTTAATAAGGATGGAGCCGTCTCTTAATGGCGCACTTTACCTCCTCACGCGTGAACAACAAATTGAATAATTTATGTTTGTTTAGTCATATAGTACCGCTAGTGGAATGTGGAAAAGAAATATACTTCGAGGCACAAGTATACAGGCCTCAACACCGAGTTATTGAAAAAAAAAAAAAACTGAATATTACAAGACCACATGGAGTTCATAAAAAAACTAAAAAAGGAATTGGCTATTTATTCGTCATCATTTACGGTAAAGTTTGTGAACAAATTGTGCTGCGTGTGATATTCAGAATTAGTCGATTAAGGTGCGTGAAACTGGTCTGGACCCTTGAGTTGGTAAAAAATAAAATAAAAACTCATCCACTGGTGCGCCCTAATCTACCACATCCTTTGGTTTCAGACCCATTTTTGGGTCCAAATAAATAACAGCACTCATAAGAATTCTCTTGTGGTTGATGTTTGAGACATTTACCATACAGACGAGTGACATTGCCACTTAAACTCATTTCGTTACCTGTATTGGAAGAAAAACATGCCTTAACAAAGCAAATCTACAAATCAAGCAAAATTAATCTCAGGAGATATTTCATTAACAAAAAATTATTTTTTAAAAAAATTGAAATAGATCATTTTTTCACGATACATTACATAAAAACCGTAAAAAATCAATTTTTACGGTACATTACACAAAAAGTTGTTTATTTAATCACAAACAACGTCAGAGTCAGATACAACAAAACCATAACACTAAAACTAGAGGCCGGGGCACGCATCGCTTGCGCGTGGAACTTAGAAAAAAAATGCACAAATAATTTAGGAAAATAATAATGCCAAAACCTCATTCACTGATTCTTGGAAGCTTCGAGATCCGCAGCCTGCTTGAGCAAACTCTCATCATCTTCCTCGAGCGCCATCTGGATCGGGGCCGACCCGAGCCCGTCCGCAATCGCCAGCATGATCTTCTTCATCTCCGACCGAAACTCCTCCAGATCGATCGACTCGCTGTGGTCGCAGTCGAACTTGTCGAAGATCGAATCGTACAGCCGCGCCAGCTCCTCCGGCGGCGTCGCCACGTCGATGCCGTAGTGCGTCTCCAGGAGACGGAACGACTCGAAAGCCTTCCGCAGCTCGGATCGGGATAACACACCGTCGTGGTTGAGGTCGAGTGCTGAGAATATATGGTTGATGCTTTTGTTGAAGTGGCCTTCGTCGCTCACGAAGTCTCGCACCGTCTTGCCGTCTATTATAACAACCCCCATCTCTCTCTCTCTCTCTCTCTCTCTCTCTCTCTCTCTTGAATTTTGTGCAGCGGTGGTTTGCCGATTTATAGGTGGAGAGTAAAAGGAGGAAGATGGTGTTCCAGCGAAATTACACATGGTTTTAGTGACCCTGGTTTTATATTTTTAATTCTAGTTTATGGATCCCGGTTTTAGCTGCTTCTGATATTTTGTAAAGGTGAGGGAGAGGGACCCCTGTTTTATGTTTAATTCTAGTTTATCTGATACCGGTTTTAGTTGCTTCAGATACTAGTAGTATTTTTTTAAGTCTGAGAATGGCAATTCAACCCATTCCGTTCCGAATCCCCTCTATCACACTCCGATAGGATAGGATTTTTTTTCTTCTATTTTTTGGGTTATGGGTAAGGGTAGAAGGTGGTTTTGAAAAACCCGCCAGGTTAGGGTAGAGGCAGGGGTTTAGTCACTTAACCCTGATATTACTCGCCCCAACAAATATACATATTTATAATTATATTTATATATATGAAATTATATTTTCTCTTTTATATGCATCAAATGTTATTTGTATTCTTACAATTTTACTTTTACGTCTAAAATACAACATTAAATAGTAGATTTTAATTAAGTTGTGAAAATTATTTTCTGAACTCTTATTATTTTTGCTCATTAATATTGGAGTCCAAAATATAGTTTACCAATATGTGAAAAAATAGGGGCGGGGCGGGGAGGGTAAACTCGATACCCGATAGGGGCGGGTGTACCCATAAATTACCTAGTCGGGTTAGGGGCGGGTTCGGGAATTTTAAGGTCGGTGCTGGGATCTCCAAAACCCGCCTCAACCTGTCCCGTTGCCATCCTTAGGTGAGGGTGTATCTGGACCATCTTTTTTTTTTGAGCCAGTATCTGGACCATCTTTAGGAACTGTGGTCTGGTGACTTTGGAAAAAAATTTGTTCACCTTTACAAAAAAGAGGGTGGACAAAATCTGCACTCTAATTAGTTCAAGTGGTGTGAGATCCTTAAAAATGATGTGGATTTCACATTTCCACTACAAAATGATGTCATATTTATCAAAAAACTGTATTAATTATGTGAATCCCATAGCATTTCAACCGAAAAAGTGTAATTTTTTCATGTGATTTATTAGAATTTTGGATAGGGCGTTTGCGGTCACGGATACGTCTTTTTTAACATATTTAAAAGAACTACCTTAGGCTTGGTTTGAGTAAATTGAAAAAACTAGTTTTTTGGTTTCTTTTAGTTTTGTCCTTATTCAATTTTTTTTTTTTGCATTTGTTGGTTTTTGGTCGATTTTTTTTGTAGTTTTTTGGCTTGTGATAGGGCTGCGAATGTTCACATTAGTGCCCCTTAATTTACCCTTGTTAAGTCTATTTTTATTGTTACTTGGAATATAATGTTTGATTTTTGTCTTGCAGTGGTTCGGATGCTTAATATGTTAAAAAGGAGATAATCATCAAACTTTAGCCGTTGGATTCAATTTGCTAAAGCTTCCAAATTAATTCTCTCGGAAAGTATATTGGGTTATGGGCCAACATTATGAAGGGTTTCTAGTGGGTTATGAATTTCCAAAAATTTTGATATTAAACTAGTTGGTATTAATAAAAG